>HG995159.1:1200000-1909893 GCA_905333025.2 Pyrochroa serraticornis
TTCCGGTATCTCCTTGGTCTTCCATTAAACGAAAACCTTGAGAGTTCGAACTGCTTTTGCTGCGGACGCTACTGGAATTTTTCGTTTTTGATGACGGCAACATGGGTGGCGGTAGGGGTGGGGCCGGTAGGGCGGGCGGTCGAGGAATCACCATGCTGTCCATGATGATCATTTTTGCACCCATCAAATTTGCGATTGTGGTCTCATTTTTTTTTCTTCTTTTTCTTCAATATGTTACTGCAATAAAAGAACAATTCAGTTTCGTATTTTTTGATTAGATTTTTTTAAATGGAGCAAACAACCAATCAGTTCCGTTATTGGGGGATAAACAAATAAATTAGCAGTAATCGCGTCGTTAATGGTCGAAATTGTAACGAATAAAACAGATGTTGGTCCCATACGAAATTTCGAATATGATAACTTACAGTTAAGTCATTATTTCGTTACGTAACAGTTAAAGCCGAAGCCGTTACAGTTAGGTGTTGCAAACAATTATTCGACATATGTTCGGTTTGGGTTTAGAAAATAAAAAAAAATCGAAAAGGGAATTTTGCGTTACTCGGGGCTTCGTTGCCTATTGCGATATCATCTTGAAGAAATCGCGCTGTAAAAGAAGAAAGTCGATCGCGTACTTAGCGTTAATTTCTCCAAGCAATTTGTTCTTAACGGCTCAGTGACGGTAAGACACGCAACCACGATCGGCTGAAACAAAAGCGCATCTATTATTGCCCGTCGAGAATTTTTTGTGGAAAAATTTCTCGTAATTTTGGCAAAATTTCGATTTTTTTTCCAAAAAATTTCGAAATCGTAACGAAACACGAAACGATTGTTCTTGTATGCAAATTGTGGCCGCAATTAACTTGTCTAAAAGGCGTGTAATTAATTATTTAATTACCCGCAACTCTTCGAAAGTGATGCTTTGAACTCGACCCTCTGATTTTACGAGTTTTACCAGCGACAACCGGCTACGATTCAATTAATTCAATCCGGAAATGGGGGCGCCACGTAATTTCTTTTGTCAAAAAAAAAAACGAACAACTAGCCGTGATGTTGCGCGCAAACAAAACGATTTTAAGATTGCACATTGCGGTACTACTTACGGATTTCTGTAATTCGCGACATATGTTCAACGCGCCATCTACAACGAGATTTTTTTAATAATTAAAAAACGAATTCACCGTTTTGCTATTGTCGTGGAAATCGGGTCGAAATTACTTGGGAAAATTCGGTTTGATTCCCGCCGTTGCCGAGAAATTTCCGCGCTTTTCCGCCGATGGTCAATCGACAGTTAGGTCAATGAAAACGCATAGAAAAAAACTGACCAGTTCTCGTACGTGCAACTAACTGTTGAAAACAGTTTAACGAAAGAATTCATCTCGTTTGAAAACAATTTTGTTTTGAAACAAAACACGATTATTAATTAATTAATTTTTCTCTCTTATTCTTCTTTTCGATAATTGGACGGCAATTAGGCGTGGCGCGTCTCTACCATCAATTTAACGAACAAATTGGTTAATTGTCGAAAAAACGCGGGTAAAAGTGGTTTTCACTGAGAAAAAACGAAAAGAAAGTGATAATCGAATTTATCGTTGAACGGTTCGGGTTTTAAGATTTTTTTTTTTATTTTGCGGAAGTTTTGCGGTTCGATTGATTTTGCTTAAAAAAATATCCGAAACCCGACGAGAATCGAACGAAATTGAAAATAGACGCGGGGCAAGACGTGACGTCAGTGGTTGAAACCGGTCCGGTGCGCGCGGCCACAATTCGACTAAAAATGCGGTAATTGTGGCACTTGTGGTGAATAGTTTTTATTAACAACAAAACGTTATTAAGGCAAATTTATGCAGTTAACGCATGACGTCACATTTCTTGGGTGTGCTATTTTTTCCAATATTTTTCAAGCTCGACACACTTTTTTCGCATAGTTGAACAATGTATCGAGTTGAAGTTGAAGAATTAAATAGAAATGTGGATACACCATGATGAAATCTCATACGATAATATTTTGATATTAGTGAAATTTTGTGATATTTTACAAGATCTCATACAATGACATCTCGAAATGAGTGAAATTCTGTGATATGTTGCTAAATCTGATAGTTTTCTAATATTTTATAAAATAAATTATGAAATTTCATTCGATCACATCTTGAAATCAGTGAAATTCTGTGAAATCTTGCAAAATTCTACAAATTCTTGCAATATTAGTCAATAATGTAGGAAGTGTCATGCAATAACATATCGAATTCAGTGAAATTTTATGAAATCTCATGAAATACCATGTTGAAATCTTTGAAATTTCATGAAGTCTTACAAAATCTCCTACAATGACATGTCGAAGTGAGTGAAATTTTGTGATGTTACTAAATCTGATAGTTTTCTAATATTCTATAAAATAAATTATGAAATTTCATTCGATCACATCTTGAAATCAGTGAAATTCTGTGAAATCTTGCAAAATTCTACAAATTCTTGCAATATTAGTCAATAATGTAAGAAGTGTCATGCTATAACATATCGAATTCAGTAAAATTTTATGAAATCTCATGAATTAACATCTTGAAATCTTTGAAATTTCATGAAATCTTACAAAATTTCCTACAATGACATGTCGAAATGAGTGAAATTTTGTGATATGTTACTAAATTTCATAGTTTTCTAATATTTTATGAAATAAATTATGAAATCTCATCTGTTCACATCTTGAGATCTGTGAAATTTTGTGAAATCTTGCAAAGTTCTATGAATTCTTGAAATATTGGCAAAGAATGTAGGAAGTGTCATGCAATAGCATTTTAGAATCAGTGAAATTTTATGAAATCTCATAAAATAGCATCTTGAAATCTTTGAAATTTCGTGAAATCTTACAAAATTTCCTACAATGACATGTCGAAATGAGTGAAATTTCGTGATATGTTACTAAATTTCATAGTTTTCTAATATTTTATGAAATAAGTTATGAAATCTCATTTGTTCACATCTTGAGATCTGTGAAATTTTGTGAAATCTTGCAAAGTTCTATGAGTTCTTGAAATATTGGCAAAGAATGTAGGAAGTATCATGCAATAGCATTTTAGAATCAGTGAAATTTTATGAAATCTCATAAAATAGCATCTTGAAATCTTTGAAATTTCGTGAAATCTTACAAAATTTCCTACAATGACATGTCGAAATGAGTGAAATTTTGTGATAAGTTACTAAATTTCATAGGTTTCTAATATTTTATGATATAAATTATGAAATCTCATTTGTTCACATCTTGAAATCAGTGAAATTCTGTGATATGTTGCTAAATCTGATAGTTTTCAATCATTTTATAAAATAAATTACGAAATCTCATTCGATCACATCTTAAAATCAGTGAAATTTTGTGAAATCTTGCAAAATTCTACAAATTCTTGCAATATTAGTCAATGATGTAAGTGTCATGCAATAGCATCTTAAAATCAGTGAAATTTTCTGAAATGTCATGAAATAGCATCCTGAAATCTTTGAAATTTCATGAAATCTTACAAAATTTCCTACAATGACTTGTCGAAATGAGTTAAATTTTATGAAATGTTACTAAATCTCACAGTTTTCTAATATTTTATGAAATAAATTATGAAATCTCATTTGTTCACATCTTGAGATCTGTGAAATTTTGTGAAATCTTGCAAAGTTCTATGAGTTCTTGAAATATTCGCAAAGAATGTAGGAAGTATCATGCAATAGCATCTTAAAATCAGTGAAATTTTGTGAAATATTAGAAGGTTTTGTGCGCTGATATTTTAAAATTCCATGACATCTTGAAATATGTTTTGAAATTTCGTAAATTCTTGGAAATATTTATGAATTTTAGTGCACTTTTTGTAAGTTGAAGGCAATGCTCAGAATTGATAGTACTTAAAATATCTTTTGAAATTTAGTAAAAGTTTATGAAATTTAGTGCAGTTTTTAGAAGTTGAAGGCTAATAGAATATTAAAATGCTCAGAATTTAGTGAACTCGTTTGAAATTTCATAAAATCTTGAAATATCTTTTTAAAACTTCGTAAATTCTTTTAAAGTTTTATGAAATTCAGTGCAGTTTTTGTAAGTTGAAGACTAAGAAAATATTAAAATGCTCAGAATTTATAGTGATCTTGCTTGAAATCTCAAAATCTTGAAATATCTTTTGAAATTTCGTAAATTCTTGTAAAATTTTATGAAATTCAGTGCAGTTTTTGTAAGTTGAAGAGTAAGAAAATATTGAAATGCTCAGAATTTAATAATCTTGCTTGAAATCTTATAAAATCTTGAAATACTCAGAATTTATAGTAATCTTGCTTGAAATCTTATAAAATCTTGAAATATTTTTTGAAATTTCGTAAATTCTTGTAAAATTTTATGAAATTCAGTGCAGTTTTTGTAAGTTGAAGAGTAAGAAAATATTGAAATGCTTAGAATTTAATAATCTTGCTTGAAATCTTATAAAATCTTGAAATACTCAGAATTTATAGTAATCTTGCTTGAAATCTTATAAAATCTTGAAATATTTTTTGAAATTTCGTAAATTCTTGTAAAGTTTTATGAAATTCAGTGCAGTATTTGTAAGTTAAAGACTAAGAAAATATTAAAATGCTCAGAATTTATAGTAATCTTGCTTGAAATCTCATAAAATCTTGAAATATATTTTAAAATTTTGTAAATTCTTGTAAAGTTTTATGAAATTCAGTGCAGATTTTGTAAGTTGAAGACTAAGAAAATATTAAAACGCTCAGAATTTATAGTATAGCCATTAAACCAATCGAGTTATCGTCGTCCCTTGTTAACTGGCAACTGTTTTCCGGTTGTTGCTCGATTTGGAAAAACCTTCATTACACGACAATTAAATAAAACAACCGGCAACCCGCTAATTAGAACATCAATATTTACCCAAAATTAATTAACAGTACTCCACAATAATTATCAACTGGTCGAAGCAATTTTATTAATTACTAGTTGACGAAAAATTCACTTTTCAACACAATCTGAAGACGTTGCGATATGGCGACGTTTTTACTAAACTCAAAAATCATCGAACCCCAAAAACAAATGATGTCGTTAAGCGGAATTTGGCCGAAAAAACAATCGAACATTTTCTACAAAACCAAAACCTTAACAAGTTACTTGTTGGGTTTCACCTTAACCGTCACGATGTTGATCCAATCCGTCAACAGTTTGGGCGATTTCGCCAAACTATCCGAAATTCTCTACATGGCCGCCACTATGATGTCGTTCATGGTCAAATTGACATCTTTTTTGGCGAATCGCAAATATTTTTTCGAAATGCAAAATCAAATCGCCGATTTAAACGTCGATTCGTCAGTCGCTGACCGACATTTGCGTGATGCTTGGAAGATTTCTTGGGGATTGACGAATTTGTACAAATACGTTTGCGTTATGACTTGCGTCAGTTACGCATTTTTTCCGTTGTTGGAAGACGAACCGTTGCCGTTTCCGTTTCCGTTTTTCAACAGTGGCAAATCGAGATATCCGATGTTTTTGTTTCAATTGGTCGCCATTAATTTTAGCGGTTGGAACAACGCCAGTTTGGACACGATCACCACTGGGTTCATGTTGGTTTCGGGGGCGCAACTCGAAATTTTGAAAAATCAAATCGTCGATGTTATCGATAACGACGGGATTGTTGACGAGGAAAAATTGAAGGAATGTTCTGCGAGACACGTTAAAGTGATCGAGTCAAGTTTTTGGTTTAATTAAATTTTTTTTTTTAATTTTTCGTTTTTAGGTTTACCAAAAATATCGAAAATCTCTTTTCGGTGGGGTTGTTGGCGCAATTTTGTTCCAGTATTGTTTGTATTTGCAACACCGGGTTTCATTTTATGCTGGTAAAAATTGTTTTTCAAAATTGTTTGAAGTCAAAAAAAATTTTTAGATTTCTTGGAAATCCGCCCAATTCGTCAATTTGGTCCTCTATTTCGTCGCCATGTTTTCTCAACTTTCCATGTATTGTTGGTTCGGTAACGAGATAATTTTGAAAGTAATTGCGGAATTTTTGGAAAATTTTGGTTTTTGAATTTCGTTATTTTTAGAGTCGCCAATTGGGCGATGCTTGCTATAACTCCAAATGGTACCGTCTCAATCCGAAATTGAACAAACACGTGTTTTTGATCATGGAACGGTCCAAAAGACCTTTGACAATCAGCGCTTACAAATTTGCAAATCTCTCCCTCACTTCGTTCACAACGGTAATAAAATTTTCGAATTTCCATCCTCCTTATGGGTGATTTTCAGATTATTCATTGGTCCTATTCCTATTATGCGCTATTGCGGAGAATGTACGCTGACAGACTTTAAGATGTAGGTACCCAAATTGTTATGACGTAGAATGTTTCGAAAATCACAAATAAAGTAGAAAGAACATGCAAAAATTATTTTTTCTTGCAAATAATTTTTATATTTTTGCAAAAAAACAAATTTGGTGAGTGGATTTTTTAATTAAGACAGAAATAACGAAATTTGTCGCAATTTTTGTCAATTTTCTATTTTTCATACATTTCCTCTTAAATTTGGGATCCTCTAAACAATAAAAATGTTCAAAAAATTTCGCGACACAGGAATTAGTTTGGAAAATCTTAAAACCGTCGCCGTTTTTTTTATAAACAAAAAAGCAAAAAATTCTGGATCATAAGAACAATTTTCTATTTTGTGAAAAAAATTGTAAAACACCAAATCTGGTGAGTGGATTTTTTCTATGAAGAGAGAAATAACGAAATTTGTCGCAATTTTCGTCAATTTTCTATTTTTCATACTTTTCTTCTTGAATTTAGGATCCTTTAAACAATAAAAATGTTGAAAAAATCTTGCAACACACGAAATAGTTTGGAAAACTTTAAAACCGTCGCTGTTTTCTTTATAAACAAAAAAGCAAAAAAATCCGGATCGTAAGAACAATTTTCTATTTTGCGAAAAAAATCGTAAAAGACCAACTCTGGTGAGCGGATTTTTAATTAAGAGAGAAATAACGAAATTTGTCGCAATTTTTGTCAATTTTCTATTTTTCATACTTTCCCTCTTAAATTTAGGATCATCTTAACAATAAAAATGTTCAAAAAATCTCGCGACGCAGGAAATAGTTTGGAAAATGCTAAAACCGTCGCCGATTTCGTTATAAACAAAAAAGCAAAAAATTCCGTATCATAAGAACAATTTTCTATTTTGCGAAAAAAATCGTAAAAGACCAACTCTGGTGAGTGGATTTTTAATTAAGAGAGAAATAACGAAATTTGTCGCAATTTTCGTCAATCTTCTATTTTTAATACTTTTCCTCTCAAATTTAGGATCTTCTAAATAATAAAAGTGTTCAAATATCTAGCGACACACGAAATAGTTTGGAAAATCTTAAAACCGTCGCCGATTTCTTTATAAACAAAAAATCAAAAAATTCCGGATCGTAAGAACAATTTTCTATTTTGCGAAAAAAATTGTAAAACACCAAATCTGGTGAGTGGATTTTTTCTATTAAGAGAGAAATAACGGAATTTGTCGCAATTTTCGTCAATTTTCTATTTTTCATACTTTTCTTCTTGAATTTAGGATCCTTTAAACAATGAAAATGTTCAAAAATTCTTGCAACACACGAAATAGTTTGGAAAACTTTAAAACCGTCGCTGTTTTCTTTATAAACAAAAAAGCAAAAAATTCCGGATCGTAAGAACAATTTTCTATTTTGCGAAAAAAATCGTAAAAGATCAAATCTGGTGAGTGGATTTTTAATTAAGAGAGAAATAACGAAATTTGTCGCAATTTTTGTTAATTTTCTATTTTTCATACTTTCCCTCTTAAATTTAGGATCCTGTTAACAATAAAAATGTTCAAAAAATCTCGCGACGCAGGAAATAGTTTGGAAAATGCTAAAACCGTCGCCGATTTCTTTATAAACAAAAAATCAAAAAATTCCGGATCGTAAGAACAATTTTCTATTTTGCGAAAAAAATTGTAAAACACCAAATCTGGTGAGTGGATTTTTTCTATTAAGAGAGAAATAACGAAATTTGTCGCAATTTTCGTCAATTTTCTATTTTTCATACTTTTCTTCTTGAATTTAGGATCCTTTAAACAATGAAAATGTTCAAAAAATCTTGCAACACACGAAATAGTTTGGAAAACTTTAAAACCGTCGCTGTTTTCTTTATAAACGAAAAAGCAAAAAAATCCGGATCGTAAGAACAATTTTCTATTTTGCGAAGAAAATCGTAAAAGACCAACTCTGGTGAGTGGATTTTTAATTAAGAGAGAAATAACGAAATTTCTTGCAATTTTCGTCGATTTTCTATTTTTCATACTTTTCCTTTTAAATTTGGGATCCTCTAAACAATAAAAATGTTCAAAAAATTTCGCGACACAGGAAATAGTTTGGACAATCTTAAAACCGTCGCCGTTTTTTTTATAAACAAAAAAGCAAAAAATTCTGGATCATAAGAACAATTTTCTATTTTGCGAAAAAAATCGTAAAAGACCAACTCTGGTGAGTGGATTTTTTCTATTAAGAGAGAAATAACGAAATTTGTCGCAATTTTCGTCAATTTTCTATTTTTCATACTTTTCTTCTTGAATTTAGGATCCTTTAAACAATGAAAATGTTCAAAAATTCTTGCAACACACGAAATAGTTTGGAAAACTTTAAAACCGTCGCTGTTTTCTTTATAAACAAAAAAGCAAAAAATTCCGGATCGTAAGAACAATTTTCTATTTTTCGAAAAAAATCGTAAAAGACCAAATCTGGTGAGTGGATTTTTTTTTATTAAGAGAGAAATAACGAAATTTGTCACAATTTTCGTCAATTTCTTATTTTTCATACTTTGCCTCTTAAATTTAGGATCCTTTAAACAATAAAAATGTTCAAAAAGTCTCGCGACACAGGAAATAGTTTGGAGAATCTTAAAACCGTCGCCGTTTTTTTTTATAAACAAAAAAGCAAAAAATTCCGGATCGTAAGAACAATTTTCTATTTTGCGAAAAAAATCGTAAAAGACCAAATCTGGTGAGTGGATTTTTTTTATTAAGGTAGAAATAACGAAATTTATCACAATTTTCGTCAATTTCTTATTTTTCATACTCTTCCTCTTAAATTTTGGGATCCTCTAAACAATAAAAATGTTCAAAAAATCTCGCAACACAGGAAATAGTTTGGAAAATCCTAAAACCGTCGCCGTTTTCTTTATAAACAAAAAAGCAAAAAATTCCGGATCGTAAGAACAATTTTGTATTTTGCGAAAAAAATCGTAAAAGACCAAATCTGGTGAGTGGATTTTTAATTAAGAGAGAAATAACGAAATTTGTCGCAATTTTTGTGAATTTTTTATTTTTCATACTTTTCCTCTTAAATTTTGGATCCTCTAAACAATAAAAATGTTCAAAAAATCTTGCGACACACGAAATAGTTTGGAAAATCTTAAAACCGTCGCTAATTTCTTTATAAACAAAAAAGGCGAAAAATTCCGGATCATAAGAACAATTTTCTATTTTGCGAAAAAAATCGTAAAAGACCAAATCTGGTGAGTGGATTTTTTTTATTAAGGTAGAAATAACGAAATTTATCACAATTTTCGTCAATTTCTTATTTTTCATACTCTTCCTCTTAAATTTTGGGATCCTCTAAACAATAAAAATGTTCAAAAAATCTCGCGACACACGAAATAGTTTGGAAAATCTTAAAACCGTCGCAGTTTTCTTTATAAACAAAAAATCAAAAAATTCCGGATCGTAAGAACAATTTTGTATTTTGCGAAAAAAATCGTAAAAGATCAAATCTGGTGAGTGGATTTTTAATTAAGACAGAAATAACGAAATTTGTCGCAATTTTTGTGAATTTTTTATTTTTCATACTTTTCCTCTTAAATTTTGGATCCTCTAAACAATAAAAATGTTCAAAAAATCTTGCGACACACGAAATAGTTTGGAAAATCTTAAAACCGTCGCTAATTTCTTTATAAACAAAAAAGGCGAAAAATTCCGGATCATAAGAACAATTTTCTATTTTGCGAAAAAAATCGTAAAAGACCAAATCTGGTGAGTGGATTTTTTTTATTAAGGTAGAAATAACGAAATTTATCACAATTTTCGTCAATTTCTTATTTTTCATACTCTTCCTCTTAAATTTTGGGATCCTCTAAACAATAAAAATGTTCAAAAAATCTCGCAACACAGGAAATAGTTTGGGAAATGCTAAAACCGTCGCCGTTTTCTTTATAAACAAAAAAGCAAAAAATTCCGGATCATAAGAACAATTTTCTATTTTGCGAAAAATATCGTAAAAGACCAAATCTGGTGAGTGGATTTTTTTTATTAAGAGAGAAATAACGAAATTTGTCCCAATTTTCGTCAATTTCTTATTTTTCATACTCTTCCTCTTAAATTTTGGGATCCTCTAAACAATAAAAATGTTCAAAAAATCTCGCGACACACGAAATAGTTTGGAAAATCTTAAAACCGTCGCAGTTTTCTTTATAAACAAAAAATCAAAAAATTCCGGATCGTAAGAACAATTTTGTATTTTGCGAAAAAAATCGTAAAAGACCAAATCTGGTGAGTGGATTTTTAATTAAGACAGAAATAACGAAATTTGTCGCAATTTTTGTGAATTTTTTATTTTTCATACTTTTCCTCTTAAATTTTGGATCCTCTAAACAATAAAAATGTTCAAAAAATCTTGCGACACACGAAATAGTTTGGAAAATCTTAAAACCGTCGCTAATTTCTTTATAAACAAAAAAGGCGAAAATTTCCGGACCATAAAAACAATTTTTTATTTTGCAGAATCTAGAGTGTTGACGTCAATCAAGTTTCACTATCGGTTGGTAGATGGCGCTTCGATTTCTAGATGAAATATCTAACGCAAAAAACTGTAAGCGCTATTACGATTTTAAGGAAAAATCGTCCAATTTTTTGCGAGTAATTTGATATTTTCCAAAAAGAAAAGTCGCAAAAAAACAAATCTGGCGAATAGATAAAATTGCGTAATTAACAAAGGAATAACGAAATATCGTCAATATTGATTGTCAATTAAGAATTAACAGTGAAATCGTTCACGTTCGAAAACGCTTGTTTTGTTATTTCCTTCCCGGCGATTGTTCTAATTAAATCGGACAAGAGTCGAATGGAAAATTTTTGTTTACAAACAATAGCGGAATTTTCGTTGCTCTGTTGAATTTTCACTATGACGTAAATGAGCCGTTAGAGATTGTGCACGAGTAAATTTTGCGGTTTTGTTAACAATAATGGAAAGAAAAACAAAATTTTTTTCTTAAAACACTTTGAGCAGTTTCCTGCAGATTAAGTTCTCATCAATTGACTGAACCATTTGTCTTCAAAACACAATTTGCGTCATTAAATTGGAGAACGGACACTTTTTAGTTCCCACGTGTTAACATGGCCACTTTGCTGTTTAAATCCGTTCAACTAATTAGCCTCTTCGTTATGGCAAATTGTTTTTAACATCCGAAGAAACGATTTTCAAATAGGACAAAGTAGAAACTTTTCTCTCAAAGAATTTTTTTTCGGCGCAGGCAATACGAAAGGGTCGATTCTCGCATAGTTACAACTTAATTTCGTAAATAATTCAGCAAATTTTTTTTTCAATATTATTTACAGTATGACAATAGACTTGGTTGCGGGTCAACTAACTGTAATTATGCGACAACAAACCCTCTGGCATTACCTGCGCCTACACAAACTGCACCTACTTGTAGCTAATAAATTAAAAGAAAATCAATTCATCAAGTATCTGTTGAATTAATCACAGCCAGATGGTTGAAAAAAATTTATTCTGTCTTCGGACGATCGAAAATCCAATTTGAAATATCGAAAACAAAAGCTGACGGTCGTGAACTCGCCAACTAGATCTCAGGTGTTTATATGACTTTTCTCTTGTCGTAGTTGCGGTAGTTTCAAGTTTCTTCTGGTTTCGGGGCAAATACCAGATCGACGCGCCGTTCTCGATCGCAATTCCTCTTCCTGGTGCCGTAAACAGGTTGAATTGATGGAAAAACGTTCCTCGATTGAAGGTACGTGTGGGTCGTGAGAAAAATTTTGACGCGTGCTCGTCTCATTACTCAAACATCAACTACCAGTTACCGGTGGCAATTACCATAAAACATCTTAAGTGCGTTAACGCCTAGATATTTGTTTTCGCAATGGACGGTAATAAATAATGAGCGGTACTTCGTGTCATCGTCTTCTCGATTCGTTTCAACCAATGAAAATTTCTCAAGATTCGTTATATCGAATGAAATTATAACATCAGAAGTGGGATATTAGATCGAAACCAAGTGGTTATGATGCTAATAAATTTATGTGATACTGGAAAAGTGGCGGAAAACGTTACGTAAGGTTCTTACGCGATTCAATTTTTTTTTTTTTGTTAAAATTGTTCCCAAATTTTTATTTACTGTTGAAAACGCTTCAAATTCGTAACAACTCTTGCGGTTAACAGGAAGATATTGATGCGATGGTAAGTTTTGCAGTAGAATAATTTTGAACATTTAGGGTTTTTTACAAAATTTCTTTAATTATTACTAAAAACACTTGAAACTCGTAGCAAATCTTGCGATTGATACAACTAAATTGGTATAATGATAAGTTTCGCGTTACTTCAATTTTGAAAATTTTGGGATTTTTGAGAAATTGAGCTATTTACATGAGAAATTGCTACTAAATTGCCGAAAACGCTTCAAATTCGTAACAACTCTTGCGGTTAACATGAAGAAATGGATGTAATTGTAAGTTTTGCGCTAGTATAATTTTGAACTTTTAGTGTTTTTTATGAAATTATGTTAAAAATCGTTAATAATTACTAAAAACACTTGAAACTCGTAGGAAATCTTGTGATTGATACAACTAAATTGGTATAATGATAAGTTTCGCGTTACTTCAATTTTGAAAATTTTGGGTTTTTTGAGAAATTGAGCTATTTACATGAAAAGTTGCTACTAAATTGCCGAAAACGCTTCAAATTCGTAACAACTGTTGCGGTTAACACGAAGAAATTAATGTAATAGTAAGTTTCGCGATAGTATAATTTTGAACTTTGAATTTTTTTTTATGTTTTTTGAGAAATTGAGCTATTTACATGAAAAATTATTATTTCGGAAATCCTCCATTTTCTCTTCTAATTGTTAAGACGATGAAGCGCAAAGTCGTGTGGTCTAGAAGTAATTCGGTCAAAAGTAACTGGGAGGTGGGCGCGTAGGTGCCGGGTTCGAACCTTTTTCGGTGTTTCTTTGGATTTTTTTTTAAACGTTTTGTCGAACTGAATCTTCAATTAAACAACCGCGTGTTTTTGTTTATCGTCGTTGTATCGTCACGCCAGCTCGTCTCGCTGTCATTTTTTCGGTCAGTAGTGACTTTCATGATGTCACATTACACGCCCAATTGCCCATCGAGCTGGCGACGACACGCAAACTTCACTGCCTTGACACTCTAATGCAGACATTACAACGAATGTCGAAACATAATAACTACTTGGTTCATTTTTAGAATTTTTTTGAAAATTTAAATGTGGAAAAGTTGAAGAAAATTGTTGTGGCAATAAGCTTTTAAACGAGAGTTGTTAAAAAATTCGACAATCGATTTTGTTGATCGAAAAACCGCTGTACCGATTTTTTTTTCTTATTTTTTCAAATCTTCTTTGTCGATGGAGTAACTCGATCAGATCGGACGTCAATTTTTCTGGGTTACGGATAAATTTTTTTTTATAAACTTGCTGTTATGTAAATTGATGATTATGTTAAATAAGCGTTACTGATGGACGATGAAATCGGATTTAACGACCTTTCTTTTTTTCTTCGCGTTGCAAGGACGCGATTTTGATAAGTTTCATTAGTTTCGTCTAAAAAAATTTTTTTTGTGTATAACAATCAACCGGAAGATTAACGGTGCTTTCTATTACTTAGTATACGTTAGTTACGTTATGTTCGTAACGTAATTTTCAATAACGAATTTTAACAGGCAAAATTGCTTCTCTAGCTAATTAGCGAAGAAGAAGCGATGCCATACGGAAGCGAAAACAAATGAAGAATTACCGTACGTTCGCCCATATTGTAATCACAATAAACATCTGGAAGACACAACGATAAACAAATGAAATTAAAAGCATTTGTTTATAGCTTTCAATTGAAATTAAATAAATTTCAAAAATTTCCATATTCATGAAAATAAGTAACGCTTGCACTTCGAATTCAACAATGTAAAAGAAACAATTTTAATAAACGTAAAAAATTAAAATTTTTTTTATTGTTGTTGCCAATTAGTTTCAGTTTCGTATCTCAAAATTGAGAGCTATTAAAAATAAAAAACTGAATTTTTGGCAGTACTTTTTAGTTACAGCCTTTCCTATCAATTTCTAAGAAATTTTGATTATGTTGACGTAAAGAGTAAAAATCAAAGAATCAAACGAATTGATTTTCAAAAAAAAAATTTTTTTATTGGTCAAGTTTGTCTCCAATTTACGCATCAATTGAAATTATTATCAACATTGATTTTGGTTTCATTCGTTAGACAATTTATTTTAGTTTTTATAGCCGGCACGAAAAACTTGGTAGAATCGGTAGTTTTTGTTGTAACCAAAAAGTCGTGGGGCGCTGCACTTTTAAAATTTTTGCAATTGCTCCAATTTCTCGACAACCCATGATAGACGAACGATAAACGATTCAAACACTTTGTAAGTAGCATAGCTTCAACTTAACCAAATTCAATATTACTAAAAATAGTTTTTTGTTTCGCGAAAGTTCTTTTGTTTAATTTTTTAGATTTGCGCACAGATGTTGAGAACCGTAAAAATTCTGCGTAAAACTAAATAATGTATGCAAAGTTATTGTCCCATAGAGACAGTCCCACTTGTGGTTACGAACGAATTCTGGGTCACGCATCCATTTTTTTTCGATACTGTTTCGGTTTCTGCATATTTCCATCAACAATTGCGCCGAATGCGTTTGTCGACTTGACCGATTCGTCTCGTCTCGAAATGTATATAGTTTATACGGAGGGAACTTCGTACCGTTAATCGGGACCATCTGACGCTCTTTAATACCATCAACAGGTTACTTCTGTTCTTTTCTTTGAGTTGCGCTACCGGTTGATGTTATGTTAACGATTTCTGTAAGAAGAAGAAGGAAAGAGAAAGATACGTCGGTCGCGCGAACACTCGTCCAAAATTATAGTTATTATGTTTAGTTTGGCCCAAATGGGCATTGGTTCGTGTTATACGATAGACGGACGGCAATTATGCCATCTGATGCGGTGGGTGAGTTATAGTGGAGATGTTTCATGCAAAATCGTAATGCCGCTACTGAATGCATGTAGGATGGACGATGACGTATACGGACTCCCTCGAGGATGGCAAAGGGGAAATAAAAATTGGAAACGCAAATAGGGGAAGCGGAAAGCATATCCGGACAAGATATTAAAATTGTTTTGTACGAGGCAGGTGGAAAATTCCCCAATTTCATAGGTTTTGTCGCATTTTTTTTTATTTTTTTGGAAAAAATTGCTAACAAATCGCCATTTGTTACTGAAAATACTTCAAATCTGTATGGGTTCTTGCGGTTAACATAACTAAATTGGGCTCGTGATCAGTTTCACGCTAGTATCATTTTGAAAAATTATCGTTTTGAAGAAGTTAAAATTTCTCTATTTATTAGAATTGTCCCAAATCTTCATTTGCTGCCAGAAAAACTTCAAATTCGCAACAACTCTTGAGATTAATATAAACAAATTGGTGTAGTGATAATTTTCACGCTAGTATGATTTTGAACAATTGAGGTTTTTGGGAAATTGCTTCAAAATCGTCATATTTTACAGAAAATACTTCAAATTCGTAACATAAATTGCGGTTAACATAATCAAATTGGTCTCGTGGTCAGTTTTGCGCTAGTATCATTTTGAAAAATTATCGTTTTCAAAAAGTCAAATTTTTTCTTTTATTAAAATCGTCCCAAATCCTCATTTGCTGCCAAAAACACTTCAAATTCGCAACAACTCTTGAGATTAATATAAACAAATTGGTGTAGTGATAATTTTCACGCTAGTATGATTTTGAAAAATTGAGGTTTTTGGGAAATTGCTTCAAAATCGTCATATTTTACAGAAAACACTTCAAATTCGTAACATAAATTGCGGTTAACATAATCAAATTGGTCTCGTGATCAGTTTTGCGCTAGTATCATTTTGAAAAATTATTGTTTTCAAAAAGTCAAATTTTTTCTTTTATTAAAATTGTCCCAAATCTTCATTTGCTGCCAAAAACACTTCAAATTCGCAACAACTCTTGAGATTGATACAAACAAATTGGTGTGGTAATTTTCACGGTAGTATGATTTTGAAAAATTGAGTTTATTGGGAAATTGCTTCAAAATCGTTATATTTTACAGAAAATACTTCAAATTCGTAACATAACGTGCGGTTAACACAACTAAATTGGAGTTCTGGTCAGTTTTCCGCTATTATAATTTTGAAAAATTGATGATTTTCACGAAATTTGCTCCCAGATCGTTACTTATTACTAAAAACGTTTCAAATTTGTAGCAACTCTTGCGGTTAACACAACCAAAATGGTCCCGTCATCAGTTTTGAGGAAGTATCATTTTGAAAAATTTATGTTTTTTAAAGATTTACCGTTTTTTTCGTAAAAATTGTTCCCAAATTTTCATTTACAAACGAAATACTTTAAACTCGCAACTTTTTGTGTAGTTGACATCACCAAATTGGTCCAGTCACCAGTTTTGAAATAGTGCTATTTGAAAAAATCAACCGCTTTAGACAAAATTGGCTGTCAAATCGTTGGTTATTACCGAAAATACTTCAAATTCGTAACAATTGTTGTGGTTAACCCAACGAAATTGGTCCCGTGATTAGTTTCGAGCCAAAACCATTTTGAACTTTTGTCATTTTTTTAAGTTTTTTCAAAAAAATAACGTTATTATTTTAAGAAATTGCCCAACTTGTTGGAACTAATTCTAATTTCTTTACTAGTAATCATTCAACAAGAGTTTGTAGTTATTATTGAAAAATCGAAGGTTAAACACACTTTAAATTGTTTTGGCAATTTAGGTGAAGAATTAACGTTTCAAACCACAAGAAGACAAATCCATTTTAACTTATTACGTCAATTTTGTGAAGAAATAAAAGAAAGCGACTTGAGAATGTTAATGTTACTGGACAATGCTCCAGTAGCTTCGATGACTCAAATTCAGTAGTGCAACTTTGGATCGAACCTATTCACCTGATTCAGCTCAATCAGACTTCTGAAGCTAAGGGAAAAAAATCTCTCTCACTCGTGTTGTGAACTAACGAAATTGCGTTTACAGTTCGCGATAATTGCAGTAAAAGCTCGAACTTTCGAATTGAGATTTTAAAGCAATTCGACATTGTTAATTTTGCATAAATAAATATCAAATAATTATTGTCACTATAATGAGTTCGTTACGTAACATTCTTTGTTAATTGGCCGTATTTGAGGAGGTTGTGCAATCGATACGTTTTAATTAATTCAATTCAAGACAACACAACCTTCCAGTTAACAGGGAAACAAAATGCTTTCAAGATACGGAAGGGTAGGTAGGCGAAATTAATTGAATTAAAAAATCATCAAATCCAGTAGGTGGAAACTTAACCGGCTGCTTCGATTTTAATGATAAAATTTCAAAAAACGTTTTCGACTTAATCACCATAAAATTATGGAAATTAACTTTTTATCTTAATTTAAACAAAAAGAAGACAAACTGTTCGAAACAGAAGATGTTGAAACTTAACAGTTTTTTTTTCGACGTAATTGATGACCCTGATTGTTTCCGTTTTCGTACGTTAATTGCGGCCGATTAACAACAAACGACCGCGAAGATATTAAAATGTTTTTAATTTTATTCGTAACTGTTTGAATTAAATTTTAACAATGGGTTAATAGGACGTAACAGAAATTTTTCGTATTGTTTGTTGAAAATTTTTCGATTGACTGTCGAAGAAGTTTGAGCGGTCGTCGTTAATTTTTTTTTTTTATCGTCGAAAAGAATTTGTAACATTGCTGTGTCGATAGAATTAACGAGCATATAAACGGAACAACTAGACGACGTTATATAAACAATTTTGTTGCTCGCCAATCTGTGACCATCACCGGTAAATTCCCGCAACTTGATCATATTATCGAGACAAGACACGATCGATCGATGTTGCGCTGTTTTACATAGTACCATCATGAATGCATCGTGCTGCTTGATTTATGTTTGTTACGCCGAAAAGAAAACGAGATGCCGACCATATGTTACGAACCATAAATTTAATTAGACGAAGAAACTGGGACGAGAACCAACAACAACCAAAGCGAATCGGGATGGAGGACCAAAAAGTCTTAGATTGTAGAACAATTTTTTTTTACTTAACAAATTATCGCTTTCAGAATCAATTCAAAATTTATTAAATGGTTTTAACAACATTACTCCAACTGCGATAAAAATTAAGCGCTAAAACTATTGTTTTCGAGAAGTTTATAAAATTGTCTTTTCAACGAGGGGTCACTTGCCTATTTGAAAATTATTTCAAAATTTTAAGGTTGCGGTATCTCGAAGAACCTTCACAATCAAGTTATAGTAACCCCATGACACTATACTTTGTTTGAAAGGTAATTTAATCGGGTTTTTAACTATATTGCTTTAAAAAACTTTTACTTTGTATTGAATGCTTAAAATGGTTTTAGCTACTTTACTTTAACCGCAATAAATTTTAAGCGCTAAAACTATTGTTTTCGAAAAATTTATGAAATTGTCTTTTCAACGAGGTGTCACTTGCCCATTTGAAAATTATTTCAAAATTTTAAGGTTGCAGTATCTCAAAGAACCTTCACAATCAAGTTATAGTAATCCCATGATCTAGCACTTTGTTAGAAAGGTAATTTAATCGAGTTTTTAAATATATCGCTTTAAAAAACTTTTACTTTGTATTGAATGCTTAAAATGGTTTTAACTACTTTGCTGTAGCCGCAATAAATATTAAGCTCCAAAACTATTGTTTTCGAGAAGTTTATAAAATTGTCTTTTCAACGAGGTGTCACTTGCCCATATGAAAATTATTTCAAAATTTTAAGGTTGCGGTATCTCGAACAACCTTCACAATCAAGTTATAGTAATCCCATGATCTAGTACTTTGTTAGAAAGGTAATTTAATCGAGTTTTTAAATATATTGCTTTAAAAAACTTTTACTTTGTATTGAATGCTTAAAATGGTTTTAACTACTTTGCTGTAGCCGCAATAAATATTAAGCGCCAAAACTATTGTTTTCGAGAAGTTTATAAAATTGTCTTTTCAACGAGGGGTCACTTGCCTATTTGAAAATTATTTCAAAATTTTAAGGTTGCGGTATCTCGAAGAACCTTCACAATCAAGTTATAGTAACCCCATGACACTATACTTTGTTTGAAAGGTAATTTAATCGGGTTTTTAACTATATTGCTTTAAAAAACTTTTACTTTGTATTAAGTGTTTAAAATGGTTTTAGCTGCTTTATTGTAGCGACAATAAATATTAGGCGCTAAAACTATTGATTTCGAGTAGCTTATAAAATTATCTTTCCAACGAGGTGTCACTTGCTTATTTGAAAATTATTTCAAAATTTTAAGGTTGCGGTATCTCGAAGAACCTTCACAATCAAGTTATAGTAATCCCATAACGTAATACTTCGTTGGAAAGGTAATTTAATCGACTTTTCAAATATGTAGCTTTAAGAAATTTATATTTTTTATTGAGTGTTTAAATTGGTTTTAACAACTTTACTCTAACCGCGACAAAAATTAATCGTTAAAACGATCGTTTTCGAGTAGTCTATAAAAATATCTTTTCAACGAGGTGTCACTTGCTTATTTGAAAATTATTTCAAAATTTTAAGGTTGCGCTATTAAGAACCTGCACAATCAAGTTAAAGTAACCCGATGACGTTACACTTTGTTTAAAAGGTAATTTACTCGAGTTTTTAACTATATTGCTTTAAAAAACTTTTACTTTGTATTAAGTGTTTAAAATGGTTTTAGCTGCTTTATTGTAGCGACAATAAATATTAGGTGCTAAAACTATTGATTTCGAGTAGCTTATAAAATTGTCTTTCCAACGAGGTGTCACTTGCTTATTTGAAAATTATTTCAAAATTTTAAGGTTGCGGTATATTGAACCTTCACAATCAAGTAACCCGATGACGTTACACTTTGTTCGAAAGGTAATTTGATCGGGTTTTCAACTATATTGCTTCAAAAAACTTTTACTTTATATTGATTGTATAAATAGTTTTAACAACTTTGCTCTAACCACAATGAATATTAAGCGTGAAAACAATTGTTTTTCAGTAGTCTATCACAATATCTTTTCGGCGAGGTGTCACTTGCTTGTTTGGAAATTATATGAAAACCTTAAGGTTTCGGTATTCTCGACAAGCAAATTGTTATAATTCCATGACGTAACATTTTGTTTAAAATTTAGTTTAATCGGGGTTTCGACTAATTTACTTTCAACAAAATTCATTTTATATTTGGTTCCAGAATTGGTTTTCACAACTTTATTTTAACCTCAACAAATATTAAGCGTTAGTATTATTCATTTCGAGCAATTTATAAAAATATCTTTTAAACGAGGTGTCACTTGCCTATACAGAAATTGATTGAAAATCTTAAGGTTGTGGTATGACCTTCGTTTCAAAGTATCGAAACCTAACGATGTGACACCTCGTTTTAAAGGTAATTCGATAAGTTTTTCAACTATACTACTATAAACTTAATGCACTTCACAGAGAGTTGTTAAAACGAATTTTTGTTACTTTACTTGAAACGGGAAAATTTTTAGAATTGAATTTATTGTTTTTAGTTAGCTTATATCAATATCTTTTCAACGATATGCCCTTTTCTAGCATCGCAATTTTTTGAAATTTTTAAGGTTGCAACATAGTTTTTTCACAACTATCATGTGACACCTTGTTTTAAAGGTAATTCGATAAGTTTTTCAACTATACTACTATAAACTTAATGCACTTCACAGAGAGTTGTAAAAATGAATTTTTGTGACTTTACTTGAACTGGGAAAAAATTAAGAATTGAATTTATTGTTTTTAAATAGTTTATAAAAACATCTTTTCAACGATATGTCTCTTTCTAACATCACAATTATTTGAAATTTTTAAGGTTACGACATATGAGTTTTTTCACAATAATCATGTGACACCTCGTTTAAAAGGTAATTTAATAATCTTCACGACACTACCACTTTAAATTGAATGTACTTGCAACGGTGATGTTAAAGTCGACATTTTGTGACAAACTTAAAGTTTTTTCAGATACTCGAAATTATCGCTGTAATGTAAATGTTTAAATAGAACGATTTCGGGGGGTGGCAGTTGTTTGAAAATCGTTAATTTGCCCAAAGAATGTCGAGAGTTAGTCGAAAGTTTGTTTCTAAATTGCTCCTTCTGTCCTATTATGCGGACAAAAATTAATGCAGTCATTTAACTTTCATGAGTTTAACGAATTTAGGTCATTTCTGCCTAACTATAACGAAATTCATAGAGTTTCAATTAAACTAGATCAACATCTGACCATCGTCTTATCTTGTAGAAAAACTCAACAAACCGTTGCTTTTTCCATTTAATTAAACGAAACTAGAAAGAGAGAGAAAAAATCAATTCTTAAGCGAAATTTCGTCGAGCCACAATTTTTCCAAACAATCGCTTCAGTCAACGAAAATAAAAGTGTGAGAACTCGGAATTAATCGTCCAATTCTAGCAAAAAAAAAAAAAATCGTCACGGAATGACGCAATTCCGTTTCCTTTCACAAAAATTTTGTTGCTGTTACCTTTTCAACAACTTTCTTGATTATCCATAACGTTTCTATTATTAATAGAAGAGGAACGAGGAACGAAGTGATGAAATCGCGACTGATTTACATTGAAATCGCCGATACGGAACGTGCCATTGAATAATCGTTAACTGTACACAACGAAATCCCGATTTTGACCCTTTTTAATTTTTTGGATTGTACAAACCTTTTTCGAAAATTTTGGTTATTCCGTCGAAATTTTGATTAAATCCAAACACCGGAAACACATTGCGTAGATGTTCACTTTTTTTTCTTTCTTGAAGAAGTTTCGCGTCTTACCACTTATCGGTATCACTGATAAATATCACTTCTTGATTGTTGCAGTGTTGGTTCGTGACTGCGCCTCGATGGTAAACCGTGCTCGTTGTATTGTTACGGTCTTTGGACATCGGAGTGGCGAAGTGCTGAAGGAACGGTAAGTAATCAACGAAATTCCGTCTGTTCTTGTCAATGATGATGGTGACACTTGAGATGACGAATTAACGGACCTTAAAGCTAATTTTCATCGCCACTTTAACTAAAGAATTTTTTTATTATTATTAAATTAATTGTTAACGTTTTCAGTGAAAGGACTTAGAGACAAACCCAACAATTAATTTTTGTAAACAGGAAAGCTTTTGGCATTTCGTTGTAAAATTGTCTTGATGAATATGCATTGAGTCACTAATGGGGACGGTCCAGATTTTACAATGGGACGAAACCGAAATTGGCTTGAATGAAACACAAAAAGTCAAACACTATTGTTCTTTTTCTTTGTTGCTATTGTTTTTTTTTTTGGCGACCTTAAGATTTTTTTTTAATGTTCATAAAGTTTTGCAACCAAACCGGATCGTTAATATTTAATAGTTTGACTTTTGCTTAAGTTTCTTGCCATATTTTGCAATTTTATTCACAACGCGATCAATTAATTTTATTAAGCTCCTTTCGCCTATTACTTTAAATATTTTTGTGTTATTTATAAATTTAATTGGTGATTTTGTCGATTTTTGGGCAAAGATAGACAACCAACAATACACCAAAACGATGCATGAGTTCCACAAAAATTGATACGAGTACATCATCTTGAAAATTACCAGGAGTTGTAAAAAAATTTCGATTAAAATCTTAACAACATCACGTGAATGTTTGTTGAAGATTTGTAATTCTAACGAACCATTAGGAAGATGATTCATACGTTTTGAGATGACAATAAAAATCGTTGACAGTAACGGTCGAGTCGAAGATGCGTTTCCTTGCCCTCAGTTGACTTTACTAGTCGCAAAACTTCGATAACTAGTGTTGAAGGTAATTTATTATCAATATTGAAAACTTAATTGCGTATCGTAACGCAATAATCGTCAGCCAATCAAGATCGACCATAAATTTACTCGATTATCGATTGTTGTCATCTCTGTACTGTAAATCTCTAACTGTAGTTGCACGTTCTACAAAAATTGTAACTAGTTGCATTTGAGTAATTCACTGTCGAAACTGAGTTGGGTTTGAATCGAATTTTTGGAACACAAATACCGGAAGGGTACTTTAAAATTTTGGAATAGTGGTTTGAAATTGTTGTATTTGCATAGTTTGTAAAAATATCTTTCCAACGAGGTGTCACTTGCCTATTTCAAAATTATTTCAAAATTTTAAGGTTGCGGTGTCTTGAAACATCTTCACAATCAAGTCGTAGTAACCCTATAATGTAATACTTTGTTGGAAAAGTAATTTACTCGAGTTTTCAAGTATATTGCTTTAAAAGACTTATATTTTATATTGAGCGTTTAAAATGGTTTTAACAACTTTACTCTGACTGCGATAAAAATTGAGCATTAAAACTATTGTTTTCGAGTAGTCTATAAAAATATCTTTTCAACGAGGTGTCACTTGCCTATTTGAAAATTATTTCGAAATTTTAAGGTTGCGGTATTTCGAAGAACCTTCTCAAAAAATTTATAGTAAGCCCATGATCTAACCCTTTGTTGGAAAGGTAATTTAATGGAGTTTTTAAATATATTGCTTTAAAATACTTATATTTTATATTGAGTGTTTAAAATGGTTTTAACAGCTTTACTCTAACCGAGATGAAAATTAAGCGTTAAAATTATTGTTTTCGAGTAGCTTATAAAAATATCTTTTCAACGAGGTGTCACTTGCTTATTTGAAAATAATTTCGAAATTTTAAGGTTGCGGTATTTCGAAGAACCTTCTCAAAAAATTTATAGTAAGCCCATGATCTAACACTTTGTTGGAAAGGTAATTTAATCGAGTTTTCAAATATATTGCTTTAAGAAACTTATATTTTATATTGAGTGTTGAAAATGGTTCTGACAACTTTACTCCAACCGCGATAAAAATTAAGGGCTAAAACTATTGTTTTTGAGTAGCTTATAAAAATATCTTTTTAACGAGGTGTCACTTGCTTATTTGAAAATTATTTCAAAATTTTAAGGTTGCGATATCATAAACCTTCACAATCAAGTTAGAGTAACCTCATAATGTAACACTTCGTTGGAAAGGTAATTTAATCGAGTTTTCAAATATATTGCTTTAAAATACTTATATTTTATATTGAGTGTTTAAAATGATTTTAGCAACTTTACTCTAACCGCGATTAAAATTAAGGGTTAAAACCATCGTTTTCGAGTAGTCTATAAAAATATCTTTTCAACGAGGTGTCACTTGCCTATTTGAAAATTATTTCGAAATTTTAAGGTTGCGGTATTTCGAAGAACCTTCTCAAAAAATTTATAGTAAGCCCATGATCTAACACTTTGTTGGAAAGGTAATTTAATCGAGTTTTCAAATATATTGCTTTAAAATACTTATATTTTATATTGAGCGTTTAAAATGGTTTTAACAGCTTTACTCTAACTGCGATAAAAATTAAGCATTAAAACTATTGTTTTCGAGTAGTCTATAAAAATATCTTTCCAACGAGGTGTCACTTGCCTATTTGAAAATTATTTCAAAATTTTAAGGTTTCGGCATTTCGAAGAACCTTCTCAAAAAATTTATAGTAAGCCCATGATCTAACACTTTGTTGGAAAGGTAATTTAATCGAGTTTTCAAATATATTGCTTTAAGAAACTTATATTTTATATTGAGTGTTGAAAATGGTTTTGACAACTTTACTCCAACCGCGATAAAAATTAAGGGCTAAAACTATTGTTTTTGAGTAGCTTATAAAAATATCTTTTTAACGAGGTGTAACTTGCTTATTTGAAAATTATTTCAAAATTTTAAGGTTGCGATATCATAAACCTTCACAATCAAGTTAGAGTAACCTCATAATGTAACACTTCGTTGGAAAGGTAATTTAATCGAGTTTTCAAATATATTGCTTTAAAATACTTATATTTTATATTGAGTGTTTAAAATGATTTTAGCAACTTTACTCTAATCGCGATTAAAATTAAGGGTTAAAATCATCGTTTTCGAGTAGTCTATAAAAATATCTTTTCAACGAGGTGTCACTTGCTTATTTGAAAATTATTTCAAAATTTTAAGGTTGCGGTATTTCGAAGAACCTTCTCAAAAAATTTATAGTAAGCCCATGATCTAACACTTTGTTGGAAAGGTAATTTAATCGAGTTTTCAAATATATTGCTTTAAAATACTTATATTTTATATTGAGCGTTTAAAATGGTTTTAACAGCTTTACTCTAACTGCGATAAAAATTAAGCATTAAAACTATTGTTTTCGAGTAGTCTATAAAAATATCTTTCCAACGAGGTGTCACTTGCCTATTTGAAAATTATTTCAAAATTTTAAGGTTTCGGCATTTCGAAGAACCTTCTCAAAAAATTTATAGTAAGCCCATGATCTAACACTTTGTTGGAAAGGTAATTTAATCGAGTTTTCAAATATATTGCTTTAAGAAACTTATATTTTATATTGAGTGTTGAAAATGGTTTTGACAACTTTACTCCAACCGCGATAAAAATTAAGGGCTAAAACTATTGTTTTTGAGTAGCTTATAAAAATATCTTTTTAACGAGGTGTAACTTGCTTATTTGAAAATTATTTCAAAATTTTAAGGTTGCGATATCATAAACCTTCACAATCAAGTTAGAGTAACCTCATAATGTAACACTTCGTTGGAAAGGTAATTTAATCGAGTTTTCAAATATATTGCTTTAAAATACTTATATTTTATATTGAGTGTTTAAAATGATTTTAGCAACTTTACTCTAATCGCGATTAAAATTAAGGGTTAAAATCATCGCTTTCGAGTAGTCTATAAAAATATCTTTTCAACGAGGTGTCACTTGCTTATTTGAAAATTATTTCAAAATTTTAAGGTTGCGGTATTTCGAAGAACCTTCTCAAAAAATTTATAGTAAGCCCATGATCTAACACTTTGTTGGAAAGGTAATTTAATCGAGTTTTCAAATATATTGCTTTAAAATACTTATATTTTATATTGAGCGTTTAAAATGGTTTTAACAGCTTTACTCTAACTGCGATAAAAATTAAGCATTAAAACTATTGTTTTCGAGTAGTCTATAAAAATATCTTTCCAACGAGGTGTCACTTGCCTATTTGAAAATTATTTCAAAATTTTAAGGTTTCGGCATTTCGAAGAACCTTCTCAAAAAATTTATAGTAAGCCCATGATCTAACACTTTGTTGGAAAGGTAATTTAATCGAGTTTTCAAATATATTGCTTTAAGAAACTTATATTTTATATTGAGTGTTGAAAATGGTTTTGACAACTTTACTCCAACCGCGATAAAAATTAAGGGCTAAAACTATTGTTTTCGAGTAGCTTATAAAAATATCTTTTTAACCAGGTGTCTCTTGCTTATTTGAAAATTATTTCAAAATTTTAAGGTTGCGATATCATAAACCTTCACAATCAAGTTAGAGTAACCTCATAATGTAACACTTCGTTGGAAAGGTAATTTAATTGAGTTTTCAAATATATTGCTTTAAAATACTTACATTTTATATTGAGTGTTTAAAATGATTTTAGCAACTTTACTCCAACCGCGATTAAAATTAAGGGTTAAAATCATTGTTTTCGAGTAGTCTATAAAAATATCTTTTCAACGAGGTGTCACTTGCTTATTTGAAAATTATTTCAAAATTTTAAGGTTGCGGTATTTTGAACCTTCACAATCGAGTTATAGTAACCCCATGATGTGACACTTCGTTTGAAAGGTATTTTAATCGGGTTTTCAACTATATCGCTTTAGATAACTTTTACTTTATATTCATTGTTTAAAATAGTTTTAACAACTTTACGCCAACCCCAATAAATATTAAGCGCTAAAACTATTGTTTTCGAGTAGTCTATAAAAATGTTTTTCAAACGAGGTGTCACTTGCCTATACAGAAATTGATTGAAAATCTTAAGGTTGTAGTATGACCTTCGGTTCAAAGTATCGAAACCTAACGATGTGACACCTCGTTTTAAAGGTAATTCGATAAGTTTTTCAACTATACTACTATAAACTTAATGCACTTCACAGAGAGTTGTTAAAACGAATTTTTGTTACGTTACTTGAAACGGGAAAATTTTTAGAATTGAATTTATTGTTTTTAGTTAGCTTATAACAATATCTTTTCAACGATATGCCCTTTTCTAACATCGCAATTTTTTGAAATTTTTAAGGTTGCAACATAGTTTTTTCACAACTATCATGTGACACCTCTTTTAAAAGGTAATTAAATAACCTTTACAACCCTACCATTTTAAACTGAATATATTTGTAACGGAGACGTTAAACACGAAATTTCGTGATTCTCACAACAAACGTTTCCGATAAATCATTTATTTTCATCCTTAAACATTAACAGTTGATAAAACTAAAATATATATATACCAACTAGATAAAAAAAAGTGCTGCCGTTTCGTTACTACTTGAGAGAGTATTTTCGATTCAGTCCTAAAATATCTCGAATCATCAATGATGATTGATTCCCAATTCTTCTAATTCTTTCTCTTCATCAACCGAATCGCTTTCATCGTCGCTACCGTGCACTGAAGCTGCCGGTGTTGTAACTCGACTCGAACTCGGCGAAGGTGGTTCGGATATAGGTCTCGGATACTTAAGCGTACCGATACCGTTCTCCATTTCGTCCTTGTAATCGCTGAAAACCGCTCTTAAAGCTTTCATCCTCGCCTGACGGTAATACTGAAGAATTCAAATAATTAACAAAAATCATAATTTCGTCCGCGGCATTTTTACCACTCCCAAATTTCTCCAATCCAACATGTCGCTCAATCTTTCGGTTCGGTTACGTTGGATGATGCGCTGTCGCCGGTTCAAACGGGCGAAATCGTACATGAACTGAGCTAATTGTTGCACGGAATTTTCCAAACCTATATAGCGACGGTCCACCACGTAAATGCCGTAAGACATCGGGTCCGCTATGTGTTCCTGCATGAAACAGCCGAAACCTGAAATTTTTTCTCCCAATAAATAAATAGCGCAAAATTTGATTTAAATTGTTAAAACGATTTTGTTGGTTAGGTTCACCTGATAAATTCGTCGTGATACTGGGAATTCCCATTACGGTGCATTCTGCCGGCGTGTACCCCCACGGTTCGTAATAACTCGGAAAAACTCCCAAATGACAACCGCGAACGAACTCTTCGTAGTCTAAACCGAAGAGAGGATTGGTCGTACTTAAAAATTCCGGATGGAACACGATCTGGAACTCAACCGGTTAGTTTGGGTTCGAATTTTTGTAAGAAATTTACTTTGACTCGATCGCTTTTCGTGTTGAAAAGATTGCAACGTCTCACTGACATTAATACAGGATCGTTCCAATCGTCGATGATGTTGTGGGTGGTTACTGGTGGTAAACCGTCTCGTTGCAAAGAAAAAATGCAACGTTTCAACCTTACTAGTTCTTCTTTTTCCAGAAGCTCGTCGCCAGACGGTAAACGACCGCTCAAACAAATTTCGTACATTTTTTTACCGATTTTGCCTTGAATTCCGTTGATGGTGTCGCGAAGACTTTTCGTAACGGCATGACCACGTAACGATTCAACGTTGAAATTATTGGTTTTCGCCGGGAAAATCATGAAAGCTACCACAGTAACGTCGGGATGAGTCGACTGAAATTATTTGTTTAAAAAAAAAAAAAAAATTGCTTCGACCCGATTACTTTCAAATAATGATTGAGACGGGCGAGAGCCTCGATGAAGATGTCGGCGCCTTTGTTGCCGAACTCGTAACGGCCGGCGATGAAGAAATATAAAGTTTTGTCCAAATCGAAATCGTAGTGGCTACGAAACAAATTTTATTTAATTTTCTTTTTTGTTGACAATTTACCCGTAGAAGTGGCCCCGAACGAATTCGTGGATTTTCTCTTTCGAAATGGCGTGTAAATTTTGAAATTCGTGCAGCGCCGAGAATTTTTTAACATTCAAACCATTGGGAGTGATGACGTCAGCTTTTCGCTTCAATAAATGTTCAGCTTCGTAGCCGGTAATGTCGGAAACTGTAGTGAAAATGTGGCATAAATGCGCCGCCGCCCTCTCCATGCAGTATCTGTGGTAAATTTGTCTTTTCCCCGCTTCTTCGTCGACGCTAAACTAAAAATTAACGAAATTATTTCGAAAATTTCAATAAAATTTGCCAACTTTGCCGAGATTATTGTAGAAATCTGTATCGCCGGCACACAGATATCGTCCCAATAACGTAGCGTGAGTTGTGAAAACTGTAGCGACATTAACGTGACGTGTTCTCAACATAATCAAACCGACTCCGGCTTGCCATTCGTGGAAATGCGCAACGATTTTGGGGATCGAACCACGAGCGAAACGTTCGGCTGCTTCTCGAAATTCCGCCACGAAATCCGCCACCATATAACCCAAAATGATCGCATCGTTCGCTTCGACGTCTAAATGGGGAATCCCCAAGTTGCATTTGTTCCACAATTCCGACTTGTATTCATCCAATTTCCAAGCGGCCGAACCGATATCCATCAAAATTATTTGGGGATTACCATCGACTAACCAACGGCCGGTGTGTATCTTGAAATTTTTTTTTTTTTAAAGTTTCTTTTTTTTTTTAGATCGAATACCTTGAAGCCTCGATGTCGTAGAGCTTCGACCGCTTCGTTGAGAGGTTCCGCCCCTAGAGGTCCTTCTTCGACTTCGATTCTGGCGCATTGTTCTTTGTAGGGGCCAATCAAACAGTATTGGTCCCCGAGTTCTTCGGTTGAAACGTACGACTTCGATCGAATCACAGTGTAGATACCTCCAACTAATTTTTTTCATTATTTAGATAACGAAGCGTTAATTTGAAATTTTACCTTTATTGGCGGCCTCCCACGCTACTTCGAAAGTCCATCGGTTTTCCTCTTCAGCGGTCATTCCTCGATCCATCATTGCTAGAAGATTACTGCAAGATTCCCCTCTGTAGAATCTTCGTGACGACGAACGTTCCCTCGACATGGCTTAAGATAAGTCGGAAAATTAAGAATCAAGGAGGTTTATCGAAAAACAATTGAGTGTCACGGCCAACTATAATTGCGTAATTTTGACGTCGTCAGATTGATAGTTTATCGCTTGTTTTAGTTGTTGAAAAAAAACAAAATTTTGGCTTTCTGCCGGCAATTGATTGGCGGGAGTTGTGAATGAAAATTTTGGAAAAAAACAAATGAACGAAACTGATAGTGGACGTTTTGCTTACCTCGAGTTTTCTGTGAAGTTTTTCGAAAATAAAACGAAACTGGCTCAACCAGAGGGGCGTTGAATTTTTACGTACATTAAGAGAAGTGCGAGAACGTTATCGGAATGCAGCGCGACGAACTGCAATGGATAGATGGTGCGAGGTCGTCGGGATAAAGTGGATTCGATTTTAAAGGTGACCTTTGTTGTGAAAATCAAACACTTACGTTGTTGAAATTCTCCCGTTATCGGCGAGACAAAATTGATGCGACGTAGGTCTTTGATGAGATGAACTCGACGATGAGCGGCTAACTTCATGTTTGTTTTTATTGGCTCTAACGCGAGTTTAAAGGGGATTATTGATGGATTTTGCCTTGCGATAATTTATTTCGATAAGATTTTCAACTACGAAACGTATTATGGTGTTATTAGGACATGGTGTTATCGGGAATTATCGAAATTTTTAACGTAGGCAAATTTTTGAGGTTATGTTAATGACATTGACGGATCAAGGACCTTTAAAATTCTTCAAAGTATCTTCAAGACCACCGGAAATTTTTTGACACCGACTTGGTCTTTCGTTTCGTTATAAAATTTCACATCCAAATGTCGAGTTTCATTGAAATTCGAGCAGGTGAATTTTCTTCAAATTTTGAGTAAAATTTTCTACCAAAAATTTTTTTAAATACGAACACATAGAGCTACCCCGTTCGTTTGTAGTGTTGTTAGTTTTATATGTAGTCAAAATAAAATTACGCTAACGTACCCTTAAGAACCCCCGTGTTTTTAAAAACACAAGGCGATTAAAACATACTTCACTACCCCTATCATACATTTTCAATGACACGCGCTGGTGGAGCGTAGTTACGAGCTGTATATTAATTCTAATGTTGTTTTTTTTTTATAGGAATTTGAGGATTCTTTCGAATTCTTCTTCTGAGGGTTGAAGCTGCAGATCCATTGTTCAAAGGATTAAATATTTTATTATATAATGCAATTAGTACAAAATAACTCTGTATTTGCGTTCAATATACGTAGTTAACTAGAATTGTCACGTTTTTTTTCTACATCCATCCCGTGTCCTGGCGCAAGGAGAAAATTCAAGACTATTGAATTTTAAATCTCATCAGTTGAAAAGAGCTTGATAATGATACGTGTGTCGAGGAAACCTCACTCCTATATGATACAAAACGCCGTCAGAGTAACCGTGACGTAGGTGTAAATTGGACGAGAAATTGGCCGGAAAAAACGAAACGAAACAAACTTTTTCTTCTGAAGAAATTTTCAGCAACCGGACGTATTTTTCTATTCCCTACGACGTTCTACATCTGCAATTCGAGTTTCGTTGAAATCCGGGGACATAAGTTTTCTTCCGGTTTTTGAAGAAAAAGGAAGCTTATAGCCTTATGAAAATTTTGGCCCAAAAAACCTTTTTGCTCCGATTGCTATGAAATTTGGCACACTATGAAGTAATTTGAATGCGAATTCATAGAGCTACTCAGTTCCTCTATATCTTGCTTAGTTTTCGAGAAATCGAGCATCAAATGCTCGAATATGACAAGGACCGAAAATATTCTAGCGGCACAGATTGAGCGCTGCTCTTTCCAAAACGCGCAGCAATTTTCAGCAGCTGAACGTATTTTTCTATTCCTTATGACGTTCTACATCCGCAATTAAAGTTTCGTTGAAATCCGGGGAGATAAGTTTTCTTCCGGTTTTTGAAGAAAAAGGAAGCTTATAGCCGTATGAAAATTTTCGCTCAAAAAACTTTTTTGCTCCGATTGCTATGAAATTTGGCACACTATGAAGTAATTTGAATGCGAATTCATAGAGCTACTCAGTTCCTCTATATCTTGCTTAGTTTTCGAGAAATCGAGCATCAAATGCTCGAATATGACAAGGACCGAAAATATTCTAGCGGCACAGATTGAGCGCTGCTCTTTCCAAAACGAGCAGCAATTTTCAGCAGCTGAACGTATTTTTCTATTCCTTATGACGTTCTACATCCGCAATTAAAGTTTCGTTGAAATCCGGGGACATAAGTTTTCTTCCGGTTTTTGAAGAAAAAGGAAGCTTATAGCCTTATGAAAATTTTTGCCCAAAAAACTTTTTTGCTCCGATTGTTACAAAATTTGGCACACTATGAAGTAATTTGAATGCGAATTCATAGAGCTACTCAGTTCCTCTATATCTTGCTTAGTTTTCGAGAAATCGAGCATGAAATGCTCGAATATGACAAGGACCAAAAATATTCTAGCGGCATTGATTGAGCGCTGCTCTTTCCAAAACGAGCAGCAATATTCAGCAACTGAACGTATTTTTCTATTCCTTATGAAGTTCTACATCCACCATTAAAGTTTCGTTGAAATCCGGAGTGATAAGTTTTCTTCCGGTTTTTGAAGAAAAAGGAAGCCTTATGAAATTTTTTGCCCAAAAAACTTTTTTGCTCCGATTGCTATAAAATTTGGCACACTATGAAGTAATTTGAATGCGAATTCATAGAGCTACTCAGTTCCTCTATATCTTGCTTAGTTTTCGGGAAATCGAGCACGAAATGCTCGAATATGACAAGGACCGAAAATATTCTAGCGGCACAGATTGAGCGCTGCTCTTTCCAAAACGAGCAGCAATTTTCAGCAGCTGAACGTATTTTTCTATTCCTTATGAAGTTCTACATCCACCATTAAAGTTTCGTTGAAATCCGGGGAGATAAGTTTTCTTCCGGTTTTTGAAGAAAAAGGAAGCTTATAGCCTTATGAAAATTTTCGCTCAAAAAACTTTTTTGCTCCGATTGTTACAAAATTTGGCACACTATGAAGTAATTTGAATGCGAATTCATAGAGCTACTCAGTTCCTCTATATCTTGCTTAGTTTTCGAGAAATCGAGCATGAAATGCTCGAATATGACAAGGACCAAAAATATTCTAGCGGCACAGATTGAGCGCTGCTCTTTCCAAAACGAGCAGCAATTTTCAGCAGCTGAACGTATTTTTCTATTCCTTATGACATTCTACATCCGCCATTAAAGTTTCGTTGAAATCCGGGGTGATAAGTTTTCTTCCGGTTTTTGAAGAAAAAGGAAGCTTATAGCCTTATGAAAATTTTGGCCCAAAAAACCTTTTTGCTCCGATTGCTATGAAATTTGGCACACTATGAAGTAATTTGAATGCGAATTCATAGAGCTACTCAGTTCCTCTATATCTTGCTTAGTTTTCGAGAAATCGAGCACGAAATGCTCGAATATGACAAGGACCGAAAATATTCTAGCGGCACAGATTGAGCGCTGCTCTTTCCAAAACGCGCAGCAATTTTCAGCAGCTGAACGTATTTTTCTATTCCTTATGACGTTCTACATCCGCAATTAAAGTTTCGTTGAAATCCGGGGAGATAAGTTTTCTTCCGGTTTTTGAAGAAAAAGGAAGCTTATAGCCGTATGAAAATTTTCGCTCAAAAAACTTTTTTGCTCCGATTGCTATGAAATTTGGCACACTATGAAGTAATTTGAATGCGAATTCATAGAGCTACTCAGTTCCTCTATATCTTGCTTAGTTTTCGAGAAATCGAGCATGAAATGCTCGAATATGACAAGGACCGAAAATATTCTAGCGGCACAGATTGAGCGCTGCTCTTTCCAAAACGAGCAGCAATTTTCAGCAGCTGAACGTATTTTCCTATTCCTTATGACGTTCTACATCCGCCATTAAAGTTTCGTAGAAATCCGGGGACATAAGTTTTCTTCCGGTTTTTGAAGAAAAAGGAAGCTTATAGCCTTATGAAAATTTTTGCCCAAAAAACTTTTTTGCTCCGATTGTTACAAAATTTGGCACACTATGAAGTAATTTGAATGCGAATTCATAGAGCTACTCAGTTCCTCTATATCTTGCTTAGTTTTCGAGAAATCGAGCATGAAATGCTCGAATATGACAAGGACCAAAAATATTCTAGCGGCACAGATTGAGCGCTGCTCTTTCCAAAACGAGCAGCAATTTTCAGCAGCTGAACGTATTTTTCTATTCCTTATGACATTCTACATCCGCCATTAAAGTTTCGTTGAAATCCGGGGTGATAAGTTTTCTTCCGGTTTTTGAAGAAAAAGGAAGCTTATAGCCTTATGAAAATTTTGGCCCAAAAAACCTTTTTGCTCCGATTGCTATGAAATTTGGCACACTATGAAGTAATTTGAATGCGAATTCATAGAGCTACTCAGTTCCTCTATATCTTGCTTAGTTTTCGAGAAATCGAGCACGAAATGCTCGAATATGACAAGGACCGAAAATATTCTAGCGGCACAGATTGAGCGCTGCTCTTTCCAAAACGCGCAGCAATTTTCAGCAGCTGAACGTATTTTTCTATTCCTTATGACGTTCTACATCCGCAATTAAAGTTTCGTTGAAATCCGGGGAGATAAGTTTTCTTCCGGTTTTTGAAGAAAAAGGAAGCTTATAGCCTTATGAAAATTTTTGCCCAAAAAACTTTTTTGCTCCGATTGCTATAAAATCTGGCACACTATGAAGTAATTTGAATGCGAATTCATAGAGCTACTCAGTTCCTCTATATCTTGCTTAGTTTTCGAGAAATCGAGCACGAAATGCTCGAATATGACAAGGACCGAAAATATTCTAGCGGCACAGATTGAGCGCTGCTCTTTCCAAAACGCGCAGCAATTTTCAGCAGCTGAACGTATTTTTCTATTCCTTATGACGTTCTACATCCGCAATTAAAGTTTCGTTGAAATCCGGGGAGATAAGTTTTCTTCCGGTTTTTGAAGAAAAAGGAAGCTTATAGCCTTATGAAAATTTTTGCCCAAAAAACTTTTTTGCTCCGATTGCTATAAAATTTGGCACACTATGAAGTAATTTGAATGCGAATTCATAGAGCTACTCAGTTCCTCTATATCTTGCTTAGTTTTCGAGAAATCGAGCACGAAATGCTCGAATATGACAAGGACCGAAAATATTCTAGCGGCACAGATTGAGCGCTGCTCTTTCCAAAACGCGCAGCAATTTTCAGCAGCTGAACGTATTTTTCTATTCCTTATGAAGTTCTACATCCGCCATTAAAGTTTCGTTGAAATCCGGGGAGATAAGTTTTCTTCCGGTTTTTGAAGAAAAAGGAAGCTTATAGCCTTATGAAAATTTTTGCCCAAAAAACTTTTTTGCTCCGATTGCTATAAAATTTGGCACACTATGAAGTAATTTGAATGCGAATTCATAGAGCTACTCAGTTCCTCTATATCTTGCTTAGTTTTCGAGAAATCCAGCACGAAATGCTCGAATATGACAAGGACCAAAAATATTCTAGCGGCACAGATTGAGCGCTGCTCTTTCCAAAACGAGCAGCAATTTTCAGCAGCTGAACGTATTTTTCTATTCCTTATGACGTTCTACATCCACCATTAAAGTTTCGTTGAAATCCGGGGAGATAAGTTTTCTTCCGGTTTTTGAAGAAAAAGGAAGCTTATAGCCTTATGAAAATTTTCGCTCAAAAAACTTTTTTGCTCCGATTGCTATGAAATTTGGCACACTATGAAGTAATTTGAATGCGAATTCATAGAGCTACTCAGTTCCTCTATATCTTGCTTAGTTTTCGAGAAATCGAGCATCAAATGCTCGAATATGACAAGGACCGAAAATATTCTAGCGGCACAGATTGAGCGCTGCTCTTTCCAAAACGAGCAGCAATTTTCAGCAGCTGAACGTATTTTTCTATTCCTTATGACGTTTTACATCCGCAATTAAAGTTTCGTTGAAATCCGGGGACATAAGTTTTCTTCCGGTTTTTGAAGAAAAAGGAAGCTTATAGCCTTATGAAAATTTTCGCCTAAAAAACTTTTTTGCTCCGATTGCTATGAAATTTGGCACACTATGAAGTAATTTGAATGCGAATTCATAGAGCTACTCAGTTCCTCTATATCTTGCTTAGTTTTCGAGAAATCGAGCACGAAATGCTCGAATATGACAAGGACCAAAAATATTCTAGCGGCACAGATTGAGCGCTGCTCTTTCCAAAACGAGCAGCAATTTTCAGCAGCTGAACGTATTTTTCTATTCCTTATGACGTTCTACATCCGCCATTAAAGTTTCGTTGAAATCCGGGGACATAAGTTTTCTTCCGGTTTTTGAAGAAAAAGGAAGCTTATAGCCTTATGAAAATTTTCGCTCAAAAAACTTTTTCGCTCCGATTGCTATGAAATTTGGCACACGATGAAGTAATTTGAATGCGAATTCATAGAGCTACTCAGTTCCTCCATATCTTGCTTAGTTTTCGAGAAATCGAGCATGAAATGCTCGAATATGACAAGGACCGAAAATATTCTAGCAGCACAGATTGAGCGCTGCTCTTTCCAAAACGAGCAGCAATTTTCAGCAGCTGAACGTATTTTTCTATTCCTTATGAAGTTCTACATCCGCCATTAAAGTTTCGTTGAAATCCGGGGAGATAAGTTTTCTTCCGGTTTTTGAAGAAAAAGGAAGCTTATAGCCTATGAAAATTTTCGCCTAAAAAACTTTTTTGCTCCGATTGCTATAAAATTTGGCACACTATGAAGTAATTTGAATGCGAATTCATAGAGCTACTCAGTTCCTCTATATCTTGCTTAGTTTTCGAGAAATCGAGCACGAAATGCTCGAATATGACAAGGACCAAAAATATTCTAGCGGCACAGATTGAGCGCTGCTCTTTCCAAAACGAGCAGCAATTTTCAGCAGCTGAACGTATTTTTCTATTCCTTATGACGTTCTACATCCGCAATTAAAGTTTCGTTGAAATCCGGGGAGATAAGTTTTCTTCCGGTTTTTGAAGAAAAAGGAAGCTTATAGCCTATGAAAATTTTCGCCTAAAAAACTTTTTTGCTCCGATTGCTATGAAATTTGGCACACTATGAAGTAATTTGAATGCGAATTCATAGAGCTACTCAGTTCCTCTATATCTTGCTTAGTTTTCGAGAAATCGAGCACGAAATGCTCGAATATGACAAGGACCAAAAATATTCTAGCGGCACAGATTGAGCGCTGCTCTTTCCAAAACGCGCAGCAATTTTCAGCAGCTGAACGTATTTTTCTATTCCTTATGACGTTCTACATCCGCAATTAAAGTTTCGTTGAAATCCGGGGAGATAAGTTTTCTTCCGGTTTTTGAAGAAAAAGGAAGCTTATAGCCTATGAAAATTTTTGCCCAAAAAACTTTTTTGCTCCGATTGCTATAAAATTTGGCACACTATGAAGTAATTTGAATGCGAATTCATAGAGCTACTCAGTTCCTCTATATCTTGCTTAGTTTTCGAGAAATCGAGCACGAAATGCTCGAATATGACAAGGACCAAAAATATTCTAGCGGCACAGATTGAGCGCTGCTCTTTCCAAAACGAGCAGCAATTTTCAGCAGCTGAACGTATTTTTCTATTCCTTATGACGTTCTACATCCGCAATTAAAGTTTCGTTGAAATCCGGGGAGATAAGTTTTCTTCCGGTTTTTGAAGAAAAAGGAAGCTTATAGCCTATGAAAATTTTCGCCTAAAAAACTTTTTTGCTCCGATTGCTATGAAATTTGGCACACTATGAAGTAATTTGAATGCGAATTCATAGAGCTACTCAGTTCCTCTATATCTTGCTTAGTTTTCGAGAAATCGAGCACGAAATGCTCGAATATGACAAGGACCAAAAATATTCTAGCGGCACAGATTGAGCGCTGCTCTTTCCAAAACGCGCAGCAATTTTCAGCAGCTGAACGTATTTTTCTATTCCTTATGACGTTCTACATCCGCAATTAAAGTTTCGTTGAAATCCGGGGAGATAAGTTTTCTTCCGGTTTTTGAAGAAAAAGGAAGCTTATAGCCTATGAAAATTTTTGCCCAAAAAACTTTTTTGCTCCGATTGCTATAAAATTTGGCACACTATGAAGTAATTTGAATGCGAATTCATAGAGCTACTCAGTTCCTCTATATCTTGCTTAGTTTTCGAGAAATCGAGCACGAAATGCTCGAATATGACAAGGACCAAAAATATTCTAGCGGCACAGATTGAGCGCTGCTCTTTCCAAAACGAGCAGCAATTTTCAGCAGCTGAACGTATTTTTCTATTCCTTATGACGTTCTACATCCGCAATTAAAGTTTCGTTGAAATCCGGGGAGATAAGTTTTCTTCCGGTTTTTGAAGAAAAAGGAAGCTTATAGCCTATGAAAATTTTCGCCTAAAAAACTTTTTTGCTCCGATTGCTATGAAATTTGGCACACTATGAAGTAATTTGAATGCGAATTCATAGAGCTACTCAGTTCCTCTATATCTTGCTTAGTTTTCGAGAAATCGAGCACGAAATGCTCGAATATGACAAGGACCAAAAATATTCTAGCGGCACAGATTGAGCGCTGCTCTTTCCAAAACGCGCAGCAATTTTCAGCAGCTGAACGTATTTTTCTATTCCTTATGACGTTCTACATCCGCAATTAAAGTTTCGTTGAAATCCGGGGAGATAAGTTTTCTTCCGGTTTTTGAAGAAAAAGGAAGCTTATAGCCGTATGAAAATTTTCGCTCAAAAAACTTTTTTGCTCCGATTGCTATGAAATTTGGCACACTATGAAGTAATTTGAATGCGAATTCATAGAGCTACTCAGTTCCTCTATATCTTGCTTAGTTTTCGAGAAATCGAGCACGAAATGCTCGAATATGACAAGGACCGAAAATATTCTAGCGGCACAGATTGAGCGCTGCTCTTTCCAAAACGCGCAGCAATTTTCAGCAGCTGAACGTATTTTTCTATTCCTTATGACGTTCTACATCCGCAATTAAAGTTTCGTTGAAATCCGGGGACATAAGTTTTCTTCCGGTTTTTGAAGAAAAAGGAAGCTTATAGCCGTATGAAAATTTTCGCTCAAAAAACTTTTTTGCTCCGATTGCTATGAAATTTGGCACACTATGAAGTAATTTGAATGCGAATTCATAGAGCTACTCAGTTCCTCTATATCTTGCTTAGTTTTCGAGAAATCGAGCATGAAATGCTCGAATATGACAAGGACCGAAAATATTCTAGCGGCACAGATTGAGCGCTGCTCTTTCCAAAACGAGCAGCAATTTTCAGCAGCTGAACGTATTTTCCTATTCCTTATGACGTTCTACATCCGCCATTAAAGTTTCGTAGAAATCCGGGGACATAAGTTTTCTTCCGGTTTTTGAAGAAAAAGGAAGCTTATAGCCTTATGAAAATTTTTGCCCAAAAAACTTTTTTGCTCCGATTGTTACAAAATTTGGCACACTATGAAGTAATTTGAATGCGAATTCATAGAGCTACTCAGTTCCTCTATATCTTGCTTAGTTTTCGAGAAATCGAGCATGAAATGCTCGAATATGACAAGGACCAAAAATATTCTAGCGGCACAGATTGAGCGCTGCTCTTTCCAAAACGAGCAGCAATTTTCAGCAGCTGAACGTATTTTTCTATTCCTTATGACATTCTACATCCGCCATTAAAGTTTCGTTGAAATCCGGGGTGATAAGTTTTCTTCCGGTTTTTGAAGAAAAAGGAAGCTTATAGCCTTATGAAAATTTTGGCCCAAAAAACCTTTTTGCTCCGATTGCTATGAAATTTGGCACACTATGAAGTAATTTGAATGCGAATTCATAGAGCTACTCAGTTCCTCTATATCTTGCTTAGTTTTCGAGAAATCGAGCACGAAATGCTCGAATATGACAAGGACCGAAAATATTCTAGCGGCACAGATTGAGCGCTGCTCTTTCCAAAACGCGCAGCAATTTTCAGCAGCTGAACGTATTTTTCTATTCCTTATGACGTTCTACATCCGCAATTAAAGTTTCGTTGAAATCCGGGGAGATAAGTTTTCTTCCGGTTTTTGAAGAAAAAGGAAGCTTATAGCCTTATGAAAATTTTTGCCCAAAAAACTTTTTTGCTCCGATTGCTATAAAATTTGGCACACTATGAAGTAATTTGAATGCGAATTCATAGAGCTACTCAGTTCCTCTATATCTTGCTTAGTTTTCGAGAAATCGAGCACGAAATGCTCGAATATGACAAGGACCGAAAATATTCTAGCGGCACAGATTGAGCGCTGCTCTTTCCAAAACGCGCAGCAATTTTCAGCAGCTGAACGTATTTTTCTATTCCTTATGAAGTTCTACATCCGCCATTAAAGTTTCGTTGAAATCCGGGGAGATAAGTTTTCTTCCGGTTTTTGAAGAAAAAGGAAGCTTATAGCCTTATGAAAATTTTTGCCCAAAAAACTTTTTTGCTCCGATTGCTATAAAATTTGGCACACTATGAAGTAATTTGAATGCGAATTCATAGAGCTACTCAGTTCCTCTATATCTTGCTTAGTTTTCGAGAAATCCAGCACGAAATGCTCGAATATGACAAGGACCAAAAATATTCTAGCGGCACAGATTGAGCGCTGCTCTTTCCAAAACGAGCAGCAATTTTCAGCAGCTGAACGTATTTTTCTATTCCTTATGACGTTCTACATCCACCATTAAAGTTTCGTTGAAATCCGGGGAGATAAGTTTTCTTCCGGTTTTTGAAGAAAAAGGAAGCTTATAGCCTTATGAAAATTTTCGCTCAAAAAACTTTTTTGCTCCGATTGCTATGAAATTTGGCACACTATGAAGTAATTTGAATGCGAATTCATAGAGCTACTCAGTTCCTCTATATCTTGCTTAGTTTTCGAGAAATCGAGCATCAAATGCTCGAATATGACAAGGACCGAAAATATTCTAGCGGCACAGATTGAGCGCTGCTCTTTCCAAAACGAGCAGCAATTTTCAGCAGCTGAACGTATTTTTCTATTCCTTATGACGTTTTACATCCGCAATTAAAGTTTCGTTGAAATCCGGGGACATAAGTTTTCTTCCGGTTTTTGAAGAAAAAGGAAGCTTATAGCCTTATGAAAATTTTCGCCTAAAAAACTTTTTTGCTCCGATTGCTATGAAATTTGGCACACTATGAAGTAATTTGAATGCGAATTCATAGAGCTACTCAGTTCCTCTATATCTTGCTTAGTTTTCGAGAAATCGAGCACGAAATGCTCGAATATGACAAGGACCAAAAATATTCTAGCGGCACAGATTGAGCGCTGCTCTTTCCAAAACGAGCAGCAATTTTCAGCAGCTGAACGTATTTTTCTATTCCTTATGACGTTCTACATCCGCCATTAAAGTTTCGTTGAAATCCGGGGACATAAGTTTTCTTCCGGTTTTTGAAGAAAAAGGAAGCTTATAGCCTTATGAAAATTTTCGCTCAAAAAACTTTTTCGCTCCGATTGCTATGAAATTTGGCACACGATGAAGTAATTTGAATGCGAATTCATAGAGCTACTCAGTTCCTCCATATCTTGCTTAGTTTTCGAGAAATCGAGCATGAAATGCTCGAATATGACAAGGACCGAAAATATTCTAGCAGCACAGATTGAGCGCTGCTCTTTCCAAAACGAGCAGCAATTTTCAGCAGCTGAACGTATTTTTCTATTCCTTATGAAGTTCTACATCCGCCATTAAAGTTTCGTTGAAATCCGGGGAGATAAGTTTTCTTCCGGTTTTTGAAGAAAAAGGAAGCTTATAGCCTATGAAAATTTTCGCCTAAAAAACTTTTTTGCTCCGATTGCTATAAAATTTGGCACACTATGAAGTAATTTGAATGCGAATTCATAGAGCTACTCAGTTCCTCTATATCTTGCTTAGTTTTCGAGAAATCGAGCACGAAATGCTCGAATATGACAAGGACCAAAAATATTCTAGCGGCACAGATTGAGCGCTGCTCTTTCCAAAACGAGCAGCAATTTTCAGCAGCTGAACGTATTTTTCTATTCCTTATGACGTTCTACATCCGCAATTAAAGTTTCGTTGAAATCCGGGGAGATAAGTTTTCTTCCGGTTTTTGAAGAAAAAGGAAGCTTATAGCCTATGAAAATTTTCGCCTAAAAAACTTTTTTGCTCCGATTGCTATGAAATTTGGCACACTATGAAGTAATTTGAATGCGAATTCATAGAGCTACTCAGTTCCTCTATATCTTGCTTAGTTTTCGAGAAATCGAGCACGAAATGCTCGAATATGACAAGGACCAAAAATATTCTAGCGGCACAGATTGAGCGCTGCTCTTTCCAAAACGCGCAGCAATTTTCAGCAGCTGAACGTATTTTTCTATTCCTTATGACGTTCTACATCCGCAATTAAAGTTTCGTTGAAATCCGGGGAGATAAGTTTTCTTCCGGTTTTTGAAGAAAAAGGAAGCTTATAGCCTATGAAAATTTTTGCCCAAAAAACTTTTTTGCTCCGATTGCTATAAAATTTGGCACACTATGAAGTAATTTGAATGCGAATTCATAGAGCTACTCAGTTCCTCTATATCTTGCTTAGTTTTCGAGAAATCGAGCACGAAATGCTCGAATATGACAAGGACCAAAAATATTCTAGCGGCACAGATTGAGCGCTGCTCTTTCCAAAACGAGCAGCAATTTTCAGCAGCTGAACGTATTTTTCTATTCCTTATGACGTTCTACATCCGCAATTAAAGTTTCGTTGAAATCCGGGGAGATAAGTTTTCTTCCGGTTTTTGAAGAAAAAGGAAGCTTATAGCCTATGAAAATTTTCGCCTAAAAAACTTTTTTGCTCCGATTGCTATGAAATTTGGCACACTATGAAGTAATTTGAATGCGAATTCATAGAGCTACTCAGTTCCTCTATATCTTGCTTAGTTTTCGAGAAATCGAGCACGAAATGCTCGAATATGACAAGGACCAAAAATATTCTAGCGGCACAGATTGAGCGCTGCTCTTTCCAAAACGCGCAGCAATTTTCAGCAGCTGAACGTATCTTTCTATTCCTTATGACGTTCTACATCCGCAATTAAAGTTTCGTTGAAATCCGGGGAGATAAGTTTTCTTCCGGTTTTTGAAGAAAAAGGAAGCTTATAGCCTATGAAAATTTTTGCCCAAAAAACTTTTTTGCTCCGATTGCTATAAAATTTGGCACACTATGAAGTAATTTGAATGCGAATTCATAGAGCTACTCAGTTCCTCTATATCTTGCTTAGTTTTCGAGAAATCGAGCACGAAATGCTCGAATATGACAAGGACCAAAAATATTCTAGCGGCACAGATTGAGCGCTGCTCTTTCCAAAACGAGCAGCAATTTTCAGCAGCTGAACGTATTTTTCTATTCCTTATGACGTTCTACATCCGCAATTAAAGTTTCGTTGAAATCCGGGGAGATAAGTTTTCTTCCGGTTTTTGAAGAAAAAGGAAGCTTATAGCCTATGAAAATTTTCGCCTAAAAAACTTTTTTGCTCCGATTGCTATGAAATTTGGCACACTATGAAGTAATTTGAATGCGAATTCATAGAGCTACTCAGTTCCTCTATATCTTGCTTAGTTTTCGAGAAATCGAGCACGAAATGCTCGAATATGACAAGGACCAAAAATATTCTAGCGGCACAGATTGAGCGCTGCTCTTTCCAAAACGCGCAGCAATTTTCAGCAGCTGAACGTATTTTTCTATTCCTTATGACGTTCTACATCCGCAATTAAAGTTTCGTTGAAATCCGGGGAGATAAGTTTTCTTCCGGTTTTTGAAGAAAAAGGAAGCTTATAGCCTATGAAAATTTTTGCCCAAAAAACTTTTTTGCTCCGATTGCTATAAAATTTGGCACACTATGAAGTAATTTGAATGCGAATTCATAGAGCTACTCAGTTCCTCTATATCTTGCTTAGTTTTCGAGAAATCGAGCACGAAATGCTCGAATATGACAAGGACCAAAAATATTCTAGCGGCACAGATTGAGCGCTGCTCTTTCCAAAACGAGCAGCAATTTTCAGCAGCTGAACGTATTTTTCTATTCCTTATGACGTTCTACATCCGCAATTAAAGTTTCGTTGAAATCCGGGGAGATAAGTTTTCTTCCGGTTTTTGAAGAAAAAGGAAGCTTATAGCCTATGAAAATTTTCGCCTAAAAAACTTTTTTGCTCCGATTGTTATGAAACTTGGCACACTATGAAGTAATTTGAATGCGAATTCATAGAGCTACTCAGTTCCTCTATATCTTGCTTAGTTTTCGAGAAATCGAGCACGAAATGCTCGAATATGACAAGGACCAAAAATATTCTAGCGGCACAGATTGAGCGCTGCTCTTTCCAAAACGCGCAGCAATTTTCAGCAGCTGAACGTATTTTTCTATTCCTTATGACGTTCTACATCCGCAATTAAAGTTTCGTTGAAATCCGGGGAGATAAGTTTTCTTCCGGTTTTTGAAGAAAAAGGAAGCTTATAGCCTATGAAAATTTTTGCCCAAAAAACTTTTTTGCTCCGATTGCTATAAAATTTGGCACACTATGAAGTAATTTGAATGCGAATTCATAGAGCTACTCAGTTCCTCTATATCTTGCTTAGTTTTCGAGAAATCGAGCACGAAATGCTCGAATATGACAAGGACCAAAAATATTCTAGCGGCACAGATTGAGCGCTGCTCTTTCCAAAACGAGCAGCAATTTTCAGCAGCTGAACGTATTTTTCTATTCCTTATGACGTTCTACATCCGCAATTAAAGTTTCGTTGAAATCCGGGGAGATAAGTTTTCTTCCGGTTTTTGAAGAAAAAGGAAGCTTATAGCCTATGAAAATTTTCGCCTAAAAAACTTTTTTGCTCCGATTGTTATGAAACTTGGCACACTATGAAGTAATTTGATTGCGAATTCATAGAGCTACTCAGTTCCTCCATATCTTGCTTAGTTTTCGAGAAATCGAGCATGAAATGCTCGAATATGACAAGGACCGAAAATATTCTAGCGGCACAGATTGAGCGCTGCTCTTTCCAAAACGAGCAGCAATTTTCAGCAGCTGAACGTATTTTTCTATTCCTTATGAAGTTCTACATCCACCATTAAAGTTTCGTTGAAATCCGGGGAGATAAGTTTTCTTCCGGTTTTTGAAGAAAAAGGAAGCTTATAGCCTTATGAAATTTTTTGCCCAAAAAACTTTTTTGCTCCGATTGCTATAAAATTTGGCACACTATGAAGTAATTTGAATGCGAATTCATAGAGCTACTCAGTTCCTCTATATCTTGCTTAGTTTTCGAGAAATCGAGCACGAAATGCTCGAATATGACAAGGACCGAAAATATTCTAGCGGCACAGATTGAGCGCTGCTCTTTCCAAAACGAGCAGCAATTTTCAGCAGCTGAACGTATTTTCCTATTCCTTATGACGTTCTACATCCGCCATTAAAGTTTCGTAGAAATCCGGGGACATAAGTTTTCTTCCGGTTTTTGAAGAAAAAGGAAGCTTATAGCCTTATGAAAATTTTTGCCCAAAAAACTTTTTTGCTCCGATTGCTATAAAATTTGGCACACTATGAAGTAATTTGAATGCGAATTCATAGAGCTACTCAGTTCCTCTATATCTTGCTTAGTTTTCGAGAAATCGAGCACGAAATGCTCGAATATGGCAAGGACCGAAAATATTCTAGCGGCACAGATTGAGCGCTGCTCTTTCCAAAACGAGCAGCAATTTTCAGCAGCTGAACGTATTTTTCTATTCCTTATGAAGTTCTACATCCACCATTAAAGTTTCGTTGAAATCCGGGGAGATAAGTTTTCTTCCGGTTTTTGAAGAAAAAGGAAGCTTATAGCCTTATGAAATTTTTTGCCCAAAAAACTTTTTTGCTCCGATTGCTATAAAATTTGGCACACTATGAAGTAATTTGAATGCGAATTCATAGAGCTACTCAGTTCCTCTATATCTTGCTTAATTTTCGAGAAATCGAGCACGAAATGCTCGAATATGACAAGGACCGAAAATATTCTAGCGGCACAGATTGAGCGCTGCTCTTTCCAAAACGAGCAGCAATTTTCAGCAGCTGAACGTATTTTCCTATTCCTTATGACGTTCTACATCCGCCATTAAAGTTTCGTAGAAATCCGGGGACATAAGTTTTCTTCCGGTTTTTGAAGAAAAAGGAAGCTTATAGCCTTATGAAAATTTTTGCCCAAAAAACTTTTTTGCTCCGATTGCTATAAAATTTGGCACACTATGAAGTAATTTGAATGCGAATTCATAGAGCTACTCAGTTCCTCTATATCTTGCTTAGTTTTCGAGAAATCGAGCACGAAATGCTCGAATATGGCAAGGACCGAAAATATTCTAGCGGCACAGATTGAGCGCTGCTCTTTCCAAAACGAGCAGCAATTTTCAGCAGCTGAACGTATTTTTCTATTCCTTATGAAGTTCTACATCCACCATTAAAGTTTTGTTGAAATCCGGAGTGATAAGTTTTCTTCCGGTTTTTGAAGAAAAAGGAAGCTTATAGCCTTATGAAATTTTTTGCCCAAAAAACTTTTTTGCTCCGATTGCTATAAAATTTGGCACACTATGAAGTAATTTGAATGCGAATTCATAGAGCTACTCAGTTCCTCTATATCTTGCTTAGTTTTCGAGAAATCGAGCACGAAATGCTCGAATATGACAAGGACCGAAAATATTCTAGCGGCACAGATTGAGCGCTGCTCTTTCCAAAACGAGCAGCAATTTTCAGCAGCTGAACGTATTTTTCTATTCCTTATGAAGTTCTACATCCACCATTAAAGTTTCGTTGAAATCCGGGGAGATAAGTTTTCTTCCGGTTTTTGAAGAAAAAGGAAGCTTATAGCCTTATGAAATTTTTTGCCCAAAAAACTTTTTTGCTCCGATTGCTATAAAATTTGGCACACTATGAAGTAATTTGAATGCGAATTCATAGAGCAACTCAGTTCCTCTATATCTTGCTTAGTTTTCGAGAAATCGAGCACGAAATGCTCGAATATGACAAGGACCGAAAATATTCTAGCGGCACAGATTGAGCGCTGCTCTTTCCAAAACGAGCAGCAATTTTCAGCAGCTGAACGTATTTTCCTATTCCTTATGACGTTCTACATCCGCCATTAAAGTTTCGTAGAAATCCGGGGACATAAGTTTTCTTCCGGTTTTTGAAGAAAAAGGAAGCTTATAGCCTTATGAAATTTTTTGCCCAAAAAACTTTTTTGCTCCGATTGCTATAAAATTTGGCACACTATGAAGTAATTTGAATGCGAATTCATAGAGCTACTCAGTTCCTCTATATCTTGCTTAGTTTTCGAGAAATCGAGCACGAAATGCTCGAATATGACAAGGACCGAAAATATTCTAGCGGCACAGATTGAGCGCTGCTCTTTCCAAAACGCGCAGCAATTTTCAGCAGCTGAACGTATTTTTCTATTCCTTATGACGTTCTACATCCGCAATTAAAGTTTCGTTGAAATCCGGGGAGATAAGTTTTCTTCCGGTTTTTGAAGAAAAAGGAAGCTTATAGCCTTATGAAAATTTTCGCTCAAAAAACTTTTTTGCTCCGATTGCTATGAAATTTGGCACACTATGAAGTAATTTGAATGCGAATTCATAGAGCTACTCAGTTCCTCTATATCTTGCTTAGTTTTCGAGAAATCGAGCATGAAATGCTCGAATATGACAAGGACCGAAAATATTCTAGCGGCACAGATTGAGCGCTGCTCTTTCCAAAACGAGCAGCAATTTTCAGCAGCTGAACGTATTTTCCTATTCCTTATGACGTTCTACATCCGCCATTAAAGTTTCGTAGAAATCCGGGGACATAAGTTTTCTTCCGGTTTTTGAAGAAAAAGGAAGCTTATAGCCTTATGAAAATTTTCGCTCAAAAAACTTTTTTGCTCCGATTGCTATGAAATTTGGCACATAATGAAGTAATTTGAATGCGAATTCATAGAGCTACTCAGTTCCTCTATATCTTGCTTAGTTTTCGAGAAATCGAGCATGAAATGCTCGAATATGACAAGGACCGAAAATATTCTAGCGGCACAGATTGAGCGCTGCTCTTTCCAAAACGCGCAGCAATTTTCAGCAGCTGAACGTATTTTTCTATTCCTTATGACGTTCTACATCCGCAATTAAAGTTTCGTTGAAATCCGGGGAGATAAGTTTTCTTCCGGTTTTTGAAGAAAAAGGAAGCTTATAGCCTTATGAAAATTTTTGCCCAAAAAACTTTCTTGCTCCAATTGTTACAAAATTTGGCACACTATGAAGTAATTTGAATGCGAATTCATAGAGCTACTCAGTTCCTCTATATCTTGCTTAGTTTTCGAGAAATCGAGCACGAAATGCTCGAATATGACAAGGACCGAAAATATTCTAGCGGCACAGATTGAGCGCTGCTCTTTCCAAAACGCGCAGCAATTTTCAGCAGCTGAACGTATTTTTCTATTCCTTATGACGTTCTACATCCGCAATTAAAGTTTCGTTGAAATCCGGGGAGATAAGTTTTCTTCCGGTTTTTGAAGAAAAAGGAAGCTTATAGCCTTATGAAAATTTTCGCTCAAAAAACTTTTTCGCTCCGATTGCTATGAAATTTGGCACACGATGAAGTAATTTGAATGCGAATTCATAGAGCTACTCAGTTCCTCCATATCTTGCTTAGTTTTCGAGAAATCGAGCATGAAATGCTCGAATATGACAAGGACCGAAAATATTCTAGCGGCACAGATTGAGCGCTGCTCTTTCCAAAACGAGCAGCAATTTTCAGCAGCTGAACGTATTTTTCTATTCCTTATGAAGTTCTACATCCACCATTAAAGTTTCGTTGAAATCCGGAGTGATAAGTTTTCTTCCGGTTTTTGAAGAAAAAGGAAGCTTATAGCCTTATGAAAATTTTCGCTCAAAAAACTTTTTCGCTCCGATTGCTATGAAATTTGGCACACGATGAAGTAATTTGAATGCGAATTCATAGAGCTACTCAGTTCCTCCATATCTTGCTTAGTTTTCGAGAAATCGAGCATGAAATGCTCGAATATGACAAGGACCGAAAATATTCTAGCGGCACAGATTGAGCGCTGCTCTTTCCAAAACGAGCAGCAATTTTCAGCAGCTGAACGTATTTTTCTATTCCTTATGAAGTTCTACATCCGCCATTAAAGTTTCGTTGAAATCCGGGGAGATAAGTTTTCTTCCGGTTTTTGAAGAAAAAGGAAGCTTATAGCCTTATGAAAATTTTTGCCCAAAAAACTTTTTTGCTCCGATTGCTATAAAATTTGGCACACTATGAAGTAATTTGAATGCGAATTCATAGAGCTACTCAGTTCCTCTATATCTTGCTTAGTTTTCGAGAAATCGAGCACGAAATGCTCGAATATGGCAAGGACCGAAAATATTCTAGCGGCACAGATTGAGCGCTGCTCTTTCCAAAACGAGCAGCAATTTTCAGCAGCTGAACGTATTTTTCTATTCCTTATGAAGTTCTACATCCACCATTAAAGTTTCGTTGAAATCCGGAGTGATAAGTTTTCTTCCGGTTTTTGAAGAAAAAGGAAGCTTATAGCCTTATGAAATTTTTTGCCCAAAAAACTTTTTTGCTCCGATTGCTATAAAATTTGGCACACTATGAAGTAATTTGAATGCGAATTCATAGAGCTACTCAGTTCCTCTATATCTTGCTTAGTTTTCGAGAAATCGAGCACGAAATGCTCGAATATGACAAGGACCAAAAATATTCTAGCGGCACAGATTGAGCGCTGCTCTTTCCAAAACGAGCAGCAATTTTCAGCAGCTGAACGTATTTTTCTATTCCTTATGAAGTTCTACATCCACCATTAAAGTTTCGTTGAAATCCGGAGTGATAAGTTTTCTTCCGGTTTTTGAAGAAAAAGGAAGCTTATAGCCTTATGAAAATTTTCGCTCAAAAAACTTTTTCGCTCCGATTGCTATGAAATTTGGCACACGATGAAGTAATTTGAATGCGAATTCATAGAGCTACTCAGTTCCTCTATATCTTGCTTAGTTTTCGAGAAATCGAGCACGAAATGCTCGAATATGGCAAGGACCGAAAATATTCTAGCGGCACAGATTGAGCGCTGCTCTTTCCAAAACGAGCAGCAATTTTCAGCAGCTGAACGTATTTTTCTATTCCTTATGAAGTTCTACATCCGCCATTAAAGTTTCGTTGAAATCCGGGGAGATAAGTTTTCTTCCGGTTTTTGAAGAAAAAGGAAGCTTATAGCCTTATGAAATTTTTCGACCAAAAAACTTTTTTGCTCCGATTGCTATGAAATTCGGCACACAATGAAGTAATTTGAATGCGAATTCATAGAGCTACTCAGTTCCTCTGTATCTTGCTTAGTTTTCCAGAAATCGAGCATCAAATGCTCGAATATGACAACGACCGAAAACATTCTAATGACATTGATTGAGCGCTGCTCTTTCCAAAACGAGCAGCAATATTCAGCAACTGAACGTATTTTTCTATTCCCTACGACGTTCTACATCTGCCATTAAAGTTTCGTTAGAATCCGGGGTGATAAGTTTTCTTCCGGTTTTTGAAGAAAAAGGAAGCTTATAGCCTTATGAAATTTTTCGACCAAAAAACTTTTTTGCTCCGATTGCTATAAAATTTGGCACACTATGAAGTAATTTGAATGCGAATTCATAGAGCTACTCAGTTCCTCTATATCTTGCTTAGTTTTCGAGAAATCGAGCACGAAATGCTCGAATATGGCAAGGACCGAAAATATTCTAGCGGCACAGATTGAGCGCTGCTCTTTCCAAAACGAGCAGCAATTTTCAGCAGCTGAACGTATTTTTCTATTCCTTATGAAGTTCTACATCCGCCATTAAAGTTTCGTTGAAATCCGGGGAGATAAGTTTTCTTCCGGTTTTTGAAGAAAAAGGAAGCTTATAGCCTTATGAAAATTTTTGCCCAAAAAACTTTTTTGCTCCGATTGCTATAAAATTTGGCACACTATGAAGTAATTTGAATGCGAATTCATAGAGCTACTCAGTTCCTCTATATCTTGCTTAGTTTTCGAGAAATCGAGCACGAAATGCTCGAATATGGCAAGGACCGAAAATATTCTAGCGGCACAGATTGAGCGCTGCTCTTTCCAAAACGAGCAGCAATTTTCAGCAGCTGAACGTATTTTTCTATTCCTTATGAAGTTCTACATCCACCATTAAAGTTTCGTTGAAATCCGGAGTGATAAGTTTTCTTCCGGTTTTTGAAGAAAAAGGAAGCTTATAGCCTTATGAAATTTTTTGCCCAAAAAACTTTTTTGCTCCGATTGCTATAAAATTTGGCACACTATGAAGTAATTTGAATGCGAATTCATAGAGCTACTCAGTTCCTCTATATCTTGCTTAGTTTTCGAGAAATCGAGCACGAAATGCTCGAATATGACAAGGACCAAAAATATTCTAGCGGCACAGATTGAGCGCTGCTCTTTCCAAAACGAGCAGCAATTTTCAGCAGCTGAACGTATTTTTCTATTCCTTATGAAGTTCTACATCCACCATTAAAGTTTCGTTGAAATCCGGAGTGATAAGTTTTCTTCCGGTTTTTGAAGAAAAAGGAAGCTTATAGCCTTATGAAAATTTTCGCTCAAAAAACTTTTTCGCTCCGATTGCTATGAAATTTGGCACACGATGAAGTAATTTGAATGCGAATTCATAGAGCTACTCAGTTCCTCTATATCTTGCTTAGTTTTCGAGAAATCGAGCACGAAATGCTCGAATATGGCAAGGACCGAAAATATTCTAGCGGCACAGATTGAGCGCTGCTCTTTCCAAAACGAGCAGCAATTTTCAGCAGCTGAACGTATTTTTCTATTCCTTATGAAGTTCTACATCCGCCATTAAAGTTTCGTTGAAATCCGGGGAGATAAGTTTTCTTCCGGTTTTTGAAGAAAAAGGAAGCTTATAGCCTTATGAAAATTTTTGCCCAAAAAACTTTTTTGCTCCGATTGCTATAAAATTTGGCACACTATGAAGTAATTTGAATGCGAATTCATAGAGCTACTCAGTTCCTCTATATCTTGCTTAGTTTTCGAGAAATCGAGCACGAAATGCTCGAATATGGCAAGGACCGAAAATATTCTAGCGGCACAGATTGAGCGCTGCTCTTTCCAAAACGAGCAGCAATTTTCAGCAGCTGAACGTATTTTTCTATTCCTTATGAAGTTCTACATCCACCATTAAAGTTTCGTTGAAATCCGGAGTGATAAGTTTTCTTCCGGTTTTTGAAGAAAAAGGAAGCTTATAGCCTTATGAAATTTTTTGCCCAAAAAACTTTTTTGCTCCGATTGCTATAAAATTTGGCACACTATGAAGTAATTTGAATGCGAATTCATAGAGCTACTCAGTTCCTCTATATCTTGCTTAGTTTTCGAGAAATCGAGCACGAAATGCTCGAATATGACAAGGACCAAAAATATTCTAGCGGCACAGATTGAGCGCTGCTCTTTCCAAAACGAGCAGCAATTTTCAGCAGCTGAACGTATTTTTCTATTCCTTATGAAGTTCTACATCCACCATTAAAGTTTCGTTGAAATCCGGAGTGATAAGTTTTCTTCCGGTTTTTGAAGAAAAAGGAAGCTTATAGCCTTATGAAAATTTTCGCTCAAAAAACTTTTTCGCTCCGATTGCTATGAAATTTGGCACACGATGAAGTAATTTGAATGCGAATTCATAGAGCTACTCAGTTCCTCCATATCTTGCTTAGTTTTCGAGAAATCGAGCATGAAATGCTCGAATATGACAAGGACTGAAAATATTCTAGCGGCACAGATTGAGCGCTGCTCTTTCCAAAACGAGCAGCAATTTTCAGCAGCTGAACGTATTTTTCTATTCCTTATGAAGTTCTACATCCGCCATTAAAGTTTCGTTGAAATCCGGGGAGATAAGTTTTCTTCCGGTTTTTGAAGAAAAAGGAAGCTTATAGCCTTATGAAAATTTTTGCCCAAAAAACTTTTTTGCTCCGATTGCTATAAAATTTGGCACACTATGAAGTAATTTGAATGCGAATTCATAGAGCTACTCAGTTCCTCTATATCTTGCTTAGTTTTCGAGAAATCGAGCACGAAATGCTCGAATATGGCAAGGACCGAAAATATTCTAGCGGCACAGATTGAGCGCTGCTCTTTCCAAAACGAGCAGCAATTTTCAGCAGCTGAACGTATTTTTCTATTCCTTATGAAGTTCTACATCCACCATTAAAGTTTCGTTGAAATCCGGAGTGATAAGTTTTCTTCCGGTTTTTGAAGAAAAAGGAAGCTTATAGCCTTATGAAATTTTTTGCCCAAAAAACTTTTTTGCTCCGATTGCTATAAAATTTGGCACACTATGAAGTAATTTGAATGCGAATTCATAGAGCTACTCAGTTCCTCTATATCTTGCTTAGTTTTCGAGAAATCGAGCACGAAATGCTCGAATATGACAAGGACCAAAAATATTCTAGCGGCACAGATTGAGCGCTGTTCTTTCCAAAACGAGCAGCAATTTTCAGCAGCTGAACGTATTTTTCTATTCCTTATGAAGTTCTACATCCACCATTAAAGTTTCGTTGAAATCCGGAGTGATAAGTTTTCTTCCGGTTTTTGAAGAAAAAGGAAGCTTATAGCCTTATGAAAATTTTCGCTCAAAAAACTTTTTTGCTCCGATTGTTACAAAATTTGGCACACTATGAAGTAATTTGAATGCGAATTCATAGAGCTACTCAGTTCCTCTATATCTTGCTTAGTTTTCGAGAAATCGAGCACGAAATGCTCGAATATGGCAAGGACCGAAAATATTCTAGCGGCATAGATTGAGCGCTGCTCTTTCCAAAACGAGCAGCAATTTTCAGCAGCTGAACGTATTTTTCTATTCCTTATGAAGTTCTACATCCACCATTAAAGTTTCGTTGAAATCCGGGGAGATAAGTTTTCTTCCGGTTTTTGAAGAAAAAGGAAGCTTATAGCCTTATGAAATTTTTTGCACAAAAAACTTTTTTGCTCCGATTGCTATAAAATTTTTCACACTATGAAGTAATTTGAATGCGAATTCATAGAGCTACTCAGTTCCTCTATATCTTGCTTAGTTTTCGAGAAATCGAGCACGAAATGCTCGAATATGGCAAGGACCGAAAATATTCTAGCGGCACAGATTGAGCGCTGCTCTTTCCAAAACGAGCAGCAATTTTCAGCAGCTGAACGTATTTTTCTATTCCTTATGAAGTTCTACATCCACCATTAAAGTTTCGTTGAAATCCGGAGTGATAAGTTTTCTTCCGGTTTTTGAAGAAAAAGGAAGCTTATAGCCTTATGAAATTTTTTGCCCAAAAAACTTTTTTGCTCCGATTCCTATAAAATTTGGCACACTATGAAGTAATTTGAATGCGAATTCATAGAGCTACTCAGTTCCTCTATATCTTGCTTAGTTTTCGAGAAATCGAGCACGAAATGCTCGAATATGACAAGGACCGAAAATATTCTAGCGGCACAGATTGAGCGCTGCTCTTTCCAAAACGAGCAGCAATTTTCAGCAGCTGAACGTATTTTTCTATTCCTTATGAAGTTCTACATCCACCATTAAAGTTTCGTTGAAATCCGGGGAGATAAGTTTTCTTCCGGTTTTTGAAGAAAAAGGAAGCTTATAGCCTTATGAAATTTTTTGCCCAAAAAACTTTTTTGCTCCGATTGCTATAAAATTTGGCACACTATGAAGTAATTTGAATGCGAATTCATAGAGCTACTCAGTTCCTCTATATCTTGCTTAGTTTTCGAGAAATCGAGCACGAAATGCTCGAATATGACAAGGACCGAAAATATTCTAGCGGCACAGATTGAGCGCTGCTCTTTCCAAAACGAGCAGCAATTTTCAGCAGCTGAACGTATTTTTCTATTCCTTATGAAGTTCTACATCCACCATTAAAGTTTCGTTGAAATCCGGGGAGATAAGTTTTCTTCCGGTTTTTGAAGAAAAAGGAAGCTTATAGCCTTATGAAATTTTTTGCACAAAAAACTTTTTTGCTCCGATTGCTATAAAATTTGGCACACTATGAAGTAATTTGAATGCGAATTCATAGAGCTACTCAGTTCCTCTATATCTTGCTTAGTTTTCGAGAAATCGAGCACGAAATGCTCGAATATGACAAGGACCGAAAATATTCTAGCGGCACAGATTGAGCGCTGCTCTTTCCAAAACGAGCAGCAATTTTCAGCAGCTGAACGTATTTTCCTATTCCTTATGACGTTCTACATCCGCCATTAAAGTTTCGTAGAAATCCGGGGACATAAGTTTTCTTCCGGTTTTTGAAGAAAAAGGAAGCTTATAGCCTTATGAAAATTTTTGCCCAAAAAACTTTTTTGCTCCGATTGCTATAAAATTTGGCACACTATGAAGTAATTTGAATGCGAATTCATAGAGCTACTCAGTTCCTCTATATCTTGCTTAGTTTTCGAGAAATCGAGCACGAAATGCTCGAATATGACAAGGACCGAAAATATTCTAGCGGCACAGATTGAGCGCTGCTCTTTCCAAAACGAGCAGCAATTTTCAGCAGCTGAACGTATTTTTCTATTCCTTATGACGTTCTACATCCGCCATTAAAGTTTCGTAGAAATCCGGGGACATAAGTTTTCTTCCGGTTTTTGAAGAAAAAGGAAGCTTATAGCCTTATGAAAATTTTTGCCCAAAAAACTTTTTTGCTCCGATTGCTATAAAATTTGGCACACTATGAAGTAATTTGAATGCGAATTCATAGAGCTACTCAGTTCCTCTATATCTTGCTTAGTTTTCGAGAAATCGAGCACGAAATGCTCGAATATGACAAGGACCGAAAATATTCTAGCGGCACAGATTGAGCGCTGCTCTTTCCAAAACGAGCAGCAATTTTCAGCAGCTGAACGTATTTTTCTATTCCTTATGAAGTTCTACATCCACCATTAAAGTTTCGTTGAAATCCGGGGAGATAAGTTTTCTTCCGGTTTTTGAAGAAAAAGGAAGCTTATAGCCTTATGAAAATTTTTGCCCAAAAAACTTTTTTGCTCCGATTGCTATAAAATTTGGCACACTATGAAGTAATTTGAATGCGAATTCATAGAGCTACTCAGTTCCTCTATATCTTGCTTAGTTTTCGAGAAATCGAGCACGAAATGCTCGAATATGACAAGGACCGAAAATATTCTAGCGGCACAGATTGAGCGCTGCTCTTTCCAAAACGAGCAGCAATTTTCAGCAGCTGAACGTATTTTTCTATTCCTTATGAAGTTCTACATCCACCATTAAAGTTTCGTTGAAATCCGGAGTGATAAGTTTTCTTCCGGTTTTTGAAGAAAAAGGAAGCTTATAGCCTTATGAAATTTTTTGCTCAAAAAACTTTTTTGCTCCGATTGCTATAAAATTTGGCACACTATGAAGTAATTTGAATGCGAATTCATAGAGCTACTCAGTTCCTCTATATCTTGCTTAGTTTTCGAGAAATCGAGCACGAAATGCTCGAATATGACAAGGACCGAAAATATTCTAGCGGCACAGATTGAGCGCTGCTCTTTCCAAAACGAGCAGCAATTTTCAGCAGCTGAACGTATTTTTCTATTCCTTATGAAGTTCTACATCCACCATTAAAGTTTCGTTGAAATCCGGGGAGATAAGTTTTCTTCCGGTTTTTGAAGAAAAAGGAAGCTTATAGCCTTATGAAATTTTTTGCACAAAAAACTTTTTTGCTCCGATTGCTATAAAATTTGGCACACTATGAAGTAATTTGAATGCGAATTCATAGAGCTACTCAGTTCCTCTATATCTTGCTTAGTTTTCGAGAAATCGAGCACGAAATGCTCGAATATGACAAGGACCGAAAATATTCTAGCGGCACAGATTGAGCGCTGCTCTTTCCAAAACGAGCAGCAATTTTCAGCAGCTGAACGTATTTTCCTATTCCTTATGACGTTCTACATCCGCCATTAAAGTTTCGTAGAAATCCGGGGACATAAGTTTTCTTCCGGTTTTTGAAGAAAAAGGAAGCTTATAGCCTTATGAAAATTTTTGCCCAAAAAACTTTTTTGCTCCGATTGCTATAAAATTTGGCACACTATGAAGTAATTTGAATGCGAATTCATAGAGCTACTCAGTTCCTCTATATCTTGCTTAGTTTTCGAGAAATCGAGCACGAAATGCTCGAATATGACAAGGACCGAAAATATTCTAGCGGCACAGATTGAGCGCTGCTCTTTCCAAAACGAGCAGCAATTTTCAGCAGCTGAACGTATTTTTCTATTCCTTATGAAGTTCTACATCCACCATTAAAGTTTCGTTGAAATCCGGGGAGATAAGTTTTCTTCCGGTTTTTGAAGAAAAAGGAAGCTTATAGCCTTATGAAATTTTTTGCACAAAAAACTTTTTTGCTCCGATTGCTATAAAATTTGGCACACTATGAAGTAATTTGAATGCGAATTCATAGAGCTACTCAGTTCCTCTATATCTTGCTTAGTTTTCGAGAAATCGAGCACGAAATGCTCGAATATGACAAGGACCGAAAATATTCTAGCGGCACAGATTGAGCGCTGCTCTTTCCAAAACGAGCAGCAATTTTCAGCAGCTGAACGTATTTTCCTATTCCTTATGACGTTCTACATCCGCCATTAAAGTTTCGTAGAAATCCGGGGACATAAGTTTTCTTCCGGTTTTTGAAGAAAAAGGAAGCTTATAGCCTTATGAAATTTTTTGCACAAAAAACTTTTTTGCTCCGATTGCTATAAAATTTGGCACACTATGAAGTAATTTGAATGCGAATTCATAGAGCTACTCAGTTCCTCTATATCTTGCTTAGTTTTCGAGAAATCGAGCACGAAATGCTCGAATATGACAAGGACCGAAAATATTCTAGCGGCACAGATTGAGCGCTGCTCTTTCCAAAACGAGCAGCAATTTTCAGCAGCTGAACGTATTTTTCTATTCCTTATGAAGTTCTACATCCACCATTAAAGTTTCGTTGAAATCCGGGGAGATAAGTTTTCTTCCGGTTTTTGAAGAAAAAGGAAGCTTATAGCCTTATGAAAATTTTTGCCCAAAAAACTTTTTTGCTCCGATTGCTATAAAATTTGGCACACTATGAAGTAATTTGAATGCGAATTCATAGAGCTACTCAGTTCCTCTATATCTTGCTTAGTTTTCGAGAAATCGAGCACGAAATGCTCGAATATGACAAGGACCGAAAATATTCTAGCGGCACAGATTGAGCGCTGCTCTTTCCAAAACGAGCAGCAATTTTCAGCAGCTGAACGTATTTTTCTATTCCTTATGAAGTTCTACATCCACCATTAAAGTTTCGTTGAAATCCGGAGTGATAAGTTTTCTTCCGGTTTTTGAAGAAAAAGGAAGCTTATAGCCTTATGAAATTTTTTGCTCAAAAAACTTTTTTGCTCCGATTGCTATAAAATTTGGCACACTATGAAGTAATTTGAATGCGAATTCATAGAGCTACTCAGTTCCTCTATATCTTGCTTAGTTTTCGAGAAATCGAGCACGAAATGCTCGAATATGACAAGGACCGAAAATATTCTAGCGGCACAGATTGAGCGCTGCTCTTTCCAAAACGAGCAGCAATTTTCAGCAGCTGAACGTATTTTTCTATTCCTTATGAAGTTCTACATCCACCATTAAAGTTTCGTTGAAATCCGGGGAGATAAGTTTTCTTCCGGTTTTTGAAGAAAAAGGAAGCTTATAGCCTTATGAAATTTTTTGCACAAAAAACTTTTTTGCTCCGATTGCTATAAAATTTGGCACACTATGAAGTAATTTGAATGCGAATTCATAGAGCTACTCAGTTCCTCTATATCTTGCTTAGTTTTCGAGAAATCGAGCACGAAATGCTCGAATATGACAAGGACCGAAAATATTCTAGCGGCACAGATTGAGCGCTGCTCTTTCCAAAACGAGCAGCAATTTTCAGCAGCTGAACGTATTTTCCTATTCCTTATGACGTTCTACATCCGCCATTAAAGTTTCGTAGAAATCCGGGGACATAAGTTTTCTTCCGGTTTTTGAAGAAAAAGGAAGCTTATAGCCTTATGAAATTTTTTGCACAAAAAACTTTTTTGCTCCGATTGCTATAAAATTTGGCACACTATGAAGTAATTTGAATGCGAATTCATAGAGCTACTCAGTTCCTCTATATCTTGCTTAGTTTTCGAGAAATCGAGCACGAAATGCTCGAATATGACAAGGACCGAAAATATTCTAGCGGCACAGATTGAGCGCTGCTCTTTCCAAAACGAGCAGCAATTTTCAGCAGCTGAACGTATTTTCCTATTCCTTATGACGTTCTACATCCGCCATTAAAGTTTCGTAGAAATCCGGGGACATAAGTTTTCTTCCGGTTTTTGAAGAAAAAGGAAGCTTATAGCCTTATGAAATTTTTTGCACAAAAAACTTTTTTGCTCCGATTGCTATAAAATTTGGCACACTATGAAGTAATTTAAATGCGAATTCATAGAGCTACTCAGTTCCTCTATATCTTGCTTAGTTTTCGAGAAATCGAGCACGAAATGCTCGAATATGACAAGGACCGAAAATATTCTAGCGGCACAGATTGAGCGCTGCTCTTTCCAAAACGAGCAGCAATTTTCAGCAGCTGAACGTATTTTTCTATTCCTTATGAAGTTCTACATCCACCATTAAAGTTTCGTTGAAATCCGGGGAGATAAGTTTTCTTCCGGTTTTTGAAGAAAAAGGAAGCTTATAGCCTTATGAAATTTTTTGCACAAAAAACTTTTTTGCTCCGATTGCTATAAAATTTGGCACACTATGAAGTAATTTGAATGCGAATTCATAGAGCTACTCAGTTCCTCTATATCTTGCTTAGTTTTCGAGAAATCGAGCACGAAATGCTCGAATATGACAAGGACCGAAAATATTCTAGCGGCACAGATTGAGCGCTGCTCTTTCCAAAACGAGCAGCAATTTTCAGCAGCTGAACGTATTTTCCTATTCCTTATGACGTTCTACATCCGCCATTAAAGTTTCGTAGAAATCCGGGGACATAAGTTTTCTTCCGGTTTTTGAAGAAAAAGGAAGCTTATAGCCTTATGAAAATTTTTGCCCAAAAAACTTTTTTGCTCCGATTGCTATAAAATTTGGCACACTATGAAGTAATTTGAATGCGAATTCATAGAGCTACTCAGTTCCTCTATATCTTGCTTAGTTTTCGAGAAATCGAGCACGAAATGCTCGAATATGACAAGGACCGAAAATATTCTAGCGGCACAGATTGAGCGCTGCTCTTTCCAAAACGAGCAGCAATTTTCAGCAGCTGAACGTATTTTTCTATTCCTTATGAAGTTCTACATCCACCATTAAAGTTTCGTTGAAATCCGGGGAGATAAGTTTTCTTCCGGTTTTTGAAGAAAAAGGAAGCTTATAGCCTTATGAAATTTTTTGCCCAAAAAACTTTTTTGCTCCGATTGCTATAAAATTTGGCACACTATGAAGTAATTTGAATGCGAATTCATAGAGCTACTCAGTTCCTCTATATCTTGCTTAGTTTTCGAGAAATCGAGCACGAAATGCTCGAATATGACAAGGACCGAAAATATTCTAGCGGCACAGATTGAGCGCTGCTCTTTCCAAAACGAGCAGCAATTTTCAGCAGCTGAACGTATTTTTCTATTCCTTATGAAGTTCTACATCCACCATTAAAGTTTCGTTGAAATCCGGGGAGATAAGTTTTCTTCCGGTTTTTGAAGAAAAAGGAAGCTTATAGCCTTATGAAATTTTTTGCCCAAAAAACTTTTTTGCTCCGATTGCTATAAAATTTGGCACACTATGAAGTAATTTGAATGCGAATTCATAGAGCTACTCAGTTCCTCTATATCTTGCTTAGTTTTCGAGAAATCGAGCACGAAATGCTCGAATATGACAAGGACCGAAAATATTCTAGCGGCACAGATTGAGCGCTGCTCTTTCCAAAACAAGCAGCAATTTTCAGCAGCTGAACGTATTTTCCTATTCCTTATGACGTTCTACATCCGCCATTAAAGTTTCGTAGAAATCCGGGGACATAAGTTTTCTTCCGGTTTTTGAAGAAAAAGGAAGCTTATAGCCTTATGAAAATTTTTGCCCAAAAAACTTTTTTGCTCCGATTGCTATAAAATTTGGCACACTATGAAGTAATTTGAATGCGAATTCATAGAGCTACTCAGTTCCTCTATATCTTGCTTAGTTTTCGAGAAATCGAGCACGAAATGCTCGAATATGACAAGGACCGAAAATATTCTAGCGGCACAGATTGAGCGCTGCTCTTTCCAAAACGAGCAGCAATTTTCAGCAGCTGAACGTATTTTCCTATTCCTTATGACGTTCTACATCCGCCATTAAAGTTTCGTAGAAATCGGGGGACATAAGTTTTCTTCCGGTTTTTGAAGAAAAAGGAAGCTTATAGCCTTATGAAAATTTTTGCCCAAAAAACTTTTTTGCTCCGATTGTTACAAAATTTGGCACACTATGAAGTAATTTGAATGCGAATTCATAGAGCTACTCAGTTCCTCTATATCTTGCTTAGTTTTCGAGAAATCGAGCACGAAATGCTCGAATATGACAAGGACCGAAAATATTCTAGCGGCACAGATTGAGCGCTGCTCTTTCCAAAACGCGCAGCAATTTTCAGCAGCTGAACGTATTTTTCTATTCCTTATGACGTTCTACATCCGCAATTAAAGTTTCGTTGAAATCCGGGGAGATAAGTTTTCTTCCGGTTTTTGAAGAAAAAGGAAGCTTATAGCCTTATGAAAATTTTCGCTCAAAAAACTTTTTCGCTCCGATTGCTATGAAATTTGGCACACGATGAAGTAATTTGAATGCGAATTCATAGAGCTACTCAGTTCCTCTATATCTTGCTTAGTTTTCGAGAAATCGAGCACGAAATGCTCGAATATGACAAGGACCGAAAATATTCTAGCGGCACAGATTGAGCGCTGCTCTTTCCAAAACGAGCAGCAATTTTCAGCAGCTGAACGTATTTTTCTATTCCTTATGACGTTCTACATCCGCCATTAAAGTTTCGTTGAAATCCGGGGACATAAGTTTTCTTCCGGTTTTTGAAGAAAAAGGAAGCTTATAGCCTTATGAAAATTTTTGCTCAAAAAACTTTTTCGCTCCGATTGCTATGAAATTTGGCACACGATGAAGTAATTTGAATGCGAATTCATAGAGCTACTCAGTTCCTCCATATCTTGCTTAGTTTTCGAGAAATCGAGCACGAAATGCTCGAATATGACAAGGACCGAAAATATTCTAGCGGCACAGATTGAGCGCTGCTCTTTCCAAAACGAGCAGCAATTTTCAGCAGCTGAACGTATTTTTCTATTCCTTATGAAGTTCTACATCCACCATTAAAGTTTCGTTGAAATCCGGGGAGATAAGTTTTCTTCCGGTTTTTGAAGAAAAAGGAAGCTTATAGCCTTATGAAAATTTTTGCCCAAAAGACTTTTTTGCTCCGATTGCTATAAAATTTGGCACACTATGAAGTAATTTGAATGCGAATTTATAGAGCTACTCAGTTCCTCTATATCTTGCTTAGTTTTCGAGAAATCGAGCACGAAATGCTCGAATATGACAAGGACCGAAAATATTCTAGCGGCACAGATTGAGCGCTGCTCTTTCCAAAACGAGCAGCAATTTTCAGCAGCTGAACGTATTTTCCTATTCCTTATGACGTTCTACATCCGCCATTAAAGTTTCGTAGAAATCCGGGGACATAAGTTTTCTTCCGGTTTTTGAAGAAAAAGGAAGCTTATAGCCTTATGAAAATTTTCGCTCAAAAAACTTTTTTGCTCCGATTGTTACAAAATTTGGCACACTATGAAGTAATTTGAATGCGAATTCATAGAGCTACTCAGTTCCTCTATATCTTGCTTAGTTTTCGAGAAATCGAGCACGAAATGCTCGAATATGGCAAGGACCGAAAATATTCTAGCGGCATAGATTGAGCGCTGCTCTTTCCAAAACGAGCAGCAATTTTCAGCAGCTGAACGTATTTTTCTATTCCTTATGAAGTTCTACATCCACCATTAAAGTTTCGTTGAAATCCGGGGAGATAAGTTTTCTTCCGGTTTTTGAAGAAATAGGAAGCTTATAGCCTTATGAAATTTTTTGCCCAAAAAACTTTTTTGCTCCGATTGCTATAAAATTTGGCACACTATGAAGTAATTTGAATGCGAATTCATAGAGCTACTCAGTTCCTCTATATCTTGCTTAGTTTTCGAGAAATCGAGCACGAAATGCTCGAATATGGCAAGGACCGAAAATATTCTAGCGGCACAGATTGAGCGCTGCTCTTTCCAAAACGAGCAGCAATTTTCAGCAGCTGAACGTATTTTTCTATTCCTTATGAAGTTCTACATCCACCATTAAAGTTTCGTTGAAATCCGGGGAGATAAGTTTTCTTCCGGTTTTTGAAGAAAAAGGAAGCTTATAGCCTTATGAAATTTTTTGCCCAAAAAACTTTTTTGCTCCGATTGCTATAAAATTTGGCACACTATGAAGTAATTTGAATGCGAATTCATAGAGCTACTCAGTTCCTCTATATCTTGCTTAGTTTTCGAGAAATCGAGCACGAAATGCTCGAATATGACAAGGACCGAAAATATTCTAGCGGCACAGATTGAGCGCTGCTCTTTCCAAAACGAGCAGCAATTTTCAGCAGCTGAACGTATTTTTCTATTCCTTATGAAGTTCTACATCCACCATTAAAGTTTCGTTGAAATCCGGGGAGATAAGTTTTCTTCCGGTTTTTGAAGAAAAAGGAAGCTTATAGCCTTATGAAATTTTTTGCCCAAAAAACTTTTTTGCTCCGATTGCTATAAAATTTGGCACACTATGAAGTAATTTGAATGCGAATTCATAGAGCTACTCAGTTCCTCTATATCTTGCTTAGTTTTCGAGAAATCGAGCACGAAATGCTCGAATATGACAAGGACCGAAAATATTCTAGCGGCACAGATTGAGCGCTGCTCTTTCCAAAACGAGCAGCAATTTTCAGCAGCTGAACGTATTTTTCTATTCCTTATGAAGTTCTACATCCACCATTAAAGTTTCGTTGAAATCCGGGGAGATAAGTTTTCTTCCGGTTTTTGAAGAAAAAGGAAGCTTATAGCCTTATGAAATTTTTTGCCCAAAAAACTTTTTTGCTCCGATTGCTATAAAATTTGGCACACTATGAAGTAATTTGAATGCGAATTCATAGAGCTACTCAGTTCCTCTATATCTTGCTTAGTTTTCGAGAAATCGAGCACGAAATGCTCGAATATGACAAGGACCGAAAATATTCTAGCGGCACAGATTGAGCGCTGCTCTTTCCAAAACGAGCAGCAATTTTCAGCAGCTGAACGTATTTTCCTATTCCTTATGACGTTCTACATCCGCCATTAAAGTTTCGTAGAAATCCGGGGACATAAGTTTTCTTCCGGTTTTTGAAGAAAAAGGAAGCTTATAGCCTTATGAAAATTTTTGCCCAAAAAACTTTTTTGCTCCGATTGCTATAAAATATGGCACACTATGAAGTAATTTGAATGCGAATTCATAGAGCTACTCAGTTCCTCTATATCTTGCTTAGTTTTCGAGAAATCGAGCACGAAATGCTCGAATATGACAAGGACCGAAAATATTCTAGCGGCACAGATTGAGCGCTGCTCTTTCCAAAACGAGCAGCAATTTTCAGCAGCTGAACGTATTTTTCTATTCCTTATGAAGTTCTACATCCACCATTAAAGTTTCGTTGAAATCCGGGGAGATAAGTTTTCTTCCGGTTTTTGAAGAAAAAGGAAGCTTATAGCCTTATGAAATTTTTTGCCCAAAAAACTTTTTTGCTCCGATTGCTATAAAATTTGGCACACTATGAAGTAATTTGAATGCGAATTCATAGAGCTACTCAGTTCCTCTATATCTTGCTTAGTTTTCGAGAAATCGAGCACGAAATGCTCGAATATGACAAGGACCGAAAATATTCTAGCGGCACAGATTGAGCGCTGCTCTTTCCAAAACGAGCAGCAATTTTCAGCAGCTGAACGTATTTTCCTATTCCTTATGACGTTCTACATCCGCCATTAAAGTTTCGTAGAAATCCGGGGACATAAGTTTTCTTCCGGTTTTTGAAGAAAAAGGAAGCTTATAGCCTTATGAAAATTTTTGCCCAAAAAACTTTTTTGCTCCGATTGTTACAAAATTTGGCACACTATGAAGTAATTTGAATGCGAATTCATAGAGCTACTCAGTTCCTCTATATCTTGCTTAGTTTTCGAGAAATCGAGCACGAAATGCTCGAATATGACAAGGACCGAAAATATTCTAGCGGCACAGATTGAGCGCTGCTCTTTCCAAAACGCGCAGCAATTTTCAGCAGCTGAACGTATTTTTCTATTCCTTATGACGTTCTACATCCGCAATTAAAGTTTCGTTGAAATCCGGGGAGATAAGTTTTCTTCCGGTTTTTGAAGAAAAAGGAAGCTTATAGCCTTATGAAAATTTTCGCTCAAAAAACTTTTTCGCTCCGATTGCTATGAAATTTGGCACACGATGAAGTAATTTGAATGCGAATTCATAGAGCTACTCAGTTCCTCCATATCTTGCTTAGTTTTCGAGAAATCGAGCATGAAATGCTCGAATATGACAAGGACCGAAAATATTCTAGCGGCACAGATTGAGCGCTGCTCTTTCCAAAACGAGCAGCAATTTTCAGCAGCTGAACGTATTTTTCTATTCCTTATGAAGTTCTACATCCGCCATTAAAGTTTCGTTGAAATCCGGGGAGATAAGTTTTCTTCCGGTTTTTGAAGAAAAAGGAAGCTTATAGCCTTATGAAATTTTTTGCCCAAAAAACTTTTTTGCTCCGATTGCTATAAAATTTGGCACACTATGAAGTAATTTGAATGCGAATTCATAGAGCTACTCAGTTCCTCTATATCTTGCTTAGTTTTCGAGAAATCAAGCACGAAATGCTCGAATATGACAAGGACCGAAAATATTCTAGCGGCACAGATTGAGCGCTGCTCTTTCCAAAACGAGCAGCAATTTTCAGCAGCTGAACGTATTTTTCTATTCCTTATGAAGTTCTACATCCACCATTAAAGTTTCGTTGAAATCCGGGGAGATAAGTTTTCTTCCGGTTTTTGAAGAAAAAGGAAGCTTATAGCCTTATGAAAATTTTCGCTCAAAAAACTTTTTTGCTCCGATTGTTACAAAATTTGGCACACTATGAAGTAATTTGAATGCGAATTCATAGAGCTACTCAGTTCCTCTATATCTTGCTTAGTTTTCGAGAAATCGAGCACGAAATGCTCGAATATGGCAAGGACCGAAAATATTCTAGCGGCATAGATTGAGCGCTGCTCTTTCCAAAACGAGCAGCAATTTTCAGCAGCTGAACGTATTTTTCTATTCCTTATGAAGTTCTACATCCACCATTAAAGTTTCGTTGAAATCCGGGGAGATAAGTTTTCTTCCGGTTTTTGAAGAAAAAGGAAGCTTATAGCCTTATGAAATTTTTTGCCCAAAAAACTTTTTTGCTCCGATTGCTATAAAATTTGGCACACTATGAAGTAATTTGAATGCGAATTCATAGAGCTACTCAGTTCCTCTATATCTTGCTTAGTTTTCGAGAAATCGAGCACGAAATGCTCGAATATGGCAAGGACCGAAAATATTCTAGCGGCACAGATTGAGCGCTGCTCTTTCCAAAACGAGCAGCAATTTTCAGCAGCTGAACGTATTTTTCTATTCCTTATGAAGTTCTACATCCACCATTAAAGTTTCGTTGAAATCCGGGGAGATAAGTTTTCTTCCGGTTTTTGAAGAAAAAGGAAGCTTATAGCCTTATGAAAATTTTCGCTCAAAAAACTTTTTTGCTCCGATTGTTACAAAATTTGGCACACTATGAAGTAATTTGAATGCGAATTCATAGAGCTACTCAGTTCCTCTATATCTTGCTTAGTTTTCGAGAAATCGAGCACGAAATGCTCGAATATGACAAGGACCAAAAATATTCTAGCGGCACAGATTGAGCGCTGCTCTTTCCAAAACGAGCAGCAATTTTCAGCAGCTGAACGTATTTTTCTATTCCTTATGAAGTTCTACATCCACCATTAAAGTTTCGTTGAAATCCGGAGTGATAAGTTTTCTTCCGGTTTTTGAAGAAAAAGGAAGCTTATAGCCTTATGAAAATTTTCGCTCAAAAAACTTTTTCGCTCCGATTGCTATGAAATTTGGCACACGATGAAGTAATTTGAATGCGAATTCATAGAGCTACTCAGTTCCTCCATATCTTGCTTAGTTTTCGAGAAATCGAGCATGAAATGCTCGAATATGACAAGGACCGAAAATATTCTAGCGGCACAGATTGAGCGCTGCTCTTTCCAAAACGAGCAGCAATTTTCAGCAGCTGAACGTATTTTTCTATTCCTTATGAAGTTCTACATCCGCCATTAAAGTTTCGTTGAAATCCGGGGAGATAAGTTTTCTTCCGGTTTTTGAAGAAAAAGGAAGCTTATAGCCTTATGAAAATTTTTGCCCAAAAAACTTTTTTGCTCCGATTGCTATAAAATTTGGCACACTATGAAGTAATTTGAATGCGAATTCATAGAGCTACTCAGTTCCTCTATATCTTGCTTAGTTTTCGAGAAATCGAGCACGAAATGCTCGAATATGGCAAGGACCGAAAATATTCTAGCGGCACAGATTGAGCGCTGCTCTTTCCAAAACGAGCAGCAATTTTCAGCAGCTGAACGTATTTTTCTATTCCTTATGAAGTTCTACATCCACCATTAAAGTTTCGTTGAAATCCGGAGTGATAAGTTTTCTTCCGGTTTTTGAAGAAAAAGGAAGCTTATAGCCTTATGAAATTTTTTGCCCAAAAAACTTTTTTGCTCCGATTGCTATAAAATTTGGCACACTATGAAGTAATTTGAATGCGAATTCATAGAGCTACTCAGTTCCTCTATATCTTGCTTAGTTTTCGAGAAATCGAGCACGAAATGCTCGAATATGGCAAGGACCGAAAATATTCTAGCGGCACAGATTGAGCGCTGCTCTTTCCAAAACGAGCAGCAATTTTCAGCAGCTGAACGTATTTTTCTATTCCTTATGAAGTTCTACATCCACCATTAAAGTTTCGTTGAAATCCGGAGTGATAAGTTTTCTTCCGGTTTTTGAAGAAAAAGGAAGCTTATAGCCTTATGAAAATTTTCGCTCAAAAAACTTTTTTGCTCCGATTGTTACAAAATTTGGCACACTATGAAGTAATTTGAATGCGAATTCATAGAGCTACTCAGTTCCTCTATATCTTGCTTAGTTTTCGAGAAATCGAGCACGAAATGCTCGAATATGGCAAGGACCGAAAATATTCTAGCGGCATAGATTGAGCGCTGCTCTTTCCAAAACGAGCAGCAATTTTCAGCAGCTGAACGTATTTTTCTATTCCTTATGAAGTTCTACATCCACCATTAAAGTTTCGTTGAAATCCGGGGAGATAAGTTTTCTTCCGGTTTTTGAAGAAAAAGGAAGCTTATAGCCTTATGAAATTTTTTGCACAAAAAACTTTTTTGCTCCGATTGCTATAAAATTTTTCACACTATGAAGTAATTTGAATGCGAATTCATAGAGCTACTCAGTTCCTCTATATCTTGCTTAGTTTTCGAGAAATCGAGCACGAAATGCTCGAATATGGCAAGGACCGAAAATATTCTAGCGGCACAGATTGAGCGCTGCTCTTTCCAAAACGAGCAGCAATTTTCAGCAGCTGAACGTATTTTTCTATTCCTTATGAAGTTCTACATCCACCATTAAAGTTTCGTTGAAATCCGGAGTGATAAGTTTTCTTCCGGTTTTTGAAGAAAAAGGAAGCTTATAGCCTTATGAAATTTTTTGCCCAAAAAACTTTTTTGCTCCGATTGCTATAAAATTTGGCACACTATGAAGTAATTTGAATGCGAATTCATAGAGCTACTCAGTTCCTCTATATCTTGCTTAGTTTTCGAGAAATCGAGCACAAAATGCTCGAATATGACAAGGACCGAAAATATTCTAGCGGCACAGATTGAGCGCTGCTCTTTCCAAAACGAGCAGCAATTTTCAGCAGCTGAACGTATTTTTCTATTCCTTATGAAGTTCTACATCCACCATTAAAGTTTCGTTGAAATCCGGGGAGATAAGTTTTCTTCCGGTTTTTGAAGAAATAGGAAGCTTATAGCCTTATGAAATTTTTTGCCCAAAAAACTTTTTTGCTCCGATTGCTATAAAATTTGGCACACTATGAAGTAATTTGAATGCGAATTCATAGAGCTACTCAGTTCCTCTGTATCTTGCTTAGTTTTCGAGAAATCGAGCATCAAATGCTCAAATATGACAAGGACCGAAAATATTCTAGCGGCACAGATTGAGCGCTGCTCTTTCCAAAACGAGCAGCAATTTTCAGCAGCTGAACGTATTTTTCTATTCCTTATGAAGTTCTACATCCACCATTAAAGTTTCGTTGAAATCCGGGGAGATAAGTTTTCTTCCGGTTTTTGAAGAAATAGGAAGCTTATAGCCTTATGAAATTTTTTGCCCAAAAAACTTTTTTGCTCCGATTGCTATAAAATTTGGCACACTATGAAGTAATTTGAATGCGAATTCATAGAGCTACTCAGTTCCTCTATATCTTGCTTAGTTTTCGAGAAATCGAGCACGAAATGCTCGAATATGACAAGGACCGAAAATATTCTAGCGGCACAGATTGAGCGCTGCTCTTTCCAAAACGAGCAGCAATTTTCAGCAGCTGAACGTATTTTTCTATTCCTTATGAAGTTCTACATCCACCATTAAAGTTTCGTTGAAATCCGGGGAGATAAGTTTTCTTCCGGTTTTTGAAGAAAAAGGAAGCTTATAGCCTTATGAAAATTTTCGCTCAAAAAACTTTTTTGCTCCGATTGTTACAAAATTTGGCACACTATGAAGTAATTTGAATGCGAATTCATAGAGCTACTCAGTTCCTCTATATCTTGCTTAGTTTTCGAGAAATCGAGCACGAAATGCTCGAATATGGCAAGGACCGAAAATATTCTAGCGGCACAGATTGAGCGCTGCTCTTTCCAAAACGAGCAGCAATTTTCAGCAGCTGAACGTATTTTTCTATTCCTTATGAAGTTCTACATCCACCATTAAAGTTTCGTTGAAATCCGGGGAGATAAGTTTTCTTCCGGTTTTTGAAGAAATAGGAAGCTTATAGCCTTATGAAATTTTTTGCCCAAAAAACTTTTTTGCTCCGATTGCTATAAAATTTGGCACACTATGAAGTAATTTGAATGCGAATTCATAGAGCTACTCAGTTCCTCTGTATCTTGCTTAGTTTTCGAGAAATCGAGCATCAAATGCTCAAATATGACAAGGACCGAAAATATTCTAGCGGCACAGATTGAGCGCTGCTCTTTCCAAAACGAGCAGCAATTTTCAGCAGCTGAACGTATTTTTCTATTCCTTATGAAGTTCTACATCCACCATTAAAGTTTCGTTGAAATCCGGGGAGATAAGTTTTCTTCCGGTTTTTGAAGAAATAGGAAGCTTATAGCCTTATGAAATTTTTTGCCCAAAAAACTTTTTTGCTCCGATTGCTATAAAATTTGGCACACTATGAAGTAATTTGAATGCGAATTCATAGAGCTACTCAGTTCCTCTATATCTTGCTTAGTTTTCGAGAAATCGAGCACGAAATGCTCGAATATGACAAGGACCGAAAATATTCTAGCGGCACAGATTGAGCGCTGCTCTTTCCAAAACGAGCAGCAATTTTCAGCAGCTGAACGTATTTTTCTATTCCTTATGAAGTTCTACATCCGCCATTAAAGTTTCGTTGAAATCCGGGGAGATAAGTTTTCTTCCGGTTTTTGAAGAAAAAGGAAGCTTATAGCCTTATGAAATTTTTTGCCCAAAAAACTTTTTTGCTCCGATTGCTATAAAATTTGGCACACTATGAAGTAATTTGAATGCGAATTCATAGAGCTACTCAGTTCCTCTATATCTTGCTTAGTTTTCGAGAAATCGAGCACGAAATGCTCGAATATGGCAAGGACCGAAAATATTCTAGCGGCACAGATTGAGCGCTGCTCTTTCCAAAACGAGCAGCAATTTTCAGCAGCTGAACGTATTTTTCTATTCCTTATGAAGTTCTACATCCACCATTAAAGTTTCGTTGAAATCCGGGGAGATAAGTTTTCTTCCGGTTTTTGAAGAAAAAGGAAGCTTATAGCCTTATGAAAATTTTCGCTCAAAAAACTTTTTTGCTCCGATTGTTACAAAATTTGGCACACTATGAAGTAATTTGAATGCGAATTCATAGAGCTACTCAGTTCCTCTATATCTTGCTTAGTTTTCGAGAAATCGAGCACGAAATGCTCGAATATGACAAGGACCAAAAATATTCTAGCGGCACAGATTGAGCGCTGCTCTTTCCAAAACGAGCAGCAATTTTCAGCAGCTGAACGTATTTTTCTATTCCTTATGAAGTTCTACATCCACCATTAAAGTTTCGTTGAAATCCGGAGTGATAAGTTTTCTTCCGGTTTTTGAAGAAAAAGGAAGCTTATAGCCTTATGAAAATTTTCGCTCAAAAAACTTTTTCGCTCCGATTGCTATGAAATTTGGCACACGATGAAGTAATTTGAATGCGAATTCATAGAGCTACTCAGTTCCTCCATATCTTGCTTAGTTTTCGAGAAATCGAGCATGAAATGCTCGAATATGACAAGGACCGAAAATATTCTAGCGGCACAGATTGAGCGCTGCTCTTTCCAAAACGAGCAGCAATTTTCAGCAGCTGAACGTATTTTTCTATTCCTTATGAAGTTCTACATCCGCCATTAAAGTTTCGTTGAAATCCGGGGAGATAAGTTTTCTTCCGGTTTTTGAAGAAAAAGGAAGCTTATAGCCTTATGAAAATTTTTGCCCAAAAAACTTTTTTGCTCCGATTGCTATAAAATTTGGCACACTATGAAGTAATTTGAATGCGAATTCATAGAGCTACTCAGTTCCTCTATATCTTGCTTAGTTTTCGAGAAATCGAGCACGAAATGCTCGAATATGGCAAGGACCGAAAATATTCTAGCGGCACAGATTGAGCGCTGCTCTTTCCAAAACGAGCAGCAATTTTCAGCAGCTGAACGTATTTTTCTATTCCTTATGAAGTTCTACATCCACCATTAAAGTTTCGTTGAAATCCGGAGTGATAAGTTTTCTTCCGGTTTTTGAAGAAAAAGGAAGCTTATAGCCTTATGAAATTTTTTGCCCAAAAAACTTTTTTGCTCCGATTGCTATAAAATTTGGCACACTATGAAGTAATTTGAATGCGAATTCATAGAGCTACTCAGTTCCTCTATATCTTGCTTAGTTTTCGAGAAATCGAGCACGAAATGCTCGAATATGGCAAGGACCGAAAATATTCTAGCGGCATAGATTGAGCGCTGCTCTTTCCAAAACGAGCAGCAATTTTCAGCAGCTGAACGTATTTTTCTATTCCTTATGAAGTTCTACATCCACCATTAAAGTTTCGTTGAAATCCGGGGAGATAAGTTTTCTTCCGGTTTTTGAAGAAAAAGGAAGCTTATAGCCTTATGAAATTTTTTGCACAAAAAACTTTTTTGCTCCGATTGCTATAAAATTTTTCACACTATGAAGTAATTTGAATGCGAATTCATAGAGCTACTCAGTTCCTCTATATCTTGCTTAGTTTTCGAGAAATCGAGCACGAAATGCTCGAATATGGCAAGGACCGAAAATATTCTAGCGGCACAGATTGAGCGCTGCTCTTTCCAAAACGAGCAGCAATTTTCAGCAGCTGAACGTATTTTTCTATTCCTTATGAAGTTCTACATCCACCATTAAAGTTTCGTTGAAATCCGGAGTGATAAGTTTTCTTCCGGTTTTTGAAGAAAAAGGAAGCTTATAGCCTTATGAAATTTTTTGCCCAAAAAACTTTTTTGCTCCGATTGCTATAAAATTTGGCACACTATGAAGTAATTTGAATGCGAATTCATAGAGCTACTCAGTTCCTCTATATCTTGCTTAGTTTTCGAGAAATCGAGCACGAAATGCTCGAATATGGCAAGGACCGAAAATATTCTAGCGGCATAGATTGAGCGCTGCTCTTTCCAAAACGAGCAGCAATTTTCAGCAGCTGAACGTATTTTTCTATTCCTTATGAAGTTCTACATCCACCATTAAAGTTTCGTTGAAATCCGGGGAGATAAGTTTTCTTCCGGTTTTTGAAGAAAAAGGAAGCTTATAGCCTTATGAAATTTTTTGCACAAAAAACTTTTTTGCTCCGATTGCTATAAAATTTTTCACACTATGAAGTAATTTGAATGCGAATTCATAGAGCTACTCAGTTCCTCTATATCTTGCTTAGTTTTCGAGAAATCGAGCACGAAATGCTCGAATATGGCAAGGACCGAAAATATTCTAGCGGCATAGATTGAGCGCTGCTCTTTCCAAAACGAGCAGCAATTTTCAGCAGCTGAACGTATTTTTCTATTCCTTATGAAGTTCTACATCCACCATTAAAGTTTCGTTGAAATCCGGGGAGATAAGTTTTCTTCCGGTTTTTGAAGAAAAAGGAAGCTTATAGCCTTATGAAATTTTTTGCACAAAAAACTTTTTTGCTCCGATTGCTATAAAATTTTTCACACTATGAAGTAATTTGAATGCGAATTCATAGAGCTACTCAGTTCCTCTATATCTTGCTTAGTTTTCGAGAAATCGAGCACGAAATGCTCGAATATGGCAAGGACCGAAAATATTCTAGCGGCACAGATTGAGCGCTGCTCTTTCCAAAACGAGCAGCAATTTTCAGCAGCTGAACGTATTTTTCTATTCCTTATGAAGTTCTACATCCACCATTAAAGTTTCGTTGAAATCCGGAGTGATAAGTTTTCTTCCGGTTTTTGAAGAAAAAGGAAGCTTATAGCCTTATGAAATTTTTTGCCCAAAAAACTTTTTTGCTCCGATTGCTATAAAATTTGGCACACTATGAAGTAATTTGAATGCGAATTCATAGAGCTACTCAGTTCCTCTATATCTTGCTTAGTTTTCGAGAAATCGAGCACAAAATGCTCGAATATGACAAGGACCGAAAATATTCTAGCGGCACAGATTGAGCGCTGCTCTTTCCAAAACGAGCAGCAATTTTCAGCAGCTGAACGTATTTTTCTATTCCTTATGAAGTTCTACATCCACCATTAAAGTTTCGTTGAAATCCGGGGAGATAAGTTTTCTTCCGGTTTTTGAAGAAATAGGAAGCTTATAGCCTTATGAAATTTTTTGCCCAAAAAACTTTTTTGCTCCGATTGCTATAAAATTTGGCACACTATGAAGTAATTTGAATGCGAATTCATAGAGCTACTCAGTTCCTCTGTATCTTGCTTAGTTTTCGAGAAATCGAGCATCAAATGCTCAAATATGACAAGGACCGAAAATATTCTAGCGGCACAGATTGAGCGCTGCTCTTTCCAAAACGAGCAGCAATTTTCAGCAGCTGAACGTATTTTTCTATTCCTTATGAAGTTCTACATCCACCATTAAAGTTTCGTTGAAATCCGGGGAGATAAGTTTTCTTCCGGTTTTTGAAGAAATAGGAAGCTTATAGCCTTATGAAATTTTTTGCCCAAAAAACTTTTTTGCTCCGATTGCTATAAAATTTGGCACACTATGAAGTAATTTGAATGCGAATTCATAGAGCTACTCAGTTCCTCTATATCTTGCTTAGTTTTCGAGAAATCGAGCACAAAATGCTCGAATATGACAAGGACCGAAAATATTCTAGCGGCACAGATTGAGCGCTGCTCTTTCCAAAACGAGCAGCAATTTTCAGCAGCTGAACGTATTTTCCTATTCCTTATGACGTTCTACATCCGCCATTAAAGTTTCGTAGAAATCCGGGGACATAAGTTTTCTTCCGGTTTTTGAAGAAAAAGGAAGCTTATAGCCTTATGAAAATTTTTGCCCAAAAAACTTTTTTGCTCCGATTGCTATAAAATTTGGCACACTATGAAGTAATTTGAATGCGAATTCATAGAGCTACTCAGTTCCTCTATATCTTGCTTAGTTTTCGAGAAATCGAGCACAAAATGCTCGAATATGACAAGGACCGAAAATATTCTAGCGGCACAGATTGAGCGCTGCTCTTTCCAAAACGAGCAGCAATTTTCAGCAGCTGAACGTATTTTCCTATTCCTTATGACGTTCTACATCCGCCATTAAAGTTTCGTAGAAATCCGGGGACATAAGTTTTCTTCCGGTTTTTGAAGAAAAAGGAAGCTTATAGCCTTATGAAATTTTTTGCACAAAAAACTTTTTTGCTCCGATTGCTATAAAATTTGGCACACTATGAAGTAATTTGAATGCGAATTCATAGAGCTACTCAGTTCCTCTATATCTTGCTTAGTTTTCGAGAAATCGAGCACGAAATGCTCGAATATGGCAAGGACCGAAAATATTCTAGCGGCACAGATTGAGCGCTGCTCTTTCCAAAACGAGCAGCAATTTTCAGCAGCTGAACGTATTCTTCTATTCCTTATGAAGTTCTACATCCACCATTAAAGTTTCGTTGAAATCCGGAGTGATAAGTTTTCTTCCGGTTTTTGAAGAAAAAGGAAGCTTATAGCCTTATGAAATTTTTTGCTCAAAAAACTTTCTTGCTCCGATTGCTATAAAATTTGGCACACTATGAAGTAATTTGAATGCGAATTCATAGAGCTACTCAGTTCCTCTATATCTTGCTTAGTTTTCGAGAAATCGAGCACGAAATGCTCGAATATGACAAGGACCGAAAATATTCTAGCGGCACAGATTGAGCGCTGCTCTTTCCAAAACGAGCAGCAATTTTCAGCAGCTGAACGTATTTTTCTATTCCTTATGAAGTTCTACATCCACCATTAAAGTTTCGTTGAAATCCGGGGAGATAAGTTTTCTTCCGGTTTTTGAAGAAAAAGGAAGCTTATAGCCTTATGAAATTTTTTGCACAAAAAACTTTTTTGCTCCGATTGCTATAAAATTTGGCACACTATGAAGTAATTTGAATGCGAATTCATAGAGCTACTCAGTTCCTCTATATCTTGCTTAGTTTTCGAGAAATCGAGCACGAAATGCTCGAATATGACAAGGACCGAAAATATTCTAGCGGCACAGATTGAGCGCTGCTCTTTCCAAAACGAGCAGCAATTTTCAGCAGCTGAACGTATTTTTCTATTCCTTATGAAGTTCTACATCCACCATTAAAGTTTCGTTGAAATCCGGGGAGATAAGTTTTCTTCCGGTTTTTGAAGAAAAAGGAAGCTTATAGCCTTATGAAAATTTTTGCCCAAAAAACTTTTTTGCTCCGATTGCTATAAAATTTGGCACACTATGAAGTAATTTGAATGCGAATTCATAGAGCTACTCAGTTCCTCTATATCTTGCTTAGTTTTCGAGAAATCGAGCACGAAATGCTCGAATATGACAAGGACCGAAAATATTCTAGCGGCACAGATTGAGCGCTGCTCTTTCCAAAACGAGCAGCAATTTTCAGCAGCTGAACGTATTTTCCTATTCCTTATGACGTTCTACATCCGCCATTAAAGTTTCGTAGAAATCCGGGGACATAAGTTTTCTTCCGGTTTTTGAAGAAAAAGGAAGCTTATAGCCTTATGAAAATTTTTGCCCAAAAAACTTTTTTGCTCCGATTGCTATAAAATTTGGCACACTATGAAGTAATTTGAATGCGAATTCATAGAGCTACTCAGTTCCTCTATATCTTGCTTAGTTTTCGAGAAATCGAGCACGAAATGCTCGAATATGACAAGGACCGAAAATATTCTAGCGGCACAGATTGAGCGCTGCTCTTTCCAAAACGAGCAGCAATTTTCAGCAGCTGAACGTATTTTTCTATTCCTTATGAAGTTCTACATCCGCCATTAAAGTTTCGTTGAAATCCGGGGAGATAAGTTTTCTTCCGGTTTTTGAAGAAAAAGGAAGCTTATAGCCTTATGAAATTTTTTGCACAAAAAACTTTTTTGCTCCGATTGCTATAAAATTTGGCACACTATGAAGTAATTTGAATGCGAATTCATAGAGCTACTCAGTTCCTCTATATCTTGCTTAGTTTTCGAGAAATCGAGCACGAAATGCTCGAATATGACAAGGACCGAAAATATTCTAGCGGCACAGATTGAGCGCTGCTCTTTCCAAAACGAGCAGCAATTTTCAGCAGCTGAACGTATTTTCCTATTCCTTATGACGTTCTACATCCGCCATTAAAGTTTCGTAGAAATCCGGGGACATAAGTTTTCTTCCGGTTTTTGAAGAAAAAGGAAGCTTATAGCCTTATGAAAATTTTTGCCCAAAAAACTTTTTTGCTCCGATTGCTATAAAATTTGGCACACTATGAAGTAATTTGAATGCGAATTCATAGAGCTACTCAGTTCCTCTATATCTTGCTTAGTTTTCGAGAAATCGAGCACGAAATGCTCGAATATGACAAGGACCGAAAATATTCTAGCGGCACAGATTGAGCGCTGCTCTTTCCAAAACAAGCAGCAATTTTCAGCAGCTGAACGTATTTTCCTATTCCTTATGACGTTCTACATCCGCCATTAAAGTTTCGTAGAAATCCGGGGACATAAGTTTTCTTCCGGTTTTTGAAGAAAAAGGAAGCTTATAGCCTTATGAAAATTTTTGCCCAAAAAACTTTTTTGCTCCGATTGCTATAAAATTTGGCACACTATGAAGTAATTTGAATGCGAATTCATAGAGGTACTCAGTTCCTCTATATCTTGCTTAGTTTTCGAGAAATCGAGCACGAAATGCTCGAATATGACAAGGACCGAAAATATTCTAGCGGCACAGATTGAGCGCTGCTCTTTCCAAAACGAGCAGCAATTTTCAGCAGCTGAACGTATTTTCCTATTCCTTATGACGTTCTACATCCGCCATTAAAGTTTCGTTGAAATCCGGAGTGATAACTTTTCTTCCGGTTTTTGAAGAAAAAGGAAGCTTATAGCCTTATGAAATTTTTTGCCCAAAAAACTTTTTTGCTCCGATTGCTATAAAATTTGGCACACTATGAAGTAATTTGAATGCGAATTCATAGAGCTACTCAGTTCCTCTATATCTTGCTTAGTTTTCGAGAAATCGAGCACGAAATGCTCGAATATGACAAGGACCGAAAATATTCTAGCGGCACAGATTGAGCGCTGCTCTTTCCAAAACGAGCAGCAATTTTCAGCAGCTGAACGTATTTTCCTATTCCTTATGACGTTCTACATCCGCCATTAAAGTTTCGTTGAAATCCGGAGTGATAACTTTTCTTCCGGTTTTTGAAGAAAAAGGAAGCTTATAGCCTTATGAAAATTTTTGCCCAAAAAACTTTTTTGCTCCGATTGCTATAAAATTTGGCACACTATGAAGTAATTTGAATGCGAATTCATAGAGCTACTCAGTTCCTCTATATCTTGCTTAGTTTTCGAGAAATCGAGCACGAAATGCTCGAATATGACAAGGACCGAAAATATTCTAGCGGCACAGATTGAGCGCTGCTCTTTCCAAAACAAGCAGCAATTTTCAGCAGCTGAACGTATTTTCCTATTCCTTATGACGTTCTACATCCGCCATTAAAGTTTCGTAGAAATCCGGGGACATAAGTTTTCTTCCGGTTTTTGAAGAAAAAGGAAGCTTATAGCCTTATGAAAATTTTTGCCCAAAAAACTTTTTTGCTCCGATTGCTATAAAATTTGGCACACTATGAAGTAATTTGAATGCGAATTCATAGAGCTACTCAGTTCCTCTATATCTTGCTTAGTTTTCGAGAAATCGAGCACGAAATGCTCGAATATGACAAGGACCGAAAATATTCTAGCGGCACAGATTGAGCGCTGCTCTTTCCAAAACGAGCAGCAATTTTCAGCAGCTGAACGTATTTTCCTATTCCTTATGACGTTCTACATCCGCCATTAAAGTTTCGTAGAAATCGGGGGACATAAGTTTTCTTCCGGTTTTTGAAGAAAAAGGAAGCTTTATAGCCTTATGAAAATTTTTGCCCAAAAAACTTTTTTGCTCCGATTGTTACAAAATTTGGCACACTATGAAGTAATTTGAATGCGAATTCATAGAGCTACTCAGTTCCTCTATATCTTGCTTAGTTTTCGAGAAATCGAGCACGAAATGCTCGAATATGACAAGGACCGAAAATATTCTAGCGGCACAGATTGAGCGCTGCTCTTTCCAAAACGCGCAGCAATTTTCAGCAGCTGAACGTATTTTTCTATTCCTTATGACGTTCTACATCCGCAATTAAAGTTTCGTTGAAATCCGGGGAGATAAGTTTTCTTCCGGTTTTTGAAGAAAAAGGAAGCTTATAGCCTTATGAAAATTTTCGCTCAAAAAACTTTTTCGCTCCGATTGCTATGAAATTTGGCACACGATGAAGTAATTTGAATGCGAATTCATAGAGCTACTCAGTTCCTCTATATCTTGCTTAGTTTTCGAGAAATCGAGCACGAAATGCTCGAATATGACAAGGACCGAAAATATTCTAGCGGCACAGATTGAGCGCTGCTCTTTCCAAAACGAGCAGCAATTTTCAGCAGCTGAACGTATTTTTCTATTCCTTATGACGTTCTACATCCGCCATTAAAGTTTCGTTGAAATCCGGGGACATAAGTTTTCTTCCGGTTTTTGAAGAAAAAGGAAGCTTATAGCCTTATGAAAATTTTTGCTCAAAAAACTTTTTCGCTCCGATTGCTATGAAATTTGGCACACGATGAAGTAATTTGAATGCGAATTCATAGAGCTACTCAGTTCCTCCATATCTTGCTTAGTTTTCGAGAAATCGAGCACGAAATGCTCGAATATGGCAAGGACCGAAAATATTCTAGCGGCACAGATTGAGCGCTGCTCTTTCCAAAACGAGCAGCAATTTTCAGCAGCTGAACGTATTTTTCTATTCCTTATGAAGTTCTACATCCACCATTAAAGTTTCGTTGAAATCCGGAGTGATAAGTTTTCTTCCGGTTTTTGAAGAAAAAGGAAGCTTATAGCCTTATGAAATTTTTTGCCCAAAAAACTTTTTTGCTCCGATTGCTATAAAATTTGGCACACTATGAAGTAATTTGAATGCGAATTCATAGAGCTACTCAGTTCCTCTATATCTTGCTTAGTTTTCGAGAAATCGAGCACGAAATGCTCGAATATGGCAAGGACCGAAAATATTCTAGCGGCACAGATTGAGCGCTGCTCTTTCCAAAACGAGCAGCAATCTTCAGCAGCTGAACGTATTTTTCTATTCCTTATGAAGTTCTACATCCACCATTAAAGTTTCGTTGAAATCCGGGGAGATAAGTTTTCTTCCGGTTTTTGAAGAAAAAGGAAGCTTATAGCCTTATGAAAATTTTCGCTCAAAAAACTTTTTTGCTCCGATTGTTACAAAATTTGGCACACTATGAAGTAATTTGAATGCGAATTCATAGAGCTACTCAGTTCCTCTATATCTTGCTTAGTTTTCGAGAAATCGAGCACGAAATGCTCGAATATGACAAGGACCGAAAATATTCTAGCGGCACAGATTGAGCGCTGCTCTTTCCAAAACGAGCAGCAATTTTCAGCAGCTGAACGTATTTTTCTATTCCTTATGAAGTTCTACATCCACCATTAAAGTTTCGTTGAAATCCGGGGAGATAAGTTTTCTTCCGGTTTTTGAAGAAAAAGGAAGCTTATAGCCTTATGAAAATTTTCGCTCAAAAAACTTTTTTGCTCCGATTGTTACAAAATTTGGCACACTATGAAGTAATTTGAATGCGAATTCATGGAGCTACTCAGTTCCTCTATATCTTGCTTAGTTTTCGAGAAATCGAGCACGAAATGCTCGAATATGGCAAGGACCGAAAATATTCTAGCGGCATAGATTGAGCGCTGCTCTTTCCAAAACGAGCAGCAATTTTCAGCAGCTGAACGTATTTTTCTATTCCTTATGAAGTTCTACATCCACCATTAAAGTTTCGTTGAAATCCGGGGAGATAAGTTTTCTTCCGGTTTTTGAAGAAATAGGAAGCTTATAGCCTTATGAAATTTTTTGCCCAAAAAACTTTTTTGCTCCGATTGCTATAAAATTTGGCACACTATGAAGTAATTTGAATGCGAATTCATAGAGCTACTCAGTTCCTCTATATCTTGCTTAGTTTTCGAGAAATCGAGCACGAAATGCTCGAATATGGCAAGGACCGAAAATATTCTAGCGGCACAGATTGAGCGCTGCTCTTTCCAAAACGAGCAGCAATTTTCAGCAGCTGAACGTATTTTTCTATTCCTTATGAAGTTCTACATCCACCATTAAAGTTTCGTTGAAATCCGGGGAGATAAGTTTTCTTCCGGTTTTTGAAGAAAAAGGAAGCTTATAGCCTTATGAAATTTTTTGCCCAAAAAACTTTTTTGCTCCGATTGCTATAAAATTTGGCACACTATGAAGTAATTTGAATGCGAATTCATAGAGCTACTCAGTTCCTCTATATCTTGCTTAGTTTTCGAGAAATCGAGCACGAAATGCTCGAATATGGCAAGGACCGAAAATATTCTAGCGGCACAGATTGAGCGCTGCTCTTTCCAAAACGAGCAGCAATTTTCAGCAGCTGAACGTATTTTTCTATTCCTTATGAAGTTCTACATCCACCATTAAAGTTTCGTTGAAATCCGGGGAGATAAGTTTTCTTCCGGTTTTTGAAGAAAAAGGAAGCTTATAGCCTTATGAAATTTTTTGCCCAAAAAACTTTTTTGCTCCGATTGCTATAAAATATGGCACACTATGAAGTAATTTGAATGCGAATTCATAGAGCTACTCAGTTCCTCTATATCTTGCTTAGTTTTCGAGAAATCGAGCACGAAATGCTCGAATATGACAAGGACCGAAAATATTCTAGCGGCACAGATTGAGCGCTGCTCTTTCCAAAACGAGCAGCAATTTTCAGCAGCTGAACGTATTTTTCTATTCCTTATGAAGTTCTACATCCACCATTAAAGTTTCGTTGAAATCCGGGGAGATAAGTTTTCTTCCGGTTTTTGAAGAAAAAGGAAGCTTATAGCCTTATGAAATTTTTTGCCCAAAAAACTTTTTTGCTCCGATTGCTATAAAATTTGGCACACTATGAAGTAATTTGAATGCGAATTCATAGAGCTACTCAGTTCCTCTATATCTTGCTTAGTTTTCGAGAAATCGAGCACGAAATGCTCGAATATGACAAGGACCGAAAATATTCTAGCGGCACAGATTGAGCGCTGCTCTTTCCAAAACGAGCAGCAATTTTCAGCAGCTGAACGTATTTTCCTATTCCTTATGACGTTCTACATCCGCCATTAAAGTTTCGTAGAAATCCGGGGACATAAGTTTTCTTCCGGTTTTTGAAGAAAAAGGAAGCTTATAGCCTTATGAAAATTTTTGCCCAAAAAACTTTTTTGCTCCGATTGTTACAAAATTTGGCACACTATGAAGTAATTTGAATGCGAATTCATAGAGCTACTCAGTTCCTCTATATCTTGCTTAGTTTTCGAGAAATCGAGCACGAAATGCTCGAATATGACAAGGACCGAAAATATTCTAGCGGCACAGATTGAGCGCTGCTCTTTCCAAAACGCGCAGCAATTTTCAGCAGCTGAACGTATTTTTCTATTCCTTATGACGTTCTACATCCGCAATTAAAGTTTCGTTGAAATCCGGGGAGATAAGTTTTCTTCCGGTTTTTGAAGAAAAAGGAAGCTTATAGCCTTATGAAAATTTTCGCTCAAAAAACTTTTTCGCTCCGATTGCTATGAAATTTGGCACACGATGAAGTAATTTGAATGCGAATTCATAGAGCTACTCAGTTCCTCCATATCTTGCTTAGTTTTCGAGAAATCGAGCATGAAATGCTCGAATATGACAAGGACCGAAAATATTCTAGCGGCACAGATTGAGCGCTGCTCTTTCCAAAACGAGCAGCAATTTTCAGCAGCTGAACGTATTTTTCTATTCCTTATGAAGTTCTACATCCGCCATTAAAGTTTCGTTGAAATCCGGGGAGATAAGTTTTCTTCCGGTTTTTGAAGAAAAAGGAAGCTTATAGCCTTATGAAATTTTTTGCCCAAAAAACTTTTTTGCTCCGATTGCTATAAAATTTGGCACACTATGAAGTAATTTGAATGCGAATTCATAGAGCTACTCAGTTCCTCTATATCTTGCTTAGTTTTCGAGAAATCGAGCACGAAATGCTCGAATATGACAAGGACCGAAAATATTCTAGCGGCACAGATTGAGCGCTGCTCTTTCCAAAACGAGCAGCAATTTTCAGCAGCTGAACGTATTTTTCTATTCCTTATGAAGTTCTACATCCACCATTAAAGTTTCGTTGAAATCCGGGGAGATAAGTTTTCTTCCGGTTTTTGAAGAAAAAGGAAGCTTATAGCCTTATGAAATTTTTTGCCCAAAAAACTTTTTTGCTCCGATTGCTATAAAATTTGGCACACTATGAAGTAATTTGAATGCGAATTCATAGAGCTACTCAGTTCCTCTATATCTTGCTTAGTTTTCGAGAAATCGAGCACGAAATGCTCGAATATGACAAGGACCGAAAATATTCTAGCGGCACAGATTGAGCGCTGCTCTTTCCAAAACGAGCAGCAATTTTCAGCAGCTGAACGTATTTTTCTATTCCTTATGACGTTCTACATCCGCAATTAAAGTTTCGTTGAAATCCGGGGAGATAAGTTTTCTTCCGGTTTTTGAAGAAAAAGGAAGCTTATAGCCTTATGAAAATTTTCGCTCAAAAAACTTTTTTGCTCCGATTGTTACAAAATTTGGCACACTATGAAGTAATTTGAATGCGAATTCATAGAGCTACTCAGTTCCTCTATATCTTGCTTAGTTTTCGAGAAATCGAGCACGAAATGCTCGAATATGGCAAGGACCGAAAATATTCTAGCGGCATAGATTGAGCGCTGCTCTTTCCAAAACGAGCAGCAATTTTCAGCAGCTGAACGTATTTTTCTATTCCTTATGAAGTTCTACATCCACCATTAAAGTTTCGTTGAAATCCGGGGAGATAAGTTTTCTTCCGGTTTTTGAAGAAAAAGGAAGCTTATAGCCTTATGAAATTTTTTGCCCAAAAAACTTTTTTGCTCCGATTGCTATAAAATTTGGCACACTATGAAGTAATTTGAATGCGAATTCATAGAGCTACTCAGTTCCTCTATATCTTGCTTAGTTTTCGAGAAATCGAGCACGAAATGCTCGAATATGGCAAGGACCGAAAATATTCTAGCGGCACAGATTGAGCGCTGCTCTTTCCAAAACGAGCAGCAATTTTCAGCAGCTGAACGTATTTTTCTATTCCTTATGAAGTTCTACATCCACCATTAAAGTTTCGTTGAAATCCGGGGAGATAAGTTTTCTTCCGGTTTTTGAAGAAAAAGGAAGCTTATAGCCTTATGAAATTTTTTGCCCAAAAAACTTTTTTGCTCCGATTGCTATAAAATTTGGCACACTATGAAGTAATTTGAATGCGAATTCATAGAGCTACTCAGTTCCTCTATATCTTGCTTAGTTTTCGAGAAATCGAGCACGAAATGCTCGAATATGGCAAGGACCGAAAATATTCTAGCGGCATAGATTGAGCGCTGCTCTTTCCAAAACGAGCAGCAATTTTCAGCAGCTGAACGTATTTTTCTATTCCTTATGAAGTTCTACATCCACCATTAAAGTTTCGTTGAAATCCGGGGAGATAAGTTTTCTTCCGGTTTTTGAAGAAAAAGGAAGCTTATAGCCTTATGAAAATTTTCGCTCAAAAAACTTTTTTGCTCCGATTGTTACAAAATTTGGCACACTATGAAGTAATTTGAATGCGAATTCATAGAGCTACTCAGTTCCTCTATATCTTGCTTAGTTTTCGAGAAATCGAGCACGAAATGCTCGAATATGGCAAGGACCGAAAATATTCTAGCGGCATAGATTGAGCGCTGCTCTTTCCAAAACGAGCAGCAATTTTCAGCAGCTGAACGTATTTTTCTATTCCTTATGAAGTTCTACATCCACCATTAAAGTTTCGTTGAAATCCGGGGAGATAAGTTTTCTTCCGGTTTTTGAAGAAAAAGGAAATTATAGCCTTATGAAATTTTTTGCCCAAAAAACTTTTTTGCTCCGATTGCTATAAAATTTGGCACACTATGAAGTAATTTGAATGCGAATTCATAGAGCTACTCAGTTCCTCTATATCTTGCTTAGTTTTCGAGAAATCGAGCACGAAATGCTCGAATATGACAAGGACCGAAAATATTCTAGCGGCACAGATTGAGCGCTGCTCTTTCCAAAACGAGCAGCAATTTTCAGCAGCTGAACGTATTTTTCTATTCCTTATGACATTCTACATCCGCCATTAAAGTTTCGTTGAAATCCGGGGTGATAAGTTTTCTTCCGGTTTTTGAAGAAAAAGGAAGCTTATAGCCTTATGAAAATTTTCGCTCAAAAAACTTTTTTGCTCCGATTGTTACAAAATTTGGCACACTATGAAGTAATTTGAATGCGAATTCATAGAGCTACTCAGTTCCTCTATATCTTGCTTAGTTTTCGAGAAATCGAGCATGAAATGCTCGAATATGACAAGGACCGAAAATATTCTAGCGGCACAGATTGAGCGCTGCTCTTTCCAAAACGAGCAGCAATTTTCAGCAGCTGAACGTATTTTTCTATTCCTTATGACGTTCTACATCCGCAATTAAAGTTTCGTTGAAATCCGGGGAGATAAGTTTTCTTCCGGTTTTTGAAGAAAAAGGAAGCTTATAGCCTTATGAAAATTTTCGCTCAAAAAACTTTTTTGCTCCGATTGCTATGAAATTTGGCACACTATGAAGTAATTTGAATGCGAATTCATAGAGCTGCTCAGTTCCTCTATATCTTGCTTAGTTTTCGAGAAATCGAGCATGAAATGCTCGAATATGACAAGGACCGAAAATATTCTAGCGGCACAGATTGAGCGCTGCTCTTTCCAAAACGAGCAGCAATTTTCAGCAGCTGAACGTATTTTTCTATTCCTTATGACGTTCTACATCCGCAATTAAAGTTTCGTTGAAATCCGGGGAGATAAGTTTTCTTCCGGTTTTTGAAGAAAAAGGAAGCTTATAGCCTTATGAAAATTTTCGCTCAAAAAACTTTTTTGCTCCGATTGCTATGAAATTTGGCACACTATGAAGTAATTTGAATGCGAATTCATAGAGCTACTCAGTTCCTCTATATCTTGCTTAGTTTTCGAGAAATCGAGCATGAAATGCTCGAATATGACAAGGACCGAAAATATTCTAGCGGCACAGATTGAGCGCTGCTCTTTCCAAAACGAGCAGCAATTTTCAGCAGCTGAACGTATTTTTCTATTCCTTATGACGTTCTACATCCGCAATTAAAGTTTCGTTGAAATCCGGGGAGATAAGTTTTCTTCCGGTTTTTGAAGAAAAAGGAAGCTTATAGCCTTATGAAAATTTTCGCTCAAAAAACTTTTTTGCTCCGATTGTTACAAAATTTGGCACACTATGAAGTAATTTGAATGCGAATTCATAGAGCTACTCAGTTCCTCTATATCTTGCTTAGTTTTCGAGAAATCGAGCACGAAATGCTCGAATATGACAAGGACCGAAAATATTCTAGCGGCACAGATTGAGCGCTGCTCTTTCCAAAACGAGCAGCAATTTTCAGCAGCTGAACGTATTTTTCTATTCCTTATGAAGTTCTACATCCACCATTAAAGTTTCGTTGAAATCCGGGGAGATAAGTTTTCTTCCGGTTTTTGAAGAAATAGGAAGCTTATAGCCTTATGAAATTTTTTGCCCAAAAAACTTTTTTGCTCCGATTGCTATAAAATTTGGCACACTATGAAGTAATTTGAATGCGAATTCATAGAGCTACTCAGTTCCTCTATATCTTGCTTAGTTTTCGAGAAATCGAGCACGAAATGCTCGAATATGGCAAGGACCGAAAATATTCTAGCGGCACAGATTGAGCGCTGCTCTTTCCAAAACGAGCAGCAATTTTCAGCAGCTGAACGTATTTTTCTATTCCTTATGAAGTTCTACATCCACCATTAAAGTTTCGTTGAAATCCGGGGAGATAAGTTTTCTTCCGGTTTTTGAAGAAAAAGGAAGCTTATAGCCTTATGAAAATTTTCGCTCAAAAAACTTTTTTGCTCCGATTGTTACAAAATTTGGCACACTATGAAGTAATTTGAATGCGAATTCATAGAGCTGCTCAGTTCCTCTATATCTTGCTTAGTTTTCGAGAAATCGAGCATGAAATGCTCGAATATGACAAGGACCGAAAATATTCTAGCGGCACAGATTGAGCGCTGCTCTTTCCAAAACGAGCAGCAATTTTCAGCAGCTGAACGTATTTTTCTATTCCTTATGACGTTCTACATCCGCAATTAAAGTTTCGTTGAAATCCGGGGAGATAAGTTTTCTTCCGGTTTTTGAAGAAAAAGGAAGCTTATAGCCTTATGAAAATTTTCGCTCAAAAAACTTTTTTGCTCCGATTGCTATGAAATTTGGCACACTATGAAGTAATTTGAATGCGAATTCATAGAGCTACTCAGTTCCTCTATATCTTGCTTAGTTTTCGAGAAATCGAGCACGAAATGCTCGAATATGGCAAGGACCGAAAATATTCTAGCGGCATAGATTGAGCGCTGCTCTTTCCAAAACGAGCAGCAATTTTCAGCAGCTGAACGTATTTTTCTATTCCTTATGAAGTTCTACATCCACCATTAAAGTTTCGTTGAAATCCGGGGAGATAAGTTTTCTTCCGGTTTTTGAAGAAATAGGAAGCTTATAGCCTTATGAAATTTTTTGCCCAAAAAACTTTTTTGCTCCGATTGCTATAAAATTTGGCACACTATGAAGTAATTTGAATGCGAATTCATAGAGCTACTCAGTTCCTCTATATCTTGCTTAGTTTTCGAGAAATCGAGCACGAAATGCTCGAATATGGCAAGGACCGAAAATATTCTAGCGGCACAGATTGAGCGCTGCTCTTTCCAAAACGAGCAGCAATTTTCAGCAGCTGAACGTATTTTTCTATTCCTTATGAAGTTCTACATCCACCATTAAAGTTTCGTTGAAATCCGGGGAGATAAGTTTTCTTCCGGTTTTTGAAGAAAAAGGAAGCTTATAGCCTTATGAAATTTTTTGCCCAAAAAACTTTTTTGCTCCGATTGCTATAAAATTTGGCACACTATGAAGTAATTTGAATGCGAATTCATAGAGCTACTCAGTTCCTCTATATCTTGCTTAGTTTTCGAGAAATCGAGCACGAAATGCTCGAATATGGCAAGGACCGAAAATATTCTAGCGGCACAGATTGAGCGCTGCTCTTTCCAAAACGAGCAGCAATTTTCAGCAGCTGAACGTATTTTTCTATTCCTTATGAAGTTCTACATCCACCATTAAAGTTTCGTTGAAATCCGGGGAGATAAGTTTTCTTCCGGTTTTTGAAGAAAAAGGAAGCTTATAGCCTTATGAAATTTTTTGCCCAAAAAACTTTTTTGCTCCGATTGCTATAAAATATGGCACACTATGAAGTAATTTGAATGCGAATTCATAGAGCTACTCAGTTCCTCTATATCTTGCTTAGTTTTCGAGAAATCGAGCACGAAATGCTCGAATATGACAAGGACCGAAAATATTCTAGCCGCACAGATTGAGCGCTGCTCTTTCCAAAACGAGCAGCAATTTTCAGCAGCTGAACGTATTTTTCTATTCCTTATGAAGTTCTACATCCACCATTAAAGTTTCGTTGAAATCCGGGGAGATAAGTTTTCTTCCGGTTTTTGAAGAAAAAGGAAGCTTATAGCCTTATGAAATTTTTTGCCCAAAAAACTTTTTTGCTCCGATTGCTATAAAATTTGGCACACTATGAAGTAATTTGAATGCGAATTCATAGAGCTACTCAGTTCCTCTATATCTTGCTTAGTTTTCGAGAAATCGAGCACGAAATGCTCGAATATGACAAGGACCGAAAATATTCTAGCGGCACAGATTGAGCGCTGCTCTTTCCAAAACGAGCAGCAATTTTCAGCAGCTGAACGTATTTTTCTATTCCTTATGAAGTTCTACATCCACCATTAAAGTTTCGTTGAAATCCGGGGAGATAAGTTTTCTTCCGGTTTTTGAAGAAAAAGGAAGCTTATAGCCTTATGAAATTTTTTGCCCAAAAAACTTTTTTGCTCCGATTGCTATAAAATTTGGCACACTATGAAGTAATTTGAATGCGAATTCATAGAGCTACTCAGTTCCTCTATATCTTGCTTAGTTTTCGAGAAATCGAGCACGAAATGCTCGAATATGACAAGGACCGAAAATATTCTAGCGGCACAGATTGAGCGCTGCTCTTTCCAAAACGAGCAGCAATTTTCAGCAGCTGAACGTATTTTTCTATTCCTTATGAAGTTCTACATCCACCATTAAAGTTTCGTTGAAATCCGGGGAGATAAGTTTTCTTCCGGTTTTTGAAGAAAAAGGAAGCTTATAGCCTTATGAAAATTTTTGCCCAAAAAACTTTTTTGCTCCGATTGCTATAAAATTTGGCACACTATGAAGTAATTTGAATGCGAATTCATAGAGCTACTCAGTTCCTCTATATCTTGCTTAGTTTTCGAGAAATCGAGCACGAAATGCTCGAATATGACAAGGACCGAAAATATTCTAGCGGCACAGATTGAGCGCTGCTCTTTCCAAAACGAGCAGCAATTTTCAGCAGCTGAACGTATTTTTCTATTCCTTATGAAGTTTTACATCCACCATTAAAGTTTCGTTGAAATCCGGGGAGATAAGTTTTCTTCCGGTTTTTGAAGAAAAAGGAAGCTTATAGCCTTATGAAATTTTTTGCCCAAAAAACTTTTTTGCTCCGATTGCTATAAAATTTGGCACACTATGAAGTAATTTGAATGCGAATTCATAGAGCTACTCAGTTCCTCTATATCTTGCTTAGTTTTCGAGAAATCGAGCACGAAATGCTCGAATATGACAAGGACCGAAAATATTCTAGCGGCACAGATTGAGCGCTGCTCTTTCCAAAACGAGCAGCAATTTTCAGCAGCTGAACGTATTTTCCTATTCCTTATGACGTTTTACATCCGCCATTAAAGTTTCGTAGAAATCCGGGGACATAAGTTTTCTTCCGGTTTTTGAAGAAAAAGGAAGCTTATAGCCTTATGAAAATTTTTGCCCAAAAAACTTTTTTGCTCCGATTGTTACAAAATTTGGCACACTATGAAGTAATTTGAATGCGAATTCATAGAGCTACTCAGTTCCTCTATATCTTGCTTAGTTTTCGAGAAATCGAGCACGAAATGCTCGAATATGACAAGGACCGAAAATATTCTAGCGGCACAGATTGAGCGCTGCTCTTTCCAAAACGCGCAGCAATTTTCAGCAGCTGAACGTATTTTTCTATTCCTTATGACGTTCTACATCCGCAATTAAAGTTTCGTTGAAATCCGGGGAGATAAGTTTTCTTCCGGTTTTTGAAGAAAAAGGAAGCTTATAGCCTTATGAAAATTTTCGCTCAAAAAACTTTTTCGCTCCGATTGCTATGAAATTTGGCACACGATGAAGTAATTTGAATGCGAATTCATAGAGCTACTCAGTTCCTCCATATCTTGCTTAGTTTTCGAGAAATCGAGCATGAAATGCTCGAATATGACAAGGACCGAAAATATTCTAGCGGCACAGATTGAGCGCTGCTCTTTCCAAAACGAGCAGCAATTTTCAGCAGCTGAACGTATTTTTCTATTCCTTATGAAGTTCTACATCCGCCATTAAAGTTTCGTTGAAATCCGGGGAGATAAGTTTTCTTCCGGTTTTTGAAGAAAAAGGAAGCTTATAGCCTTATGAAATTTTTTGCCCAAAAAACTTTTTTGCTCCGATTGCTATAAAATTTGGCACACTATGAAGTAATTTGAATGCGAATTCATAGAGCTACTCAGTTCCTCTATATCTTGCTTAGTTTTCGAGAAATCGAGCACGAAATGCTCGAATATGACAAGGACCGAAAATATTCTAGCGGCACAGATTGAGCGCTGCTCTTTCCAAAACGAGCAGCAATTTTCAGCAGCTGAACGTATTTTTCTATTCCTTATGAAGTTCTACATCCACCATTAAAGTTTCGTTGAAATCCGGGGAGATAAGTTTTCTTCCGGTTTTTGAAGAAAAAGGAAGCTTATAGCCTTATGAAATTTTTTGCCCAAAAAACTTTTTTGCTCCGATTGCTATAAAATTTGGCACACTATGAAGTAATTTGAATGCGAATTCATAGAGCTACTCAGTTCCTCTATATCTTGCTTAGTTTTCGAGAAATCGAGCACGAAATGCTCGAATATGACAAGGACCGAAAATATTCTAGCGGCACAGATTGAGCGCTGCTCTTTCCAAAACGAGCAGCAATTCTCAGCAGCTGAACGTATTTTTCTATTCCTTATGACGTTCTACATCCGCAATTAAAGTTTCGTTGAAATCCGGGGAGATAAGTTTTCTTCCGGTTTTTGAAGAAAAAGGAAGCTTATAGCCTTATGAAAATTTTCGCTCAAAAAACTTTTTTGCTCCGATTGTTACAAAATTTGGCACACTATGAAGTAATTTGAATGCGAATTCATAGAGCTACTCAGTTCCTCTATATCTTGCTTAGTTTTCGAGAAATCGAGCACGAAATGCTCGAATATGGCAAGGACCGAAAATATTCTAGCGGCATAGATTGAGCGCTGCTCTTTCCAAAACGAGCAGCAATTTTCAGCAGCTGAACGTATTTTTCTATTCCTTATGAAGTTCTACATCCACCATTAAAGTTTCGTTGAAATCCGGGGAGATAAGTTTTCTTCCGGTTTTTGAAGAAAAAGGAAGCTTATAGCCTTATGAAATTTTTTGCCCAAAAAACTTTTTTGCTCCGATTGTTACAAAATTTGGCACACTATGAAGTAATTTGAATGCGAATTCATAGAGCTACTCAGTTCCTCTATATCTTGCTTAGTTTTCGAGAAATCGAGCACGAAATGCTCGAATATGACAAGGACCGAAAATATTCTAGCGGCACAGATTGAGCGCTGCTCTTTCCAAAACGAGCAGCAATTTTCAGCAGCTGAACGTATTTTTCTATTCCTTATGACATTCTACATCCGCCATTAAAGTTTCGTTGAAATCCGGGGAGATAAGTTTTCTTCCGGTTTTTGAAGAAAAAGGAAGCTTATAGCCTTATGAAAATTTTCGCTCAAAAAACTTTTTTGCTCCGATTGTTACAAAATTTGGCACACTATGAAGTAATTTGAATGCGAATTCATAGAGCTACTCAGTTCCTCTATATCTTGCTTAGTTTTCGAGAAATCGAGCACGAAATGCTCGAATATGGCAAGGACCGAAAATATTCTAGCGGCATAGATTGAGCGCTGCTCTTTCCAAAACGAGCAGCAATTTTCAGCAGCTGAACGTATTTTTCTATTCCTTATGAAGTTCTACATCCACCATTAAAGTTTCGTTGAAATCCGGGGAGATAAGTTTTCTTCCGGTTTTTGAAGAAAAAGGAAGCTTATAGCCTTATGAAAATTTTCGCTCAAAAAACTTTTTTGCTCCGATTGTTACAAAATTTGGCACACTATGAAGTAATTTGAATGCGAATTCATAGAGCTACTCAGTTCCTCTATATCTTGCTTAGTTTTCGAGAAATCGAGCACGAAATGCTCGAATATGGCAAGGACCGAAAATATTCTAGCGGCATAGATTGAGCGCTGCTCTTTCCAAAACGAGCAGCAATTTTCAGCAGCTGAACGTATTTTTCTATTCCTTATGAAGTTCTACATCCACCATTAAAGTTTCGTTGAAATCCGGGGAGATAAGTTTTCTTCCGGTTTTTGAAGAAAAAGGAAGCTTATAGCCTTATGAAAATTTTCGCTCAAAAAACTTTTTTGCTCCGATTGTTACAAAATTTGGCACACTATGAAGTAATTTGAATGCGAATTCATAGAGCTACTCAGTTCCTCTATATCTTGCTTAGTTTTCGAGAAATCGAGCATGAAATGCTCGAATATGACAAGGACCGAAAATATTCTAGCGGCACAGATTGAGCGCTGCTCTTTCCAAAACGAGCAGCAATTTTCAGCAGCTGAACGTATTTTTCTATTCCTTATGAAGTTCTACATCCACCATTAAAGTTTCGTTGAAATCCGGGGAGATAAGTTTTCTTCCGGTTTTTGAAGAAAAAGGAAGCTTATAGCCTTATGAAATTTTTTGCCCAAAAAACTTTTTTGCTCCGATTGTTACAAAATTTGGCACACTATGAAGTAATTTGAATGCGAATTCATAGAGCTACTCAGTTCCTCTATATCTTGCTTAGTTTTCGAGAAATCGAGCACGAAATGCTCGAATATGACAAGGACCGAAAATATTCTAGCGGCACAGATTGAGCGCTGCTCTTTCCAAAACGAGCAGCAATTTTCAGCAGCTGAACGTATTTTTCTATTCCTTATGACATTCTACATCCGCCATTAAAGTTTCGTTGAAATCCGGGGAGATAAGTTTTCTTCCGGTTTTTGAAGAAAAAGGAAGCTTATAGCCTTATGAAAATTTTCGCTCAAAAAACTTTTTTGCTCCGATTGTTACAAAATTTGGCACACTATGAAGTAATTTGAATGCGAATTCATAGAGCTACTCAGTTCCTCTATATCTTGCTTAGTTTTCGAGAAATCGAGCACGAAATGCTCGAATATGGCAAGGACCGAAAATATTCTAGCGGCATAGATTGAGCGCTGCTCTTTCCAAAACGAGCAGCAATTTTCAGCAGCTGAACGTATTTTTCTATTCCTTATGAAGTTCTACATCCACCATTAAAGTTTCGTTGAAATCCGGGGAGATAAGTTTTCTTCCGGTTTTTGAAGAAAAAGGAAATTATAGCCTTATGAAATTTTTTGCCCAAAAAACTTTTTTGCTCCGATTGCTATAAAATTTGGCACACTATGAAGTAATTTGAATGCGAATTCATAGAGCTACTCAGTTCCTCTATATCTTGCTTAGTTTTCGAGAAATCGAGCACGAAATGCTCGAATATGACAAGGACCGAAAATATTCTAGCGGCACAGATTGAGCGCTGCTCTTTCCAAAACGAGCAGCAATTTTCAGCAGCTGAACGTATTTTTCTATTCCTTATGACATTCTACATCCGCCATTAAAGTTTCGTTGAAATCCGGGGTGATAAGTTTTCTTCCGGTTTTTGAAGAAAAAGGAAGCTTATAGCCTTATGAAAATTTTCGCTCAAAAAACTTTTTTGCTCCGATTGTTACAAAATTTGGCACACTATGAAGTAATTTGAATGCGAATTCATAGAGCTACTCAGTTCCTCTATATCTTGCTTAGTTTTCGAGAAATCGAGCATGAAATGCTCGAATATGACAAGGACCGAAAATATTCTAGCGGCACAGATTGAGCGCTGCTCTTTCCAAAACGAGCAGCAATTTTCAGCAGCTGAACGTATTTTTCTATTCCTTATGACGTTCTACATCCGCAATTAAAGTTTCGTTGAAATCCGGGGAGATAAGTTTTCTTCCGGTTTTTGAAGAAAAAGGAAGCTTATAGCCTTATGAAAATTTTCGCTCAAAAAACTTTTTTGCTCCGATTGCTATGAAATTTGGCACACTATGAAGTAATTTGAATGCGAATTCATAGAGCTGCTCAGTTCCTCTATATCTTGCTTAGTTTTCGAGAAATCGAGCATGAAATGCTCGAATATGACAAGGACCGAAAATATTCTAGCGGCACAGATTGAGCGCTGCTCTTTCCAAAACGAGCAGCAATTTTCAGCAGCTGAACGTATCTTTCTATTCCTTATGACGTTCTACATTCGCCATTAAAGTTTCGTTGAAATCCGGGGAGATAAGTTTTCTTCCGGTTTTTGAAGAAAAAGGAAGCTTATAGCCTTATGAAAATTTTCGCTCAAAAAACTTTTTTGCTCCGATTGTTACAAAATTTGGCACACTATGAAGTAATTTGAATGCGAATTCATAGAGCTACTCAGTTCCTCTATATCTTGCTTAGTTTTCGAGAAATCGAGCACGAAATGCTCGAATATGACAAGGACCGAAAATATTCTAGCGGCACAGATTGAGCGCTGCTCTTTCCAAAACGAGCAGCAATTTTCAGCAGCTGAACGTATTTTTCTATTCCTTATGAAGTTCTACATCCACCATTAAAGTTTCGTTGAAATCCGGGGAGATAAGTTTTCTTCCGGTTTTTGAAGAAAAAGGAAGCTTATAGCCTTATGAAAATTTTCGCTCAAAAAACTTTTTTGCTCCGATTGTTACAAAATTTGGCACACTATGAAGTAATTTGAATGCGAATTCATAGAGCTACTCAGTTCCTCTATATCTTGCTTAGTTTTCGAGAAATCGAGCACGAAATGCTCGAATATGACAAGGACCGAAAATATTCTAGCGGCACAGATTGAGCGCTGCTCTTTCCAAAACGAGCAGCAATTTTCAGCAGCTGAACGTATTTTTCTATTCCTTATGAAGTTCTACATCCGCCATTAAAGTTTCGTTGAAATCCGGGGAGATAAGTTTTCTTCTGGTTTTTGAAGAAAAAGGAAGCTTATAAGCCTTATGAAAATTTTTGCCCAAAAAACTTTTTTGCTCCGATTGCTATGAAATTTGGCACATAATGAAGTAATTTGAATGCGAATTCATAGAGCTACTCAGTTCCTCTATATCTTGCTTAGTTTTCGAGAAATCGAGCATGAAATGCTCGAATATGACAAGGACCGAAAATATTCTAGCGGCACAGATTGAGCGCTGCTCTTTCCAAAACGAGCAGCAATTTTCAGCAGCTGAACGTATTTTTCTATTCCTTATGAAGTTCTACATCCACCATTAAAGTTTCGTTGAAATCCGGAGTGATAAGTTTTCTTCCGGTTTTTGAAGAAAAAGGAAGCTTATAGCCTTATGAAAATTTTTGCCCAAAAAACTTTTTTGCTCCGATTGCTATGAAATTTGGCACATAATGAAGTAATTTGAATGCGAATTCATGGAGCTACTCAGTTCCTCTATATCTTGCTTAGTTTTCGAGAAATCGAGCATGAAATGCTCGAATATGACAAGGACCGAAAATATTCTAGCGGCACAGATTGAGCGCTGCTCTTTCCAAAACGAGCAGCAATTTTCAGCAGCTGAACGTATTTTTCTATTCCTTATGAAGTTCTACATCCACCATTAAAGTTTCGTTGAAATCCGGGGAGATAAGTTTTCTTCCGGTTTTTGAAGAAAAAGGAAGCTTATAGCCTTATGAAAATTTTCGCTCAAAAAACTTTTTTGCTCCGATTGTTACAAAATTTGGCACACTATGAAGTAATTTGAATGCGAATTCATAGAGCTACTCAGTTCCTCTATATCTTGCTTAGTTTTCGAGAAATCGAGCACGAAATGCTCGAATATGACAAGGACCGAAAATATTCTAGCGGCACAGATTGAGCGCTGCTCTTTCCAAAACGAGCAGCAATTTTCAGCAGCTGAACGTATTTTTCTATTCCTTATGACGTTCTACATCCGCCATTAAAGTTTCGTTGAAATCCGGGGACATAAGTTTTCTTCCGGTTTTTGAAGAAAAAGGAAGCTTATAGCCTTATGAAAATTTTTGCCCAAAAAACTTTTTTGCTCCGATTGCTATAAAGTTTGGCACACTATGAAGTAATTTGATTGCCAATTCATTGAGCTACTCAGTTCTTCTGTATGTTGCTTAGTTTTCGAGAAATCGAGCGTCAAATGCTCGAATATGACAAGGACCGAAAATATTCTAGCGGCACAGATTGAGCGCTGCTCTTTCCAAAACGAGCAGCAATTTTCAGCAACTGAACGTATTTTTCTATTCCTTATGACGTTCTACATCCGCCATTAAAGTTTCGTTGAAATCCGGGGACATAAGTTTTCTTCCGGTTTTTGAAGAAAAAGGAAGCTTATAGCCTTATGAAAATTTTCGCTCAAAAAACTTTTTTGCTCCGATTGTTACAAAATTTGGCACACTATGAAGTAATTTGAATGCGAATTCATAGAGCTACTCAGTTCCTCTATATCTTGCTTAGTTTTCGAGAAATCGAGCACGAAATGCTCGAATATGACAAGGACCGAAAATATTCTAGCGGCACAGATTGAGCGCTGCTCTTTCCAAAACGAGCAGCAATTTTCAGCAGCTGAACGTATTTTTCTATTCCTTATGAAGTTCTACATCCACCATTAAAGTTTCGTTGAAATCCGGGGAGATAAGTTTTCTTCCGGTTTTTGAAGAAAAAGGAAGCTTATAGCCTTATGAAAATTTTTGCCCAAAAAACTTTTTTGCTCCGATTGCTATAAAGTTTGGCACACTATGAAGTAATTTGATTGCCAATTCATTGAGCTACTCAGTTCTTCTGTATGTTGCTTAGTTTTCGAGAAATCGAGCATCAAATGCTCGAATATGACAAGGACCGAAAACTTTCTAATGGCATTGATTGAGCGCTGCTCTTTCCAAAACGAACAGCAATATTCAGCGGCTGAACGTATTTTTCTATTCCTTATGACGTTCTACATCCGCCATTAAAGTTTCGTTGAAATCCGGGGAGGTAAATTGCTGAACATGACGCCAACCAACAGCAACCCCCATGAAAGCGCCACTCCTTTCCAAACCACCAGTTGATTGTTACTTTTTTTTGAAAGCGAATTAGAATTTTTTTTTTGTTACTGAACCAAATGTGGAAGTAGAAAGAACGATGTACAAATGCTTAATTGTACTCAAGACAAAATGTCTCGAAAGTCACGTGAGAATGCCTAAAAACTATTTAAGAAATACTCTCAAAAATTTAATTCAACCTTTTATTAGTTTATGTACACTTTGTAGTTCGCTTACATTACATATATGTACATTAATTTAATTCATTCAAGGATTAATATTTTAATATTACAAAACTCTAATTAATACATCAAGTCTTCATAGATATCTTTTCAGTTCCATAACTTCGTTTTGCGTTTTCGAAAGTCTCTCCACCTGCGTGTACTTGTTCATTCCTTCCTCATCCTTGTGGGGTCTGTAAAAAATAAGAAAGAAAATTATTTCAAGCGATTGCAGGGTTCAAAATGCAGAATTTTATGGTATCACTACGAATTATTCAAATTTCCTTTTGGATTTCATTTTTCTGCCAATACTGCAAATGAACAAATAATTTTTGACAGTAATTGACGTCATAAAATTCCAGTGTTACGCCAATGGTAATCCGGTAGAGATCTGCACCACCAGACGACGCCACGTGTCAGTTGTCACTTGAACCGCAGCTAACTTCACGTGTTGTCGTTTCATGTGTCATTTTTTTTTTGTCAACACAGACTCGCCCCCCTAAATTAATTAATTAACAATTAAACGATTCAACTCACGTCCGAATTATAATTCGCCACGTTCACTCGACGATAAAATTTCCGCGTATTTTTTCCGAGATTAACATCCCGAAAATGGTAAGGCAATCGGTGACGGCCCCAAAACATATTGGACGAAATTGCAACCATTAAAAGATGACCTAATCGAACGAAAAACAGTCACGATGGCATCCTCATTCAACGCGGACACAGTTTCCGAATGTAGCGAAGCCAGCACCTTAATCGACGGCAGCGTCATTTCAACCGTTCCGGATCGACACGGTTTTTTAGGCGGCACCCAATATTCACCCGAACCGCGACAAGGTCCACCCCCCGAAATCGTCCTGAGAAGAGAAAGGAAATGGCTGAAAATGCTGTCGCAATGGAACTTTTACATGGACAGGAATTATCGCAAAATTAAAGAGCGTTGCCGAAAAGGTTTCAACACCGCCACGTTTAATTCGTTGAATTTGTTTGATTTTTGTAGGAATTCCGATGTCGGTGAGACCGAGAGCGTGGTTGTTTTTGTGCGGCGGCAAATTATTGCTTGAAAAACACCCGACACTTTATGAAGATTGTTTACGGGCCGAAGGTGATCCTAAGTGTATCGAAGATATTAAAAAAGATATTCATAGGCAGTTTCCGACCCACGAAATGTTCAGTTCCGAAGATAAACCCGGGTAAGTTTCGACGTCATCTCGAAACTTAACCTCAAAATTTTTTTCCAGTCAACACGAACTTTTTAACGTTTTGAAAGCTTACACGATTCAGAACCCAAAAATCGGTTATTGTCAAGCCCAAGCTCCCGTCGCCGCATTCCTTTTAATGCACATGCCTTCGATTCAGGCGTTCTGGTGTTTGGTTAGTATTTCAGACAAATACCTCGAAGACTATTACTCGCCCGACATGGAAGTCGTTCAAAGAGACGGTCTAATTTTGCAAGGTTTATTAAAAAAAATTTGCCCGTCCGCCTATAAACATTTGAAAAAAGTCAACGCCGAACCGATGTTTTACTGTACCGAATGGTTTTTATGCGCTTTCACTCGTACTCTTCCGTGGGATTCGCTATTGAGAGTTTGGGACGTTTTTCTTTGTGAAGGCGTCAAAGTTCTTTTTAAAACCGCTCTAGTTATCTTGATCAGTTGTTTAGGTACGGCGAAAAGTCGAAAACAATGTCCGGGACTATGCGAAACTTTGGCACGTCTGCGAAATCCGCCCGAAGACGTTTTGAACGAAGAAAATTTGATTTACAACATCAACCGTCTCGATATCACCGAAAGAGATTTCGAACTGGAACACCAGAAACAGACGTTGAAACTGAAAAACGAAAAGGCGAACGGTCGAGGGCAACAGCGGTAACCGATCGAATTTCCAACAAGACTGTCTTAATAGAGGGAGCTAGTTTCGTTTTTTTTTCTCGTATTTATGTAGATCTTGCATTTATTAGTTAGGTGCTTACGTTTCAATTATTTTTTAGAACGCACTCATTATTTCTAGTCGGCAGTGCAAATTATTGGCATATCGTAGGATTTAAGACACGCACTTTTTTATTATTGTTCATTTTCTACTTTCTTTATTCGAAAACAAAATGTGTAAATAAACCAATCAATGGGACGTGCAGTATTATGAGTCTTCGATGATGTATAAAAAACTATTGTTGTATCAGAATTTCGACTATAAATATTTTTACCGTTCTCGTTTTTATTTCGATTGTCACCTGATTCAGCAGCAGGTCCAGAAACGGGTTGTTGACGTCACAACACGACCTGCACCTAAAATTTCGAAATTGACGTAATTTAGTTCTAAATTGACCTTAATTTGGCACACCTGCGAACCAAATTTTATAGCAAACAACAGTCAATTGTGTTCGTAACCAGGGAATCCCCCGCCAAGGTCGCCCCAATTGTCTGATGCGCAAATTGTATTGTTGGCTGCCTAAGTTGCAGGCGACTTGTAAAATTTTCGATAATTTCCCCGTAAAAAGTGAGAAACGTCAAAATTTGTTTGTTTGCGTCGCGCCCTGTGAACGATGCGAAAAGGGGTCGTCGATGACGTAACCCGCCGGAGATTCCTCACCAAGTTGGGGATTTTCACGAGCGGAGGGTTCCACAACTTAAATATTGATTTTTGTCCACCCCTCGCCGTGGAGCTAGCAGCACAATTCCGGTGTGTGTTCGCTGAGGGAAAATCGGGTGAAAATGTTTCGGACGTCGATTATCGCCGTTGTGTGACGGATCTCGGTGATACGGTGACAGCGTCGGGGGTCTCCACGAGTCGCACCCTTTTCTTGCGTCTAGTACGACGGCGGAAAAGTGCCGTACGACGACGGCAAGTATGGTGGGCCGTCGGAAAATTGCAGCGGAAAAACAACGTCAGTGTCGTCGTTCGGTGGTGTAATCGGGGAAAAATGTGCAGTCAAATGGCGAAATCGCGTGGTAAACTGAAGAAATGTGATCTGTTATTGTGACATGTAAGCGAGAGACCGTCCCGAAAAATTATGCAGAAGGAGAATTCGAACTCTGCGCCGCCGGAGATCCACCAGTACGTGGGGCCTTACAGGCTCGAAAAAACGCTGGGAAAAGGCCAAACGGGTGAGTGTCGCCGACACAAACAATAGACGATGATTGTTTATTTTGAACGGAAAAACTACCCCTCGCCGCTTTTCGCACAACAACACGTAACGACCTGGAAATTGCGTCGAAACATTTTCACAATTTTAAAATAAAAAAAAATTATTGTGAAAAAGTAGGTGGAGTTGTTGAGTTTAGAAAGAAATTTTCGAAAATGTGATTTGGACTTACCAACACCCTCGTTACGGTTATCATTTTTGTTATTAGCCCCCAAAGCTTGAATGAGTTAGAAATTAATTTGAAATTGCGATATCCGAAGCGTGAAGTCACGCGTGATTTTCGAACGCGTGTGCGGAAGAATAGGGCCGTAGGGAATGCGTGTGTTCGGCATATATCACTGCGGGTCGTTTGACATATGCGGCATGACTCTGGATTGTTATCGTGGCAAAAGTACTCTAAATTATGGATGAAATGGTACAATAACTGTCAAAAAATAAAAGAAACAGCTTACGAACGTAAAATACTTTTAGGTCATATCTAGAGTTACTGAATAAACAATTATGTCACTTGGTCAAAATGATGGTCGATGTTAAATGGGTCAATAGACAAACAGAAAATGTTAATAGAACTTTTCGTAAATGTAATTTAGTGATTACTCTTTCGGTTCTCGACATATGCCAAGTAGAACAATTAAATATAAAAAGTCGAGTTGGTACTCTTTCTTGGTTAAATTCAGGTTAAGAACAAGAATCTGCAGTTAGATTTTCGATATCTCTTTCGGTTCTCGAGATATGTCAAGTAGAACAATTATATATAAAAAGTCGAGTGGGTACTCTTTCTTGATTAAATTCAGGTTAAGAACAAGAATCTGCAGTCAATTCTTCGATATGTTTTTCGGTTCTCGAAATATGCCAAGTAGAACAATTAAATATAAAAAGTCAAGTGGGTACTCTTTCTTGGTTAAATTGAGGTCAAGGAACAAGAATCTGCAGTTAGATTATCGATATCTCTTTCGGTTCTCGAGATATGCTAAGTAGAACACTTTTTTATAAAAAGTCGAGTTGGTACTCTTTCTTGATTAAATTCAGGTTAAGAACAAGAATCTGCAGTTAGATTTTCGATATCTCTTTCGGTTCTCGAGATATGCTAAGTAGAACACTTTTTTATAAAAAGTCGAGTTGGTACTCTTTTTTGATTAAATTGAGGTTAAGAACAAGAATCTGCAGTCAATTCTTCGATATGGTTATCGGTTCTCGAGATATGCCAAGTAGAACAATTAAATATGAAAAGTCTAGTGGGTACTCTTTCTTGGTTAAATTGAGGTCAAGGAACAAGAATCTGCAGTTAGATTATCGATATCTCTTTCGGTTCTCGAGATATGCTAAGTAGAACACTTTTTTATAGTAAGTCGAGTTGGTACTCTTTCTTGATTAAATTCAGGTTAAGAACAAGAATCTGCAGTTAGATTATCCATATCTCTTTCGGTTCACGAGATATGTTAAGTAGAACAATTATATATAAAAAGTCGAGTGGGTACTCTTTCTTGACTAAATTCAGGTTAAGAACAAGAATCTGCAGTCAATTCTTCGTTATGTTTTTTGGTTCTCAAAATATGCCAAGTAGAACAATTAAATATAATAAGTCAAGTGGGTACTCTTTCTTGGTTAAATTGAGGTCAAGGAACAATAATCTGCAATTAGATTATCGATATCTCTTTCGGTTCTCGAGATATGCTAAGTAGAACACTTTTTTATAGTAAGTCGAGTTGGTACTCTTTCTTGATTAAATTCAGGTTAAGAACAAGAATCTGCAGTTAGATTATCCATATCTCTTTCGGTTCACGAGATATGTTAAGTAGAACAATTATATATAAAAAGTCGAGTGGGTACTCTTTCTTGACTAAATTCAGGTTAAGAACAAGAATCTGCAGTCAATTCTTCGTTATGTTTTTTGGTTCTCAAAATATGCCAAGTAGAACAATTAAATATAATAAGTCAAGTGGGTACTCTTTCTTGGTTAAATTGAGGTCAAGGAACAATAATCTGCAATTAGATTATCGATATCTCTTTCGGTTCTCGAGATATGCTAAGTAGAACACTTTTTTATAGAAAGTCGAGTTGGTACTCTTTCTTGATTAAATTCAGGTTAAGAACAAGAATCTGCAGTTAGATTATCGATATCTCTTTCGGTTCTCGAGATATGTCAAGTAGAACAATTATATATAAAAAGTCGAGTGGGTACTCTTTCTTGATTAAATTCAGGTTAAGAACAAGAATCTGCAGTCAATTCTTCGATATGTTTTTCGGTTCTCAAGATATGTCAAGTAGAACAATTATATATAAAAAGTCGAGTGGGTACTCTTTCTTGGTTAAATTGAGGTCAAGGAACAAGAATCTGCAGTCAATTCTTCGATATGTTTTTCGGTTCTCAAGATATGTCAAGTAGAACAATTATATATAAAAAGTCGAGTGGATACTCTTTCTTGGTTAAATTGAGGTCAAGGAACAATAATCTGCAGTCAATTCTTCGATATGTTTTTCGGTTCTCAAGATATGTCAAGTAGAACAATTATATATAAAAAGTCGAGTGGGTACTCTTTCTTGATTAAATTCAGGTTAAGAACAAGAATCTGCAGTCAATTCTTCGATATGTTTTTCGGTTCTCAAGATATGTCAAGTAGAACAACTATATATAAAAAGTCGAGTGGGTACTCTTTCTTGGTTAAATTGAGGTCAAGGAACAATAATCTGCAGTCAATTCTTCGATATGTTTTTCGGTTCTCAAGATATGTCAAGTAGAACAATTATATATAAAAAGTCGAGTGGGTACTCTTTCTTGATTAAATTCAGGTTAAGAACAAGAATCTGCAGTCAATTCTTCGATATGGTTTTCGGTTCTCGAGATATGCTAAGTAGAACAATTAAATATAAAAAGTCAAGTGGGTACTCTTTCTTGATTAAATTCAGGTCAAGGAACAATAATCTGCAGTTAGATTATCGATATCTCTTTCGGTTCTCGAGATATGTCAAGTGGAACAATTATATATAAGAAGTCGAGTGGGTACTCTTTCTTGATTAAATTCAGGTTAAGAACAAGAATCTGCAGTTAGATTATCGATATCTCTTTCGGTTCTCGAGATATGCTAAGTAGAACACTTTTTTATAAAAAGTCGAGTTTGTACTCTTTCTTGATTAAATTGAGGTTAAGAACAAGAATCTGCAGTCAATTCTTCGATATGTTTTTCGGTTCTCGAGTTATGCCAAGTAGAACAATTAAATATAAAAAGTCGGGAGGGTACTCCTTCTTGAGTAAATGAAGGTAAAAGAGCAAAAATATGCAATTGATTTTTGATATCTCTTTCCGTTTTCCAGACAACTGGTTAGGTTCTAAGTCCCCAGTTTTTCCACCTGTTCTTTTATTTTCTCCAGAGAATCGTTACCGTGGGAAAACTCTAAGCTGTTAGAACACGAAATCAAAACAAACTACACAAATTCAACAGCAGAAGGGGGGTCGAGGGACCATCAGTCAGCCGTCTCCACGGAATCTCGAGATTCTCAACCTGTTAAACCCATTTAATATTTGAACGTATTGATTCAGCCAGTCGGATTTAACTCGTGCCTTCTTTTCGCGCTCCAGTTTCTTCAGCAAGAAAGAAAACAAATAAACGAGATCCTTAATTTCAACTAATAATATTGCAGCAAATACTTGAACTATTAACAGCAACTGCGTCGAAGTTGGGAAGAATAAGCACAATGACAAAACCACCAATTACTCAAACGCCACAGATGCTGCGTACATTTCGTCCTGACGTAACCATTAACGGAGAAAAATTGCCCCTATCAATTGAAATCCTTCAAAACCAAACAGAAACGAAATAGTTAAAACAAAATTGTTGTTTTGGGAGCTTCAATTCGATGTCCACTTCCACAATTTTATTTAATGATAGAGGAATCTCAACAGTTTTCACCTCAAGAACCGGAGATTGTTACAAATTAAGTTATAAAAGTTGCAAATTAATTCCGTTTTCCCTTCCAATAGCAGCGATTCGTTCCATCTCGAAACTCCTCGATTTACTTCGATTTACGACAAAAACGGCCATTTGCTGACATTTGCCTGGCGGGCAACTGTCAACTTCAACATCAAAGACCATCAGCCCGACAAACCCAAAGAGAACACAACAAAACTGGAAATCTCCTAGCGGACGCTTCTATTCCGATTTCATTTCTCAATTTGAGAGTTTGCAGAAATCGGCGTCGAAGGGTTGTTTTCAACAAAATTGATTCAGGAACTTTAGAGCAGCATATCGACACTAATTTTCACACCCTTGTCCAGTTAAATGCGAAGCATATCAAAGATGGAAGAGTTTTCAATTATTGTCTGAACTCCAAAACGTTACAGTTTCCACTCAATGTTTAGTCTGCGGTCCGCTTCAATCGTGGACATAAGTGTTCTGTCTTCCGTCCGCATCGAATGCGGTTTACTCCTCAATTCAGTCTGCGGTCCGCGTCAATTTTAATTGCGTTTAAATTTCTGAGTAACGTAAATAATGAAAATATTTTCTTAACGAATTTTCTTTAGTTCTAAGCAATGATTTTGCGTCGAAACCCGATAACGAAGACGGTCGTTGCCGTTGCCGTCTCCCAATAGCATTTAAATAAGCGGATTAGAGAGCAGATCAGTAACCACAACCCACGACCCAAGAGATTTCTACTAACAGACGCTAAGGCATCATCGTACCCGTACCGCCACACAAATCCAGAATCGATATCGTTTTGTTTACTCTCCACAATCGACGATTTAAAATTTAATTAACACCGCAGTGTCAAGGGGTGACAAAACCAAACACCGCTATCTAAAACAATTACAGAACATTCGCATTTGTTTGTTTCAGGTTTGGTCAAGCTCGGGGTCCAATGCGTGACTGGAAAAAAAGTCGCCATAAAAATAATCAATAGGGAGAAATTGAGCGAGAGCGTCTTGATGAAGGTAATCGGAATTGTTGCAATTGTGAAAATGATAAAAAAAAAAAATTTTAGGTGGAAAGAGAAATAGCTATAATGAAACTGATTGATCATCCTCACGTACTGGGACTTACCGACGTTTACGAAAACAAAAAATATTTGTAAGTGTAATGCGGTTAGAGGTGGATCGATCGATATCACGTGGTTGGTTGTTACAGGTATTTAGTGTTGGAGCACGTGTCAGGGGGAGAACTGTTCGATTATCTAGTCAAGAAAGGACGTTTAACGCCGAAAGAAGCGAGAAGGTTCTTTAGACAAATCATTTCCGCCCTGGATTTCTGCCATAGCCACTCAATATGGTAATTGGTCAATTAATACAGTCCACTTCGTTAACAAGTTTTGTTGCCAGTTACATAATCAAATTGGTTGTCGGAAATTTTATTGAAATTTTTACTAATATCGATCGATTCTCAGCCATAGAGACCTTAAACCCGAGAACCTTCTGCTAGATGAAAAGAACAACATCAAAATCGCCGATTTCGGCATGGCTTCCCTCCAACCGATGGGGTCGATGCTCGAAACTAGTTGCGGTTCTCCCCATTACGCCTGTCCCGAAGTGATCAGGGTACGTATCCCGTCTAGGATTGACCTGGAACGTCAACATAGTAAAATCAGAAAGTTTCTATTGTTATGGTAAAAATTTAACTGTAGGGAGAGAAGTACGATGGAAGAAAAGCTGACGTGTGGTCCTGCGGGGTGATCCTCTACGCCCTTTTGGTCGGCGCCCTCCCTTTCGACGACGATAACCTCAGACAGTTACTGGAGAAAGTTAAAAGAGGCGTCTTCCACATACCCCATTTCGTACCCCCCGATTGTCAAACTTTGCTACGTGGAATGATCGAAGTTAACCCCGATAAACGATTGACGGTAAGTTTAGAAGAAAAATTTTTTTGGGTCAACCACTCGATTTTAGTTGAGCGAAATCAACAAACACGCTTGGGTAACGGCAGGAGGTAAAGGCGAACTCGAATTGGAACTCCCCATGATGGAAGTGGTCCAAACCCACGTTTTGCCTTCGATCGAAGCCGTGGATCCCGACGTCCTCCAAGCAATTTGCAGTTTAGGTTGTTTCAAAGAAAAAGAGAAACTCATCCAACATCTCTTGAGTCCCAAGTAAAATTTTTCGATATTCGAATTTCGATAGATTAACAAAAAAAATTTTTTTCCAGTCACAATACTGAAAAAGTCATCTATTTCTTGTTGTTGGAAAGGAAAAGGCGACGACCGGCTTACGAGGACGACAGCGATTCGGTATTGAGGGTGAGAACAACTGAAACATCGGATCCGCCCAAGAAACGGATCGATACGTGCAGGGTGAACGGACAGAGCGGCCTGCAATTCGGGCAAATCAGTGAAGGATCACCCCTCACACCAAGACGGTCGCATTACAAGTGAGTATCCGTCGAAATTTCTTTTCGTTGTTAGCGCACACACACACACCGAACCAAGATCACACACCTCAACGGTCAATTTGTTGGACGGGGCACGAATGAAGAGCAGTTCCTCACAGAAGAAACAATTGAAAATGGACCGCCAACAATCGCAGTCTTCGCTACGCAGCCATTGAATCAAAGTGCGTTCAATCATCGGTCCGCGTCAAAGCGTTCGGTTCTAGATCTGCCATAATTACCATAATACGCGTTCAGTGTTCGGTCAGCAATAATTGTCGCAATACGCGTTCAGTCCTCGGTAAGCATAGAAGCGTTCGGTTCTAGATCCGCCATAATTGCCCCAATACGCGTTCAGTCCTCGGTCCGCAATAATTGTCGCAATACGCGTTCAGTCCTCAGTCCGCAATAATTACCTCAATACGCGTTCAGTCCTCGGTCCGCATAGAAGCGTTCGGTTCTAAATCCGCCATAATTGCCCCAATACGCGTTCAGTCCTCAGTCCGCAATAATTACCTCAATACGCGTTCAGTCCTCGGTCCGCATAGAAGCGTTCGGTTCTAAATCCGCCATAATTGCCCCAATACGCGTTGAGTCCTCGGTCCGCCTTAATTGCCTCAATACACGTTCAGTCCTTGGTCCGCATAGAAGTGTTCGGTTCTAGATCCGCCTTAATTGCTTCAATACGCGTTCAGTCCTCGGTCAGCATAGAAGCGTTCGGTTCTAGATCCGCCATAATTGCCCCAATACGCGTTCAGTCCTCATTCCGCAATAATTGCGTCAATACGCGTTCAGTCCTCGGTCCGCATAGAAGTGTCCGGTTCTCGATCCGCAATAATTGTCTCAATATGCGTTCAGTCCTCGGTCCGCATAGAAGCGTTCGGTTCTAGATCCGCCATAATTGCCCCAATACGCGTTCAGTCCTCGGTCCGCCTTAATTGCCTCAATACACGTTCAGTCCTTGGTCCGCATAGAAGTGTTCGGTTCTAGATCCGCCTTAATTGCTTCAATACGCGTTCAGTCCTCGGTCCGCATAGAAGCGTTCGGTTCTAGATCCGCCTTAATTGCCTCACTACACGTTCAGTCCTTGGTCCGCATAGAAGTGTCCGGTTCTCGATCCGCAATAATTGTCTCAATACGCGTTCAGTCCTCGGTCCGCATAGAAGCGTTCGGTTCTAGATCCGCCATAATTGCTCCAATACGCGTTCAGTCCTCAGTCCACAATAATTGCCTCAATACGCGTTCAGTCCTCGGTCCGCATAGAAGCGTTCGGTTCTAGATCCGCCTTAATTGCCTCAATACACGTTCAGTCCTTGGTCCGCATAGAAGTGTTCGGTTCTCGATCCGCAATAATTGTCTCAATACGCGTTCAGTCCTCGGTCCGCATCGATTGCGTCAATCCAATTTCTCGTCCGCGTGAGTTATCACCAGTTTGGAGTCGCTGCGAATTTTAATTAGTAACGCGATTTGTTGCAAGATTCAGTCACTGGGGGTAATTCTTTAAGTAAATTACCCAAAACGCGTTCAGTCCTCGGTCCGCAACAAAGCGTTCGGTTCTAGATCCGCCATAATTGCCCCAATACGCGTTCAGTCCTCGGTCCGCCTTAATTGCCTCAATACACGTTCAGTCCTTGGTCCGCATTTCAGTCCTTGGTCCGCATAGAAGTGTTCGGTTCTAGATCCGCCTTAATTGCTTCAATACGCGTTCAGTCCTCGGTCCGCATAGAAGTGTTCGGTTCTCGATCCGCAATAATAGTCTCAACACGCGTTCAGTCCTCGGTCCGCATAGAAGCGTTCGGTTCTAGATCCGCCATAATTGCCCCAATACGCGTTCAGTCCTCAGTCCACAATAATTGCCTCAATACGCGTTCAGTCCTCGGTCCGCATAGAAGCGTTCGGTTCTAGATCCGCCTTAATTGCCTCAATACACGTTCAGTCCTTGGTCCGCATAGAAGTGTTCGGTTCTCGATCCGCAATAATAGTCTCAACACGCGTTCAGTCCTCGGTCCGCATCGATTGCGTCAATCCAATTTCTCGTCCGCGTGAGTTATCACCAGTTTGGAGTCGCTGCGAATTTTAATTAGTAACGCGATTTATTGCAAGATTCAGTCACTGGGGGTAATTCTTTAAGTAAATTACCCAAAACGCGTTCAGTCCTCGGTCCGCAACAAAGCGTTCGGTTCTAGATCCGCCATAATTGTCTCAATACGCGTTCAGGCCTCGGTCCGCATAGATTGCGTCAATCCAATTTCTCGTCCGCGTAAGTTTCACCAGTTTGGAGTCGCTGGGAATTTTAATTAGTAACTCGACTTATTGCAAGATTCAGTCAATGGGGGTAATTCCTTAAGTAAATTACCCAATACGCGTTCAGTCCTTGGTCCGCATTAAAGCGTTCGGTACTAGATCCGCTTTAATTGCCTCAATACGCGTTCAGTCCTCGGTTCGCATTAAAGCGTTCGGTTCTAGATCCGCCATAATTGCCCCAATACGCGTTCAGTCCTCGGTCCGCATAGAAGCGTCTGGTCCTTGATCCGCAATAATTGTCTCAATACGCGTTCAGTCCTCGGTCCGCATAGATTGCGTCAATCCAATTTCTCGTCCGCGTAAGTTTCACCAGTTTGGAGTCGCTGGAGAGTCACTGGGGGTAATTCCTTAAGTAAATTACCCAACACGCGTTCAGTCCTAGGTCCGCATTAAAGCGTTCGGTTCTAGATCCGCCTTAATTGCCTCAATACGCGTTCACTCCTCGGTCCGCATGGAAGCGTTCGGTTCTCGATCCGCAATAATATTCTCAATACGCGTTCAGTCCTCGGTCCGCATCAATTGCGTCAATCCAATTTCTCGTCCGCGTAAGTTTCATCAGTTTGGAGTCACTGCGAATTTTAATTAGTAACTCGATTCATTGCAAGATTCAGGAATAAAAGCGAGTGATGCTCCGCCAGTCACCGGACGTAATTTCTTAAGTAAATTAACCGAAACGTAGAGTGGAGTCTTTGCGGAATTGCTTCGTTAACCCAAATATTATGTCGACGTAATTAAGATGAAACCTTCGAGATACCCCCACACTTTTCCATTCAATTTTCTTACTGTTGAGACCAAACAACGAATTTTAGTTCGAGTGTTCGTCGAAAACGTGACGAACTGCTTTTCGACCAACGACAATGTTATGTGGACCCTTTCGACTACCCGGTGTCGATTATTTACGAAATGGACCACAATTCATATCGAACTTAGTGTTTTTCATATTAGGCGACATCACGCTCGAAGGAGCCCATCAACTGGAAGTACCCACAGCAGCCTTAGTATCCATTCTCCGACGAGATCTTCGGGAGCTTCCAGTCCTGTACTGTTCAACAGCACCACAACACCAACCAACACTCACTGTGAGTATCGTCGCATATTTTTTCTAGTCTCTAGTTGGATGAGGGTTTAGTTATAGTGACGATTCAGTTGTTTTGTTAGCTGGAATGTCATCGCCGGTGGGTCAAAGAGCACCATCTCACCATTCCCATCGTAGTTCGGCTCACGTGTCGTCGAACGCTCACGTGACAGTAACACCACCACCACCGCCGCCATCATCATCAACACCGACACATCATCGGGCGAACAGTAGTGGCGGCACATCGACATCATCAGTCTTATCAACATTGACGTCACCGGAAAGCGACACAACCAGCCTCGTTTCAGGTCCTACGATTCTAACACCAATGACACCGCCCGGCTCGCCGCATTCGAGCGCGACGAGCCACCATTGGCGATCAAGACTCACCACAATCAAAAACAGCTTTTTAGGGTCGCCCCGTTTCCATCGAAGAAAAATGCAAAGTATGTAACAACAAATCGAATCGATCCATTAATTTCGATTTACACCAATTGCACAGCTTCCTCCGAAGAAGTACATTTAACACCGGAATCGTCACCGGAACTAACGAAAAAGTCTTGGTTCGGCAGTTTGATGACGACGGAAAAAGACGAAACGTTCACGATTCTAGTTAAAGGCAAACCACTTGCTACTGTTAAAGCCGATCTGATCCACGCTTTCTTATCGGTGAGACTCGCAACATGAGGGACGGTTGATTGTTGGTTTATGTTGTAGATAGCGGAATTGAGCCATTCAGTGTCTAGTCCGATGTCGTTTCGAGTCGAATACAAAAGAGGAACGACGGGACCGGCGATGTTCCAGAGACACGTCCGGTTTCAAGTCGACATAACGACAATAACTACACACGGCGGCCATGCGCCACAAGAACTTTTTTACGGCATCACGTTCTTCTTGTTATCCGGTGAGACGATTATCAGAAGAAACTGGTGATACAATTGAAATCTTTTTAAAACGCCCAATTGAACTACCTGCAGAAACGAAGTATCCCAGTTGAAAACAATACTAGAATGTAACAGTAAGTTGTCGACACTGTATTGTGTAGGGATACGTCAAATTTTTCAGGTAGGTAAAATTGGGCGTTTTCAGTGACGCTTCATGGACGCTAACGACAAATACTTGAACTAAAGTTGCGCGATCCACCGAAATGTATGAGAAGTTGCCGAAATCCGGCGTTTTTTCTCTTGCAGTACTTTCTTCATTATACATTTTGAGGTTAGGAATACCTAAAACGCTACCATCAACTTTGGTGTTATTAACAAGACATACTCACTCTTGACCACGGAATTTTCGAATATTATCAACCGAGTTACCTCTCGATTGTGTAGGAATTGTTGTTACCAACATTTACGTCGTCTTTTGTTGCTGTCATCCAGGCAACATCCATATTATCAACCTGTCGATTGTGTAGGAATTGTTGTTACCGACATTTACTTTGTTTCTGTCATCCAGACAACATCCATATTATTAACCAAGTTACGTGTCGATTGTGTAGGAATTGTTGTTACCGACATTTACTTTGTTTCTGTCATCCAGGCAACATCCGTCGTTTCCGGCGTGTGTGCGAGCACATCCAGGCGCAAGTTTGTACCCGTCGGCCGCCTCCGAGTCCTCGGGCCCAACGGAAATTCACGACGGAACTGAGCGAAAGTTCGAGTTGCGGTTCCGATTCGAGCGAACTCTACCTCAACGCTCGACAGGTGATTTTTGACAAAAATTTTCGGTTGAGTCAATTTTTTTGGTTTTTGGTTTTTCAGCTGAACGTCCTTCAGTTGGAAAACAGCGATTTGGAGAGCGAATGCAGCGTGTTCGACGTACGAACGGCAACAAGAGAAGTTTCACGTCGAGCCTCCACCAACAACAATACGGAATCGATGGAACCGAATACACCCGGCACCCCGAAAGCGGTCAGGTCCAATTCGGAGAATACCGATTCATGCGAGAAAACCTGCATAACAACAATGTCGGGCAGTTCAATAGCGTAAAATACAAAAAAAAAAAAAAAACTACCCAAACGTCATTCCCAAAAATAACTAGAGCGCCAGTGAAAATCAATTTCGTATATTTGAAAGTTATCAAAAAAAACAAAATTGTGTTCCTCTCGACAGATTGTTAAGATCAAAAATGCTTTATGTAAATACGCCAGAAGCTTATGTGATTTTTGGGTATTGTTCAGTGTAGTTGTAAAGAGAAATTGTTGAACAATTAAACAATGGCATAACCGATTACTGTTAAAAAACCAAAAAACTTAACCCCAAAAAACAAGTGCGTAGCTAGGAGAATATTGTGAGATTCTGTATATACTGGATACTGGCTAACCGCAGCGCCATCTGGTTCGCACCCGTTGTAATTGTTCCGTTGGCGTCAACCGAACTTAGCGTTTCCTATTCCCCCCGTCCCGCTAAACTTTTAAGGGTCTTGTTGGTGGAACCGTATCTAGAGAAATTTGCCGGCCATATTGTCAAATACTTTTAAGTAATTATTGATAAACAAATAGATTAACACAATAATTAATGATAATTCGCTTGGTCACGTGGACTAAATTAATTTCAGGCGATTCTTGTGTGTGGACATATCAATTTGTATCTCAGCAACACGGCTCAATCTCCTTAATTTGTTAGTCTGTTGTCTGTGACAGCCAATACGTAAAAATTTTGAGGTTATGTTGTGTGACGAACAAGGGGAAGTCCCGTCACGGTTTGTACCTTTGTAAATACAATGCAATGCTCTCGTGTAAATGATTTTTATTAGTTCCATTACGTTTACATAACTATAACGAGTTAACTGTTTGAGTTGATAGTTATTTGTTTTTGTTCCTGCACACGTACGTTAGTGTTATGGTGAATTATTTTATATAATAAATGAATTAAAGTGAATATAGTTTATGTGTAAGTGCTTGTAAATAATATTGTGATAAATAAATCAATTTGCACAATAATAGAAAATGTTTTATCCCACAAACGGGCTGTCCCCCTTCCGATAAAACGAATTACCGAAACGCGATTCTAACAAAACAACCGGAAGTTGATGCAGAATTGATCAAGCAACATATGCTTCGGAAGGGCGTTCATCGAAACTACCTCAAGTTGCTAGTTGCACAACTTTGTCTCCACTTTTTCTTATTTAGTTTTTGGTGCGATGGCCCGAACTGTTTTATTGCTTCTTGTATCACATGTTGTCACGAAATAGGGGCAAACGCAAATATTTTAAAACTGCAGTGCTCTACGGGTTTTTGGTTACAGCTAAAACTAGCAGTTCTACAAGAAATTTCATGTCAGTTATAAAAACTGCAATTAACTGTCTAGCGAAAGAAACTAAAAACAAAGTGTAAAATAATTTTAATTCATGCGTAAAGTGTAGTTAAACTAGAAAAAATTTCCAAAACTCGAAGTATGCAATTTTATTTTTTGAAAATACTTTCGTTTGTTTCTTTCATCTTTCCTCTTTCCATCAATGCAATTAGATTTTCTTAGAAATGGCTAGTAAAGTCTGTAACCAAAAAAAACGAGGCAGTGTTTTTTCTCTTTAGCGCCAAACTTTAAAAAAAAATTAAATCAACGTGTCGTGATCGCGCTGCTTGTACCTAAACATGCAATTATTTAGCTTTTAAAAGGAAACGACTAAAACTAGCAGTTCCGCAAAAAAATTCGAGTTAGTTATAAAAACTGCAGTAAATTGTCTAGCGAAGGAAACTAAAAACAACGTGTGAAACAATTTTAATTCATGCGTTAAGTGTAATCAAAGTTTAGAAAAATTCTAAAAGTCAAGGCGTAGAATTTTATTTTTTGAAAATACTTTCGTTTGTTTCTTTGATGTCTCCTCTTTCAGTTGATATAGTTAGATTTTCTTAGAAATGACTAGTAAAGTCTGAAACCAAAAAGTACAAGGGCGTGTTTTTTTTAGCGCTGAACTTTAAAAAAAAAAAAACAACGTGTCGTGATCGCGCTGCTTGTACCTAAACATGCAATTATTTATCTTTTAAAAGGGAACGACTAAAACTAGCAGTTCCGCAAAAAAAATCGAGTTAGTTATAAAAACTGCAGTAAATTGTCTAGCGAATAAAACTAAAAACAACGTGTAAAACAATTTTAATTCATGCGTTAAGTGTAATCAAAGTTTAAAAAAATTCTAAAACTCGAGGTGTGGAACTTTATTTCTTGAAAATACTTTCGTTTGATTCTTTGATGTCTCCTCTTTCCGTTGATATAGTTAGATTTTCTTAGAAATGACTAGTAAAGTCTGTAACCAAAAAGTACGAGGGCGTGTTTTCTCTCTTTTAACGCCAAACTTTAAAAAAAATTAAATCAACGTGGTGTGATCGCGCTGCTTGTACCTGAACATTCAATAATTAATCTTTTGAAAGAGAGCGACTAAAACTAGCAGTTCTACAAAAAATCTCGTGTCAGTTATACAAACTGTGATAAATTTTCGACCAAAAGAAACTAAAAACAACGTGTAAAATAATTTTAACTCATGCGTAAAGTGTAGTCAAACTTGAAAAAATTTCCAAAACTCGAGGTATGGAATTTTATTTTTTGAAAATACTTTCGTTTGTTTCTTTGATCTTTCCTCTTTCCGTAAATATAATTAGATTTTCTTAGAAGTGACTATTAAAGTCTGTAACCAAAAAGTACGAGGCCGTGTTTTCTCTTTCTTAACGCCAAACTTTTAAAAAAAGAGTTGAAACCAACGTGGCGTAATCGCGCTGCTTGTACCTGAACATGCAATAATTAACCTTTTGAAAGGGGACGCTGTGAACAGGTGGAGGTGGAGTTATCTAGCGTAACGTTCGGGTCTGCCGGTGCCATTTGGGCGAGGGTGCGGGCCACGTCATGTTCTCGCCGCTTCCAGTATCGTTAGGGTGCAAAATTAACATATAAAAACAAACGAAACGAAAGAAAAAAATGATAGTGCAACCTGCTACTGTGGAACTGACGAAAATTCACTACTACCACGGTCGAAACACCCAAATTTCGACGATATCTCGCGAAATTTTCGATAATCAAATCAACAACACCGCCATAATCAAAAAGAATATTTTCGGCCACAAATGGGTGTTGAAAATCAACGAAACTCAAACAAAAAACGAATCAAAATTGCGAATTATTATCTACATATTAGTGTTCAGTTGCATCGTCATCGCAGTTTGTTTCGGATTGTTCTTCAGTCTCGGTAAGCAAAATTGAATAAAATCCGGAAAACTCGCTATAGAGCGATTTTTCAGAACCGAAATTTCGACCGAAAATCACAACAACCAACAACAACCAAACTTTAACCTATCGAAATTCGTCGAAATTTTCCGAAAACATTACCAAATGGAATTATTGCGATTGCACGAAAAATCAAATTTGTTTAAAACAAAACGAAAACGATACACCGAAATGTAACGAAGCGATCGACCGGAACGACCCGACCGGTTGCGGGGGTTTCTGTTCAATCAACACCCAATTCTGCCAACTATTAGACAATCAACAAAAAATTTACCAATGCAACCCCCTCAAAAACGTTCTGAAATGTCCCGAAAATTTCTTCAATTGCGGTAACATGTGCGTAAACAAAACGAAAAAATGCGACGGCTTCATCGATTGTTCCAACGGATCCGACGAGATCAATTGCGGTAATTTTGGGTAATTTCCAAAATTTTTCGTTAATTCAAAATTTCAGATTGCGATCTACTAACACATTTCAGATGTGTCAATCTTAGATCGTGTTTACCGAAAGAAAAAAAATGCGACGGAACCGTCGATTGTTGGGATAAAAGCGACGAATTCGATTGTTATACAGGTGAGTTACTTTTGGTTTCAACAATTGGCAACAATGTAATTTCAGGGTGTCACAACGATTCGATGGCGTGTCGCAACGGTGATTGTATACGTAAAGAAAATTTTTGCGACGGTTTCTACCACTGTAGCGACAAATCGGACGAACCTCAGGGATGCCAACTGTGATTTCTGGTGTACTCATTAGATTTATTGGACAAAATATTTTCATTAAAAAATTAACACAATAAATACGTTAAACCCTACAAATCTTGGCAGTAATCGGATAAAAAGTCTAAAAGAAAAGTGAAATCGTCGCCGCATCCCCCTCCTTCCCTGTAAAATTTCACGAATTCCCTAAAAAACGTCGTAATACGCTTCAACGAATTCTGAAACACTCCAGTTATTGGTGTTCGGTGAGAAATGCTACCAACCTGATCCCATTCATTTTGGAAAATCCCCGTGCATTGCGACGCGAAACAATCGCAACTCAACAAATCGTTTTTGATTAACCTACAACAAAATCTAGCGAAAGTTGTCCAAGTTGCTGGAACGTTGTTGGATTTTTCGAAAATTCCGACATTGCGGGCGCAAATTAAAGATTTGAAAAGATCACCGCATCGGTGGTGGTTCGATTTCCAAATTTCAATAAACTTAATCATGACGTTGTCTTCCATTAATATTTTATAGTTGTTAGAAACTGAAACTCAATTATGTTAACTTGTTGACAATCGAATTAAAATACTTACGGAGCACTAACGATAAGTCGACCAGAAGAGTGCAAATGGAGACGGCGATACAGTCGTTGATGTCTCCTCGTTGGTTCAAACTTTTCGAAACGGCTTCCAAATGATGGAAAACAGTTGCAGAATCAAGCTGGACAGTTCCTTCTAACGCTCCGACGCACAAATCCTGTTTCACAAAAATAATTGACGTAAAAAACAATTCCGACAATTTTGGTGGCTGCGCCACGTACTACGTTACGTAGTATTAGGGTAGAGGTGACCGGTAAATATGCAAAGTGGAACTTGCAGCGAGATGCTGAATGCGTCGGGCGAACTCTTTTGTGTGAAGTGTCCGAAAAAATCAATTTTTAGACGATATGCAACTCAAAAAACGACTTAAATATTTTCGGACACCTTACACCGTCGCTTTCTGGTGATTAATTTTGTACGACTTGCGGATTTAGAATCCATAGAGCATCTGGTTAGTTTAAATATTTTAATTGAAGTGTCCGCAACTATGAGCAGCTTTGTGCTCTACTGTCGTTTAAAATATGCTAAAAGTGACTAAAGGGAGGGGATTGGGTTTAAGTTGAGTCAAAATTTGAAAGTGATAATTTGAGTAGCCGCAACCAGACGAATAGCGCCGAGAGTTAACGAAAATTTCCTCAACTTTCAGTGGTTCTTCATGTGTTGCGATAACGTTTCTTCTAGTGTCGTGTCTTACACTTTTTCTTCAATCAGCAACAAATGAACTAAAACAGGTAAGGTTCAAATTGAAAAAAAAACTTAACAACAACTTTCTATAGTTTAACTCTATGAATGATTGAGAAATTAATAGGTACGGTGGCTTACATAAATTTTCAATTACTCGTTTTACTAGAAATTGCAGATAATTTGTTCGTTTCCACTTAAACAAATTGACACCTTGAAGCTTTACTGCTATCGCTCTATAACGACCTAATTACAAACCTGAATGTTCTCCAATAAATGTGCGGCGCTGGTGGTCTGGTCGTTATGGTCGATTCTAGTGCCCTCTGGCGGCAAAACAAACGTCGATTTACCTTTTCTGTCTTTCCTTTGACACGATTTCGTCACAATTTTAATTTCATCGTCGAAATCTTTCGCAAAAATGTCTGAAATTTGAATGTTACGATTTAAACTTTACAATTAGAAAACTGACTCGAAGTCACGTGAGTACCGATCCATTGTTTCACTCGTTCCAAACAAGTTTTCTTCGCGATACCAACACAAACGTCTTTTGTTCTCGCCAAAACATCTAAAGCAACCAACGATTCGATGGCGTTTTCGATTTTTTTGTTGCAAATTTCGACGGTTTCTTCCTCGCAACGTTTTTTCAATTCAATCAAACAACTTACGGCCAATTGATTGACTTTCGTTTTGTAAATAATCTTAAAAAAGCAACAAAATTTCATTTTTTTTAATCAATTTTTACTTTTTTACCAAACTATCTTCAACAATTTCGGTTGACGACAACAATCGGACCCGTTCTAAAGCAACTTTTTTGTAATTAGGAACCAAAGTTGCCACAATGTACTTAACGCAAGTTGAAGCGACACGTTCGCTGACAAATTCGACGGTTTTTCGCGTCGAAACCGGTTGACCGCTAAAAAAAGCTTCCTCCAGTTGTTGCTGCAATAATAGAAAATTTGTTGTACATCACCAATTGCGCGTGCGCTTCAACTACCGACCTCTAATTTTTTCCTAGCTACCTCATCCGGTGATTCAATCGCCGTAACTGGCGTAATATGTTTAATGGTAACCGAGTTACTCGTCGAATTCGAAACTAACAATTTTTTGATTTCTTCCAAATACGGACAACAATAATACAAAACGTTCTGATCGACGATTTCGGTTAAATCCAATAAAGTTGTGTCGAACGATCCAGATTCGTGACTAATTCCGGTTTCGATACAACCGAAACAGTCAATTTCGGGATAATGGGGCAACTCGAACAGCCAATCCAAACAGAATTTAATTAAATAAACGTTACTGTCGTGGGGGCTTTGGAAATTTCGGTACATTCCGAAAAGAATTTTCGAAATCAAATCGTAATAAGGCAAACGCAAAGTGGCGTAATCCAACATGGCGAGATATTCGGTCAACCAGGGGACGCACAAGACGACGGACCGACGGAAAATCGACGTCTCCAGGAGAAACTTCACGTCGAAGTTGGGCCGCACCTGAAATCGCAACCTCGTTAAATCTGTTGACGGAATTTTGCACTCGTCACCATAGCAACGTGGTTTTTGTTTACAAAGTTTGAGGAAAACTTTTTGGTGTTCATTGACTCGTTACCGTAGCAACGATGTTTGTTTACAAAACTTATTTCCGGTTTTATTGACTCGTCACCATAGCGACGCAGTTTTTGTTTACAAAGTTTGAGAAAAACTTTTTGGTGTTCATTGACTCGTTACCATAGCAACGATGTTTGTTTACAAAACTTATTTTCGGTTTTATTGACTCGTCACCATAGCGACGCAGTTTTTGTTTACAAAGTTTGAGAAAAACTTTTTGGTGTTCATTGACTCGTTACCATAGCAACGATGTTTGTTTACAAAACTTATTTTCGGTTTTATTGACTCGTCACCATAGCGACGTAGTTTTTGTTTACAAAATTTGAGAAAAACTTTTTGGTGTTCATTGTCTCGTTACCATAGCAACGATGTTTGTTAACAAAACTTATTTTTGATTTTATTGACTCGTCACCATAGCAACGTAGTTTTTGTTTACGAAGTTTGGAGAAAAACTTTTTGGTGTTCATTGACCCGTTACCATAGCAACGATGTTGTTTACGAAACTTAGGGAAACTTTTTTGTTTTTATTGACTCGTTACCGCAACAACACGATCGTTTACGAGGTGCAACCAAAAAGTTATTGAACCAAAATTCGAAAACGCACATAAATTCCAATTTGACGTTGATTTCATTAACTTACCTGTTCCCTAGCTTTGACGTGTACTGCCATCAAATTTTCGGAATAGCGATCGCAGTCGGTTTTGTACGGTATTGACTCGACGAAACCGAGAAATTTCGCCAAAAGCCTTAAAGATTTGAGACACGCATAGAAGGCTTTTTTTGTCGCTTTATCCACGGTGATTTCTTCAAATTAAAAAAAATAACAAAAAATCGAATAACTCCAAAAAAAATTGAAAAATACCTCGATCGTCATATTCGGTGCAACTGAAATGGTTTCCGTTCAATTCGACGATTTCGCAGATCAAACTGTCGCACAAGTGTCGATTGAAAACGTAATTGGAGGCTGTCAGGATGAATTCTTTGTAGAATTCTTGTCGTCCGGTAAAACTGGGAAGACAATTGATGCCGTTGTTGGATTGTTTCGTCACCAAACGGCTCTTCAAACGATTTAATTTTTCGGCATCGATCGGAAGCGATGAAATGAAATCGGTGGAAATATCCGATTGGTAATTTCGGCAAGTATTCAATAATTGGGCTTTAAATAATCGTGTGAAATGGACGTAATTCGAGGGTTCGTCGGATAAACTCAACAAACTTCGAATTTTTCCTCTCAAATTTAATGAAAAATCCCAATCAGACGTCGCGTGTCCGTTCTCCCAGATCCTCAAAATTTCGTAGAATAAATCGCGTTGTTTTTTAAAAGCGTGAAACGAAGAATCGTTAGGAAAATTCAAACGGTTATCGGTATCGATAATAAAACAAATGTTATCTTGTGACGGGGAAATTTCTAGATAACAATCGATTTTTGTTTGAGAAATTTCTTTAAGTTTAGCCACGAATTCTGGAGAAAATTCATTTAAACGACAATTTTCCGCCAAAATTTTCACAGTTGTTTTATCATAAAGTTTCACAATTGCTATTTGAGATTCTAAACATTTCGATGCGAAATAAACAACGTTATGAATCGAAGTAAAAAGAAGCGCCGGTGCTATTTCACCACTAACATTCAATTGTGCAGTACCTAAAAACGCTTGTTTTTTCAACAACAAAGAAACTAAAAAACGAATTTCGCCATTCACATTCAAAACTAAATTCCTAACTAAAATTTTCACGTAAATCTCAACAATTCGATCCAATTTTTCCCTATTATAAACCGACAACAATTGCGGTTCAACCTGCGACGTATCCAAAACGAGAGACTTAATTTTTTTACTACTATCACCAAACGAAATTTTCCTCCGTTCTTCAGTTAATAAATTCCTTTGTTCGTCCGCGTTTTGCGAACAAATCTCGTCATAATTACTTTTATTAAAATCGAAACTATTCTCCGATTTCCGAAAACCGTTGCCGTTTCTCGCCGTTAAACTCGTCGGGTTTATCCGCCTTTTAACTTGGCAATTTTCGTCCAAAATTCGACTTTTCTTTTTCGAATTACGCGGTTTCACTATAAAATCCCCCAAACAAATCGGCGATTTTTCCACCCTCCTGGAAGTCGGTGTCGTAAAACTGTGATCGTTACGGTAGAGAGGCGAAACGGGACTCAAATAACTCGTGTTGAGACACACGATTTTCGGCTAAAAAACAACAATTACGCCACGAAAACAAACGGGAAACTACTAACAGTTTTGGGGGTACTCGTCACTTTCGGGTCATTAATGTTGTCGATTTCGGCCGATTCTTGTTTGGGGTTTTCCCCTTTCGTTCCCGACCATTTTTCGAAAGTACTGAAAAAAAATTTTTTTTAAAAGAAACTCAACCAAAACATCAAGTGGTACTTAGGGATGTCTTCGTGGACGAAATTGAGGAAATAAGTGATGAAATCGGGTTGCGAGCACTTGTTGGAGGCGATTTCGTCCTGAAATTCGAGGTTATGTTTTAGTAAAGTGAGGTTATGTCGGAAATTTAACGGGATTACGTTGTGGTTCGGCGAGTGGTTTTTTGAGAGCCATTCGAGGAACGATTTCAGTTCGATTTCGTTATTAACAACTTTCGTTAAGAGGATTTCTGCCATTTTTTCAACAAAACTATTTAACAACACAACAACAATAACAAGACGGCCATTACGGTAATGAAGGACCAATGGAAGCGCGGGGAAATTCGGCGGCAAAATTCAAATTCAAAATCGAAATTGTTCGTCGAAACGAACACAACGCGTTATTTAACCGAAATGACCTTCCAGGATCAGAAGAACGTTTCAGTTAATAATTAATTGATAGTTTAGTTAAAAGTTTCTGGAAATAGAACTTAACCTCGGCGAACTTTCGCTTGTTTGAATTTATTTTGGGAACATAATTGAAAAAATATTTTTACGGCAACAATACGTTTTTCTTTTGTTCGGTCGATGACTGGATTTTTGCAAAGTTCAAAAAACTATTGTGTTCACTCACAAAGTGCAAGAAGTAAACAAAATTAGCATTTCTATTTAGAAAACACTGGAAAACTCAACAACGAGGCCAGGGACTCGAATTTATTGACGATAATCAATAATAATTGGGTGCAATCTATTAATAACAATCCAGTTGTTACATATTTCAATTGTCCCGATCCAGCCAACTACTGATAAAACACCAAATACGACGTATCGATAAAAGAAACGTGCGGCAGTGACTGAAACAAAAGAAATGTGCAGAAACAACTGAACAACGTTTAAAGGTGTTAATCGTATGCATTTACGTATTACCGTACTTAAAGTGCACGACTAATCAAAGGTTTCTGCTCTGACGTACTTGTTATCCATTCCATTGGAATTTTTCATTTTCCTTCGTCATTTACACATTTTCTTTCCATTCCCCACGTTCAGCTGTCGATAGCAGGAATTTTCGCCAAATTCCCGCGTCTTTTCACATTTCCAGTAACATGATGCAGGTCAGTTTTGTGAATGTGTCCAAAGTGTTGCGGTCCATGTGAACTAAAAAGGGTGAGAGAAAAAAATTAAAATTTATGCACAATTTTTGAAAAAATTAAAATCTTCAAACAATTTTCGAAAAGGTGAAAACGACGGGAGTTGGTTCGAAAATTCGGTCAAATTTCGATTTTTCTTTGTTAATTCGGGAAAACGTAACCATGACAACGAAACAACAATACGCGTTGTCATGGCAAGCCGTGCCCGCGTTTTGTCCCAAATAGCAAAATGGCCAAAAACCGACCGAAATCAGTGGCGTAGGTAATTTTTTTAGAGTTGTTTTAACAATTTTTTTTAAATTTTACAGAAATTAATTTCGATTAACGTCTGCAAAGTTAAAAGTTTCGCTTTCTCTTCACGAGGCGAGTAGAAACGTCGAAACAACCCGGCAAATGGTCGTCTTTTTTTTTCCCCCCCATCGGAATGCGCCACCGTTTGATCGTTGAACCACCAAGAAGCCTCGACCAAAGTAAAAATAGCCTCCTCATCAACACCGCCACTCCCCCCGTGGTAGTAAATCCATTGTGTAGAGAGATACGTAGCGTCAAATTCAAGCAAAAGTCACGATATAAATATGCAGTTTGGCACTATAGTCTTTCCAGTCCAGTCGGACGTAAAAGTGTACGGCGGTCGTGTGTACGGCGGACGAAATTTTTTTTTAACCAACTCCGACCACCACGAACTGACAAAGATCGAGGTCGCAACTTTTTTTTTTTCTTTTTTTCGAAACAAAATCCGCCGGCGAGCCCCTCAAGGTACGCCTCGCGACCCTTTTTTATCATCATCTTGTGTGTAATCGGACGCGTAACGCTGTCATTATCATAAATTAAAACCACCTGCGTAAATCTTCGAGAAAATGTTGCTACAGAACGACTGCAGTTTGTTGCTAACTATCCAACGAGTCGCTTTTATCTAAGTACTTGCTGTAAATAGTTTCTTCAATCAACTTTGAAGGTATGTGGACATTATTTAACAAATAACAATTTTATCTTGCAATTAAACTTGAATGGTGCTACAGCATCCTTCCGGTCTTTTGGTTGGTTTTTTACAATAGACGACACGTCGTTTGTGTGTGTGTGTGGTTAACGGAAAGGAAGTTGGAGGATTGTTTGAATTGGTCGAATTTCTGTTGGTTGACACGTTTTGCGTTTGTGGAATTAACGCGATCGCTTCCTGGAAACTGGAAGAAAGTTGGAAATTGCTGAGGTGAGTGGAGGTAAATGAAGGACACCGCAACGAAATTTATCGCGTTCAGAAATTTGAGTTGAGAAGAAGGAAACTAAAAGACATTTGAAGAACAATTTAATATCAAGAAGGATATTCGATACCAAATGACGAAATTTTTTCGATTATTTTCTACCAATGAGAAAATGAGAAAGAAAATTGTCTCACAGTTAACTAAGTATTCAACTTGTCTTAGTCTATAAAGATAACTATTTAAAAAACTTCTAGTTTTGCCACTATTTAGATAACTAAACCCATCAGCAATTTCTGTATTTAAGAAACTAAAAAAATTGTTGAAAATAATTATTACTCTTGTTTTGGTTTCTTAACCTCGATTGTCTCGCTCTCTCTTAATCAGGACACTCAAATGCATTTTTTTAGTTGAATTTCGACAATTTTCGTAAATTGCTGAGGTGTTAATATTCTCTAGATTTCTAGATTTTTTGGAAAATGAGAAGACATATTGGTAGGAATATTATGGTGTCTTGCAATATCTTTTTTGAATTTGTTGACACTATTTATACTTCTTCTCCAAATTCCCATAGGATTTCTGATTCTCCTCATCCAAAATATTAAAATCCTATCGTTTCTGCTTATGTTTAGGGCATTTTTGTATATTCCTTTTCTATATTAGTAGAAATTTCTGTATAGAAAAAAATCAGAAAATAGCCTAGAAAGAAGATGTAGGTGCCTCCTTCTTCCAAGTGAGTTTAGGTTTTCTATTTTTGTTTCCACAACATTCTAATCCTTCTTGGTTCTTTCTAAATTTCGACAATTTTTGTAAATAGCTACACCAAATAATATTCTTTCTAAAGTATCAATATTTTCTAGATTTCTAGGTTTTCTGATTCTCCTCATCCAAGATACCAAAAACCTGTTATTTCTACTTCTGTTTAGGGAATATTTGTATATTCCTTTTCTATATTAGCAGACATTTCTGTATAGAAAAAAATCAGAAAATAACCTAGAAAAGAGATGTAGATGCCTCCTTCTTCCAAGTGAGTTTAGGTTTTCTATTTTTGTCTCCACAACATTCTAATCTTTCTTGGTTCTTTTTAAATTTCGACATTTTTGGTAAATAGCTAAGCCAAATAATATTCTTCCTTAGGTATCAATATTTTCTAGATTTCTACGTTTTCCGATTCTCCTCATCCAAAATAACAAAAACCTATTCTTTCTTCTTATATTTAAGGCATTTTTGTATAATGATAATAACCAAAGATCCTTAAAAAGAGAAAAAAACAGAAATTTCTGTATAAAAAAAATCAAAAAATATCCCAGAAAAGAAATGTAGATATCTCCTTCTTCCAAAATGAGTTTAGGTTTTCTATTTTTGTCCCCACAATATTCCAATCTTTCTTGGTTCTTTCTAAATTTCGACATCTTTGATAATCAGCTACGTCAAATAATATTCTTTCTAAGGTATCAATACTTTCTAGATTTCTAGGTTTTCTGATTCTCCTCTTCCAAAATATTAAAATCCTATCGTTTCTACTCATGTTTAGGGCATTTTTGTATATTCCTTTTCTATATTAGCACCTATACATAGACATATCAGATAATAGCCTAGAAAGAAGATGTAGACGTCTTCTTCCTCCAAGTGAGTCTAAGTATTCTATTTTTGTCCCCACAACATCCCAATCTTTCTTGGTTCTTTCTAAATTTCGACATTTTTGGTAAATAGCTAAGCCAAATAATATTCCTACTTAGGTATCAATATTTTCTAGATTTCTACATCTTCTGATTCTCCTCATCTAAAACACCAAAAACCCATTGTCTATACTTATATTTAAGGCATTTTTGTATAATGAAATACCCAAAGATCCTGAAGAATAGAAAAAAACCATTAGCAGAGTCAAAGTATGAAAGCAAATATTTCTTTTCTGTATTAACAGAAATTTCTGTATAGAAAAAATCAGAAAATATTCCAGAAAAGAGACGTAGATATCTCCTTCTTCCAAATGAGTTTAGGTTTTCTATTTTTGTTCCCACAATATTCCAATCTTTCTTGGTTCTTTCTAAATTTCGACATTTTTGGTCAATAGCTACGCCAAATAATATTCTTTCTAAGGTATCAACATTTTCTGGATTTCTAGATTTTCTGATTCTCCTCATTCAAGATGCCAAAAATCGATTGTTTCTACTTATGTTTAGGTTATTTTATATATTCCTTTTCCATACTAGCACCTATTTCTATATATAGAATATTTAGGCAATAACTTAGAAAGAAGATGCAAATGCCCCGTTCCTCCAAGTGAGTCTAGGTATTCTATTTATACCTTCACAACATTTAAATCCTTCTTGGTTTTTTCTAAATTTCGACATTTTTGATAAACAGCTACGTCAAATAATATTCTTTCTAAAGTATCAATATTTTCTAGATTTCTAGGTTTTCTGATTCTCTTCATCCAAGATACCAAAAACCTGTTATTTCTACATCTGTTTAGGAAATATTTGTATATTCCATATTAACAGAAATTTCTGTATAGAAAAAAATCAGAAAATAGCCTAGAAAGAAGATGTAGGTGCCTCCTTCTTCCAAGTTAGTTTAGGTTTTCTATTTTTGTTTCCACAACATTCAAATCCTTCTTGGTTCTTTCTAAATTTCGACAATTTTTGTAAATAGCTACACAAAATAATATTCTTTCTAAAGTATCAATATTTTCTAGATTTCTAGGTTTTCTGATTCTCCTCATCCAAGATACCAAAACCTTTTATTTCTACTTCTGTTTAGGGAATTTTTGTATATTCCTTTTCCATATTAGCAGAAATTTCTGTATAGAAGAAAATCAGAAAATAGCCTAGAAAGAAGATGTAGGTGCCTCCTTCCTCCAAGTGAGTTTAGGTTTTCTATTTTGGTCCCCCAAATATTCCAATCTCTCTTGGTTGTTTCTAAATTTTTGACATTTTTGTTAAATATCTGCGCCAAATAATATTCTTTCTAAGGTATCAATATTTTCTAGATTTCTAGATTTTCTGATTCTCTTCATCCAAGATACCAAAAACCTGTTATTTCTACACCTGTTTAGGGAATTTTTGTATATTCCATATTAGCAGAAATTTCTGAATAGAAAAAAATCAGAAAATAGCCTAGAAAGAAGATGTAGGTGCCTCCTTCTTCCAAGTTAGTTTAGGTTTTCTATTTTTGTTTCCACAACATTCAAATCCTTCTTGGTTCTTTCTAAATTTCGACAATTTTTGTAAATAGCTACACAAAATAATATTCTTTCTAAAGTATCAATATTTTCTAGATTTCTAGGTTTTCTGATTCTCCTCATCCAAGATACCAAAACCTTTTATTTCTACTTCTGTTTAGGGAATTTTTGTATATTCCTTTTCCATATTAGCAGAAATTTCTGTATAGAAGAAAATCAGAAAATAGCCTAGAAAGAAGATGTAGGTGCCTCCTTCCTCCAAGTGAGTTTAGGTTTTCTATTTTGGTCCCCCAAATATTCCAATCTCTCTTGGTTGTTTCTAAATTTTTGACATTTTTGTTAAATATCTGCGCCAAATAATATTCTTTCTAAGGTATCAATATTTTCTAGATTTCTAGATTTTCTGATTCTCTTCATCCAAGATACCAAAAACCTGTTATTTCTACACCTGTTTAGGGAATTTTTGTATATTCCATATTAGCAGAAATTTCTGAATAGAAAAAAATCAGAAAATAGCCTAGAAAGAAGATGTAGGTGCCTCCTTCTTCCAAGTGAGTTTAGGTTTTCTATTTTTGTTTCCACAACATTCAAATCCTTCTTGGTTCTTTCTAAATTTCGACAATTTTTGTAAATAGCTACACAAAATAATATTCTTTCTAAAGTATCAATATTTTCTAGATTTCTAGGTTTTCTGATTCTCCTCATCCAAGATACCAAAACCTTTTATTTCTACTTCTGTTTAGGGAATTTTTGTATATTCCTTTTCCATATTAGCAGAAATTTCTGTATAGAAGAAAATCAGAAAATAGCCTAGAAAGAAGATGTAGGTGCCTCCTTCCTCCAAGTGAGTTTAGGTTTTCTATTTTGGTCCCCCAAATATTCCAATCTCTCTTGGTTGTTTCTAAATTTTTGACATTTTTGTTAAATATCTGCGCCAAATAATATTTTTTCTAAAGTATCAATATTTTCTAGATTTCTAGATTTTCTGATTCTCTTCATCCAAGATACCAAAAACCTGTTATTTCTACATCTGTTTAGGGAATTTTTGTATATTCCATATTAGCAGAAATTTCTGTATAGAAAAAAATCAGAAAATAGCCTAGAAAGAAGATGTAGGTGCCTCCTTCTTCCAAGTGAGTTTAGGTTTTCTATTTTTGTTTCCACAACATTCTAATTCTTCTTGGTTCTTTCTAAATTTCGACAATTTTCGATAAACAGCTACGTCAAGTAATATTTTTCCTAAAGTATCAATATTTTCTAGATTTCTAGGTTTTCTGATTCTCCTCATCCAAGTTACCAAAAACCTGCTATTTCTACTTCTGTTTAGGGAATTTTTGTATATTTTTTTTCCATATTAGCGGAAATTTCTGTATAAAAAAAATCAGAAAATAGCCTAGAAAGAAGATGTAGGTGCCTCCTTCCTCCAAGTGAGTTTAGGTTTCCCATTTTGGTCCCCCAAATATTCCAATCTCTCTTGGTTCTTTCTAAATTTCGACATTTTCGATAAACAGCTACGTCAAGTAATATTTTTCCTAAAGTATCAATATTTTCTAGATTTCTAGGTTTTCTGATTCTCCTCATCCAAGTTACCAAAAACCTGCTATTTCTACTTCTGTTTAGGGAATTTTTGTATATTCCTTTTCCATATTAGCGGAAATTTCTGTATAAAAAAAATCAGAAAATAGCCTAGAAAGAAGATGTAGGTGCCTCCTTCCTCCAAGTGAGTTTAGGTTTCCTATTTTGGTCCCCCAAATATTCCAATCTCTCTTGGTTCTTTCTAAATTTCGACATTTTCGATAAACAGCTACGTCAAATAATATTCTTTCTAAAGTATCAATATTTTCTAGATTTCTAGGTTTTCTGATTCTCCTCATCCAAGATACCAAAACCTTTTATTTCTACTTCTGTTTAGGGAATTTTTGTATATTCCTTTTCCATATTAGCAGAAATTTCTGTATAGAAGAAAATCAGAAAATAGCCTAGAAAGAAAATGTAGGTGCCTCCTTCCTCCAAGTGAGTTTAGGTTTTCTATTTTGGTCCCCCAAATATTCCAATCTCTCTTGGTTCTTTCTAAATTTTGACATTTTTGTTAAATATCTGCGCCAAATAATATTCTTTCTAAGGTATCAATATTTTCTAGATTTCTAGATTTTCTGATTCTCTTCATCCAAGATACCAAAAACCTGTTATTTCTACATCTGTTTAGGGAATTTTTGTATATTCCATATTAGCAGAAATTTCTGTACAGAAAAAAATCAGAAAATAGCCTAGAAAGAAGATGTAGGTGCCTCCTTCTTCCAAGTGAGTTTAGGTTTTCTATTTTTGTTTCCACAACATTCTAATTCTTCTTGGTTCTTTCTAAATTTCGACAATTTTCGATAAACAGCTACGTCAAGTAATATTTTTCCTAAAGTATCAATATTTTCTAGATTTCTAGGTTTTCTGATTCTCCTCATCCAAGTTACCAAAAACCTGCTATTTCTACTTCTGTTTAGGGAATTTTTGTATATTCCTTTTCCATATTAGCGGAAATTTCTGTATAAAAAAAATCAGAAAATAGCCTAGAAAGAAGATGTAGGTGCCTCCTTCCTCCAAGTGAGTTTAGGTTTCCTATTTTGGTCCCCCAAATATTCCAATCTCTCTTGGTTCTTTCTAAATTTTTGACATTTTTGTTAAATATCTGCGCCAAATAATATTTTTTCTAAAGTATCAATATTTTCTAGATTTCTAGATTTTCTGATTCTCTTCATCCAAGATACCAAAAACCTGTTATTTCTACATCTGTTTAGGGAATTTTTGTATATTCCATATTAGCAGAAATTTCTGTATAGAAAAAAATCAGAAAATAGCCTAGAAAGAAGATGTAGGTGCCTCCTTCTTCCAAGTGAGTTTAGGTTTTCTATTTTTGTTTCCACAACATTCTAATTCTTCTTGGTTCTTTCTAAATTTCGACAATTTTCGATAAACAGCTATGTCAAGTAATATTTTTTCTAAAGTATCAATATTTTCTAGATTTCTAGGTTTTCTGATTCTCCTCATCCAAGATACCAAAAACTCATTTCTACTTATGTTTACGGCATTTTTGTATATTCCTTTTCTATATTAGCAGAAATTTCTGTATAGAAAAAAATCAGAAAACAACCTAGAAAAGAGATGTAGATGCCTCCTTCCTCAAAACGAGTTTAGGTTTTCCATATTTTTCCCCAATAGATTGCACAGCATTCCAGTACTTCTTTGTGCTGTCTAATTTTCAATTTTTTTTAAAAATCACAAACCATGAACTGAAGCGTGAACAATTTCCAAAATAGAAAAATTGCTATTCAACCTCAACTTCTACTCGATTTTTTTGCTAGCATAATCGCCACATCGCGTTTCCTAAAAAGCGAAATCGGTCATCCCGACAATTTGGCCATCATCCAGAATAGCGTGTCGACAAATTCAACGATTTTTTCCCTTCCATCGAAACATGTCATCTTGCATCGTAACCGGTAATTGCAATTACCCACGGACAAGAACTTGAGGCAGATGTCCTTGACAACCTACCAAACCGACGAGTCGTCGACGTCCCTCCCTTTCGTTTTCCAAATTTATTTTTAACCGAAACTCAATCCCAATTCGTCGCTCTCGAAATAACAACAAAAATTAGATAAATTTTAGAAAAATTCCAACCACGTCATCTTTGACTGACGATTGCAATTGATCGGTTTTAAATTAGTCAGTCCAAGGGCAGGGCTAAATTTAAAAATTGTCAACTTCGTTTCGTTGGTTTTTAACGCGACCGACCCAATTCCACCACGATTCGGTGCCAGACAGTATTGTCGCAAGAAAAGTGGCGAATCCCGATCGGAGGTATCACTAACGGCTGTTTTTTGCAAAAAACACCTCGAGTGTCTCGATTTGATTATTCACGGAGGTTGCGCGGATAATTACGCTGAGTTATTAACAATATCGTGTGGGATTAATATTTGCATTTTGATTAAAAAACAATTATTAACATTAATTATTACGCAAAAGTGTGTGCAGTGATAACCAACGTTTCACGTGTTTTTTTTTTCTTTACATTTTAAGAGTTCACGTGGAACTAAACGACATTGACGTACATTTGCAGCTTCTTGCGCAACTTTTATTATTTCTTCCCACATTTTTCCCGAAATACGCCGATACCGACGGTCTTCAACATTGAAAACCATCGGAATCGCCGGTTAGAAAAATATTTCTGTTAACTTACGAGAAAATGTGCCGAACGTAAACAGAGAGCTCGTCCAACAGCTGATCTGCAAAAAAAAACACGTAACTGCAACTGTTTGTTAATTATTTATTTAATTAATTAATTAATTGGATAAAAAAATCGAGTCGGTCGCTCCCCCTCGCAAGACAATAGCAAACTATCTCTCCCCAAAATTGTTGGTTGTTCCGCTCCGATTGTGGCGCCCTCTACACAAATTAATGAGACCCATCCAGGTATTCGAAAGTTTCGTTCTGGTTGTTCCGATGTGGCGCCCTCTATCCAAATTAACGAGACCCATCGAGGTACTCGACAAAAACTTCGTTTTTGTCGTTTTTCGGGTCCAATCAAGCAATTTAAACAACAAATTGAATTTAAAAATTGAAACAATCCGACTCTGTTGTTATTTATTGTAAGTGGTTTAACCTTCCCCATTACGAAGCCTAACTACTGAATTATGCGGTATAATTTGATGAACTACCGCAATTAGTCGTCGGCAATTTGTCGGGTACTTAATTCTAATCCTCTGCCATCATCACGTGATTTCTACGTAATTGAAGAAATTTATTTTTAACAACAACAACACGAGATATCGTAGGTAATCGACCCTTAAGATTTTTTTAATCGAATTTTGCAACAATAAATCGTAACTTTCGTGTTGCTATTGTTTATGGAAAATTAAACGTGAGCAATCAGTAAATTAGCAACAATGAATAATCGAAATTTAAACAATAACGATAAGTGGCAGCACGAAACACGTGTCAGAAATTTTTTAATATTTTTATTAATGTCAGTAACAAATTTAATTGACTTTAAACGATTGAAGTTAAAACTTTTGTCATTTTCACGTTTTCAACTTATCACCCTCCTACAATAACGTTAAATTATGAGGTAACGACAATTTCAAAAAAAATTCTAAACCATCTTGAAAATTTTCGCGTTTTTCTGCGTTAATTGGAAGGAAATAAGTTGGAAAAGCGGATGCGAGTAACGATTCTTGTTGGTGTTATTGATAAGGATGTCGAACAGCAACATAACAAACAATAACAAATTAACCGCTTCGCGTAACGTCAATTAAACATTCGATAATATTTACAACCGACAGATACTCAAACGTCAATTACAAGTTTTTCCCATTTCAATAATCAAAATCGAAATTGAAAACATTTCGTGTGTTTATTTCGGATAGCTTCGTGTCTTTCCCCGATTCACAAGCAGAAGTAAAAACCGTATCGGTGATAAAATTGCGAAAACAACCTGAAGAACTTTACGTAGTTTCATTCTATAGCCTTGTCATTTTGCATAAATCTCCTATAAATACGTAACTAAACCAAGCATCATTAGGAAGTAACAGGAGGTGCAGCAGGAATCGAATTTAGTCGGAAAAGTTTCGCCAGTAATTTCATGCGTCCCTGTTCAAAGAAATACGCAACCGAATTAAGTATCAGGAGGCGATAACAGGAGGTATCAGGAGGTAACTGGTAATTTCCTGCGCCCCTGTACGGAGGTATAAAAATATTCGACAAAATTAAGTATCAGGAGACAATAACAGGAGGTGCAGCAGGAATCGAATTTAGTCGGAAAAGTTTCGCTAGTAATTTCATGCGCCCCTGTTCAAAGAAATACGCAACCGAATTAAGTATCAGGAGGTATCAGGAGGTAACTGGTAATTTCCTGCGCCCCTGTACGGAGGTATAAAAATATTCAACAAAATTAAGTATCAGGAGGCAACAACAGGAGGTGCAGCAGGAAGCGAATTTAGTCGGAAAAATTTCGCCAGTAATTTCATGCGCCCCTGTTCAAAGAAATACGCAACCGAATTAAGTATCAGGAGGTAACTGGTAATTTCCTGCGCCCCTGTACGGAGGTATAAAAATATTCAACAGAATTAAGTGTCAGGAGGCGGTAACAGGAGGTATCAGGAGTTAACTAGTAATTTTCTGCGCCCCTGTACGAAGGTATAAAAGTTCGCAACAGAATTTAGTATCAGGAGGTATTAGGAGATAATTTTCTGCGTCCCTGTACAATTTGAAATATTTATAAAAGCTATCAAAATCCGCTTTTAATCGTAAATAAAATTCGCGCCTGGATCTTGGACGATAAAATTTGTTTTTTTAGATCGACAATAATTCTACGGCCAATAATAAACGCTGCAAAATGCGAATCGTCAAAACAAAAATTAAGAAATCTTTTCCTTTCGACATAACCCAGTTTTCTCCCGATTATCCTCGTTGCTAACAATAATTTTCGAAATTATCGTTAAGCAAAGACGATCGGAATTGCATGCGAGTCGTTACTCTGCTGCAAAACCGTTTAATGGGCAATAATTAAAGTATTAAGGACGAGTTTATGACCGCACTCGACAACAGTAATTTCTAAAATTTCCAATGAAACACCGCAACGACGGAGTTATTCGAAAATTGTTGGTCGACAGCTGTGAATGTTGATATGAAAAATTTGTTTAAACAATTATGAAACAGTTGGCGTTTTCGAAATATTATTAAAGAACGTCGGGTATTTAGAGTCGAAACAAAAATATAGAACGTTGCACGCGTGTGGCCAAAAATAAAACTAGTTATTGGATAAGTTCAGCTATTTTAAGCAAGAACTCACCTCCGTTATCAACGTTCAACGCGAAGACATTTCAGTTCTTTTTTAATTGTCAATTCCGTAAAAATCTCTACTTACCTTCTCTGGTTTTACTATTTCAGTAATTTTTTATTTCTAATTCTTTATAAACGTAGTTTTTGATTAGTAAACAACGTCACGAAGAAGCAAAAATATTTTATATAATGAATCAGAGCAATTTTTTGCAGCGCCCTACAAGTTTTTGGTTACAGCAAAAGCTAGCAATTCTACAAAAATTTTCGTGCCGCTTATAAAAACTTCGATAAATTATCTAGCGAACGAAACCAAAAACAACGCGTCAAATAATTTTAGTGTATGCGTAAAGTGTACACGAACTTGAACAACTTTCCAAAGCTCGAAACTTGCAAACGAAACAAATAATTTTTTTGAAAATAATTTCGTTTGATTCTTTCATCTTTCCTTTCTCCGTCAACATAATCAAATTTTCTTAGAAACGAATAGCAAAGTCTCTAACCAAAAAGTACGAAACCGTGTTTTTTCAGCGCGAAATTTTTTGACCACTTACACTGCTCTATGCAAGCGACATCTAGTCGAGCGCTTCAAAAGACTCCCCGATTGAATATTTCATAGTAGAGTGCGCGCCCCAGTGCACCGTTTCCGGATCTCAATTTTTTCCATGATTTGCGTCTTAACACAAAAAAGGAAAAATATTTTATATTATAAATTAGTCACCAAAATTTTCAATATTTCTTTGCAGCGTCCTACGAGTTTTTGGTTACACCAAAAACTTTCAATTCTACAAAAAAATTCGTGCCGGTTATAAAAACTTCGATAAATTGTCTAGCGAACGAAACCAAAAACAACGCGTCAAATAATTTTAGTATATGCGAGAAAAGTGTTCACAAACTTGAGCAACTTTCCAAAGCTCGAGACTTGCAAACGAAACAAATAATTTTTTTGAAAATAATTTCGTTTGATTTTTTCATTTTTAGTCTTTCTGTCAACATAATCAGATTTTCTTAGAAACAAATAGCAAAGTCTCTAACCAAAAAGTACGAAACCGTGTTTTTTTAGTGCAAAATTTTTCTACCACTTACACTGCTTCTATGCAAGCGACATCTAGTCGAGCGCTTCAAAAGACTCCCCGATTGAATATTTCATAGTAGAGTGCGCGCCCCAGTGCCCCGTTTCCGGATCTCAATTTTTTCCATAATTTGCGTCTTAACACGAAAAAGCAAAAATATTTTATATTATAAATCAGAGTCACCAAAATTTTCAATCTCTTTGCAGCGTCCTACGAGTTTTTGGTTACATCAAAAACTACCAATTTTACAAAAATTTTCGTGCCGGTTATAAAAACTTCGATAAATTATCTAGCGAACGAAACCAAAAACAACGCGTTAAATAATTTTAGTGTATGCGTAAAGCGTAGTCGAACTTGAGCAACTTTCCAAAGCTCGAGACTTGCAACTAAAACAAATAATTTTTTTGAAAATAATTTTGTTTGATTTTTTCCTCTTTACCCTTTCCGTCAACATAATCAGATTTTCTTAGAAACGAATAGCAAAGTCTCTAACCAAAAAGTACAAAACCGTGCTTTTTAGCGCAAAATTTTTCGACCACTTACACTGCTTCTATGCAAGCGACACCTGGTCGAACGATTCAAAAGACTCTTCGATTGAATATTTCATAGTATAATGCGCGCCGCAGCTCCCCGTTTCCGGATCTCGATGTTTTCCATAATTTGCGTCTTAACACAAAAAGCAAAAATATTTTATATTATAAATCACAGTCACCAAAATCTTAAATATTTCTTTGCCGCATCCTACGAGTTTTTGGTTACAGCAAAAACTAGCAATTCTATAAAAAATTTCGTGCCGGTTATAAAAACTTCGATAAATTATCTAGCGAACGAAACCAAAAACAACGCGTCAAATAATTTTAGTGTATCCGTAAAGCGTAGTCGAACTTGAGCAACTTTCCAAAGCTCGAGACTTGCAACTAAAACAAATAATTTTTTTGAAAATAATTTCGTTTGATTCTCTCATCTTTCCTCTTTCCGTCAATATAAGCAGATTTTCTTAGAAACCAATACCCAAGTCTCTAACCAAAAAGTACGAAACCGTGATTTTTTTAGCGCAATTTTTCGACATCTGGTCGAGCGCTTCAAAAGACTCCTCTATTGAATATTTCATAGTAGAGTGCCCCGTTTCCGGATCTCGATTTTTTCCATCATTTGCGTCTTAACACGAATATCAAATGAAACGTCATTTCGGGGGTCAGATCCAGTTCGAAATTACGTCAGTTTGGAGTCTAGAAATTTGTTCCAAATTTGGAACAATGGACGATTATGGTGGATCAAACGATATTTTTCGAGTTCACGGTACAAGGTCGAGGACGTTTATTTACGATTTTTCTTTTGGATTTCGAGATGAAATTCGGACGCAAGTTAACGAGACCTAATTAGAACATCAATATGTTGATCGAGACACCAAAGTGCGTCAACCAACCACATCAAATAGTGCAAGTAATCGAATAAATTGGCAATCGTTTCGATTTTGTTTTAATTTCGTTAGAACTTTACTTCCATTCTATATATCTTTCTATTCTTTGGTGCCACTTTAGGATCTAAGTTGGCTTGAAAATTTTGATAATTTTTTTCTGTGAAGCCAAAATTTTCAATAATTTTCCCTTCTCTCGCTTTATTTGTTATAATTTTTCGAAAATTTTCCTCACTTTAATTTCTTGCTAGTTCTTGTGCCAAAAATCCCTCTAATGCCCTAACGGATTCGAAATTGCCAGACATGATCGGATGATTCGATGCAGTGATGGTGGGGCCATCTCCTTGTTAATTGGGTCAATGTGCAGGTTATAAGAGTGACTTTCCCAAAACCGCACCGATAATAAATTCGCTACACTAAATACAAACATTTTTTTATTGATAGATAACAGGAAGTTCGACAAAGGCGTGACCATCTCGTGTTCGTTTCAATTAAATTTAATTTTTCTTCTAAATCAATTGGTTGCACCAAAAAATCAAAATCGGAACCAAAATTTGCAAAAATTCCACCACAACAACGACCAAACCACAATTGCAGTTGCACACACGTCTCACCAATAAATTTGACCCGTTACCATCAGGTCAGAAGCGCAATCGTCACCGATCAACAACAAATAAACAAGTCGAACATTGATTGCGCTTCGGCGATAAACCGAACGCTTATAAAGACGGGCAACGAGCCAATTCCGTCCAGTAGCGCCCACCAACATGCCCATTGCAACACCATCAAAACGACACACGACCGACATCAGTGCAGTGACCGAAACAACAAAATCGGACCCAAAACCGACCCTTGCGGGCCGCAACAATTCTCCAGTTACTCGCCCCGAATTTTTCCCAACCAACAACAGAAAGTACGTGGTTAACAATTTCATCCCCATCACCCCTCCGAAAAATTTCGATTTTCCCAAACAACATCGGTCCGTTTACCGTGACTTGCGGCACACTTTTATGTTGAGTTCGCTGATTTTTTGTTTTTTTTCAGTGAAAACCTTCGAGAGTATGGCGACGACTACGAAACTGGTCTTGACCGCCCTTAGGGTCTATTGGAAATCGCTTTTCGTGATAATTTACCCTTTGCTGTTACTACCCGTCTTCATCCTCCACAACGTTGCGGCTTTGAGATGTCTTTACGTCGTTCTATTGATGGCTGGTTATTGGGTGTTCGAAGCTCTACCGCTTCCGGTCACGTCATTGATTCCGATGGTGCTGTTTCCTTTGATGGGTATCCTGGATTCCGACCAAACTTCGTTGTGTTATCTCAAAGAAACCAACATGATGTTCGTGGGTGGTTTGGTGATCGCTATAGCTGTAGAACATTGCAATTTACATACGAGAGTCGCTTTGTACGTCATCCAGATGGTAATCGGTGTTGGTGGGTAGTATCCCGAAGTAATTGGGTTTTTTTGCAGGTGGGTTGTAGCCCTCGCCGATTGAATTTGGGATTGATCACAGTCACAATGTTCGTTTCTATGTGGATATCGAACACTGCCGCAACGGCAATGATGATACCAATCATCGAAGCCACTCTGAAAGAACTAGAAAGTCAAGGAATAGGCGAAATGTATGAGGGTACCAATCTAGAAAGTAGCGAAGGAAAAAATGGTCAACTACCCAATTGTGACGTCGAAACCAAAAGACCAACCAAAACCACCATGTGTTATTTCATTAGTACCGCATACGCCGCCAGTATTGGTGGTATGGGTTGTATTGTTGGCAGCGGTACCAACTTAACCTTCAAAGGTATCTACGAGACACGTTTCCCCAACAGTCCAGGTGTAGAGTTCGCCAAATGGATGATGCTCAACATCCCCATGATGTTGGTGATGACTTATTTATCATTAATTTGGTTACAATTCTTCTTCATGGGTCTCTTCCGTCCGAATTCTGCCGATGCCAAAAAAATCAAAGTCGGCGTCCAAGGTGAAACCGTTGCCCGAAAATTGATTGGTCAACGTATCCAAGAAATGGGTCCGATGTCGTTCCATGAGGGTGCCGTCGCCGCCCTATTCTGTCTATCGGTTCTCTTGTGGTTCTTCCGCAAACCCCAATTCATCGTCGGTTGGGCCGAACTGATAACGCAACATAAAGTCAAAGATGCCACAGCCGCCCTGATTGTTGTCATGTTATTGTTCGTTATACCGGCAAAACCCGATTTCGTCTACATGTTCAGTAAAGACGAAACGCGAAGACCAAAAACGGCATCGCCAGCCCTGATCACGTGGAAAGTGATCCAACAGAAATTGCCATGGGGATTGATTTTTCTTTTGGGTGGTGGTTTCGCTTTGGCCGAAGCATCCAAAGCTAGCGGCATGAGCGAATTGATCGCCCTCTATCTAAAAGATTTCGCAACGTTGCCAAAATTCACTGTCATGGTGATATCGTGCGTTTTCGCAACGATACTGACGCAATTCTCCAGCAACGTCGCAGTCGCCAATGTATTGCTGCCGGTATTGGCGGAAATGGCCAAGGTAAGATTTGATTGGTTCGAAATTTGTTGCGCAATTGCAACTGCGCAGCGGGTGACGACCGAAAACAGTGAAAAAAGCAAATTGTTGGGTTCAATCGAAATTAGTTGCGCAGTTGGAACTGCCCAGCGGGTGACGACCGAAAGCAGTGAAAAAATCAAATTGTTTGGTTGAATCGAAATTAGTTGCGCAGTTGGAACTGCGCAACGGGTGACGACCAAAAACAGTGAAAAAGCAAATCTTTCTGTTTTAACAATTGGTAGTTTGAAATTATTGCGGTAATTAAATTAAACAATGAAAGTAACTAATAAAAAAAATTTTTAGGTAGCAAAAGTCCATCCTCTCTACTTAATGTTGCCGACGTCCCTGTGTTGTTCTTTCGCCTACTGTCTACCGGTATCGACACCCCCCAACGCTATCGCTGCCGCCCCTTGCAACATGGATTCAGTCAACATGGCCAAAGCCGGTTTAGGGGTGTCAATCATTTCATTGGGGGTGTTGTTCGCTATTTTCCCTTTTTTGGCGGACGTCATTTGGGATATGGAAACGTTCCCCGATTGGATGGAATGATATAACGAAAATGTAGCGAGCTTAATTTAGTGATTTTTCAAAAATCGAAATGTGCCAACGAAACTTTGGAACTTCCGCAAGTGATTAAACTTTTTTAGTACGTTAGACAGTCGAAAAAAAATTGTTCAAAACGTTACAAAGACGAACGCAATGGTGGGTGCAAAGTGACGTCAAAAGTCGCAAAATACTTAAAAAAAATTCGTTTCATTCACTTCATTGACGATGTATCATAATTATTTATACTAAGCATAATTTCAAATAAACTGTAAATATTTTTGTACGTTCCTGTACGTTTTTGTTGTCCCCCAATAAATTCGGAAAGTTACAACAACAGATGGCGCTGCGCAACGAAACCGTTCGAATCTATAAAGAGAAACCACTCAAACAGTTAAAAAGATTGAAACTTCCTGTTTTGAATTAAAAATATAAAAGACGGACAAAAACGATTCAATTAACTAACAATTTAGACGTTAACGCACTTTTAATGGTACCGAAATTCACTATAAAACCGTCGAAACCCCAAAACACACCCAACAGTTTTCCATCAAACACCAACGATGAAAGTGACGTTTTTATTTATTTTAATGGTGGCCATTGTTGCGGTGTTGACGGTTGGGGGTGCTTTGTTGTCGTTGCCATAGAAATTAATTTTTTGTCCGTCAGGTGGCGTCAAATGTTGGCGACCTTGAAGATGGTCGCGTCCTCGTGAGGAACGAACGAGGTCTGAAGGAAATCGGTGAACAAATTAAGGATTCGATGAAAAATGTTGGGAGGAAAATCAAGAAAGGTGCGGAAAAAATCGGAGAAAGAGTGGGGGATGTTGTGAAAAGAGTTGCTGGTTAGTTGTTGTAATTAGCTGAAAATAAATTGTTTGTGAGGCATTTTTTTTTTGGTTATTTGTTTGATGGGAAGTTGGAAAAAAAATTGAAGTTGAAATTTACTGCGTTAATGATAGAGAGAAAATCGTAAAAAAAAGAAACGGAGTTGAAGGTGATTAGGGAAAATGTTTGCAATAAAAAAAAAGAAATCCAAGCGAAGGTACTTTTGTTGGTTTTTCAAGTTTCTCAAAGACATGAATTGACAAAAATTTAAAAGAGATGTTCGTTGACATCGATGGTATCAACTTGCAAATTGAAGGTCTCTCGAGTTATCGCTATAGTTTAGAGAAACGTCGCAATTATCTAAACAGCACGAGCTATTCTTGTAATCTTTCCAAAACGTGATAGTGGACAGTGGACAGACTTAGTTCGTGGAACATTATATAATCGTTGTCTGGGAATTTCTTCCGATTAGGACAAATTAACTTCAAGAACTAGACTTTCTAAGGAAGTAGATATAAAAAAAAAATTAGCACTTTTGAAAATTTTCATCTATTGTAGTAATTTAAAAACTGAGATTTGGACAAAATGAGGTTCGACTTTCTACCCGCGCATGCTCGGATTTCTGCACGTTGACTTTCTTAACGTTGACAACTAAGCAAGCGCGGGTAGAAAGTCGAACCTATTTTTCGTTTAAATCTTTATTTTCCTATATAAAAACGTCATCGAAGATGCAAAGAGTAATTTGACAGCCGTTCTTTAGTCTAAAAACGGAGATTTGGACAAAATGGGGTTCGACTTTCTACACGCGCATGCTCGGATTTCTGCACGTTGACTTTCTTCACGTTGACAACTAAGCAAGCGCGGGTAGAAAGTCGAACCTACTTTTCGTTTAAATCTTTATTTTCCTATATAAAAACGTCATCGAAGATGCAAAGACTAATTTGACAGCCGTTCTTTAGTATAAAAACTGAGATTTGGACAAAGTGAGGTTCGACTTTCTACCCGCGCATGCTCGGATTTCTGCACGTTGACTTTCTTCACGTCGACAACTAAGCAAGCGCGGGTAGAAAGTCGAACCTACTTTTCGTTTAAATCTTTATTTTCCTATATAAAAACGTCATCGAAGATGCAAAGACTAATTTGACAGCCGTTCTTTAGTATAAAAACTGAGATTTGGACAAAGTGAGGTTCGACTTTCTACCCGCGCATGCTCGGATTTCTGCACGTTGACTTTCTTCACGTTGACAACTAAGCAAGCGCGGGTAGAAAGTCGAACCTACTTTTCGTTTAAATCTTTATTTTCCTATATAAAAACGTCATCGAAGATGCAAAGACTAATTTGACAGCCGTTCTTTAGTCTAAAAACTGAGATTTGGACAAAGTGAGGTTCGACTTTCTACCCGCGCATGCTCGGATTTCTGCACGTTGACTTTCTTCACGTTGACAACTAAGCAAGCGCGGGTAGAAAGTCGAACCTACTTTTCGTTGAAATCTTTATTTTCCTATATAAAAACGTCATCGAAGATGCAAAGACTAATTTGACAGCCGTTCTTTAGTCTAAAAACTGAGATTTGGACAAAGTGAGGTTCGACTTTCTACCCGCGCATGCTCGGATTTCTGCACGTTGACTTTCTTCACGTTGACAACTAAGCAAGCGCGGGTAGAAAGTCGAACCTACTTTTCGTTTAAATCTTTATTTTCCTATATAAAAACGTCATCGAAGATGCAAAGACTAATTTGACAGCCGTTCTTTAGTCTAAAAACTGAGATTTGGACAAAGTGAGGTTCGACTTTCTACCCGCGCATGCTCGGATTTCTGCACGTTGACTTTCTTCACGTTGACAACTAAGCAAGCGCGGGTAGAAAGTCGAACCTACTTTTCGTTGAAATCTTTATTTTCCTATATAAAAACGTCATCGAAGATGCAAAGAGTAATTTGACAGCCGTTCTTTAGTCTAAAAACTGAGATTTGGACAAAGTGAGGTTCGACTTTCTACCCGCGCATGCTCAGATTTCTGCACGTTGACTTTCTTCACGTCGACAACTAAGCAAGCGCGGGTAGAAAGTCGAACCTACTTTTCGTTTAAATCTTTATTTTCCTATATAAAAACGTCATCGAAGATGCAAAGACTAATTTGACAGCCGTTCTTTAGTCTAAAAACTGAGATTTGGACAAAGTGAGGTTCGACTTTCTACCCGCGCATGCTCGGATTTCTGCACGTTGACTTTCTTCACGTTGACAACTAAGCAAGCGCGGGTAGAAAGTCGAACCTACTTTTCGTTTAAATCTTTATTTTCCTATATAAAAACGTCATCGAAGATGCAAAGAGTAATTTGACAGCCGTTCTTTAGTCTAAAAACTGAGATTTGGACAAAGTGAGGTTCGACTTTCTACCCGCGCATGCTCGGATTTCTGCACGTTGACTTTCTTCACGTCGACAACTAAGCAAGCGCGGGTAGAAAGTCGAACCTACTTTTCGTTTAAATCTTTATTTTCCTATATAAAAACGTCATCGAAGATGCAAAGACTAATTTGACAGCCGTTCTTTAGTCTAAAAACTGAGATTTGGACAAAGTGAGGTTCGACTTTCTACCCGCGCATGCTCGGATTTCTGCACGTTGACTTTCTTCACGTTGACAACTAAGCAAGCGCGGGTAGAAAGTCGAACCTACTTTTCGTTGAAATCTTTATTTTCCTATATAAAAACGTCATCGAAGATGCAAAGAGTAATTTGACAGCCGTTCTTTAGTCTAAAAACTGAGATTTGGACAAAGTGAGGTTCGACTTTCTACCCGCGCATGCTCAGATTTCTGCACGTTGACTTTCTTCACGTTGACAACTAAGCAAGCGCGGGTAGAAAGTCGAACCTACTTTTCGTTTAAATCTTTATTTTCCTATATAAAAACGTCATCGAAGATGCAAAGAGTAATTTGACAGCCGTTCTTTAGTCTAAAAACTGAGATTTGGACAAAGTGAGGTTCGACTTTCTACCCGCGCATGCTCAGATTTCTGCACGTTGACTTTCTTCACGTTGACAACTAAGCAAGCGCGGGTAGAAAGTCGAACCTACTTTTCGTTGAAATCTTTATTTTCCTATATAAAAACGTCATCGAAGATGCAAAGAGTAATTTGACAGCCGTTCTTTAGTCTAAAAACTGAGATTTGGACAAAGTGAGGTTCGACTTTCTACCCGCGCTTGCTCAGATTTCTGCACGTTGACTTTCTTCACGTTGACAACTAAGCAAGCGCGGGTAGAAAGTTGAACCTACTTTTCGTTGAAATCTTTATTTTCCTATATAAAAACGTCATCGAAGATGCAAAGAGTAATTTGACAGCCGTTCTTTAGTCTAAAAACTGAGATTTGGACAAAGTGAGGTTCGACTTTCTACCCGCGCTTGCTCAGATTTCTGCACGTTGACTTTCTTCACGTTGACAACTAAGCAAGCGCGGGTAGAAAGTCGAACCTACTTTTCGTTGAAATCTTTATTTTCCTATATAAAAACGTCATCGAAGATGCAAAGAGTAATTTGACGGCCGTTCTTTAGTCTAAAAACGGAGATTTGGACAAAATGGGGTTCGACTTTCTACACGCGCATGCTCGGATTTCTGCACGTTGACTTTCTTCACGTTGACAACTAAGCAAGCGCGGGTAGAAAGTCGAACCTACTTTTCGTTTAAATCTTTATTTTCTTATATAAAAACGTCATCGAAGATGCAAAGACTAATTTGACAGCCGTTCTTTAGTCTAAAAACTGAGATTTGGACAAAGTGAGGTTCGACTTTCTACCCGCGCATGCTCGGATTTCTGCACGTTGACTTTCTTCACGCTGACAACTAAGCAAGCGCGGGTAGAAAGTCGAACCTACTTTTCGTTGAAATCTTTATTTTCCTATATAAAAACGTCATCGAAGATGCAAAGAGTAATTTGACAGCCGTTCTTTAGTCTAAAAACTGAGATTTGGACAAAGTGAGGTTCGACTTTCTACCCGCGCATGCTCGGATTTCTGCACGTTGACTTTCTTCACGTTGACAACTAAGCAAGCGCGGGTAGAAAGTCGAACCTACTTTTCGTTTAAATCTTTATTTTCCTATATAAAAACGTCATCGAAGATGCAAAGAGTAATTTGACAGCCGTTCTTTAGTCTAAAAACTGAGATTTGCACAAAGTGAGGTTCGACTTTCTACCCGCGCATGCTCAGATTTCTGCACGTTGACTTTCTTCACGTTGACAACTAAGCAAGCGCGGGTAGAAAGTCGAACCTACTTTTCGTTGAAATCATTATTTTCCTATATAAAAACGTCATCGAAGATGCAAAGAGTAATTTGACAGCCGTTCTTTAGTCTAAAAACTGAGATTTGCACAAAGTGAGGTTCGACTTTCTACCCGCGCATGCTCAGATTTCTGCACGTTGACTTTCTTCACGTTGACAACTAAGCAAGCGCGGGTAGAAAGTCGAACCTACTTTTCGTTGAAATCATTATTTTCCTATATAAAAACGTCATCGAAGATGCAAAGAGTAATTTGACAGCCGTTCTTTAGTCTAAAAACTGAGATTTGCACAAAGTGAGGTTCGACTTTCTACCCGCGCATGCTCAGATTTCTGCACGTTGACTTTCTTCACGTTGACAACTAAGCAAGCGCGGGTAGAAAGTCGAACCTACTTTTCGTTGAAATCATTATTTTCCTATATAAAAACGTCATCGAAGATGCAAAGAGTAATTTGACAGCCGTTCTTTAGTCTAAAAACTGAGATTTGGACAAAGTGAGGTTCGACTTTCTACCCGCGCATGCTCGGATTTCTGCACATTGACTTTCTTCACGTTGACAACTAAGCAAGCGCGGGTAGAAAGTCGAACCTACTTTTCGTTGAAATCATTATTTTCCTATATAAAAACGTCATCGAAGATGCAAAGAGTAATTTGACAGCCGTTCTTTAGTCTAAAAACTGAGATTTGCACAAAGTGAGGTTCGACTTTCTACCCGCGCATGCTCAGATTTCTGCACGTTGACTTTCTTCACGTTGACAACTAAGCAAGCGCGGGTAGAAAGTCGAACCTACTTTTCGTTGAAATCTTTATTTTCCTATATAAAAACGTCATCGAAGATGCAAAGAGTAATTTGACAGCCGTTCTTTAGTCTAAAAACTGAGATTTGCACAAAGTGAGGTTCGACTTTCTACCCGCGCATGCTCAGATTTCTGCACGTTGACTTTCTTCACGTTGACAACTAAGCAAGCGCGGGTAGAAAGTCGAACCTACTTTTCGTTTAAATCATTATTTTCCTATATAAAAACGTCATCGAAGATGCAAAGAGTAATTTGACAGCCGTTCTTTAGTCTAAAAACTGAGATTTGCACAAAGTGAGGTTCGACTTTCTACCCGCGCATGCTCAGATTTCTGCACGTTGACTTTCTTCACGTTGACAACTAAGCAAGCGCGGGTAGAAAGTCGAACCTACTTTTCGTTGAAATCATTATTTTCCTATATAAAAACGTCATCGAAGATGCAAAGAGTAATTTGACAGCCGTTCTTTAGTCTAAAAACTGAGATTTGGACAAAGTGAGGTTCGACTTTCTACCCGCGCATGCTCGGATTTCTGCCCGTTGACTTTCTTCACGTTGACAACTAAGCAAGCGCGGGTAGAAAGTCGAACCTACTTTTCGTTGAAATCATTATTTTCCTATATAAAAACGTCATCGAAGATGCAAAGAGTAATTTGACAGCCGTTCTTTAGTCTAAAAACTGAGATTTGGACAAAGTGAGGTTCGACTTTCTACCCGCGCATGCTCAGATTTCTGCACGTTGACTTTCTTCACGTTGACAACTAAGCAAGCGCGGGTAGAAAGTCGAACCTACTTTTCGTTTAAATCTTTATTTTCCTATATAAAAACGTCATCGAAGATGCAAAGAGTAATTTGACAGCCGTTCTTTAGTCTAAAAACTGAGATTTGGACAAAGTGAGGTTCGACTTTCTACCCGCGCATGCTCGGATTTCTGCACGTTGACTTTCTTCACGTTGACAACTAAGCAAGCGCGGGTAGAAAGTCGAACCTACTTTTCGTTTAAATCTTTATTTTCCTATATAAAAACGTCATCGAAGATGCAAAGAGTAATTTGACGGCCGTTCTTTAGTCTAAAAACGGAGATTTGGACAAAATGGGGTTCGACTTTCTACACGCGCATGCTCGGATTTCTGCACGTTGACTTTCTTCACGTTGACAACTAAGCAAGCGCGGGTAGAAAGTCGAACTTACTTTTCGTTTAAATCTTTATTTTCTTATATAAAAACGTCATCGAAGATGCAAAGACTAATTTGACAGCCGTTCTTTAGTATAAAAACTGAGATTTGGACAAAGTGAGGTTCGACTTTCTACCCGCGCATGCTCAGATTTCTGCACGTTGACTTTCTTCACGTTGACAACTAAGCAAGCGCGGGTAGAAAGTCGAACCTACTTTTCGTTTAAATCTTTATTTTCCTATATAAAAACGTCATCGAAGATGCAAAGAGTAATTTGACAGCCGTTCTTTAGTCTAAAAACTGAGATTTGGACAAAGTGAGGTTCGACTTTCTACCCGCGCATGCTCAGATTTCTGCACGTTGACTTTCTTCACGTTGACAACTAAGCAAGCGCGGGTAGAAAGTCGAACCTACTTTTCGTTTAAATCTTTATTTTCCTATATAAAAACGTCATCGAAGATGCAAAGAGTAATTTGACAGCCGTTCTTTAGTCTAAAAACTGAGATTTGGACAAAGTGAGGTTCGACTTTCTACCCGCGCTTGCTCAGATTTCTGCACGTTGACTTTCTTCACGTTGACAACTAAGCAAGCGCGGGTAGAAAGTCGAACCTACTTTTCGTTGAAATCTTTATTTTCCTATATAAAAACGTCATCGAAGATGCAAAGAGTAATTTGACAGCCGTTCTTTAGTCTAAAAACTGAGATTTGGACAAAGTGAGGTTCGACTTTCTACCCGCGCATGCTCAGATTTCTGCACGTTGACTTTCTTCACGTCGACAACTAAGCAAGCGCGGGTAGAAAGTCGAACCTACTTTTCGTTTAAATCTTTATTTTCCTATATAAAAACGTCATCGAAGATGCAAAGAGTAATTTGACAGCCGTTCTTTAGTCTAAAAACTGAGATTTGCACAAAGTGAGGTTCGACTTTCTACCCGCGCTTGCTCAGATTTCTGCACGTTGACTTTCTTCACGTTGACAACTAAGCAAGCGCGGGTAGAAAGTCGAACCTACTTTTCGTTGAAATCTTTATTTTCCAATATAAAAACGTCATCGAAGATGCAAAGAGTAATTTGACAGCCGTTCTTTAGTCTAAAAACTGAGATTTGGACAAAGTGAGGTTCGACTTTCTACCCGCGCTTGCTCAGATTTCTGCACGTTGACTTTCTTCACGTTGACAACTAAGCAAGCGCGGGTAGAAAGTCGAACCTACTTTTCGTTGAAATCTTTATTTTCCTATATAAAAACGTCATCGAAGATGCAAAGAGTAATTTGACAGCCGTTCTTTAGTCTAAAAACTGAGATTTGGACAAAGTGAGGTTCGACTTTCTACCCGCGCATGCTCAGATTTCTGCACGTTGACTTTCTTCACGTTGACAACTAAGCAAGCGCGGGTAGAAAGTCGAACCTACTTTTCGTTTAAATCTTTATTTTCCTATATAAAAACGTCATCGAAGATGCAAAGAGTAATTTGACAGCCGTTCTTTAGTCTAAAAACTGAGATTTGCACAAAGTGAGGTTCGACTTTCTACCCGCGCTTGCTCAGATTTCTGCACGTTGACTTTCTTCACGTTGACAACTAAGCAAGCGCGGGTAGAAAGTCGAACCTACTTTTCGTTTAAATCTTTATTTTCCTATATAAAAACGTCATCGAAGATGCAAAGAGTAATTTGACAGCCGTTCTTTAGTCTAAAAACTGAGATTTGCACAAAGTGAGGTTCGACTTTCTACCCGCGCATGCTCAGATTTCTGCACGTTGACTTTCTTCACGTTGACAACTAAGCAAGCGCGGGTAGAAAGTCGAACCTACTTTTCGTTGAAATCATTATTTTCCTATATAAAAACGTCATCGAAGATGCAAAGAGTAATTTGACAGCCGTTCTTTAGTCTAAAAACTGAGATTTGCACAAAGTGAGGTTCGACTTTCTACCCGCGCATGCTCAGATTTCTGCACGTTGACTTTCTTCACGTTGACAACTAAGCAAGCGCGGGTAGAAAGTCGAACCTACTTTTCGTTGAAATCATTATTTTCCTATATAAAAACGTCATCGAAGATGCAAAGAGTAATTTGACAGCCGTTCTTTAGTCTAAAAACTGAGATTTGGACAAAGTGAGGTTCGACTTTCTACCCGCGCATGCTCGGATTTCTGCACGTTGACTTTCTTCACGTTGACAACTAAGCAAGCGCGGGTAGAAAGTCGAACCTACTTTTCGTTGAAATCTTTATTTTCCTATATAAAAACGTCATCGAAGATGCAAAGAGTAATTTGACAGCCGTTCTTTAGTCTAAAAACTGAGATTTGGACAAAGTGAGGTTCGACTTTCTACCCGCGCATGCTCGGATTTCTGCACGTTGACTTTCTTCACGTTGACAACTAAGCAAGCGCGGGTAGAAAGTCGAACCTACTTTTCGTTGAAATCATTATTTTCCTATATAAAAACGTCATCGAAGATGCAAAGAGTAATTTGACAGCCGTTCTTTAGTCTAAAAACTGAGATTTGGACAAAGTGAGGTTCGACTTTCTACCCGCGCATGCTCAGATTTCTGCACGTTGACTTTCTTCACGTTGACAACTAAGCAAGCGCGGGTAGAAAGTCGAACCTACTTTTCGTTGAAATCTTTATTTTCCTATATAAAAACGTCATCGAAGATGCAAAGAGTAATTTGACAGCCGTTCTTTAGTCTAAAAACTGAGATTTGGACAAAGTGAGGTTCGACTTTCTACCCGCGCATGCTCAGATTTCTGCACGTTGACTTTCTTCACGTTGACAACTAAGCAAGCGCGGGTAGAAAGTCGAACCTACTTTTCGTTTAAATCTTTATTTTCCTATATAAAAACGTCATCGAAGATGCAAAGAGTAATTTGACAGCCGTTCTTTAGTCTAAAAACTGAGATTTGCACAAAGTGAGGTTCGACTTTCTACCCGCGCATGCTCAGATTTCTGCACGTTGACTTTCTTCACGTTGACAACTAAGCAAGCGCGGGTAGAAAGTCGAACCTACTTTTCGTTGAAATCTTTATTTTCCTATATAAAAACGTCATCGAAGATGCAAAGAGTAATTTGACAGCCGTTCTTTAGTCTAAAAACTGAGATTTGGACAAAGTGAGGTTCGACTTTCTACCCGCGCATGCTCAGATTTCTGCACGTTGACTTTCTTCACGTCGACAACTAAGCAAGCGCGGGTAGAAAGTCGAACCTACTTTTCGTTTAAATCTTTATTTTCCTATATAAAAACGTCATCGAAGATGCAAAGAGTAATTTGACAGCCGTTCTTTAGTCTAAAAACTGAGATTTGGACAAAGTGAGGTTCGACTTTCTACCCGCGCTTGCTCAGATTTCTGCACGTTGACTTTCTTCACGTTGACAACTAAGCAAGCGCGGGTAGAAAGTCGAACCTACTTTTCGTTGAAATCTTTATTTTCCTATATAAAAACGTCATCGAAGATGCAAAGAGTAATTTGACAGCCGTTCTTTAGTCTAAAAACTGAGATTTGGACAAAGTGAGGTTCGACTTTCTACCCGCGCATGCTCAGATTTCTGCACGTTGACTTTCTTCACGTTGACAACTAAGCAAGCGCGGGTAGAAAGTCGAACCTACTTTTCGTTTAAATCTTTATTTTCCTATATAAAAACGTCATCGAAGATGCAAAGAGTAATTTGACAGCCGTTCTTTAGTCTAAAAACTGAGATTTGCACAAAGTGAGGTTCGACTTTCTACCCGCGCTTGCTCAGATTTCTGCACGTTGACTTTCTTCACGTTGACAACTAAGCAAGCGCGGGTAGAAAGTCGAACCTACTTTTCGTTGAAATCTTTATTTTCCAATATAAAAACGTCATCGAAGATGCAAAGACTAATTTGACAGCCGTTCTTTAGTCTAAAAACTGAGATTTGGACAAAGTGAGGTTCGACTTTCTACCCGCGCATGCTCCGATTTCTGCACGTTGACTTTCTTCACGTTGACAACTAAGCAAGCGCGGGTAGAAAGTCGAACCTACTTTTCGTTGAAATCTTTATTTTCCTATATAAAAACGTCATCGAAGATGCAAAGAGTAATTTGACAGCCGTTCTTTAGTCTAAAAACTGAGATTTGGACAAAGTGAGGTTCGACTTTCTACCCGCGCATGCTCGGATTTCTGCACGTTGACTTTCTTCACGTTGACAACTAAGCAAGCGCGGGTAGAAAGTCGAACCTACTTTTCGTTGAAATCTTTATTTTCCTATATAAAAACGTCATCGAAGATGCAAAGAGTAATTTGACAGCCGTTCTTTAGTCTAAAAACTGAGATTTGCACAAAGTGAGGTTCGACTTTCTACCCGCGCATGCTCAGATTTCTGCACGTTGACTTTCTTCACGTTGACAACTAAGCAAGCGCGGGTAGAAAGTCGAACCTACTTTTCGTTGAAATCATTATTTTCCTATATAAAAACGTCATCGAAGATGCAAAGAGTAATTTGACAGCCGTTCTTTAGTCTAAAAACTGAGATTTGCACAAAGTGAGGTTCGACTTTCTACCCGCGCATGCTCAGATTTCTGCACGTTGACTTTCTTCACGTTGACAACTAAGCAAGCGCGGGTAGAAAGTCGAACCTACTTTTCGTTGAAATCATTATTTTCCTATATAAAAACGTCATCGAAGATGCAAAGAGTAATTTGACAGCCGTTCTTTAGTCTAAAAACTGAGATTTGGACAAAGTGAGGTTCGACTTTCTACCCGCGCATGCTCGGATTTCTGCACGTTGACTTTCTTCACGTTGACAACTAAGCAAGCGCGGGTAGAAAGTCGAACCTACTTTTCGTTGAAATCATTATTTTCCTATATAAAAACGTCATCGAAGATGCAAAGAGTAATTTGACAGCCGTTCTTTAGTCTAAAAACTGAGATTTGGACAAAGTGAGGTTCGACTTTCTACCCGCGCATGCTCGGATTTCTGCACATTGACTTTCTTCACGTTGACAACTAAGCAAGCGCGGGTAGAAAGTCGAACCTACTTTTCGTTGAAATCATTATTTTCCTATATAAAAACGTCATCGAAGATGCAAAGAGTAATTTGACAGCCGTTCTTTAGTCTAAAAACTGAGATTTGCACAAAGTGAGGTTCGACTTTCTACCCGCGCATGCTCAGATTTCTGCACGTTGACTTTCTTCACGTTGACAACTAAGCAAGCGCGGGTAGAAAGTCGAACCTACTTTTCGTTGAAATCATTATTTTCCTATATAAAAACGTCATCGAAGATGCAAAGAGTAATTTGACAGCCGTTCTTTAGTCTAAAAACTGAGATTTGCACAAAGTGAGGTTCGACTTTCTACCCGCGCATGCTCAGATTTCTGCACGTTGACTTTCTTCACGTTGACAACTAAGCAAGCGCGGGTAGAAAGTCGAACCTACTTTTCGTTGAAATCATTATTTTCCTATATAAAAACGTCATCGAAGATGCAAAGAGTAATTTGACAGCCGTTCTTTAGTCTAAAAACTGAGATTTGGACAAAGTGAGGTTCGACTTTCTACCCGCGCATGCTCGGATTTCTGCCCGTTGACTTTCTTCACGTTGACAACTAAGCAAGCGCGGGTAGAAAGTCGAACCTACTTTTCGTTGAAATCATTATTTTCCTATATAAAAACGTCATCGAAGATGCAAAGAGTAATTTGACAGCCGTTCTTTAGTCTAAAAACTGAGATTTGGACAAAGTGAGGTTCGACTTTCTACCCGCGCATGCTCGGATTTCTGCACGTTGACTTTCTTCACGTTGACAACTAAGCAAGCGCGGGTAGAAAGTCGAACCTACTTTTCGTTGAAATCATTATTTTCCTATATAAAAACGTCATCGAAGATGCAAAGAGTAATTTGACAGCCGTTCTTTAGTCTAAAAACTGAGATTTGGACAAAGTGAGGTTCGACTTTCTACCCGCGCATGCTCAGATTTCTGCACGTTGACTTTCTTCACGTTGACAACTAAGCAAGCGCGGGTAGAAAGTCGAACCTACTTTTCGTTTAAATCTTTATTTTCCTATATAAAAACGTCATCGAAGATGCAAAGAGTAATTTGACAGCCGTTCTTTAGTCTAAAAACTGAGATTTGCACAAAGTGAGGTTCGACTTTCTACCCGCGCTTGCTCAGATTTCTGCACGTTGACTTTCTTCACGTTGACAACTAAGCAAGCGCGGGTAGAAAGTCGAACCTACTTTTCGTTGAAATCTTTATTTTCCAATATAAAAACGTCATCGAAGATGCAAAGAGTAATTTGACAGCCGTTCTTTAGTCTAAAAACTGAGATTTGGACAAAGTGAGGTTCGACTTTCTACCCGCGCATGCTCAGATTTCTGCACGTTGACTTTCTTCACGTTGACAACTAAGCAAGCGCGGGTAGAAAGTCGAACCTACTTTTCGTTGAAATCTTTATTTTCCTATATAAAAACGTCATCGAAGATGCAAAGAGTAATTTGACAGCCGTTCTTTAGTCTAAAAACTGAGATTTGCACAAAGTGAGGTTCGACTTTCTACCCGCGCATGCTCAGATTTCTGCACGTTGACTTTCTTCACGTTGACAACTAAGCAAGCGCGGGTAGAAAGTCGAACCTACTTTTCGTTTAAATCTTTATTTTCCTATATAAAAACGTCATCGAAGATGCAAAGAGTAATTTGACAGCCGTTCTTTAGTCTAAAAACTGAGATTTGGACAAAGTGAGGTTCGACTTTCTACCCGCGCATGCTCGGATTTCTGCACGTTGACTTTCTTCACGTTGACAACTAAGCAAGCGCGGGTAGAAAGTCGAACCTACTTTTCGTTGAAATCTTTATTTTCCTATATAAAAACGTCATCGAAGATGCAAAGAGTAATTTGACAGCCGTTCTTTAGTCTAAAAACTGAGATTTGGACAAAGTGAGGTTCGACTTTCTACCCGCGCATGCTCAGATTTCTGCACGTTGACTTTCTTCACGTTGACAACTAAGCAAGCGCGGGTAGAAAGTCGAACCTACTTTTCGTTTAAATCTTTATTTTCCTATATAAAAACGTCATCGAAGATGCAAAGAGTAATTTGACAGCCGTTCTTTAGTCTAAAAACTGAGATTTGCACAAAGTGAGGTTCGACTTTCTACCCGCGCTTGCTCAGATTTCTGCACGTTGACTTTCTTCACGTTGACAACTAAGCAAGCGCGGGTAGAAAGTCGAACCTACTTTTCGTTGAAATCTTTATTTTCCAATATAAAAACGTCATCGAAGATGCAAAGAGTAATTTGACAGCCGTTCTTTAGTCTAAAAACTGAGATTTGGACAAAGTGAGGTTCGACTTTCTACCCGCGCTTGCTCAGATTTCTGCACGTTGACTTTCTTCACGTTGACAACTAAGCAAGCGCGGGTAGAAAGTCGAACCTACTTTTCGTTGAAATCTTTATTTTCCTATATAAAAACGTCATCGAAGATGCAAAGAGTAATTTGACAGCCGTTCTTTAGTCTAAAAACTGAGATTTGGACAAAGTGAGGTTCGACTTTCTACCCGCGCATGCTCAGATTTCTGCACGTTGACTTTCTTCACGTTGACAACTAAGCAAGCGCGGGTAGAAAGTCGAACCTACTTTTCGTTTAAATCTTTATTTTCCTATATAAAAACGTCATCGAAGATGCAAAGAGTAATTTGACAGCCGTTCTTTAGTCTAAAAACTGAGATTTGCACAAAGTGAGGTTCGACTTTCTACCCGCGCTTGCTCAGATTTCTGCACGTTGACTTTCTTCACGTTGACAACTAAGCAAGCGCGGGTAGAAAGTCGAACCTACTTTTCGTTTAAAATCTTTATTTTCCTATATAAAAACGTCATCGAAGATGCAAAGAGTAATTTGACAGCCGTTCTTTAGTCTAAAAACTGAGATTTGCACAAAGTGAGGTTCGACTTTCTACCCGCGCATGCTCAGATTTCTGCACGTTGACTTTCTTCACGTTGACAACTAAGCAAGCGCGGGTAGAAAGTCGAACCTACTTTTCGTTGAAATCATTATTTTCCTATATAAAAACGTCATCGAAGATGCAAAGAGTAATTTGACAGCCGTTCTTTAGTCTAAAAACTGAGATTTGCACAAAGTGAGGTTCGACTTTCTACCCGCGCATGCTCAGATTTCTGCACGTTGACTTTCTTCACGTTGACAACTAAGCAAGCGCGGGTAGAAAGTCGAACCTACTTTTCGTTGAAATCATTATTTTCCTATATAAAAAACGTCATCGAAGAAGCAAAGAGTAATTTGACAGCCGTTCTTTAGTCTAAAAACTGAGATTTGGACAAAGTGAGGTTCGACTTTCTACCCGCGCATGCTCGGATTTCTGCACGTTGACTTTCTTCACGTTGACAACTAAGCAAGCGCGGGTAGAAAGTCGAACCTACTTTTCGTTGAAATCATTATTTTCCTATATAAAAACGTCATCGAAGATGCAAAGAGTAATTTGACAGCCGTTCTTTAGTCTAAAAACTGAGATTTGGACAAAGTGAGGTTCGGACTTTCTACCCGCGCATGCTCGGATTTCTGCACGTTGACTTTCTTCACGTTGACAACTAAGCAAGCGCGGGTAGAAAGTCGAACCTACTTTTCGTTGAAATCATTATTTTCCTATATAAAAACGTCATCGAAGATGCAAAGAGTAATTTGACAGCCGTTCTTTAGTCTAAAAACTGAGATTTGGACAAAGTGAGGTTCGACTTTCTACCCGCGCATGCTCAGATTTCTGCACGTTGACTTTCTTCACGTTGACAACTAAGCAAGCGCGGGTAGAAAGTCGAACCTACTTTTCGTTGAAATCTTTATTTTCCTATATAAAAACGTCATCGAAGATGCAAAGAGTAATTTGACAGCCGTTCTTTAGTCTAAAAACTGAGATTTGGACAAAGTGAGGTTCGACTTTCTACCCGCGCATGCTCAGATTTCTGCACGTTGACTTTCTTCACGTTGACAACTAAGCAAGCGCGGGTAGAAAGTCGAACCTACTTTTCGTTTAAATCTTTATTTTCCTATATAAAAACGTCATCGAAGATGCAAAGAGTAATTTGACAGCCGTTCTTTAGTCTAAAAACTGAGATTTGCACAAAGTGAGGTTCGACTTTCTACCCGCGCATGCTCAGATTTCTGCACGTTGACTTTCTTCACGTTGACAACTAAGCAAGCGCGGGTAGAAAGTCGAACCTACTTTTCGTTGAAATCTTTATTTTCCTATATAAAAACGTCATCGAAGATGCAAAGAGTAATTTGACAGCCGTTCTTTAGTCTAAAAACTGAGATTTGGACAAAGTGAGGTTCGACTTTCTACCCGCGCATGCTCAGATTTCTGCACGTTGACTTTCTTCACGTTGACAACTAAGCAAGCGCGGGTAGAAAGTCGAACCTACTTTTCGTTTAAATCTTTATTTTCCTATATAAAAACGTCATCGAAGATGCAAAGAGTAATTTGACAGCCGTTCTTTAGTCTAAAAACTGAGATTTGGACAAAGTGAGGTTCGACTTTCTACCCGCGCTTGCTCAGATTTCTGCACGTTGACTTTCTTCACGTTGACAACTAAGCAAGCGCGGGTAGAAAGTCGAACCTACTTTTCGTTGAAATCTTTATTTTCCTATATAAAAACGTCATCGAAGATGCAAAGAGTAATTTGACAGCCGTTCTTTAGTCTAAAAACTGAGATTTGCACAAAGTGAGGTTCGACTTTCTACCCGCGCATGCTCAGATTTCTGCACGTTGACTTTCTTCACGTTGACAACTAAGCAAGCGCGGGTAGAAAGTCGAACCTACTTTTCGTTGAAATCATTATTTTCCTATATAAAAACGTCATCGAAGATGCAAAGAGTAATTTGACAGCCGTTCTTTAGTCTAAAAACTGAGATTTGCACAAAGTGAGGTTCGACTTTCTACCCGCGCATGCTCAGATTTCTGCACGTTGACTTTCTTCACGTTGACAACTAAGCAAGCGCGGGTAGAAAGTCGAACCTACTTTTCGTTGAAATCATTATTTTCCTATATAAAAACGTCATCGAAGATGCAAAGAGTAATTTGACAGCCGTTCTTTAGTCTAAAAACTGAGATTTGGACAAAGTGAGGTTCGACTTTCTACCCGCGCATGCTCGGATTTCTGCACATTGACTTTCTTCACGTTGACAACTAAGCAAGCGCGGGTAGAAAGTCGAACCTACTTTTCGTTGAAATCATTATTTTCCTATATAAAAACGTCATCGAAGATGCAAAGAGTAATTTGACAGCCGTTCTTTAGTCTAAAAACTGAGATTTGGACAAAGTGAGGTTCGACTTTCTACCCGCGCATGCTCAGATTTCTGCACGTTGACTTTCTTCACGTTGACAACTAAGCAAGCGCGGGTAGAAAGTCGAACCTACTTTTCGTTGAAATCTTTATTTTCCTATATAAAAACGTCATCGAAGATGCAAAGAGTAATTTGACAGCCGTTCTTTAGTCTAAAAACTGAGATTTGGACAAAGTGAGGTTCGACTTTCTACCCGCGCATGCTCAGATTTCTGCACGTTGACTTTCTTCACGTTGACAACTAAGCAAGCGCGGGTAGAAAGTCGAACCTACTTTTCGTTGAAATCTTTATTTTCCTATATAAAAACGTCATCGAAGATGCAAAGAGTAATTTGACAGCCGTTCTTTAGTCTAAAAACTGAGATTTGGACAAAGTGAGGTTCGACTTTCTACCCGCGCATGCTCAGATTTCTGCACGTTGACTTTCTTCACGTTGACAACTAAGCAAGCGCGGGTAGAAAGTCGAACCTACTTTTCGTTGAAATCTTTATTTTCCTATATAAAAACGTCATCGAAGATGCAAAGACTAATTTGACAGCCGTTCTTTAGTATAAAAACTGAGATTTGGACAAAGTGAGGTTCGACTTTCTACCCGCGCATGCTCGGATTTCTGCACGTTGACTTTCTTCACGTCGACAACTAAGCAAGCGCGGGTAGAAAGTCGAACCTACTTTTCGTTTAAATCTTTATTTTCCTATATAAAAACGTCATCGAAGATGCAAAGACTAATTTGACAGCCGTTCTTTAGTCTAAAAACTGAGATTTGCACAAAGTGAGGTTCGACTTTCTACCCGCGCATGCTCAGATTTCTGCACGTTGACTTTCTTCACGTTGACAACTAAGCAAGCGCGGGTAGAAAGTCGAACCTACTTTTCGTTGAAATCATTATTTTCCTATATAAAAACGTCATCGAAGATGCAAAGAGTAATTTGACAGCCGTTCTTTAGTCTAAAAACTGAGATTTGCACAAAGTGAGGTTCGACTTTCTACCCGCGCATGCTCCGATTTCTGCACGTTGACTTTCTTCACGTTGACAACTAAGCAAGCGCGGGTAGAAAGTCGAACCTACTTTTCGTTGAAATCTTTATTTTCCTATATAAAAACGTCATCGAAGATGCAAAGAGTAATTTGACAGCCGTTCTTTAGTCTAAAAACTGAGATTTGGACAAAGTGAGGTTCGACTTTCTACCCGCGCATGCTCGGATTTCTGCACGTTGACTTTCTTCACGTTGACAACTAAGCAAGCGCGGGTAGAAAGTCGAACCTACTTTTCGTTTAAATCTTTATTTTCCTATATAAAAACGTCATCGAAGATGCAAAGAGTAATTTGACAGCCGTTCTTTAGTCTAAAAACTGAGATTTGCACAAAGTGAGGTTCGACTTTCTACCCGCGCATGCTCGGATTTCTGCACGTTGACTTTCTTCACGTTGACAACTAAGCAAGCGCGGGTAGAAAGTCGAACCTACTTTTCGTTGAAATCATTATTTTCCTATATAAAAACGTCATCGAAGATGCAAAGAGTAATTTGACAGCCGTTCTTTAGTCTAAAAACTGAGATTTGGACAAAGTGAGGTTCGACTTTCTACCCGCGCATGCTCGGATTTCTGCACATTGACTTTCTTCACGTTGACAACTAAGCAAGCGCGGGTAGAAAGTCGAACCTACTTTTCGTTGAAATCATTATTTTCCTATATAAAAACGTCATCGAAGATGCAAAGAGTAATTTGACAGCCGTTCTTTAGTCTAAAAACTGAGATTTGCACAAAGTGAGGTTCGACTTTCTACCCGCGCATGCTCAGATTTCTGCACGTTGACTTTCTTCACGTTGACAACTAAGCAAGCGCGGGTAGAAAGTCGAACCTACTTTTCGTTGAAATCATTATTTTCCTATATAAAAACGTCATCGAAGATGCAAAGAGTAATTTGACAGCCGTTCTTTAGTCTAAAAACTGAGATTTGCACAAAGTGAGGTTCGACTTTCTACCCGCGCATGCTCAGATTTCTGCACGTTGACTTTCTTCACGTTGACAACTAAGCAAGCGCGGGTAGAAAGTCGAACCTACTTTTCGTTGAAATCATTATTTTCCTATATAAAAACGTCATCGAAGATGCAAAGAGTAATTTGACAGCCGTTCTTTAGTCTAAAAACTGAGATTTGGACAAAGTGAGGTTCGACTTTCTACCCGCGCATGCTCGGATTTCTGCCCGTTGACTTTCTTCACGTTGACAACTAAGCAAGCGCGGGTAGAAAGTCGAACCTACTTTTCGTTGAAATCATTATTTTCCTATATAAAAACGTCATCGAAGATGCAAAGAGTAATTTGACAGCCGTTCTTTAGTCTAAAAACTGAGATTTGGACAAAGTGAGGTTCGACTTTCTACCCGCGCATGCTCGGATTTCTGCACGTTGACTTTCTTCACGTTGACAACTAAGCAAGCGCGGGTAGAAAGTCGAACCTACTTTTCGTTGAAATCATTATTTTCCTATATAAAAACGTCATCGAAGATGCAAAGAGTAATTTGACAGCCGTTCTTTAGTCTAAAAACTGAGATTTGGACAAAGTGAGGTTCGACTTTCTACCCGCGCATGCTCAGATTTCTGCACGTTGACTTTCTTCACGTTGACAACTAAGCAAGCGCGGGTAGAAAGTCGAACCTACTTTTCGTTGAAATCTTTATTTTCCTATATAAAAACGTCATCGAAGATGCAAAGAGTAATTTGACAGCCGTTCTTTAGTCTAAAAACTGAGATTTGCACAAAGTGAGGTTCGACTTTCTACCCGCGCATGCTCAGATTTCTGCACGTTGACTTTCTTCACGTTGACAACTAAGCAAGCGCGGGTAGAAAGTCGAACCTACTTTTCGTTTAAATCTTTATTTTCCTATATAAAAACGTCATCGAAGATGCAAAGAGTAATTTGACAGCCGTTCTTTAGTCTAAAAACTGAGATTTGGACAAAGTGAGGTTCGACTTTCTACCCGCGCATGCTCGGATTTCTGCACGTTGACTTTCTTCACGTTGACAACTAAGCAAGCGCGGGTAGAAAGTCGAACCTACTTTTCGTTTAAATCTTTATTTTCCTATATAAAAACGTCATCGAAGATGCAAAGAGTAATTTGACAGCCGTTCTTTAGTCTAAAAACTGAGATTTGCACAAAGTGAGGTTCGACTTTCTACCCGCGCATGCTCAGATTTCTGCACGTTGACTTTCTTCACGTTGACAACTAAGCAAGCGCGGGTAGAAAGTCGAACCTACTTTTCGTTGAAATCATTATTTTCCTATATAAAAACGTCATCGAAGATGCAAAGAGTAATTTGACAGCCGTTCTTTAGTCTAAAAACTGAGATTTGCACAAAGTGAGGTTCGACTTTCTACCCGCGCATGCTCAGATTTCTGCACGTTGACTTTCTTCACGTTGACAACTAAGCAAGCGCGGGTAGAAAGTCGAACCTACTTTTCGTTGAAATCATTATTTTCCTATATAAAAACGTCATCGAAGATGCAAAGAGTAATTTGACAGCCGTTCTTTAGTCTAAAAACTGAGATTTGCACAAAGTGAGGTTCGACTTTCTACCCGCGCATGCTCAGATTTCTGCACGTTGACTTTCTTCACGTTGACAACTAAGCAAGCGCGGGTAGAAAGTCGAACCTACTTTTCGTTTAAATCTTTATTCTCCTATTTAAAAACGTCATCGAAGATGCAAAGACTAATTTGACAGCCGTTCTTTAGTCTAAAAACTGAGATTTGGACAAAGTGAGGTTCGACTTCCTACCCGCGCATGCTCGGATTTCTGCACATTGACTTTCTTCACGTTGACAACTAAGCAAGCGCGGGTAGAAAGTCGAACCTACTTTTCGTTGAAATCTTTATTTTCCTATATAAAAACGTCATCGAAGATGCAAAGACTAATTTGACAGCCGTTCTTTAGTATAAAAACTGAGATTTGGACAAAGTGAGGTTCGACTTTCTACCCGCGCATGCTCGGATTTCTGCACGTTGACTTTCTTCACGTCGACAACTAAGCAAGCGCGGGTAGAAAGTCGAACCTACTTTTCGTTTAAATCTTTATTTTCCTATATAAAAACGTCATCGAAGATGCAAAGACTAATTTGACAGCCGTTCTTTAGTCTAAAAACTGAGATTTGCACAAAGTGAGGTTCGACTTTCTACCCGCGCATGCTCAGATTTCTGCACGTTGACTTTCTTCACGTTGACAACTAAGCAAGCGCGGGTAGAAAGTCGAACCTACTTTTCGTTGAAATCATTATTTTCCTATATAAAAACGTCATCGAAGATGCAAAGAGTAATTTGACAGCCGTTCTTTAGTCTAAAAACTGAGATTTGCACAAAGTGAGGTTCGACTTTCTACCCGCGCATGCTCCGATTTCTGCACGTTGACTTTCTTCACGTTGACAACTAAGCAAGCGCGGGTAGAAAGTCGAACCTACTTTTCGTTGAAATCTTTATTTTCCTATATAAAAACGTCATCGAAGATGCAAAGAGTAATTTGACAGCCGTTCTTTAGTCTAAAAACTGAGATTTGGACAAAGTGAGGTTCGACTTTCTACCCGCGCATGCTCCGATTTCTGCACGTTGACTTTCTTCACGTTGACAACTAAGCAAGCGCGGGTAGAAAGTCGAACCTACTTTTCGTTGAAATCTTTATTTTCCTATATAAAAACGTCATCGAAGATGCAAAGAGTAATTTGACAGCCGTTCTTTAGTCTAAAAACTGAGATTTGCACAAAGTGAGGTTCGACTTTCTACCCGCGCATGCTCAGATTTCTGCACGTTGACTTTCTTCACGTTGACAACTAAGCAAGCGCGGGTAGAAAGTCGAACCTACTTTTCGTTGAAATCTTTATTTTCCTATATAAAAACGTCATCGAAGATGCAAAGAGTAATTTGACAGCCGTTCTTTAGTCTAAAAACTGAGATTTGGACAAAGTGAGGTTCGACTTTCTACCCGCGCATGCTCAGATTTCTGCACGTTGACTTTCTTCACGTTGACAACTAAGCAAGCGCGGGTAGAAAGTCGAACCTACTTTTCGTTAAAATCTTTATTTTCCTATATAAAAACGTCATCGAAGATGCAAAGAGTAATTTGACAGCCGTTCTTTAGTCTAAAAACTGAGATTTGCACAAAGTGAGGTTCGACTTTCTACCCGCGCTTGCTCAGATTTCTGCACGTTGACTTTCTTCACGTTGACAACTAAGCAAGCGCGGGTAGAAAGTCGAACCTACTTTTCGTTGAAATCATTATTTTCCTATATAAAAACGTCATCGAAGATGCAAAGAGTAATTTGACAGCCGTTCTTTAGTCTAAAAACTGAGATTTGGACAAAGTGAGGTTCGACTTTCTACCCGCGCTTGCTCAGATTTCTGCACGTTGACTTTCTTCACGTTGACAACTAAGCAAGCGCGGGTAGAAAGTCGAACCTACTTTTCGTTGAAATCTTTATTTTCCTATATAAAAACGTCATCGAAGATGCAAAGAGTAATTTGACAGCCGTTCTTTAGTCTAAAAACTGAGATTTGCACAAAGTGAGGTTCGACTTTCTACCCGCGCTTGCTCGGATTTCTGCACGTTGACTTTCTTCACGTTGACAACTAAGCAAGCGCGGGTAGAAAGTCGAACCTACTTTTCGTTGAAATCATTATTTTCCTATATAAAAACGTCATCGAAGATGCAAAGAGTAATTTGACAGCCGTTCTTTAGTCTAAAAACTGAGATTTGGACAAAGTGAGGTTCGACTTTCTACCCGCGCATGCTCGGATTTCTGCACGTTGACTTTCTTCACGTTGACAACTAAGCAAGCGCGGGTAGAAAGTCGAACCTACTTTTCGTTGAAATCTTTATTTTCCTATATAAAAACGTCATCGAAGATGCAAAGAGTAATTTGACAGCCGTTCTTTAGTCTAAAAACTGAGATTTGGACAAAGTGAGGTTCGACTTTCTACCCGCGCATGCTCAGATTTCTGCACGTTGACTTTCTTCACGTTGACAACTAAGCAAGCGCGGGTAGAAAGTCGAACCTACTTTTCGTTGAAATCTTTATTTTCCTATATAAAAACGTCATCGAAGATGCAAAGAGTAATTTGACAGCCGTTCTTTAGTCTAAAAACTGAGATTTGGACAAAGTGAGGTTCGACTTTCTACCCGCGCATGCTCAGATTTCTGCACGTTGACTTTCTTCACGTTGACAACTAAGCAAGCGCGGGTAGAAAGTCGAACCTACTTTTCGTTTAAATCTTTATTTTCCTATATAAAAACGTCATCGAAGATGCAAAGAGTAATTTGACAGCCGTTCTTTAGTCTAAAAACTGAGATTTGGACAAAGTGAGGTTCGACTTTCTACCCGCGCATGCTCGGATTTCTGCACGTTGACTTTCTTCACGTTGACAACTAAGCAAGCGCGGGTAGAAAGTCGAACCTACTTTTCGTTTAAATCTTTATTTTCCTATATAAAAACGTCATCGAAGATGCAAAGAGTAATTTGACAGCCGTTCTTTAGTCTAAAAACTGAGATTTGCACAAAGTGAGGTTCGACTTTCTACCCGCGCATGCTCAGATTTCTGCACGTTGACTTTCTTCACGTTGACAACTAAGCAAGCGCGGGTAGAAAGTCGAACCTACTTTTCGTTTAAATCTTTATTCTCCTATTTAAAAACGTCATCGAAGATGCAAAGACTAATTTGACAGCCGTTCTTTAGTCTAAAAACTGAGATTTGGACAAAGTGAGGTTCGACTTCCTACCCGCGCATGCTCGGATTTCTGCACATTGACTTTCTTCACGTTGACAACTAAGCAAGCGCGGGTAGAAAGTCGAACCTACTTTTCGTTGAAATCTTTATTTTCCTATATAAAAACGTCATCGAAGATGCAAAGACTAATTTGACAGCCGTTCTTTAGTATAAAAACTGAGATTTGGACAAAGTGAGGTTCGACTTTCTACCCGCGCATGCTCGGATTTCTGCACGTTGACTTTCTTCACGTCGACAACTAAGCAAGCGCGGGTAGAAAGTCGAACCTACTTTTCGTTTAAATCTTTATTTTCCTATATAAAAACGTCATCGAAGATGCAAAGACTAATTTGACAGCCGTTCTTTAGTCTAAAAACTGAGATTTGCACAAAGTGAGGTTCGACTTTCTACCCGCGCATGCTCAGATTTCTGCACGTTGACTTTCTTCACGTTGACAACTAAGCAAGCGCGGGTAGAAAGTCGAACCTACTTTTCGTTGAAATCATTATTTTCCTATATAAAAACGTCATCGAAGATGCAAAGAGTAATTTGACAGCCGTTCTTTAGTCTAAAAACTGAGATTTGCACAAAGTGAGGTTCGACTTTCTACCCGCGCATGCTCCGATTTCTGCACGTTGACTTTCTTCACGTTGACAACTAAGCAAGCGCGGGTAGAAAGTCGAACCTACTTTTCGTTGAAATCTTTATTTTCCTATATAAAAACGTCATCGAAGATGCAAAGAGTAATTTGACAGCCGTTCTTTAGTCTAAAAACTGAGATTTGGACAAAGTGAGGTTCGACTTTCTACCCGCGCATGCTCCGATTTCTGCACGTTGACTTTCTTCACGTTGACAACTAAGCAAGCGCGGGTAGAAAGTCGAACCTACTTTTCGTTGAAATCTTTATTTTCCTATATAAAAACGTCATCGAAGATGCAAAGAGTAATTTGACAGCCGTTCTTTAGTCTAAAAACTGAGATTTGCACAAAGTGAGGTTCGACTTTCTACCCGCGCATGCTCAGATTTCTGCACGTTGACTTTCTTCACGTTGACAACTAAGCAAGCGCGGGTAGAAAGTCGAACCTACTTTTCGTTGAAATCTTTATTTTCCTATATAAAAACGTCATCGAAGATGCAAAGAGTAATTTGACAGCCGTTCTTTAGTCTAAAAACTGAGATTTGGACAAAGTGAGGTTCGACTTTCTACCCGCGCATGCTCAGATTTCTGCACGTTGACTTTCTTCACGTTGACAACTAAGCAAGCGCGGGTAGAAAGTCGAACCTACTTTTCGTTAAAATCTTTATTTTCCTATATAAAAACGTCATCGAAGATGCAAAGAGTAATTTGACAGCCGTTCTTTAGTCTAAAAACTGAGATTTGCACAAAGTGAGGTTCGACTTTCTACCCGCGCTTGCTCCGATTTCTGCACGTTGACTTTCTTCACGTTGACAACTAAGCAAGCGCGGGTAGAAAGTCGAACCTACTTTTCGTTGAAATCTTTATTTTCCTATATAAAAACGTCATCGAAGATGCAAAGAGTAATTTGACAGCCGTTCTTTAGTCTAAAAACTGAGATTTGCACAAAGTGAGGTTCGACTTTCTACCCGCGCATGCTCCGATTTCTGCACGTTGACTTTCTTCACGTTGACAACTAAGCAAGCGCGGGTAGAAAGTCGAACCTACTTTTCGTTGAAATCATTATTTTCCTATATAAAAACGTCATCGAAGATGCAAAGAGTAATTTGACAGCCGTTCTTTAGTCTAAAAACTGAGATTTGCACAAAGTGAGGTTCGACTTTCTACCCGCGCATGCTCCGATTTCTGCACGTTGACTTTCTTCACGTTGACAACTAAGCAAGCGCGGGTAGAAAGTCGAACCTACTTTTCGTTGAAATCATTATTTTCCTATATAAAAACGTCATCGAAGATGCAAAGAGTAATTTGACAGCCGTTCTTTAGTCTAAAAACTGAGATTTGGACAAAGTGAGGTTCGACTTTCTACCCGCGCATGCTCAGATTTCTGCACGTTGACTTTCTTCACGTTGACAACTAAGCAAGCGCGGGTAGAAAGTCGAACCTACTTTTCGTTGAAATCATTATTTTCCTATATAAAAACGTCATCGAAGATGCAAAGAGTAATTTGACAGCCGTTCTTTAGTCTAAAAACTGAGATTTGCACAAAGTGAGGTTCGACTTTCTACCCGCGCATGCTCAGATTTCTGCACGTTGACTTTCTTCACGTTGACAACTAAGCAAGCGCGGGTAGAAAGTCGAACCTACTTTTCGTTGAAATCATTATTTTCCTATATAAAAACGTCATCGAAGATGCAAAGAGTAATTTGACAGCCGTTCTTTAGTCTAAAAACTGAGATTTGCACAAAGTGAGGTTCGACTTTCTACCCGCGCATGCTCAGATTTCTGCACGTTGACTTTCTTCACGTTGACAACTAAGCAAGCGCGGGTAGAAAGTCGAACCTACTTTTCGTTGAAATCTTTATTTTCCTATATAAAAACGTCATCGAAGATGCAAAGAGTAATTTGACAGCCGTTCTTTAGTCTAAAAACTGAGATTTGCACAAAGTGAGGTTCGACTTTCTACCCGCGCATGCTCCGATTTCTGCACGTTGACTTTCTTCACGTTGACAACTAAGCAAGCGCGGGTAGAAAGTCGAACCTACTTTTCGTTGAAATCATTATTTTCCTATATAAAAACGTCATCGAAGATGCAAAGAGTAATTTGACAGCCGTTCTTTAGTCTAAAAACTGAGATTTGGACAAAGTGAGGTTCGACTTTCTACCCGCGCATGCTCCGATTTCTGCACGTTGACTTTCTTCACGTTGACAACTAAGCAAGCGCGGGTAGAAAGTCGAACCTACTTTTCGTTGAAATCTTTATTTTCCTATATAAAAACGTCATCGAAGATGCAAAGAGTAATTTGACAGCCGTTCTTTAGTCTAAAAACTGAGATTTGCACAAAGTGAGGTTCGACTTTCTACCCGCGCATGCTCCGATTTCTGCACGTTGACTTTCTTCACGTTGACAACTAAGCAAGCGCGGGTAGAAAGTCGAACCTACTTTTCGTTGAAATCATTATTTTCCTATATAAAAACGTCATCGAAGATGCAAAGAGTAATTTGACAGCCGTTCTTTAGTCTAAAAACTGAGATTTGCACAAAGTGAGGTTCGACTTTCTACCCGCGCATGCTCCGATTTCTGCACGTTGACTTTCTTCACGTTGACAACTAAGCAAGCGCGGGTAGAAAGTCGAACCTACTTTTCGTTGAAATCATTATTTTCCTATATAAAAACGTCATCGAAGATGCAAAGAGTAATTTGACAGCCGTTCTTTAGTCTAAAAACTGAGATTTGCACAAAGTGAGGTTCGACTTTCTACCCGCGTATGCTCCGATTTCTGCACGTTGAATTTCTTCACGTTGACAACTAAGCAAGCGCGGGTAGAAAGTCGAACCTACTTTTCGTTGAAATCTTTATTTTCCTATATAAAAACGTCATCGAAGATGCAAAGAGTAATTTGACAGCCGTTCTTTAGTCTAAAAACTGAGATTTGCACAAAGTGAGGTTCGACTTTCTACCCGCGCATGCTCAGATTTCTGCACGTTGACTTTCTTCACGTTGACAACTAAGCAAGCGCGGGTAGAAAGTCGAACCTACTTTTCGTTGAAATCTTTATTTTCCTATATAAAAACGTCATCGAAGATGCAAAGAGTAATTTGACAGCCGTTCTTTAGTCTAAAAACTGAGATTTGCACAAAGTGAGGTTCGACTTTCTACCCGCGCATGCTCCGATTTCTGCACGTTGACTTTCTTCACGTTGACAACTAAGCAAGCGCGGGTAGAAAGTCGAACCTACTTTTCGTTGAAATCATTATTTTCCTATATAAAAACGTCATCGAAGATGCAAAGAGTAATTTGACAGCCGTTCTTTAGTCTAAAAACTGAGATTTGCACAAAGTGAGGTTCGACTTTCTACCCGCGCATGCTCCGATTTCTGCACGTTGACTTTCTTCACGTTGACAACTAAGCAAGCGCGGGTAGAAAGTCGAACCTACTTTTCGTTGAAATCATTATTTTCCTATATAAAAACGTCATCGAAGATGCAAAGAGTAATTTGACAGCCGTTCTTTAGTCTAAAAACTGAGATTTGCACAAAGTGAGGTTCGACTTTCTACCCGCGCATGCTCAGATTTCTGCACGTTGACTTTCTTCACGTTGACAACTAAGCAAGCGCGGGTAGAAAGTCGAACCTACTTTTCGTTGAAATCATTATTTTCCTATATAAAAACGTCATCGAAGATGCAAAGAGTAATTTGACAGCCGTTCTTTAGTCTAAAAACTGAGATTTGGACAAAGTGAGGTTCGACTTTCTACCCGCGCATGCTCAGATTTCTGCACGTTGACTTTCTTCACGTTGACAACTAAGCAAGCGCGGGTAGAAAGTCGAACCTACTTTTCGTTGAAATCTTTATTTTCCTATATAAAAACGTCATCGAAGATGCAAAGAGTAATTTGACAGCCGTTCTTTAGTCTAAAAACTGAGATTTGGACAAAGTGAGGTTCGACTTTCTACCCGCGCATGCTCAGATTTCTGCACGTTGACTTTCTTCACGTTGACAACTAAGCAAGCGCGGGTAGAAAGTCGAACCTACTTTTCGTTGAAATCTTTATTTTCCTATATAAAAACGTCATCGAAGATGCAAAGAGTAATTTGACAGCCGTTCTTTAGTCTAAAAACTGAGATTTGGACAAAGTGAGGTTCGACTTTCTACCCGCGCATGCTCAGATTTCTGCACGTTGACTTTCTTCACGTTGACAACTAAGCAAGCGCGGGTAGAAAGTCGAACCTACTTTTCGTTGAAATCTTTATTTTCCTATATAAAAACGTCATCGAAGATGCAAAGAGTAATTTGACAGCCGTTCTTTAGTCTAAAAACTGAGATTTGGACAAAGTGAGGTTCGACTTTCTACCCGCGCATGCTCAGATTTCTGCACGTTGACTTTCTTCACGTTGACAACTAAGCAAGCGCGGGTAGAAAGTCGAACCTACTTTTCGTTGAAATCTTTATTTTCCTATATAAAAACGTCATCGAAGATGCAAAGAGTAATTTGACAGCCGTTCTTTAGTCTAAAAACTGAGATTTGGACAAAGTGAGGTTCGACTTTCTACCCGCGCATGCTCAGATTTCTGCACGTTGACTTTCTTCACGTTGACAACTAAGCAAGCGCGGGTAGAAAGTCGAACCTACTTTTCGTTGAAATCTTTATTTTCCTATATAAAAACGTCATCGAAGATGCAAAGAGTAATTTGACAGCCGTTCTTTAGTCTAAAAACTGAGATTTGGACAAAGTGAGGTTCGACTTTCTACCCGCGCATGCTCAGATTTCTGCACGTTGACTTTCTTCACGTTGACAACTAAGCAAGCGCGGGTAGAAAGTCGAACCTACTTTTCGTTGAAATCTTTATTTTCCTATATAAAAACGTCATCGAAGATGCAAAGAGTAATTTGACAGCCGTTCTTTAGTCTAAAAACTGAGATTTGGACAAAGTGAGGTTCGACTTTCTACCCGCGCATGCTCGGATTTCTGCACGTTGACTTTCTTCACGTTGACAACTAAGCAAGCGCGGGTAGAAAGTCGAACCTACTTTTCGTTGAAATCTTTATTTTCCTATATAAAAACGTCATCGAAGATGCAAAGAGTAATTTGACAGCCGTTCTTTAGTCTAAAAACTGAGATTTGCACAAAGTGAGGTTCGACTTTCTACCCGCGCATGCTCCGATTTCTGCACGTTGACTTTCTTCACGTTGACAACTAAGCAAGCGCGGGTAGAAAGTCGAACCTACTTTTCGTTGAAATCATTATTTTCCTATATAAAAACGTCATCGAAGATGCAAAGAGTAATTTGACAGCCGTTCTTTAGTCTAAAAACTGAGATTTGGACAAAGTGAGGTTCGACTTTCTACCCGCGCATGCTCAGATTTCTGCACGTTGACTTTCTTCACGTTGACAACTAAGCAAGCGCGGGTAGAAAGTCGAACCTACTTTTCGTTGAAATCATTATTTTCCTATATAAAAACGTCATCGAAGATGCAAAGAGTAATTTGACAGCCGTTCTTTAGTCTAAAAACTGAGATTTGCACAAAGTGAGGTTCGACTTTCTACCCGCGCATGCTCAGATTTCTGCACGTTGACTTTCTTCACGTTGACAACTAAGCAAGCGCGGGTAGAAAGTCGAACCTACTTTTCGTTTAAATCTTTATTCTCCTATTTAAAAACGTCATCGAAGATGCAAAGACTAATTTGACAGCCGTTCTTTAGTCTAAAAACTGAGATTTGGACAAAGTGAGGTTCGACTTCCTACCCGCGCATGCTCGGATTTCTGCACATTGACTTTCTTCACGTTGACAACTAAGCAAGCGCGGGTAGAAAGTCGAACCTACTTTTCGTTGAAATCTTTATTTTCCTATATAAAAACGTCATCGAAGATGCAAAGACTAATTTGACAGCCGTTCTTTAGTATAAAAACTGAGATTTGGACAAAGTGAGGTTCGACTTTCTACCCGCGCATGCTCGGATTTCTGCACGTTGACTTTCTTCACGTCGACAACTAAGCAAGCGCGGGTAGAAAGTCGAACCTACTTTTCGTTTAAATCTTTATTTTCCTATATAAAAACGTCATCGAAGATGCAAAGACTAATTTGACAGCCGTTCTTTAGTCTAAAAACTGAGATTTGCACAAAGTGAGGTTCGACTTTCTACCCGCGCATGCTCAGATTTCTGCACGTTGACTTTCTTCACGTTGACAACTAAGCAAGCGCGGGTAGAAAGTCGAACCTACTTTTCGTTGAAATCATTATTTTCCTATATAAAAACGTCATCGAAGATGCAAAGAGTAATTTGACAGCCGTTCTTTAGTCTAAAAACTGAGATTTGCACAAAGTGAGGTTCGACTTTCTACCCGCGCATGCTCCGATTTCTGCACGTTGACTTTCTTCACGTTGACAACTAAGCAAGCGCGGGTAGAAAGTCGAACCTACTTTTCGTTGAAATCTTTATTTTCCTATATAAAAACGTCATCGAAGATGCAAAGAGTAATTTGACAGCCGTTCTTTAGTCTAAAAACTGAGATTTGGACAAAGTGAGGTTCGACTTTCTACCCGCGCATGCTCAGATTTCTGCACGTTGACTTTCTTCACGTTGACAACTAAGCAAGCGCGGGTAGAAAGTCGAACCTACTTTTCGTTGAAATCATTATTTTCCTATATAAAAACGTCATCGAAGATGCAAAGAGTAATTTGACAGCCGTTCTTTAGTCTAAAAACTGAGATTTGGACAAAGTGAGGTTCGACTTTCTACCCGCGCATGCTCAGATTTCTGCACGTTGACTTTCTTCACGTTGACAACTAAGCAAGCGCGGGTAGAAAGTCGAACCTACTTTTCGTTGAAATCATTATTTTCCTATATAAAAACGTCATCGAAGATGCAAAGAGTAATTTGACAGCCGTTCTTTAGTCTAAAAACTGAGATTTGCACAAAGTGAGGTTCGACTTTCTACCCGCGCATGCTCAGATTTCTGCACGTTGACTTTCTTCACGTTGACAACTAAGCAAGCGCGGGTAGAAAGTCGAACCTACTTTTCGTTGAAATCATTATTTTCCTATATAAAAACGTCATCGAAGATGCAAAGAGTAATTTGACAGCCGTTCTTTAGTCTAAAAACTGAGATTTGGACAAAGTGAGGTTCGACTTTCTACCCGCGCATGCTCAGATTTCTGCACGTTGACTTTCTTCACGTTGACAACTAAGCAAGCGCGGGTAGAAAGTCGAACCTACTTTTCGTTGAAATCTTTATTTTCCTATATAAAAACGTCATCGAAGATGCAAAGAGTAATTTGACAGCCGTTCTTTAGTCTAAAAACTGAGATTTGGACAAAGTGAGGTTCGACTTTCTACCCGCGCATGCTCAGATTTCTGCACGTTGACTTTCTTCACGTTGACAACTAAGCAAGCGCGGGTAGAAAGTCGAACCTACTTTTCGTTGAAATCATTATTTTCCTATATAAAAACGTCATCGAAGATGCAAAGAGTAATTTGACAGCCGTTCTTTAGTCTAAAAACTGAGATTTGCACAAAGTGAGGTTCGACTTTCTACCCGCGCATGCTCAGATTTCTGCACGTTGACTTTCTTCACGTTGACAACTAAGCAAGCGCGGGTAGAAAGTCGAACCTACTTTTCGTTGAAATCATTATTTTCCTATATAAAAACGTCATCGAAGATGCAAAGAGTAATTTGACAGCCGTTCTTTAGTCTAAAAACTGAGATTTGGACAAAGTGAGGTTCGACTTTCTACCCGCGCATGCTCAGATTTCTGCACGTTGACTTTCTTCACGTTGACAACTAAGCAAGCGCGGGTAGAAAGTCGAACCTACTTTTCGTTGAAATCTTTATTTTCCTATATAAAAACGTCATCGAAGATGCAAAGAGTAATTTGACAGCCGTTCTTTAGTCTAAAAACTGAGATTTGGACAAAGTGAGGTTCGACTTTCTACCCGCGCATGCTCAGATTTCTGCACGTTGACTTTCTTCACGTTGACAACTAAGCAAGCGCGGGTAGAAAGTCGAACCTACTTTTCGTTAAAATTTTGAAATTTTTGGAAGTCGTTTTATGGCTTCATTTGATACCGTCCAGTTTGCCTAACGCAACGCTGTCGCTACTTTATGATTCGGAGTCATACTTTCCAAGTTATGGCCGTTTGAATTTCACTCCAACTTTGGTGAAAAATCGTGCTTTTTTATTTACCATCGTACGGACTTCATTTTGGGCTTTTCTGAAAGCCCTTTAAGTTTCCATCGTGGGGATGTTTTTATATTCGCAATATCTCAAAAACTCTAAGAGTTATCGAGGTTGAAACTTTGTGAGAATTTGAGTTTTAATCAACTTTTGTGAAGCACTCGAAATTTATCACTTAAATGGGGAAACCGAGTACAAAAACGTGTTCAGCGACAAAAATTACGTCGGAAAAAGACATTTTCTCTGGGTGGGCATGATGTTGGTTTTTCTTGGGTATTTTTGAGAATTTTCATGCACTTAATATGTGCCATGATTTTGGTCGAAAATTTTCAAGCACTTTCTTATGACCTCAATTCATAATAGACAGCTCGCTGAACAAAAAGCTGTTGCTAATTGTTAATTTGGACCCTTAATTTTCAAGACTATGACAATTTGATTTTTTTTTGAGCAAAATTTTGGTCAAAATTGAAAAATTGAACTTTTTTTTTTACAAAGCTAAAACTTTCGTTTAAATTTTTTTAGAACGCCCTTGGAATGTCGATGGAAAGGGCGTTTCTGTATTCGAAATGATTTCAAGACTCTGATAGTTATCGAGGATTTAATTTCTTAAAAATTTCAATTTTTGTCTTCTTTTGTAAAATACTCGAAATCCGTCGATTGAATTGGCAATTTGGGTACAAAATCGAGATCGGCGACGAGACTTGCGTTAGAAAATTATCTCCTCCGTACCTGAGGGCGACTGATTTTCATTTTAGCATTTTTGAAAATTTTCATCGATTGAGGTAGGAACAAAAAATTCGAGTTGCCAAAATTTTTGTCAAAATTGAAAAATTCGAATTTCTTATTTAAAGTCGTAAGTCTTTTACAATGCATTTACTAGAAGCCCCTTGAAAGTCGACTAAGGTGATTAATTTCTATTTAAAATAACTTCGCATCTTTAGTAGTTATCAACGTTTGAAATTAAGAAAAAATTGAATTTTTGTGTTCATTTATAAAATGTTGAAAATCTATCACTTAAATGGACAAATGCAGTACGAAAATGAGATCAGAACGGCAGGTTACGTTAAAAATTGCTGTTTTTGAAAGTTCAATATGATTGGTGTCGATTTTAGCATTTTTGAAAATTTTAATCGGTTGAGATAGAAAAAAAAATTGAAAATTTTGAAATTTTTGATGGGTCTTTTATGACTCCATTGTAAACTTTTGGTTTCGTAAAACACACCGGCGCGATCAGATTTTGATTTGGACGCTTAATACCGAGGATAAGACAATTTAAAATTTCGAAATTGAGCTTTGTTATTTACAACATTCCAAATTCCATTTTATCCTTGTTGGAAAGCCCTTTGGAAGAGGATTAAAATGATAACTTGGGTCGAAATAGCGCAGAAAGTTATGAAAATTTGAATTTTGCAGTAAATTTTGTACTCTTTTCCAAGTTACGGAAAACGTATCCAGAAAATCGACAAATCAAATCTGAAAACAGTTTGACAGAATGAATTGTTGGTCCAAAGGGATTGGTCTTCAGTTTGAAATTTTATTGAAACATTAACTTTCAATGATTTGCTCTCCCCTCTTCTACCGGCGCCAATGGATGTTGACAAGTTGTCAAACCAACAACAAACAAACAATCGGTTTTGAGGTTATGTTGCGCTCCTTAATATGAACAATATGAGCTCAGAAACTACAAATTTCGACTTAATATGCAGAATTTGCATGAAAACCAACGTTTGCACGTCCTTATTTTCATCCAATAAACGATTATCGCTTCAATTTTCTTACATGTTGGACTTTTGCGCTTCAGTGCAGGTGAAAATTTCGGTTTTTGTCGCAAACTTATCGAAACCATAAAAACCCCACAATTTTCAGGCCGAAATCGACGACGGTTTACCTACCAACATATGCAGAAAATGCGCTACTGTCCTCACAACTTTCTACAAATTCAAAAAATCAACAATCAACAACGACCAAAAACTCCGCCAACTTAAAAACGCAACAGAAACATCGAAACAAATCGACGAAAAGACACCAGAAGAGGTGAATCAAACGGAACAAAAAGTTCCAACAACAGAAGTCAAAATAAAAAAATACACAAAAACTCACCAATGCGACATTTGCGGAAGATTCTTCAATTGCCGCAGCAATTTCGTCCAACACATGCGTAAACACACGGGAGAAAGACCATTCAAATGTCCGGAATGTCAAAAGAGTTTTGCGCGTTCGGAACATTTAATCACACACACTCGCACCCATACGGGTAAAAAGATACAAAAATGTAGATATAATACTACAATAATTTTTTTTAGGAGAAAGACCCCATAAATGTTCCATTTGTTCGCAAACTTTTATCCAATACGCTTCCCTCAGCACCCACATGCGAACTCACAGCGGTGAAAAACCTCACCAATGCTCAATTTGCGGCAAATCTTTCAGTCAAGCCAACACGTTAACGTATCACATCCGTACCCATACGGGCGAAACACCGTTCAAATGCAAATTGTGCAACAAAGGCTTCAAACATTCCGGCAATCTCAACATCCACATGAGATTCCACAGAAACGAAAGACCTTTCGTTTGTAACATATGCGGCCGTCGTTTTGTAACAAGTTCGCATCTCACCGTACATATAAAAAGACACACGGGAGATAAAGCTCATAAATGTAAAGTTTGCGAAAAAGCTTTCGTTCGATCACAAGAACTTAAAGATCACGCGGTCACGCATTCGGGGGAACGGCCCTACATGTGCAGGTTGTGCCTCAAAAGGTACACGCAAAGCAGCCATTTGAGCAGACACATGAAAACGCACAAAGACATCAACCAATTTACCCAATAATTTTCAATAAATCCTCAAAATTTTCTTGCCACTTTCAATCATTTTAATTACGACAGCCATTTAGATTGGGAAATTAAAAAATAATTTCAAATTTCCCGCGCGTTTCTGATTGGTTGTTAGGTGACGTCACGTCAACGTGGACCAATCGCGTATCGCCAACGAAATAGCCGGACAGTTTCAACGATTTGTCATTCAAACCCCCCGAGAACTGTCAACGTGTAAAGAAAAAACGTTATTTTCGCTAGTTTCGTTGAAAAATCACGATCGAATCGAAGCGAAATCAATCGAGTCAAGTTTCCACCAAACTTCCGTTTCGATTCGTAAAAAGAATCGTCGTAATTTCACGGAAAATCGCAAAATCATCGTTTCTAACCCAACTTTTTCACCGATGGATCTCCAACTTTTTCTCGTCGTTTTCCTGGCGACAATAGCCGCAATCACGACCGCGTTAAAACAAGGAGAATGCGAAGGTGAGTTTTTTCGTTGAACGATCCGTTGTAAATTTCCGAAATTCCAGTTTGTATCAAAACCATCGATAAATTCTCGTCGAAACTGTCGGAAGCCGACAAGAAAGACCCGAAAAAAATCGAAGCCGAATTCAAAAGATACTGCAAGAACAGCAAGAGTAAAGAGAATCGATTCGTGAGTTTCGTTGATTTTTTTTTGGGTAATTGCTGAAATTTTTTTTAGTGTTATTATTTGGGTGGTTTAGAGGAGAGTGCTACCGGTATTTTGGGTGAAATGTCGAAACCTTTATCGTGGTCGATGCCTTCCGATAAAATTTGCGAGAAACTAAAGAAAAAAGATGCTCAAATATGCGAATTGCGTTACGACGTCGAAATCGATTTGAAAACTGTGGATTTGAAGAAACTGAAAGTTAGAGATTTGAAGAAGATTATCAACGATTGGGGCGAGGACTGTCAAGGGTGTATCGAAAAGAGCGAATTTATTCAAAGAATAGAAGAACTGAAACCCCAACATACCGAGCTTTAAGCGCGGAATTTTCTTTGACAATACAAATAGGTGAAATTCGCGGACTGTTAATTTATTTCGTTTTGTCGATAACAAAACAGTATCAGTGATGTGTACTTTTAGTTTAGCCCTTCTACCGTTTTTAAAAAATTGCGTTAGAAATGTATTTATATTTATAATAAATAAGTCATAAATGCCGTTGCAGTTTTCTCCGTGTAACCTCTCCAATTGTAGAAAACTGTATTATCGACACGTGTATAATTGGTTGTCTACACAATTCAACGAAATTTCTTTGTTACTCGATTTCTAAATCGCATCGGGTTTGGTAATCCAAACGTTTTCGTCGATTTGAACCTTTGACTCTTCAACCTAATCCGTTAGTTAACAATAAAATTGATTCTGTTTTTTTTAGTTCATGGCGAACAAGCATCCATGCACGGTACGAACAATAATCGCCGGTAAACATTGTTATTTATAAATTAGGCCTTTGGAAGCGACCTTACGTTGACCTCAATGAATCTTTCGAGTCTTGAGAGCCTTCTAAATTTAAAACTTTTGCTTCGCCTCGCCAATGAAACTCACGGTAATAAAATAATTATTTGCTAAAGTTCTTTTTTACCTCGTTAGAATAATTTTTTTAATTATTGGGGGGTACTCAACGATTTGTTTGCGAATAATTGAATTAGTTGATAAATCCGGTTCGAAAAAAGGTCAGATGGCGACCTCTGTCCTCAATTTTTTTACAACTACAACAAACAATTCTGGGAAGGAGCTCCATCAAGTAATACAGAAACTTCCAGTCTTTCAGAACTCTAAAAATCGAATTTACTATTGGTAAACAACAACAATGTTGATGTTGTTTATGTAAATATCTAAACCTAATTTTGCATCATTGACGGTTTTAACTGACTGAAAATATTAAGAAAGAAATTGAGGTCGCTACTTGTGTCATGCAATTGCATAGATGCAATACATACAAAAAATGTGTATTAACGAGATATACAGAGCGGTTCTTGTTCATGACTCTGTAGAAAAATATAGAGAAATAAAGAAAAAACTTCCAAACAAAAAAATTAATAATTTTGAAATTTTCAGAGAATAATTTGAGTTGCAACTAAAATTTTCCATTTAATCGATCACTTTCCTTTTCCAACCATCATCGACTAATCTTAACAGTTAGAGAGAAAGTCGACAGTATCATAACAGTCATCCATCATCAAGCAAAGATCATCAGTTTCGCTATCGATGAACAAATGGTGTGAATATTGTGATTATGACGTAATTCCCGAAACTATCAGCTACAATCGACAACACAGTAACGGTAATTTGTTAAAAAAAAATTTAGAAAAACAAATTAAAATTCTTTTCCAATGATTTACGTTGTGGTTTGCCAAAATAGTTGGTTGTGGCGCCACTGTTACTTACAAACGTACGATGGACTGTAATAAATTAATTATTGCCGGTTGTTACCGCATTGGCCACGTGCTACGTCAGGTGTTGTAACTAATAAATATTAAACAAGGAAAAACCGTCAAAGTGTTTTGAAGATCCGAAAGCCACCCGTTGAGGAGGCAAATTTCAATACAATACGTTCATTAGACGAATGGATGCGGTTAGAATCGAAAAAGATTTTAATTAACGTAATTTCGTTAGTCATTTAAATTTATTAGAAGCGGACGTGACGAATTACGATTGAATTGAAAAGAAGAACGAACAATGCAAGCAAGGTGACTTTCAATTTGGGCCTCGCTAATGTTGTTCACCTGAAAACAACAGGGTCGTACCTAATGTTTTTTAAACTTCTGTTCATACAATGCATTAATTGAGTAATGCCCTTAGCTTCATGTATCACGGTTCGTCAGAAAATGAAATAAAAATATTTTTGAAATGGCAGCGCCTCGCGAGTTTTTGGTTACAACAAAAACTAGCAATTCCACCAATATTTTAGTGGCGGATATAAAAACTACAATAAATTCTCTATCGAAAGATACCAAAAATTTCGTGTGAAATAGTTTTAATTTATGTGTAAAGTGTACACAAAGTTGAACAACTTTGCAAAGCTCGAAACTTACAAATGAAACAAATATATTTTTTGAAAATACTTTCGTTTGATTCTTTCATCTTTAGTCTTCCCGTCAACAAAATCAGATTTTCTTAGAAATTGATAGATAAGTCTATAATCAAAAACTACAAAAACAAGTTTCTTCTCCGAATTTTTCGACCACATTAATCGCGATTAAACTATTTTATTGCTTCATATCTCAGTTTGTTAAAAAATGGGGTCAAGTACAAATATTTTAAGAATTTCAACTCCCCACAAGTTTTTGGTTACAACAAAAACTAGTAATTCCACGAATTTTTTAGTGGCTGTTATAAGAACTACAATAAATTGTCTATCGAAAGAGACCAAAAATAACGTGCAAAATAATTTTAATTTATGTGTAAAGTGGACACAAAGTTGAACAACTTTGCACAGCTTGAAATTTACAACAAAAACAAATATATCTTTTGAAAGTACTTTTGTTTGATTCTTTCATGTTTGGTCTTTCCGTCGACAAAATCAGATTTTCTTAGAAATTGATAGACAAGTCTATAATCGAAGACTACAAAAGCGGTTTCTTTCGACGAATTCTGCCACATCAATCGTGATAAAAGTATTTTATTGCTTCATATCTCACCGTTTGACAAAAATTGGACGCAAGTACAAATATTTTAAGAATTTCAACTCCCCACGAGTTTTTGGTTACAACAAAAACTAGCAATTCCATCAATATTTTAGTGGCGGTTATAAAAACTACAATAAATTCTCTATCGAAAGACACCAAAAATTTCGTGTGAAATAGTTTTAATTTATGTGTAAAGTGTACACAAAGTTGAACAACTTTGCAAAGCTCGAAACTTACAACTGAAACAAATATATTTTTTGAAAATACTTTCGTTTGATTCTTTCATCTTTAGTCTTCCCGTCAACAAAATCAGATTTTCTTAGAAATTGATAGATAAGTCTATAATCAAAAACTACAAAAACAAGTTTCTTCTCCGAATTTTTCGACCACATTAATCGCGATTAAACTATTTTATTGCTTCATATCTCAGTTTGTTAAAAAATGGGGGCAAGTACAAATATTTTAAGAATTTCAACTCCCCACAAGTTTTTGGTTACAACAAAAACTAGTAATTCCACGAATTTTTTAGTGGCTGTTATAAGAACTACAATAAATTGTCTATCGAAAGAGACCAAAAATAACGTGCAAAATAATTTTAATTTATGTGTAAAGTGGACACAAAGTTGAACAACTTTGCACAGCTTGAAATTTACAACAAAAACAAATATATTTTTAGAAAGTACTTTTGTTTGATTCTTTCATGTTTGGTCTTTCCGTCGACAAAATCAGATTTTCTTAGAAATTGATAGACAAGTCTATAATCGAAAACTACAAAAGCGGTTTTTTTCGACGAATTCTTCTGCCACATCAATCGTGATAAAAGTATTTTATTGCTTCATATCTCACCGTTTGACAAAAATTGGACGCAAGTACAAATATTTTAAGAATTTCAACTCCCCACGAGTTTTTGGTTACAGCAAAAACTAGCAATTCCACCAATATTTTAGTGGCGGTTATAAAAACTACAATAAATTGTCTATGGAAAGAGACCAAAAATAACGTGTAGTTTTAATTTATGTGTAAAGTGTACACAAAGTTGAACAACTTTGCAAAGCTCGAAACTTACAACCGAAACAAATATATTTAAAAAAATAGTTTCGTTTGATTCTTTCATCTTTAGTCTTTCCGTCAACAAAATCAAATTTTCTTAGAAATTTATAGAAAAGTCTATAACCAAAAAGTACGAAAACGTGTTTTTTTTTACGCCAAACTTTTCGCCCGCATTAATCGCGATAAATTTCCAACGTAACGAAAAATGAAACGGTTTCCGATTCGTCCACAACGCAATTGATGACAGAAATATTTTTACTCCATTTCGCAAGAATAGAAAACGTTACAAAGAAACGCTGTCGATTTCCGTTCTTTCTAAACGCAATTTTTCTTCAATAAAATAAAAAATTCGATCGACTTACCTTGTCGACTGTTCGTGCGTCCAATCTGGAAAAAAAATTTTTTTTGTTAAAAAGTAACAATAACGCTATAAAAATATTTTATAAAAAAAACTTAAGTAAAACACTCTGTAGATATATATTTCGATTTTTCGCAACGTGCAATAAAAATTTCTTCCCTTATTAATTAATTAACGTGACGGGTGGGGACGATTGATTGCTCCGGTTACGCGCCATCATATCGTCTGTTGAAATGATGAATGAATGGGCGGGGCCGTTGGTGATTGCGACCAATCAAGAGGATCGCCCGATACGCACCCCTGTTACTATTTTTACTATCATAGTAATTCCGTAGTATTGACGTCACGTTGCTTAGGAACCGTAACAATTATTTGGTGAATTATCGAAAAAAGGCAGTGGCGGCGTCCGTTATCACTACAACTGATGTCGTATCAGTGATTGTTGTTTAACAAATCAATTTTCGCGTATGAAAAGGTAGAAAAAAAAACAATGGCGGTGATAATTCAATAATAGTTGCAAAAAAACAAAAGAAACGTTAGTGGCGGCGTCAATTAAAGTTTTAAGTACTTTTTTAATATAAAAAATAGAAATAAAAAAATGATTTTTGGAAAAATTTCTAATTAAATTGAGATATTGATATATGCTGTAACGAAGAACACCCTGTATACAAAAAAAGGGTTTTTGCAAAATTTGGAATTTATCAAACTACCACTCGATTTTTGGAAAATTTTGACTGTACTGTTGGTAACAACTTGATGTTTAATATGTACACCAGTGGCGGCGTCGATTAAAAATTTTCGGTTTGCCAAATATAATTTTTTCAAAATTAAATTACATAGGCGTATCAAAATTGTTTTAATTAAATGTACAAAATAAAGTTTAACACGGTGACACCAGTGGCGGAGATAAGTCAAATAAAATTGATCTGTCGGTGTTTTCAACACACGAAAATACTTTAAGCCAGTGACGGAGGGATAGAAAAATTACCTATAAAATTAAAATTAATATTCTCGTAATAGAGCAAATTTGAAACGTAATAATTAAATTTGCGGACTTGTACTGTAATTAGGGGGAGGAGCGTTTCACTTTTCGTTACGCATAATTACCGCACGTCAGCAATGATAATAACAATTAATTTTCAACAATCATCAAGTAAAGTTCACTTGCTCAAATTGACAGCGACTTTCTAACAATAATAACAATCAAAACCTCTTTGATTGACATTAACCCTAACTGTACAATTATCGCGTTAAGATTGTTTTTACTTTCTCTATAACAAGAAATTCTATTCAATTTCTTGTTTTTCCAATAAAATTTGACCTCTGCAATGACCGCAAAATTTTTTTCCATAAAAATCATCGTTTTCATCGGTTTTTCCATGAAAACTCGTCTCTCTGAAATGTTGCGCGGTGATCGTCCATCATTTGTTTCGGACATTTCACGCCATTAACATCGCGTCGGTATCGTCTTTCGGGCGCCATCAGATTCCCGACAAGGTCGAACGACGGCCTTCTTGATGCGGACCCGACGCCAGTTCAACGGTTAAGGTGGCAGGTCAGGGGCGTGTCCGGCTCGCGACCAAAATATTTTCAACAAAAAAAAATCTGTCGAAACGTCAAATTTCGTTAACGTGAACCAATTTTAGTTCACCTGTCACCGGTTGATTTGAACTATTAAAATTCCGTCCCAGTACAACGAGTCTGTCAAACGTCAAATTTCGTTAATGTGAACCAATTTACGTTCACCTGTCACCGGTTGATTTGAACTATTAAAATTCCGTCCCAGTACAACGAGTCGTTCAAACGTCAAATTTCGTTAATGTGAACCAATTTTAGTTCACCTGTCACCGATTGATTTGAACTATTAAAATTCCGTCCGACTACGAGTTTTCGGTCAAAATTCAACGGATTTCGCCCCGTGTAAAAATCAAAATTTGAATTTCCCGCCTTTCGCCAAACACTAAAATTGGTTATTATAAGAAAAAATTACAAACCCTACGCGTTAACGCTATAAATTGACAACTCTAACGTCGCGGACAGTTTCAAACCTTCTCGAGGAAGCGAAAAATAGTTCCAAACCCCACGTTATCGCGACCTCTGACGTCATTTGTTGAAAATACCATTTTTTTTTGGATGTTTTTTCGAAACCCGGAACCGTTTTGTCGTGATTGAGAGTCAATTACGGCCGAAATCGTCGTCGCACATGATTTACGACTGTTGTCCGTCGAAACAACGAAATGTCGTGACCGGTTGGAATTTGGGTTTTGCGGTTATGCAGTGAACGCCATTGATGCGCCGTCGGCCCTGACCCTTAAAGTTCAATGCTGACATTAAGTCGTTAGGGTTTGTTTTTCCACAAACTAGTCGGGCGCAAATTTTTCGAATAATTCTCCAACCACGTCATTTTCTTTACGATCTTCTTCGAAACGATAAAAATGGCGCAAACACGCAATCTTGATCGTCAAGTTTTTTTTTTTCAATCTTTGACGTTAGTTCGATTTTTATGCGTGACGATTTGGGGTCGTGCACGTGCGTGCATTTGAGCGGTTGACATTGACATTACGATTGTTTTGGTCCGATAATTTTTGAGAATCGCGTAAATTAAGCGAGAAACTTGGAATTTGCCGAAAACGTCTAATAAACATAATTTGGTCGTTTAAGAGATTCCGATGGACGTCATCGTGGGAAGCTGCGTGCTTCAAATACTCAAATTAAAAAAAAAAAAAAAAAAAACCGGAGTGGTAGCCACTTTTTAGCCCTAAAGGGAACCAAAGGAACCGAGGGGTCATCGTGGAGGGCTGCGTGTTTCAAATACAGGAATTCTCAATCGTAACTTGATAAGAATAAAAAAATATATAAAAAAAAAAAAAAAAAAACGACGAAGTGGTAGCCAATTTTTAGCCCCAAAAGGAACCAAAGGAACCGAGGAGGTCATCGTGGAGGGCTGCGTGTTTCAAATACAGGAATTTTCAATAGTAACTGGATAAAAATATAAAAAAATATAAAAAAAACAAAAAAAAACGACGAAGTGGTAGCCAATTTTTAGCCCCAAAAGGAACCAAAGGAACCGAGGAGGTCATCGTGGAGGGCTGCGTGTTTCAAATACAGGAATTTTCAATAGTAACTGGATAAAAATATAAAAAAAAACAAAAAAAAAACGACGAAGTGGTAGCCAATTTTTAGCCCCAAAAGGAACCAAAGGAACCGAGAACCGAGGAGGTCATCGTGGAGGGCTGCGTGTTTCAAATACAGGAATTTTCAATAGTAACTGGATAAAAATATAAAAAAATATAAAAAAAAACAAAAAAAAAAACGACGAAGTGGTAGCCAATTTTTAGCCCCAAAAGGAACCAAAGGAACCGAGGAGGTCATCGTGGAGGGCTGCGTGTTTCAAATACAGGAATTTTCAATAGTAACTGGATAAAAATATAAAAAAATATAAAAAAAAACAAAAAAAAAACGACGAAGTGGTAGCCAATTTTTAGCCCCAAAAGGAACCAAAGGAACCGAGGAGGTCATCGTGGAGGGCTGCGTGTTTCAAATACAGGAATTTTCAATAGTAACTGGATAAAAATATAAAAAAAAACAAAAAAAAAACGACGAAGTGGTAGCCAATTTTTAGCCCCAAAAGGAACCAAAGGAACCGAGGAGGTCATCGTGGAGGGCTGCGTGTTTCAAATACAGGAATTTTCAATAGTAACTGGATAAAAATATAAAAAAATATAAAAAAAAAACAAAAAAAAACGACGAAATGGTAGCCAATTTTTAGCCCCAAAAGGAACCAAAGGAACCGAGAACCGAGGAGGTCATCGTGGAGGGCTGCGTGTTTCAAATACAGGAATTTTCAATAGTAACTGGATAAAAATATAAAAAAATATAAAAAAAAACAAAAAAAAAACGACGAAGTGGTAGCCAATTTTTAGCCCCAAAAGGAACCAAAGGAACCGAGGAGATCATCGTGGAGGGCTGCGTGTTTCAAATACAGGAATTTTCAATAGTAACTGGATAAAAATATAAAAAAAAACAAAAAAAAAACGACGAAGTGGTAGCCAATTTTTAGCCCCAAAAGGAACCAAAGGAACCGAGAACCGAGGAGGTCATCGTGGAGGGCTGCGTGTTTCAAATACAGGAATTTTCAATAGTAACTGGATAAAAATATAAAAAAAAACAAAAAAAAAACGACGAAGTGGTAGCCAATTTTTAGCCCCAAAAGGAACCAAAGGAACCGAGAACCGAGGAGGTCATCGTGGAGGGCTGCGTGTTTCAAATACAGGAATTTTCAATAGTAACTGGATAAAAATATAAAAAAATATAAAAAAAAACAAAAAAAAACGACGAAGTGGTAGAAAATTTTTAGCCCCAAAAGGAACCAAAGGAACCGAGAACCGAGGAGGTCATCGTGGAGGGCTGCTGCGTGTTTCAAATACAGGAATTTTCTATAGTAACTGAATAAAAATATAAAAAAAAAAAAAAAAAAAAAAAAAAAACGACGACGTGGTAGCCAATTTCTAGCCCCAAAAGGAACCAAAGGAACCGAGGAGGTCATCGTGGAGGGCTGCGTGTTTCAAATACAGGAATTTTCAATAGTAACTGGATAAAAATAAAAAAATATATAAAAAAACAAAAAAACGACAAAGTGGTAGCCACTTTTTAGCCCCAAAAGGAACCAAAGGAACCGATGTCATCGTGGAGGGCTGCGTTTTTCAAATACAGGAATTTTCAATAGTTACTAGATAAAAAAAAAAAAAAAAAAAAAAAAAAAAAAAAAAAAAAAAAAAAACCTTTGGAGTAACTACAAGAACCGGACTTGCGCTTTGAATTGCTCAAACATATGGACAAATTTTAAATTCCTCCGTATCCAAACAGCCGGAAATGCAATAAAAGCCGCAATTATCCTCAAACGCAAGGTCACAATCTCGCATTAAAATTAAATAACACAAATTGCGATACGATACGTTCGATAATTTATTGACATGGAGAACGGTGTCACGGACAGGGCAAAGGCCCGATTTCGGCGTTATTAATAACAACTAACCTACAAAAAAAAAATTAAAAAAATCTAAACACACATCCCCCACCTCCTTTCATCCATCAAGTCATGGCCGTCTCTCCCTCGTTTCATTCGACATTTATATTCAAATTTTCTTCGACACCCGGATCCTTTTCGTCGTCACCATTTTCGGGCCAAGTTACGTTTTTCCTTGACATTTTCGTCATCGATTTCATGCGACAAAACCGTCGCAAACTCCCCGAACAACAACGAAAAAAAACCAAAAAAAAAAAACCGTCCGGAAGTTGTCGTCGCTAAGTTCAAGGGAGCACTTCCGCCTGTTTCTATTGTTGTTTACAGACACGAAACGGCGAGGTTGACGTTTCTATTAATCGCTTCATTTAATTTATTGTAAGGTCGCAACGAGCGGAGACCTCGATATAAAATTCCACAGGGACGAACTCGCCAAAAAAAAAAAATTCAGTAAATTGTGGAAAAATTTCGATTATCGACGAAAATTAAACAAATCGAGACCTTTGCCACGATTACGGATAACATGTCGATAATTCGCAGTTACCCGACGAAACTTGAACGCCAACGAGGTATTTACTTCAAATAATTTTTTTTTAATAAATTTTTTTTTTTAGGGAAATGATTTTGAAAATTTCGATTTTTTTCTTAATTTTGGAGAAATTCGTTTCGAGTTGTCCTCCTTGTATCGAAATTTACACCCCCGAAAACCGAAGCAGTACAATAACATGTACCAACATTACGACCATCGACATCCCGTACGATTATTACAACGAACAAAACTACCAACAAGTGATCAAAATCGTCGATTCTGCAATTCCGACGGTTCCTCCGATGACTCTGGCACGTTTTTCGACGATTAAATCGCTCCATTTGAGTCGGTTGAAAATACAGAAATTGCTACCGGGAGCTTTCGACGGTTTGGTCAGTTTGGATTGTCTTTATTTGGACGGTAACGAAATTAAAGTGGTCAATCGAGGCATTTTCAGTTCGCTCTACCAACTGGAAGTGTTGGATTTGTCTAACAACAACATCCAACAGTTATCGGCGCAATCCCTCAAAGACCTGAATCACCTGAAACGGTTGAATCTCGAAAACAATAAAATTTCACGGTTAGAAAGCGGAATTTTTCAAGGTTTAAGTCGATTAACCGAATTGCAACTCAACGACAACCGTTTGGTCGAATTTAACGATTGCGATTTGTGGGGAAACTCGACGGTTTGTCTCGACGAAATCGGTGTTGACAACGAATTGGTCCGATTGAATCTCGAAAATAACTCGATCAGTTCTTTTGTTGTTTTGAATAGTAAAAAATTGGAATTGTTAAGGTTGGACGATAATAATCTAACAACGTTAGAGTCGGGTTGTTTTCGTGGTTTGGAGGAATTGAAAATTTTGAATTTAACCAAAAACAACATCGCCAGATTCCAATTCGACGTTTTGGAAATCGAAGAAAATTTGCTCGAATTGTACCTCGACGACAACCGATTGAGTTCCGTCCAAGATTTCGAAGTCCAATTGGGAAATTTGACTCTGATTTCGCTAGAAAACAACAATTTTTCTTGCGATCAACTTTCGACCATTTACGACCATCTCAAAGAAGAACAAATCGTTCTTCAGAAAGGAAAAACTTACGACAGTGAACATTTCAACGGAATCGCTTGCAAAAATGGCGAGTTTTAATTATTTTTTTTATTAAATGTTTTTTTTTGATGAGCACTCGTTTTCTTTCCGTCACGCTTCCTCGACCGCCATTAACAACACGAAAACAAATCCATTCACTAATGACGCCTTTTACGGTCCGCCGCTTTCGTTCTTGACATTGCCCCAGAAGAAATTTCTCGACGCGCCTCTTGTACGTAGTACGTACCAACAAAACGTTTTCGCTACCGCTTTCATTTCAATTTTCGACCTTTACGAAAAGTCAACGATCCCCGCTTTTCACTTTCTATTTCTGTACTGACAAAAAAAAAGAAATTTCAACGATTCTCGAGGTCCTTGATCGCTGTTAGCTTCTTCACCGTTGGTTGTTAAAAAAAAAAGTCATTCGGGCGCCATCTTCGCGGCATTCCTCGCAAACGTCGAACCCGTCAAGTAGGCCCGTGACGTAACGCTAAAATTCGACATTTCCAAAATAACGTTTTGGGTTTTTTGTTTGGTCGAGGTGACGCGATTACTCATCGCGATTAGCAGCTTCCCAAATGACGTACACATCCTAGTTGGCGGCGCGCTAATGATTTTAATTGGTTCTCGAAGGAGCGTTACGTAATCGAGAAAAAAAAAAACAAAAAAATTACGATTTTTTGACGCCATCTTCGTTTCGATCGTCCAGATTAGGATCGAAATAAAAAAAAAAAAATATCGTCAAGGTTAAGAAGAATAAAATTTGCAATTGTCCTCAAGTTTGAGTATATTGGGAAATTCATTCATTGTTGTTGTCGATTTTATTGTTGGTTAAGTTTTTGGGTCGATTTGGTGCAATTTTTTTGTGGTTGCAAAATTTTTTAGATATTCGATGAATCATCAAGTTTGAGTGCGTTGACAACGAAAGACCAAGGTCTCGGTTGTTGAGAAGACTTTCGCCAAAACAGTTGATGGAATGGCAGATGCATCATCGAATGGATTAGGAAATCGTAGGAGCCTTTGGCGCTATAAATGGTTTGGAACGATAGACAGATGGAAATGAATTCCACGAATTTGAACTTTTGAACCTTTTTCGAAGTTTGATAAGTATTTTCCAAAATAATATGATTCCGAAAATCTACAAATGTCGAAATTTGGAAAATTTTAAAAATTTGAATTTTTCAAAAAATTTAACAATGAAAATTATTTTCCAAAACATCAAATTCACACTTTCCGAAAAACCTCAAAGTATCGCAATTTGTAAAAAATATTATTTTGAAAAATTTCCGGAGTTTGCATTTTTCAAAAATTTCGAACTTTTAAAATTATTTTCCAAAAAATCAAATTCAAAGTTCTTCTAAAATTCCACATATAACAAATTTTTTAAACACACTAAAACAATTAAAATTTTGAAAAACTGAAAGCGCCACCTAACGTTGGTGGTTCGAACCAGTTTTTTCTCGACCCCTTATAGTTTAAAATATAAAACCTCAAAGCACCCAATTTTGGTGCTACTAAAACCTCATTGAAGCGGATGAGGGAAGAAAATAATTCGAAAACACTCGAAATATCGCAATTTGAAAAAAATATTATTTTCAAAAATTCGACAAATTTGTTTTTTTCAAAAAAATTAACATTGCAAATTATTTTCTAAAACATCAAATTCAAAGTTTCCAAAAATCCCAAAATATCGCAATTCGTAAAAAGTATTATTTTCAAAAATTTCCCGAATTTGAATTTTTCAAAAATTTCGAACATTGAAAATTATTTTCCAAAAAATCAAATTCAAAGTTTTTCTAAAATTTTATAAAATTCCACAAATAGGAAATTTTTCGAACACACTAAAACAATTCAAATTTTGAAAAACTAAAAGTGCCACCTGACGTTGGTGGTTCGCATCAGTTTTTTCTCCACCCCTAATAGTTTAGAATATAAAACCTCAAAGCATCCGTTTTTGGTTCTACTAAAACTTCACTGAAGCGAATGAGGGAAGAAAATAATTCAAAAACACTCAAAATGTCGCATTTTGGAAAAACCGTTATTTTCAAAAAGTCCACAAATTTGATTTTTTCAAAAAAATTTTAACATTGAAAACTATTTTCCAAAATATCAAATTCAAAGTTTCCAAAAATCCCAAAATATCGCAATTTGTAAAAAGTATTATTTTCAAAAATTTCCCAAATTTGAATTTTTCAAATATTTCGAACATTAAAAATTATTTTTCAAAAAATCAAATTCAAAGTTTTTCTAAAATTTTCTAAAATTCCACAAATAACAAATTTTTCGAACGCACTAAAACAATTCAAATTTTGAAAAACCGAAAGCGCCACCTGACGTTGATGGTTCGAACCAGTTTTTCCTCCCCCCTTATACTTAATATAAAACCTCGAAGCACCCATTTGTGGTACTACTAAAACCTCATTGAAGCGAATAAGGGAAAAAAATAGTTCAAAAACATTCGAAATGTCGCAATTTGGAAAAAACGTTATTTTCAAAAATTACGCAAATTTGAATTTTTCAAAAAAAATTTAACATTGAAAATTATTTTCCAAAATATTAAATTTAAAGTTTCCAAAATTCCCAAAATAGCGCAATTCGTAAAAAGCATTGTATACAAAAATTTCTAAAATTTGAATTTTTAAAAAATTTCGAACATTTAAAATTATTTTCCAAAAAATCAAATTCAAGTTTTTCTAAAATTTTCTAAAATTCCACAAATAACAAATTTTTCGAACACACTAAAAAAATTAAAATTTTGAAAAACAAAGCGCCACCTGATGTTGGTGGTTCGCACCAGTTTTTTCTCCACCCCTAATACTTTAGAATATAAAACCTCGAAGCACCCATTTGTGGTACTACTAAAACCTCATTGAAGCGAATAAGGGAAAAAAATAGTTCAAAAACATTCGAAATGTCGCAATTTGAAAAAAACGTTATTTTCAAAAATTATGCAAATTTGAATTTTTCAAAAAAAATTTAACATTGAAAATTATTTTCCAAAATATTAAATTTAAAGTTTCCAAAATTCCCAAAATAGCGCAACTCGCAAAAAGCATTGTTTACAAAAATTTCTAAAATTTGAATTTTTAAAAAATTTCGAACATTTAAAATTATTTTCCAAAAAATCAAATTCAAGTTTTTCTAAAATTTTCTAAAATTCCACAAATAACAAATTTTTCGAACACACTAAAAAAATTAAAATTTTGAAAAACTGAAAGCGCCACCTGACGTTGGTGGTTCGCACCAGTTTTTTCTCCACCCCTAATACTTTAAAATATAAAACCTCGAAGCATCCATTTTTGGTACTACTAAAACTTCACTGAAGCGAATGAGGGAAGAAAATAATTCGAGAACACTCGAAATGTCGCATTTTGGAAAAAACGTTATTTTCAAAAAGTCCACAAATTTGATTTTTTCAAAAAACTTTTAACATTGAAAACTATTTTCTAAAATATCAAATTCAAAGTTTCCAAAAATCCCAAAATAGCGCAATTCGTAAAAAGCATTATTTTTCAAAAATTTCCCGAATTTGAATTTTTCAAAAATTTCGAACATTTAAAATTATTTTCCAAAAAATCAAATTCAAAGTTTTTCTAAAATTTTCTAAAATTCCACAACTAACAAATTTTTCGAATACACTAAATGAATTCAAATTTTGAAAAACCGAAAGCGCCACCTGGCGTTGGTGGTTCGAACCAGTTTTTTCTCCTAATAGTTTAAAACCTCGAAGCAGCCATTTTTGGTATTACTAAAACCTCATTGAAGTGAATGAGAGAAGAAAATAATTCGAAAACATTCGAAATGTTGCAATTTGGAAAAACGTTATTTTCAAAAATTCCATAAATTTGAATTTTTCAAAAAAAATTTTACATTGAAAATTATTTTACAAAAAATCAAATTAAAAGTTTTTTAAAAATTTTCTAAAATTCCACAAATTTTCAAATTTTCGAACATACTAAAACTGAAAGCGCCACTTGACGTTGGTAGCTCGAACCAGTTTTTCCTCCACCTCTTATGAGGGAAGAAAATAATTCGAAAACACTCGAAAGCGTCCCTCGTCGACTCGAACCGGTTGCCAGATCAACTTTTCCGTCCACCGTTTTTAGTTGGAAATACAAAAAATCGGAGTCATCTATTTCTGGCGGTATCAGGATGTTATTGCGAATACCTAAATATATCCACCGACGTCGTAGATTGCCTCAATTAACCACCTTCCATTGTCCATCTTCACGATCATGATGTAACTGGTCGCTTTTTTTAATTCCAGCAAAACACGCCGATTCGAACCGGCCGAAATCGATCAAAACCCACAAATCCGGCTCGAAGGACCATTCAGGTCGTTACATATAACGAAAAAAATTCGACCACGACAACAAACAGCAGAAAAATTACGCATCGCCCTCCTGTTGTTTGATTTTTTGTTTTATTGCCCAGTATGGCAAATGGCGTCTTATGGTAATGTTGGTCGTATGATAAATCGGTCGACAATGGTCCGATCTTTGATTTTAACAACGAATCGAGTGCTCGTTGATGATTTATTGGACGTTTTAAAAGACGACATGGGATTGGGGGGACCTTGATATTTTCCAGAAACCCGGGGTACCCTCTTTAATTGGCGCGCTTCCAATTATTTAAAAACAAAAAAAAGATTTATTACGCTTTCTGAGCTAATGGCGTAATTAAATTAAAAAGGCACGACATAAATCTTCGATTTTGTTATGTCAAGTTTTGCGCGGCATTTTCAACAAAAAATTATTTACCAAGCAACCTTTACTGAAAAAAATCAAATTTTCAGTAAACTCAATTAAAAAAAATGTTTTGTCGGAAAAAAAATTGTGTTTAGAAAAGTACTCAACCTAACAAATACGAGTAAATAAACTAAAAAAGGAGAATTTTTCGGTTTTTTAGCAACTTCTAGCAAAAAATCACCCTGTATATAGTCGGAATAAATGCGCAAAACATGTGTGGATCACTTTAAAATTAATCGGTATGTACGAAAAGTTGAAAACTTGAACCTTTGAACCGATTTAAAATTTCGAAATCTAAAAAAACAAATTTCTGTTAGAGTTACACTCTAAAAGTACAGTAAATCTTCAAAATTTTTTTGGTTTACCTGAAAATCAATGATGACGTCTCGACCCTAATGTATTTTTTATAACAATTTTGAACGCAGCGGCTTCAAAAAAAAAAAAAATGGAGATCAAATTTTGGTTATAAATTTTAGAAAAATTACAGTTGACTGTTCTTTTAAAAGTACGGGACCGATCGACTTGAAATTTATTTCAAGTCCGAAAGTGATGTGTCTAGTTTCTTAAAAGTGAAAAAAAATCAAAACATTTGCTTTCAGTTTGAAGTGACGTACAACGCCCCATGCGTGCGACAGAAAACGCAACGACGACTAAACCGCAACTTTGACGTAATAGATTTTTAATGCAAGTGGCGACGCCACAATTTAAAAAAAAATAAAAAAAGATATACAGGGTGGTCCAAAATTAATTTCTGGAAACTTTGGTGGCTACAAACAAAATTTAAAAAAAAAATGACCTGAAGATATTGAGTGTTGGATCAATATCTTCAACCACACTTTCGTATTCTTCGAGTCGTTCAATTCTGGTGTATGGAAACTCGTTTAGATCATGCCACGATATGTGCAATCGACAATTGTCCGTCCGCTCCTGTTACTGTGAAAGTGAAGCAATTTTGCAGAACGCAGTCAACTGTTTTATAGAACGAATCAGGACGAGTTTTACACAAATACATCGCATTTACGTTCTCTACTCGATAGATTGCCAAGAAATGCGAACTAGTTGACAAACATTCCCGGTTTTTGTTTCGCCAAGCACAAAACAAAAACTCATTTAATAAAATTCATTTTGTTTACAACAAAAACCTTCTCGATTTTTATTTTTTCAAAATTTGGTTCATTAAAAAAAGTTCTACTTCAACTGGAGGAATGTCAAAAATTCCAGTAACAGTTTCGTCCACTTATGAGTGTCGCCAATTTTTGTTGTCTACCGAATCGACCAATCGCAGAATCTCTGTCGCGACTTAATTAATCGTAGTAAGGACCGAGGTGAAAAGAGTGACAATTGAAAGGGATGGGAGAGGGAGAAAACGTGACGGACGCCACTGTTGGTTCCAATCAGTTCTTCCCCCGAATTTTTTTCACTTATTGATTTACGGCCCGACCAGGTTCCTGATCACACAACAACAACAATAATAACACTAGAAGGATACAAGAAGAACGTTTTGGAATCCCCAGCATCGAACAAACGAGGAATGCGGATAGTAATGACGTCATGCGTTTCTATAAAACTAACGTATAGAAGGAGAACCCGCCAGTTCAGTGTGAACGTTCGCAAGCTCGCATACGTGTCTTAAGAAATTATTCGAAAAGTCGAACAAGTAGAGTGAAAAGAAAACAAACGGAAAAAAAATGTTAACGAAAACGTCGTGTCTCGTTTTGGTGATGTGCTGGATGGTCAGTGGTATCGGCACCTCCGCCATTCCGATGTGGGAATATCTCAGTAAACAGGAAAAAGTAAGTTTTGATCGAAAACAACCTTGAAACGTCCTCATAATCTCTTCAATTGATCAGATGTCCTACTTGTACTCGATGTTCGCCAATCAAGTCGACGAATTTTGCGAAAAATCCCCAATGAACAACTGCAACCAAGAACTCCTCAAGTACGGACTCACCAAACTGAAGGACATGCCCGAAGATCATTTAGACGTGATGGACCCCTATCAAAGGGGCGCCCACGGCATAAGTGAGTACCTAACTACTTCAAATTTTAGCGAAATTAATTTAATTTTTTCAATATCCTAAATTTAAGTTAATTTAACTGAAAATCGATGTATGTTGTAAATGTTGTTTTTGTTTAGTTTGGGGTTCGATGATGGAAGGTCACGAAATGATGAAAACCACCTCCAACCCCCGCACTACCACTACCGCCAAACCAAACAGTTACGAGGACGAATCTTTCGGTGACGATTACGGTTCTCAAGGCGCCGCCTCTGCCAAAATCGACAACGTCTATCGTGTGCCTCCACCACGAAATTTCGGTTATACCATCAGCAGTGGTCGTCCTCAATACACTTATCCGCAAAATTTCCTTTATGTACCTACGAAAAACGCGGGTGTTTACACGAAATTTCAACAACAACATACGACGACGGTGGCGCCCCAGGTGAGACGTTACGAAAACGTTCCGTTAACCGGACCTATGGTGGTCAAAGTGTATCCCGATGGTAGACCGGTGAGTGAGGGACAACAAGCTTTGCCACAAGATGAGGATTTGAGGCAGTATCAGATGTCGAAAGTGAAAATTCCGAATTTTTGAAAATTACAAACAAATTGAAACAACGGAAATTTTGTGATATTGTCGAATTGTAAATATTTATTTAATTGTTGTGTGAATGTGCGAGTGGACGGTTGATTTTGTCTTAATTTATAGTGCGGAATATTTGTTGTTTATGTTATTTTTATTGTTAAGTCAGTCACGTAGTGTGATTTGTGATTTTTCCCGGATATCCGGGGAGTGTCTCCTAAAACTACATTTTGTGATTTTTATATTATTTGTATTATTTAATATAACGCTTTTCAATTTTGACCGGTCGTTATTTAGCCTTTTCCATTATTTTTGTTTTATCATTCAAGTAACTATGCAACCAATTATACATGTCGCATTTTTAAAATTGACCTGATTGATTTACTACTGCTATTAATTAATTATCACTAGAAAATCAATGGTACTGCATTCTACGAAAATCTTTATCGTTAAGCATCCAATCACTCTTTTTCACCAAGAAATTTTATAAGAATAAGCTAAGAAACGAGTGGATAAAATAAAATGATCGCCTTTGGGCATTATAAGGTGTTAGAAATGCAAATTTTACAAAACATTAGCGATTTACTGTATTTTCGGAAAAACTGGTTGACAATTAATTCTACTTATCGATTGAATTGATTTTCTGAACCACCAAGTATATTAGTTAGCGCCTGAAACTATGCAACTAATTATACTCCAGCACAAGAGTTAGAACCATAGAAGGTAGCGAGATCTAGAGCCGCAACGTTGCCATAAAAACATTTTTTTTCCACTTTCGATTCAATAATTGTCTAACGCTAAAACGAATGAATTTAGAGTATTGAAAAACTCAAACACCCTGTAACATTATAATTTTAATTAATTAATAAAAGTAAAACCAAACAATAAATTGAAGGGTTAATGATGCGAAACGTGGCAACGTCGCCCATAAATTTTGACACTTGTAAATAAATTGACACGTGCAGCGATTCTAACCTCACTTCGTCTTTTCATAATAAACGTTAAAATGCCGAAAACTTGGGAGGAACTGGGGGTGCCTCTGCACGACGAAATCAAGACGGGTCTAAAATCCTTCAATTTTCCAACAATGACCCCCATTCAAGCCGCCACTATTCCCCAATTGCTCAACAAAAAAGACGTGGCTGCGGAAGCTGTTACAGGTAAAAAATCTCATCTGAACCCTCGAAATTAACGAAAAATCAATTTTCAGGATCCGGAAAAACTCTCGCTTTTCTCCTACCCGTTTTGGAAATCCTCAAAAGGCGACAGATCGAAGAAAAATGGAAGAAACAACAAGTGGGTGCCATAGTGATATCTCCAACCAGAGAACTAGCCTCGCAGATAGCCCAAGTACTCGAACAACTCATGCAGTTCGTTTCGGTGAAAACCAAATAATTGTTACAGAAATTTTTTTATTAACTTCAAAATTTTAGGGTTTAAACCATTTGGTTTTCGTCGGCGGTAACAGCGTGGATGACGACGTTGCGAAATTCAAATCAAAAGGTGCCAATATCATTGTTTGTACGCCGGGAAGACTCGAAGATTTGCTGGCGAGAAGAGGCGACTCCGCTTTACCGGCGGCAGTTAAGAGTCTGGTAAATAATTTTCTATTTAAAGTCATTGGTCCGACTGAAACGCTTTAATTGGAGTTCCTGGATTCAGTTGCTAGAGCCAAATATTTTTTTAATTGAGCCATTGTTTTTCGTGCCCTTTAAGAAGTCAGAATCATTTCTAGCTTCGCTTCTACTTGAAAGATTTTAACAATTAGCGAAATTTTCTAACTAAATTCTTTTTTCAAATAGGAAATTCTAATTTTGGATGAAGCCGACAGACTGTTGGATTTAGGTTTTCGCAGTTCAATCGACACAATTCTCAGTTACATCCCGCGTCAAAGACGTACCGGTCTATTTTCCGCCACACAAACCAAACAAGTGGAAGATTTGATCAGAGCCGGACTAAGAAACCCGGTTTTGGTAAGCGTAAGCGCCAAAGCCCCCCAAAGCACCCCCGATCTGCTCAACAACTACTACATCGTGACCCGCGATAACGGTAATAATTTTAATAAACAAACGAATTGATTGGTAAAAAAATTGAATTTTGCAGGAAAATTGGCGACGCTACTGACGTTTTTGGTGGCCAAAGACGTTCAGAAGGCGTTATTGTTCTTGCCGACGTGCGCCACTGTCGACTATTGGTCGCGAATTTTTCCCCAATTGCAGAAAACTCACACCGTAATGGCGATACACGGCAAAATGAAGGAGAAACGAAAGAAAGTTTTGGATAATTTCCGGAAAGCAGATAGGGCCCTACTACTTTGCACCGACGTGCTAGCCAGAGGAATCGATATAGCCGAGGTATTAACAAATTTTATTTTAATAAATTTTTATCAACAATTTTGCGTTTAAACCGCATAAAATCGACAAAAAGCGCTGAAACTACAAAATTTATCAGTAAAATTGCAACCGTAATCGCGATAATACGTAGAGAACGCGACCAGACGATTTAGTTTCAATTTTAAGTAGTGTCGGTATTACAGTTTCCTGTACATTATCAATTTTTCCGCTTAACATGCGGTTAAAATTATTTTAAAACGACGTTCAAGCGTCGAACAGTTTCAAAATAATCGTAGAGTCGATGAAAGAATTCGATAGGACGAGTTTTATTGCCGGTATTACAGTTTCCTGTTGCAGGTGGATTGGGTTTTGCAGTGGGATCCCCCGGCCAGCGCCAGCGCGTTCGTCCATCGTGTCGGCCGGACCGCCCGTCAAGGTCGTCAGGGTTCCGCCCTTTTATTATTGCTCGAAAACGAAACCGCTTACGTTCATTTTATCGAAAAAAACCAGCGAGTCAGTCTCGAAAAGATCGACGATCCCGCCGAAGAAACAACAATCGACGAACTGCGAGAAAACGTACGGAATTTCCAGAAAACCGACCGCGCCATCATGGAGAAAGCGACGAAAGCGTTCGTTTCGCACGTTCGCGCTTATTCGAAACACGAATGTTCGTTGTTGTTGAAAGTGAAAGAGTTACCGTTAGGCGGTATGGGTGCCACTTACGGACTGTTACAGTTACCTAGAATGCCCGAATTGAAAAATCGTGAAACTGTCGATTTTCCGGTTATTCCCGATTTCGATATGAACAGTGTACCGTACAAAGATAGGACGCGAGAGGTGGTTAGGTTGAAGAAATTGGAGGAATATAAAAGTACGGGAACGTGGCCGGGGACGAAAAAGAGATTCGTTAAAAAACCAAACGAACCTTGGTCGATAACGAAACAAAAGAAGGAAGGGAAGAAAGAGAAAAAATTGAAAAGGAAACAAGCGAAAGAAGCGAGAAGCGAACCGGCCAAAAAAAAGAAGAAAGGTTGATTGATGATTTTTGTTTTGTTACGTCATTAATTGAATCGGTTTCAGGGATTAGCGAAGAAGATTTCGCTGAATTAGTGAAAGATGTGGCGCTATTGAAAAAATTCAAGAAAAATAAATTGTCAGAAGAACAGTTTGAAAAAGAATTCGGGTTAGGTTGAGGAAAATATTTAAATTCGTTCTTCACTTAACATTTTAAGTGGCACTGCTAGTCGGAATTTTTGTATTTAAAAAATAGAACTCGATGCCATTAAAATAGAAAATTATTATTAACAGTTTCGAATATTTTAATTATTCCAATTATTGTAAATCAATCATTTTGATTTAAAAAAAATCGACTCGCTAGAAAATAATTCCGTTTTTATCCGCGAGAGGCGCTGACCGATATTTTTAAACCCCTCAGCAATAACAAAATTTACGTATCAATTTTCCGAAAAATTCCACTTACCTTGTAACGATGCTGCACGTTGCCCAAATCGCTTTCTTTTCATGAATGGCAAACTGCAAACAAATTATCACATTAGTATACCATAATTTATTGAAACAACCAAATAATAGTGAATAACAAAAATGGACCGTTTCTCATTAACATTTGCGTCATAAATAAATATTTCCAATTGCGTTTTGTTATCAAAAATCAATTTCTAACCTTTAACGTTTCAATTTAAAACTTCACTATTGTTAATTAACAAAATGTCCTTTAATCACCTCACTACATCACCAACTAACTGATTACACCTCCGCAGAAGTAAACAAAATTTTTTTAGTGACTATTTTTTGCTCTATTTAGACAGGGCCGGATTCAGGAGTAGCGTCGTAAACAGTAACTTTAAATTGAGGCAACGAAAGTGTTTTTTGAAGCAAACAACAATTTCGAAGGGTCAATCAAAACAATTGAATAACTAAGAGATTTTCGTTATCTGAATAGGCTCGACAAATAAACGAAATTTGCATTTCAAGTGTCAATAACCTTCGATTTTCTCTAATTTTCCAAAATTTCGTAACCTAATGAGGATTAATTTAATAAAAAAAATTTAACGGACGTCACACATCAAAAGTGGGAGTCTAATTAATAATTTAGAAATAGAAACAATTTTGGTCGATCGACCAATTGTTTAAAATGTAACGTTACCAGTTGTTTCCAGGTCCGGGTTCAAGTTTTTTTTGGCACCATGTAAAATTAAATATTTTTAATTTAAACTATTCGGTTGTTTTCTGGCGAAAAGTCAGTCAGTTCGTGCGATATTAAAATTAGAAGTGGCGATTTAGTCTGCATGGGTTTATTTAATGAATAAGCGATTTTTGTTGCCGAGACAGGCATTATACCATAATTTATTCAACAAATAAATTTCGGATAAACAAACTAGACCTGCATCCTTCAAATGCCAATGACCCCCCAATTTTCCCCAAATCTCCACTTTCAAAACAAAAACAACACAGAAATTTCGAAAATTAACCACCCACATCCGTTCTAAATAATTAAGTAATTTAAACAAAAGAAAACAAGTGTAGTTCGAAATATAAAAATTAATATGTAAAAACCGATTACAGTTTTCTTTAATTTCGTCTATTACGTGTGGTTGTTGTTGGTTAGGGCCGGATGCAAAAAGAAAAGTAACTTTCAATGTCAAATTGTGCGTCTAGGAAAGCTGAACGGTGATTGAGTATGCAGTTTCCTGTTATGCCGCCTAACGTAGTATTCAGATTTATGAAAAACCAAAGAAAACGAAAACTGTCTTTATTGATAAGATGCAATTTCGTTTAAAATTCATATAAACCGAGTCGAAGTAGGCGGACGTAACCAGACAACATTCCGATCTATAGTCTAGAACATATAGAAAGAAAAGAAATTATTAACGTACAGTGGGGGAGGCGTAACGGTCACGTGACCGATGCATCTGCAACGATGATGCGTTTTTTGTTTGATTTTTCGAATATTTTATGCAACGATGAATGGTGGGCCGCCACCATATGAGAGAGGGCTCTCTTAAAAATTCGTCTGGACCTCCGAATTACATAAAACCAAATTTAAAATCCAAATCTATGACCAAGGTGAAGGAGAGACCAAGGTGACTGAAATTAAGCTAGACGATGCAAATCGTCTAACAAATTTCGTTATATATTTTTTTTTTCACAGGATGATTGAGAGAGAGACGATGGGAATTGCCGAATTCGACGTGATCACCATCATTCTTCACATCGCCACGTGGTACGCGTCAACCTCTCGATAACCTTGAAGAGAATGCGATGACGCGCGGTTACGTTGCGCGTTACCGCTACAAAGGGGTACGTGACGTCACGATTTCGTCGACGATCAGCTCCCCCTAACAACGGTCGTTGACACTATCGTTACAAACGACCCCCTTTCCCTTCAATTTTTTTTGTTTTCTACCGACATTTCGACTGTTTACATGCCGTATTCAAAATATATTGATTTCGTATGGTAATTAATTAGCTTGGACCTGTGACCATCTGACCTAATGCAAAAAAGATCACCTGAATTATTAGCGGTCATATTAATATTTATTATGGGCGCGAATTATGTCAAAAAGCTGACCGACACAGGCAGACTGGGTAATTTGCGGGTCCTAGTCGTTTTATGGTAATACGAAGAAATTTGGCGGAAGTGAACAATGATTATTGACACCGTTTTTTGATAGGTAGAAATTAAAGAAAATTAAGTAAGTCAGTTATGTTGGTATCTCGAAATTGATTTATCTGCAGTTGGTAATAGTCACTCTCGAATATCAAAATAATCAACGAGCGTTTGTTAAATAAATCGTGAAACTAAAAAATATGACAGCTACAGTTGTCAATCAATAGGGTGCAACGGCAGAATTGCCAACTAAAACTGGAAAAATTGCCGGCATATCAACACAATTGTTTTTCAGCCATACTGGGATTCTAGAAGACGTCAAAAATAATTTCATTCGTGTTGTTGTATATTTTAATTATCAAACAGTCTTCGTAAGTGATCTTCGGTGCGCTATACGTTACGTGACTTGGATTTGTAATGAAATATCAGGAAAATTCAAGGTTTTTCAATGATGCGAAAAATTTAATCATTTTACTGGACGTTGCTAAGGTCCTGCAGTTCAAAAAATGTTTAATTTAATAGGCAAGTTCAACGAAATAAATCACCTACTTAAATATCGACAACTAGATTCGATACCAGACTACCAGGCACGATGGAAATGAATTAATAAAACATTTGATTTCGTATGCGTCATAAATTTTAGGATTAAGAATCATTCTTGGCATAATTGCAAAATAATTGTATGAAATTACACAACAAAAAATTTTTAACTTCGTAAACTATCAACAGTTTTACCAATTTTCGAAAAATTGAGAATTTGAAATCAAACGATTACGTCATTGATCCAAAAAGATAGAAAATAACTAATAGAATTCAATAGAGGAAATAATGTAAAAATGCAATTCAAAAAAATCTAAAACCGACCGAATTAGATCTCCATGGCAACAGTGGTACTCAAAATTCTGCATATTTGTTGAGATCTATCGGAATGGGTTGGTGGAATATCAAAGTAACCTTGGCAATGGGATTTATTGCCCAACACTGGAAACTTCCTCGTTACCTAATAACTTCTCTTTCATAAAAAAATTTCGACACCACAGAATCAGTTCTTCAGTTTGGTTCATTTTTCAAAAAAATTGTGCCTTGGTTGCGTTAATTTTATTTTCGCATTTCTATCCATTTCCTTTCTTGCATAGATTCCAAGTGCTTCTGGGGAAAATAAAGAGAAAGTTTAATGTCTTGTTACTGCTTATTGCCTTGGTTTCGCTATCAATCAACATATTGGAAGAACTATAAAGATTGGGATGTAGAGATTTGCATTAATGACATTTCAGCACAACGAGGATAAAAGGGCGATACTTAACCGAGATTCGAACCCGGGCCTCCCAATTGTCGGTTAGTTGCTCTGACAGCTAGCTATCAAGGTATAATGATCATCCTCGCTACACGTCCATCTCGTGCGTCACTACAGGGATTTGTAATTTTTTCTGGTCATCCCGCAATTCTTTTTGGTGTTGTCCTAGATGCCTAAAATCAAAAGTCTCGAGAACACCCAAAATGTGGCAATTCTGCGAATTGTTTATAAACAAGGGTGTTGACGATTTTCTAGTGCCTTAAACTCGTTACGCACGCGTTGTCCTACATCCAGAAGAAAACAAATTTCGAAAACAAATTCTCGTTACTACACTTAGTGGGCCAAATATCCATATTTCTCGAAAAGTAATTTCTCCCAATTCGAAGATCATATCCGCGTTGCGTTTGTAAAACTTGACACCTTCCACGTCATCTCCCATCTTCCTTTTCTTTCAGCGCCATCTTTCGCTCGAACGACAAAGATAGAAAAGTGGCGTGATTCAACCATACGGGCAGCGTTTATGTAAAACTACCACTACAATATTCAAACCCGTAGAATAAATGAATCACATTATCAAGATGATCGCTATAAAGGGAGATTAGAGCAATTCGGCAACCAGACGACGTCTCCCTATCGAACACCAACGTTGTTCTCTGGTGAATTTTTTCCGAAACCCGTCGCGCTGCAATCGAAACAACCAAAAAAAAAAAAGTGAAAATGTTCCTCTACGTCACTCATGTCACTCTAACTTTAATCACTTTAATTGTCGTCGCTATTGCGATGACTATTCTCGATCGCATCAATTCTAACTCATCAGAACCACCAAGTCCCATTAAACTACCCATCATTGGTCATCTACATCTGTTATCCGGCTACCAAGTACCTTACCAGGCCTTCACGGATCTCGCCAAGAAGTTCGGCGATATTGTCAAACTACAATTGGGCTACGTTAAATGTGTTGTGGTGAACGGCCCCAAAAATATCAGAGAAGCCCTGGTCACCAAGGGACACCATTTCGATTCCAGACCCAACTTCCAACGCTACCAGCAGCTGTTCTGCGGCAACAAAGAGAACTGTGAGTAGGCCACCCCTGCTACTTCAGAATTTCAAAAAGATAAACCAAGAAATACTATTCAATATTCTAAGTACCATTTGTACCTTTTATTCAATTGATGGTACCAAGTCTTGGTAAAAGAATTTCTTGAAAGCTTAGTAGTGGTTCAAAAAATGGTACGACTCAAAACTTTAGTAGTACCATTTGGTTATATGGTTCAATCAAAGAGTAGAGAACTTGTGGGTTCTCTCTTCTTTGGTTAAATGGTACTATGGTTCTATAATTCAAAGAGCAGAGAACTTGGTAAGCTCTCTTCTTTTTGGTTCAATGGTACCAAAATGGTTAAAGAAGATGATTCAGTTGAAATCAATGGTTAGAAGTACCAAAGTACCTACAATCCTTTCTTTGCAGCTTTGGCCTTCTGCAATTGGTCGGACACTCAAAAAACGCGACGAGACATGTTGAAAGCCTACACCTTCCCCAGAGCCTTCACCAACAAATTCAACACTCTCGAAAGCCTCATCTGTGACGGTACCCGATCGGTACTCGACCAAATCGAAAACGACCGCACAATCTCGATAAAACCCTTAATCCTACGGGCATGCGCGAACATTTTCACCCGCCATTTTTGTTCGAAAAATTTCGATCTAAACCAACCGAATTTCGGTGCGATGATCGAAAATTACGACGAAATCTTCTGGGAAGTGAACCAAGGTTACGCTGCTGATTTTTTACCGTTCTTGATGCCGTTCCATGCAAAAAACTTGAAACGCGTCAACGGTTTAACGCATAAAATTCGCGATTTCGTCCTCGACAACATCATCGAGGACCGTTACGACAATTTCGATATCGAAAACGATCCCGACGATTACGTTGACAGTTTAATAAAAAGCGCCAAAAGCGGGGAAGTACCGGAACTGTCATGGGATTCGGCTCTTTACGCTTTAGAAGACATCATCGGGGGTCATTCGGCTGTCGGCAATTTTCTCGTTAAAGTTTTGGCGTTTTTGGCGAACGAACCGCAAGTCCAGAAACGGATCCAAGAAGAAATCGATCGGAACGTAACGAAACCGGTTAACATCTCCGATAGAACAGCGTTACCGTACACGGAAGCGACGATTTTCGAAGCGATCCGTTTGATCGCTTCACCGATAGTTCCGAGAGTTGCCAATCGAGATAGTTCGATTAATGGTAAAAATTTTTTATTTGCAATTAATTTGTTTTAACTTAATTGTTTTGCAGGTTTTAAAATTGAGAAAGGAACGGTAATTTTTTTGAACAACTACGATCTGAGTATGTCGGAGAGTCTCTGGGATGAACCTGAAAAATTTAAACCGGAACGATTCATCAGGGAGAATCGCCTCTTCAAACCCGACCATTTCTTGCCTTTCGGTGGTGGGAGACGTAGCTGTATGGGTTACAAGATGGTACAGCTGGTCAGTTTCGGAATGATTGGGGGATTATTGCAAGAATTTACAGTGTTACCAATAACCAACTATCAAGTTCCTGTAGGATCTCTAGCTTTACCGAAAGACACCTTCAAATTTAGATTTATGAAACGAAACTGACACGAAACTTGTAAACAACCTCGAAAGTATTTTAACGAAAAATAAATAACAAGGAAAGTACAAAGAAAAAAACAACAACAACATCAGAGGTGGCGCCACCTGAATTTCACGTGATATATCAATAACGTAATCGCAGCTATTAGCGTTGTAGTAAATTAAAAACTTTGTATTACTAGATTAAGTTGAATTCTGCGTAATTTATTAAGTGCCAAAGATAGATGATAAATAAATTTTTGCGTCTGAACTTGGTCTATTTTTTAACGAAACACCTTTGACACCTATAGTAACGGATTGCGGGTAATCTAAGCAATTTCACTTCGATTACAATAATTTATCAGGAACAAAAAAGAGGTTAGTGGCGCTGGATGCATCCATTACCCGAAATAGAGATGCGCGATTGCACTGGTGAAAGTTAACCGGTGACGGACGTCACTGATTTGAATTATTATTTAAAGTTGAGCAACATATTCAATCAAATTAAGCAATAACTGGGGGAAATTGTCACAATACTAGCGCCACTCAGTTTAAGGCCGGAAACAATAACAACAAATTCCCGTATTTTAAACTATTTAACAATTAACAAGCAAAAATAATTTCTAACTACTTCTAATCGTTTTAAATTAGCAACTTTTCATTTCCAAGTGTATCTTGAAGCAACTTGTTACAGAAATCTAATTTCTAGCTCAATTGATTATCAAGGTTCAGAAAAATTGGTCAATTTAGTAGGGTTGCAGGTTGAATCGCGCAGCTATTTAGGACGAAGCTTCTGAATTAATTTTAATGGAACAATCAACGAATTGAAGGTAAGTCGCCACCATGTGGGTAATTCGTTAACTTAATTTGACTTGGACAAAACAAAAATCGTTTCTAAATAAGGCGCGTAACGTCACCCTAACAAATGGTAACGTGTCAATTTTTTGTAATACAAACTTAAATTAAAAAAAATTATTTAATTGTTGCTAATTGAACTCAAATTGTGGCTACTAAACCCAAAAGGTGGAATGCGATATTGTAATGGAGTCTAATTGTTTGATTGGGGGTCGTTTCCTCAATTGTTTCTTGTTCCTGTGAAAAAAAAATTAGTCATGGAGTAAAAAAAAGATTATTTAACTTACTCGGAACCTCTGGTGATCGTTTCCTTTAATAAATTGCAAAAACACTCACAAAAAACGAAAAACGCGGGACTTAGGAGCGATTAATGAAACGGTAGAGGTAAAAAAATAAGGAAAACGGGACCAACCTGGATATCATAAAATGAAATAAATGACGACCAAAACCATCCACGTTCTTGTAAACAAATGAAGTTCGTCGGTGATTCTGAAATTAAAAGAATTGAATTAGAAGAAAAATTACAATAAATAATTCAAACGTCAAACACACAAAACAACTAAGTTGCTATAGTAACGATGTCAAAAATCAGTGGCGTACCTCCAATTACGCTTCGAAAATATCTTCAATATCAACATTGCATCTCTTTATGTCGCAACTTTCCTCGAAATACTCATTGGGATGTTTCACTGTTTCTCCTTTAGTTCCGTTAAAAAAATCAAAACATTCCCTACAAGCTTTTCCGTAATTTTGTTTTCCTTTAAATTCCATCACTTTTTTAACAATTTGAAACGCAACACCATCCTCGATTAATTTCGTTTCTAATTTGTTTTCGTCCCAATGTTTAAAAGGACAACCGTGCAATTGGTTGGGTCCAACTGTTTGTTGTTGAATAATTTCACAATTATACGGTTGATAATCGATATGGCCCCCAACAGTTCCGTATTGGTGACGAAACAAATACGAATATTTCGATTTGAAGCGTTCTTTCGTTATTGTTTTAGTAAATTCGTCATCCCAAAACTCCAAAGTTTCATCGAGAGTTAAACCGGTCGCTTTTAGAAATAAACCGTACTGCATGCGACCGAAATATTTCAAATGGTGGGTTTCTCGTAGGGTTTCGTGCAAATTTCGCATACATAAAGGAAAATTGCGGACGGCTTCTCGGTCGATTTCTTCAAGTTCCATTTTGTAACCACCGAATTGATGGTGATTTTCAACTAGTTTTAGTTGCGATAATAAAAGTCGAAGGGGTTCAGAGTTTTTGAACGGCAAATAATCGTGAGCGTGCTAAAAATAATTTCAAAATCAGAAGTGGGATCGGACAGTTTGCTTTCTACAAAAACTGTACAGGATAATTTTATTACTTTTAACGCTTCGTTTAAATATTGTTGAAACCTTCCATTGACGTAATTGATGCGAGCACTCTTCGGGAAAAACAAAAAACCGTTTTTTAGCGGAAATTCTCTTGTTGCCACCATTTTAAGCGCCCGAGTCCATTTGACTTTATACAAACGTTCTTGGGGCCGTTCCGGGATTAAAATTAAAGGTAAATCAACGTTTTGATTAAAAAATTCGCACTTCTCAGCATCTTCCATATGTGACCATTTCAAATTAAACCAAAGAGTTTCAAGTTTCAGGAATAACCACCACAATTCGGGTTTTTGCGCATAAGCTACAAAAACAATTGTAAAACCGTAGTATCGTTTATTAAAAAAAAATTACCAATCCTCAAAATCCAATGAGACAAGTTATCACGATAACGCGCTTCTGCAACTTCCGGACAATTTCCAGTATTTAACAAAAATCGAAGCGAAACGTTTTCGAGATTGGGTGCATTAGAGTTGAATTTTTGCAAAACTCGAAACAAATTGAGTCTGTCTTCGGCTAACAACACCATGTTGTTGAAACTTTCAAAACCTTTCGGGGGATTTTCGTAAAAACTGACGTTAAATTTTTGGGGTTCGACTGAAGACAGTTGGGAAATTGCGGGGGGTTTCTGCCAGTTCCAGTAGGGTCTCGACGCCATTTAATTTAATTTTAATAAACACTGGCACAAAAATTTGACACAACTGACAGCCCGCGCTTTCTAGTAGGCGTAACACCCAGTCGTGCCAATATGAGGAGGTGAAAATTACCATCGAAATAATAGTTCGATTTTAATTCAGTAACAATTATTGTTGGCAACAATGATTGTCAACTTTGACAATTAAATAACCTCAAATTATCAGCTGTCCGTGACAAAGGTCGGGGATAAAAGTGGGAAATCGAAGAAATTTCTTCAACAATAATGTGATTTTCTAAAGCTCCGAAAATGTTGATTTTTGTGTTAATTTTAAGTGTTTTCACGTTGCGTTGTGATAGTTTTAACCCGATAATTCCCAAAAATTTAACGTACGGAAAAACCTTTCGTTTCGTGATAAACCAAAGTCAAGAATACATCCTAGAATATCCATCGAAACAAGTAAATTGAGTTAAACAATAAAATTGTAACAAATAACGTTAAATTTTAGGAAGAAAATTTTCCAAGTCGAGTAACAATTGCGAGTGATAATGCCGAAATTTCGGCGCCTTTAATGGTGGTGGCGCGTCAAGCCAAACAATTGTTGTCATGGCAATTGCCTTTAGTTCTAGAAACCGACACGGGTCACACGATTTTCAACGCCACATCCCGAACTTTATGTCAAGACGTTACCGGATCTTCATTAAAAAAAATCGATAAATTATATAATTTAGTTGTTACTGTATCGACGGTTTCTGAACGTGACGTCGATTTTACTGTTCGAATCGACTATCAAAAAGATTTTTATCTCGAACCTTCCGTTCAACAAAACTTTACTATTTCACCTAGTGAACCGAAATTTTTTTTTTACAATTTCAGCACTAACGTGACAGAACCGCGCGATTCGAATTACGACACGGTATTGTTGGAAGTAAATTCGGAAAATTCTGTCTGCACAACCGTCAGCATTCAAAATGCTACCGTACGTAAACTTTCAATAAATAAAGTCAATTTAAACATTTAATTGCAGTGTCCAGTTTTCGACACTAACGCTGACATAACGTTTAGAGGTTTCTACGAAACTGTTAGCACTAAAGGGGGAATTACCATTCCGGTAAGACCAATTTGATTAATTTTTCTTGATGATAACAATTTTTTAGAAATACAAATTTCCTTTCGGTTTTTACGCGGTTTTCGTTGCGAAATCAGACGATTCGGACTGTACGGAGGACGCAGGTATTACAGTTCGAACGAAAAATATCAGTTTGCTAGTGACACCCAGTATCGCTTATAACGATTACGTCAATGCCGTTATCGCCACTCTCTGCTGTATTGGAGGATTCTATTTCGTTTTTGGTATTGGATTTTTTTTTTGTTCAAAAAGGGGCTACGTTCCTAGAGAAATGGAGTACGTTAACAGCGAAGTGCAGACACCAAGCACTACAGGTTTGTTAAATTCGTGATAATTGAAAAAAATTGACGCCATTTTGGTGATTCTTGCAGTCCAATAGTTGCATCTCAATTTTTTGAAAAAATCCTATTAAAGACGCCATTTTGGTGACGATTAACGCTTCAAGTGGCTATGGTAAAGACTCAAATTTTTTGAAAGAAACGCCATTTTGGTGCAGTACCAATAGTGAGACCTCAATCATTAAAGACGCCATTTTGTTGACGGCTAACGCTTGAACTAGCGATGACAAAAAATTGCATCTCAATTTTTTGAAAAAATCCTATTAAAGACGCCATTTTGTTGACGGTTAACTCTTGAACTAGCATTGACACGAAATTGCTTCTCAATTTTACTAAAAATTTTGTTTTATTAACTTCCAGGTGCTGATCTTTCCGACTCAATTTCCGTGGACGAAACTGAATATGACGCAATAGCCGAAGCTGATACTGATAAAGTGTTGCGTTTGGGTAAATCGAATCTCTACCTCACCGATTTGGCACGTAAAGACCCACGCGTCCTCAAATACAAATCTTATTTGTACCTCTACAACGTTCTGACAGTCGCTTTGTTTTATGGATTGCCAGTAGTCCAACTTGTTATTACTTACCAAAGAGTTAGTTACTAAAACGATTTTTTTTCGAAAACTAAACGTTTAATTACGTTTCAGGTTCTTAACGAAACCGGCCAACAAGATCTTTGCTATTACAATTTTCTTTGCGCGCATCCTTTGGGTGTTATCAGCGATTTCAATCATTTGTTTTCCAATATCGGTTACGTTTTGTTGGGATTATTGTTCCTTTGGATCACTTATCGTAGAGAAATTACCCATAAAGATCTCACTTTCGATCGGGTGAGTCAATCCTTCGTTTGGTACTTGTGTCTTAATTTTTTGTTAAAGCAATATGGAATTCCGCAACATTACGGCATGTTCTACGCAATGGGGGTCGCCTTGATCATGGAAGGGGTGCTATCAGGCAGCTACCACATCTGTCCTAACCAATCAAACTTTCAATTCGGTAAAACAACGTTTTTTTCATTATCATTCACAAGTATTGTAGCGATTATAGGTCGTGACGTCACCTGATTATGCGTAAAGTTTCTATTTATAACGATTTCCACTTGTTAATCAACTGGAGGGTGGTAGTAAGGACTATAGAGGGCGCTACAAGTTACGTAATCAACCTCCAAAGTTATTTTGAGTTGAGTTTGTTTCAAGGACACTCAAGTTTTACTTCAAATTCTTTACCACCTCGATATTACAAAATTTCAATTTTTCCAGATTCCAGCTTCATGTACGTTATGGCTGTTTTGTGTATGGTTAAGTTGTACCAAAACCGTCATCCCGACATCAACGCCACAGCTTGCGCCACTTTCGGAGTTCTAGCTTTAGCCATTTTACTAGGTGAGTGGCGTTTAGACTGTTACCGTTAAGAAAACGATTGAATTTTAGGAATGATCGGAATTTTGGAAGGCAACCTCTACTTTTGGGTCATTTTTACCGTTGCTTACATCTTTATTTGCTTCTATCTCAGCGCCCAAATCTACTACATGGGATGCTGGAAATTAGGTAACAATCAGAATGTGCAAAAATTATTTTCGGCAAACTTTTCGCTTTATACGCCGTACATGGGATGCTGGACGTTTTATACGTCGGTACCTCAGTGGTGGTTGCTCGAATAAAAATATTTAGCGAGATATTAATTTGAAAGTTACGTCAAAATAGTCCGCTCGCCCCATTCAGCTCTCACTGCAAGTTTCACTTGGATTCTCCCACACGTCCCGTTAAAATTTGATTGTTTCACAGATAGGGGGCTAGTGGTGCGGGTGTATAGAGCTGCCGTTTACGACTTTTGGACCGGTCCTTTGAACGTGTTAAAACCGGTACACACGGGCCGAATGTGCTTCCTGATCGTGGCCAATTTGTGCAATTGGGGACTGGCTTTTTGGGGCCTCTACGGTCACCAGAAGGATTTCGCCATATTTTTGTTAGGAATATTCATGGCCAACACTCTACTCTATTTCTTTTTCTACGTGTTTATGAAGGTAATTTTGAACAAAAATGATTTATGATCGAGTTGATTTGTTTAATTTCCAGTGTTTACACAAAGAACGCGTCAACCGTTTGAGTTTGTTCTTCCTGTTGTTGTCGATGATTTGTGCGGCTTCTGCCATGTATTTTTTCTTACACAAAAGTATCTCTTGGTCGGTAAGTAATTTTTTTCGACATTTTTATTGAGTTACTTAAATAATGAAATTGCAGAAAACTCCCGCTCAATCAAGACAGTTTAATCAAGAATGTAAACTGTTGAGGTTTTACGATTTCCATGACATCTGGCACTTCCTCAGCGCCATAGGAATGTTTTTCACTTTTATGGTACTGCTGACTTTAGACGACGACCTATCGCACACTCATAGGTCGCAAATTCGCGTTTTTTAATCGTTTTATTTGTGCGCTTGATTTTTTGAGTTAATAAAGTTTTTGTTTTGTAATTTTTGTGTTTGATTGGACTTGGAATTAGGTTAAAAAATTTCTTAACACTTACTTGGTTATAAGGCAGCTTCAGGTAGGGGGCAGGAGATTTCCTGAAATTTTTTAATTAGTAAAAATTTTTTAAAAATAAAAAAATACTTTTTCGCAATTCGGACATTGACCACTGATTTGGTTGAAGATCTCCTTAGAATTAACTGAAGTCAGCCACTGAAATTTCAAAATTAAAAAAACTAAAACGAAAAATGTTGAAAATACCTCATAGAGACAAGCGACGTGGTAGAAATTTTCGCAGCATTTGTTACCGCAAATAATTTCCGGCAGTTTCTGGTCGAGACGCAAAGAAAAACAAATGCTGCATTCACCTATGTTCGTCAACAAAGCGGTGGAGGCTTCCGGCTTCGCCGGGAAACGGTCTAGTTCTGAAATTTAGCCAGTTACAGAACCTTCTTTACAGTTCTCAATTTGCCAACAGGCGGACTTGAGTTACCTTATTACTACCCAGTGTCTTAGTCATAGATCAGCTGTTCTATCAATATTGCAACAATTGTTTCTATGAATTTAGAGTTTTAAATCCATGGAAACAATTGGCGTAACTACGAATTTTAACTCTACACTATAGGTGAAAGGTATAGAAACAATGGCTGCAATAATTTTGAAGGATTAGAATAATTGTTGCAAAGGGAAAAAAGTGATTAACAAAAATGTGACTTGACCCTAGTAGCAACATGACTTCAGTAATAACTGTGACGTCACTAACGTGAAACTATTGCGACTACTTCATTCTCAACATATCAGAATAAGTTTGAAATTTAAATTATTCACAGCTTGATTGCATAGACTGCACATTTTCGGAAAATTTCCGCTTAAATGCTAAAATTTCATTTATTTGGGAACACTTTAAGCATGAAATTTTACCTAAAACCCCCAAAATTCCGTCCAGAACGTCGTGATTTTCGCCCCACTCTTCCAGTTTGTTGTTCAGTTTCTCTCTGTAGCGTTCGACGAGTCGTTCGGGTCCCAAAAACTTGAAATCCGGCCTGGCTTTGACGTTCACCGGATCAACAGTTACCATCACGGACAGGTTTTCATCTATCAAAAGTTTTCAATTAAATTCGATTCAAGAAAAAACTTACTTACCTAGCCAAATCCGGCGATAGCAGCACCCTCTAGTGGCAATTTCCGGATCTATAACGCAACAATTTCCATCGATTTCGTCCATAATATCAAAAAATCCCTGAAATCGTTCCACATTGGCCAAAAACCGGTCAAAAAGTTCAGTAAGACTCTCCCAATTACAATCAAACTCGTTGAAAGGTAAATCGATGTTAATAGGTCGAAAAATTGCACGATTTTCGTTGAAATCCACCGAAATTTCCAGGAAATGTTCGCGACTTTTCTCGTCGATTGTACAAATTTTAATGCAACTCAAATCAGGGGTTAAACAACAACTTTTCATGTTCAAATGAAACTTTGTAAACTCGCTATATTCGAAAAGAACACGACGGAAAGTGTTTACACGAAATGGTGGCGCAACTTTTTCGGAAACTGAATCCAAGGCGGTTGTGATCGAATTTAAAACGTCAATGATGTTCGATTGTTTTTTGACGATATTTTTGATTTCGACGCCTAAATCGGTTTTTAAACGAAATTTTGTTGTTTCTTGATTTTGTTTTTCGATTATTTCTATTACGTAGTCCTTGTACTGCAATAATAAAGAGATTTTTGAAAAAAGAAAACCCGGTATAACCTCACTTACCGCGGATCGAATAATGCCGGTGTAGTATTTGCGGCCGTTTCTAACATTTGACGAAATTAAAGGGTATTCGAGTAATAAGTCGAGTTGTTCACACATTTTTCGGCTTGTTGTTTAAATTATTTGAAATTTTTGGAAATTTGAAAAGATCACCGCCAACTTCAATTATCAAAACATTGCGCAGAAGAATACGTCAAGTGTTGCCAACATGACTTCTACCAACCCGAAATAATTAAAGTTATATTTATTACGTAAATTCAATTTTAGTCAAAATTTCTATTTCCTAGACCGCATTCTGGAAGAATCAGTAAAATAAAAAAATTACTCGCTTACAATTAAAATAATTATTTAAAAAAAAAGTGGAAAATTTGAAATTCGCCTCACTGATTGGTTGCATTTAAACAAATTTTTGCCAATGTTATTATATAATAAATTCAATTAATTGCGCAAAAATAACAAGTAACTTGAAGCTTTTAACGTATTTTTCCATTACTGTGTAGTAATTACTTATATTGTCAAGTAATTTTTGAAATATTAGACCGGAAATAGAGTAAACGACACAAAGGTTTAATAATTACGATTAGTAACTAATTACGGGAAATAGACAGATGGGGGTTGACCAAAACACAAAGTTAAGGGAAGGTTTATTAAGACTTAATGAAAACTAAACGTAAAATAGTAAATTAAAAAAATGTAGAAGAATATTCTTGTTGTTTAGTGAGCAAACTTTCGCTGTAGTGCTATCCGCCAATACCCGAGTCGCTAGCTTGTGAGAGTCCATTTTACATCACAAGTTAGGGTCTCAGGGAATAGGCAAATTGAGCCTCATCGACATTGCAGTAGCAGTACAGAACGAGGCGTTCAAAAAGTTACAATACAAAACACAAGCAACTACATTCACTTAATTATCACATTTAACAAAGTTAGTTACTGAACAAACTCAACTAAGGTATATAAACATAAAACGTTTAAAAAAAATTAATAAACATTTAGTGATGGCTTGGATTTTTTGTTAATTCCACGTTTACAGACCTTAGAGAGTGTTTACTGAATTAGATAACAAAGGACAAAGGCATTTGCTAGTGGTAACAAAAGGAAAATTCTAAAACTATAATTGTTTTTAGAAATAAAAATTCCAAAAACGAATTCAAAGTTTTTCATTTTGTTATTGCTAAAAATATTTTTTCAATTTTCTTCAACTTTTTTGTTAAAATATCAAAACAAATTTTTGGAAACGTTGAACAGTTCAGCTAAAAAAAGTGCAGCCATAAAGGTTTCAAGTTGCAGTCTTCTTCCTGGAGTTAGTTGATAATTTCGGAGCGTCCTCAATAGCACAAAATCGATCTCTTTACATTTGACGTCAATAGGAGTTGATTGCGTGACTCCATCAGTAATAGAGAGACAATGTTACATCAAGCAATTACATAATCCGCATTTTCGTTCTAGTTTCCAGTTTTTCTTGAATTCAAGCGTAATTGGCAAATTTTCAACTAAAATTTTGAGAAAATTAACAAAACAATTAAGGGGAAGGGGCAAAATGAGTGGTTTTAAGTAAACATATACTTAATTTCAATTTAACCCCCGCTACTTTAGGGAGAAATATGTTTCAGAATCTCAGTCACTGAACTAAATAATTTAATTCGTCTCGAAAAAATTCTTTAACAAATTTCGAGTCATTTACAACAATAGTAAAGTTTTTCTAAAAAAAGAACAATTAAAAAAATTACGCTAAGAAACTTAGTTGATTCGATGTATGTTTGGTTGCCGACCTTCCAGGCGTTGATTTCAAATTTCTTTCTTGTGACGAAACGGCCTGAGTCTGGGAAAGTTAGCAGGCTGTACAGCACTCCAAATCGGTGTAATACTTACTATACAACCTACTACCTCAAACAGACCCGGCCAAAAAAATTTTTTTCTTTTTTTCTTCGAAATTTTCTCCTAACGTCAAATTGTTTCTACCAGTAGGTCCTCGTAAATAGGAACTTGTGATAACGAAACAACACAAGTTCGGATCTACGGGTTCCGGCGAGTAGAAATCACCAAAATCTCTTCGAATCGAACCCAACGAATTCTGGAAACAAACAAAAAATTAACAATAGAAAAAGAGCCCCCACGTGGCGGCGACGCGTTTATTTTTAGTTAACTTAAACTAAAATTACAACACACGTTTTTTCTCCTTTTAGCGAAATCTTCGGTAATAACGAGGCATCTGGTGCGATGATGGGGGTAATTGAGTGGTTTTCATTAAGTTTTCGATGAATCGTTTCTTAACGGTGCAGAAAAGTCGAGCAGTTTGGAGATTTTCTGCAATGCGATTACCAGCTGATGCGTTACGGTTAGTTTCATTGTGACGTTTTTCGAGAACTGCAACAAAGGAGCAAATTGTAACGAATTTCAGTACAAAAAATAATTATCGAAATATAGCGGAGTGCGATCATAGATGGGTTACGTTGGTAAAGTGACACTAGAGGTCGCTGGAAACTTCCAGTTAAAGCAGTTAACTCAGTTAGTTTTATTTTCACTTGTATTTTAATTATTTTAAAAAAATTCGTGATATCTACAGTGGGAAATTTATGCTGTTAACAACCCTTGGGAGCTAATCCAAGAGGTGAAAATAATATAAGCGAACCGCTTGGAGGTGTTAACTTAGTTATAGATTGAGATTTTATTCCTATAGTAATGGAAATGAATCCAGTCCAGAAAAATAAAGAAAAATTCGATTAGTTTCGGATTCCCTCTCAACTTTTGAGAAATCGCACCCAAGCAAAATTCTATTTGCCGACCGTTCAGTTATCTTCTGATAAGAAGTTTCTCGTTCGATCCGTTCTTGTTTGGCATTTGGCTCAAAAAATGTAACCCCCGCAATATCGACCGAGCTTGTTGACTTTTTCTTCTGGTAAGAAGGGCGATTGTGTAATCGTTTCTGTAATTTTTTTTCTTTTACCGCCTCCTCCACTGATTAGCACGTGCAATTTGGTGGAACGCACGGGTTCGGTTGGGGGTGACGAGAAGAAGGGGGGGCAAAGAGGAGGAGGAGGTATACGTAAATAAACCTTGCATAACGTTATATAGCAAAAACTCCCGTGTGTGAACTTTCTCTCCCAGTCTGCGGCCCGGTCGGGCCAGACGTCGCAAAAAACGCACAGACCGTGTGGCCGTTGACCTCCGGCAACGGTCTCCCCCCTCGACAAGGCTGGAAACCTTCCCGAACGCGCCGCCAGAGCCGGCTTCGCCGTCCCCCCACAATTCGCCAACACCCAATTAGATGGGGGGAAAAATTCGATTTAAGCAAATCTCTCAGCGACAGACCGAATTTTGAAAAGTCGCCATTTTGTTGCGGGGCGAAATCTAGAAGGTTCCGGATCGTCTCTGGAAAGTAGGAAATTATCAAACTTTCAACCGGAAGAAGCGACAAAAGTTCAATGTCTTTCAAGTTTTTTATTTTTGGAAATTTCAACAGCTGAAAGCGAGTCAAAAAGTTTTTTTGAAGTCTTAAAAAATAAATCAAAAAAAATTCTTGGATGAGGCAAATTGAAATTGGCTTTCGGCGTTTTATTTCAAAACTCAAGTAGAAAAAATAAAAAATCCAAACAAGTCCGAAAGGACCATTTCGCATTTTGAATGTTAATTTCTCTAGTATTGGGTTATAATGTTTATCAAGAAAAAATAGTTTTTGGTCTAATCCTTCAGGTCTCAGGTAGGATCCTCAATTTGTAGAAAGAAGCAAAAAGTTTTTTGGTCTTCCTTACCAAAATTTTATGAAGTTGGTCATACTGGAACAAGACAGAGAACTCTCCAAATTTTCGCAGTGTCGCCATCTAGCCGAAACGCCAAAAGTTGGGTGCCTCAATGATGCAACAGAAACTTTCATTACCGGAATTTTTGAGATTTGAAGAAATCTCCTCATGATACGGTTCAGTAAAGTAAAATTCCAATTATTTGAAATTCTAGCAGCATAATCAAAAAACTAGCAAAAACCTAAAAGTTGTTTGACAATCTACAAAAATCAGAAATTGGTAAAAGTTAAAGAATTTTTTCCTTCCTTCAGATTTATGATTAAGAAGTTTAACAAATTCCAGAAACAAGAAAACCAAATTTTCTCCTAAACAAAACAGTTCAGTGTTAGAAGCAATTCCAAATATGACCAATTTGGGGTTATATTAGAGCATACTTCGACGGCCATTTTTTTTTAAATGGCAACGTTAACTATTTAGCTTGGCGTAAAGAATTATTTCCCACATAAAAGTGCAGTACCTTCCTTGGTCGAAACGTTTATTTTAAATAAATAAAGAAAATTGGGGTTTCAGCGATAACGGTCCGCCCAGTCTAGACGACCTGGAGATGGGGGTGTATCCCAACACAATACACCATTACAATGCGGCACTTGGAATAACAGTTCGACTCAAATGCCACATTCTAATGGTGTTGTCGACTGTGCACTGTATTGGGATACACCCCCATCTTCCAGATAGCCCAAATTGGGCGGGGAAAATGTTATGTAAATATATATTTTTTTAAATGGAGTCGCCATCATTATTTTTTGGTAAAGATATACTTAGGGTGAAATTTTTTCTTCAAAAAGTGAAACTTACCTCAAAAACAGTGACGTAGCTGTAGATGTCGCAAAACGGGGAGAATTGCGATCGGTTCCTTAAACAAAAAATAAATTTAAAAACAATTTTTAACAACAAACAATGGGACGTTAAATAACGCAACTTTCCAAATTGTTCTAAATTTAGCAAAAGTGATTAATGTTGAATTAGAAATTGTTTTTGGGGCCCCTTAATCACTTTTTATTAGACACCGAAAACGTAAGCGCGTGGGCGTTGATTAATAATAATCAACTAAAAGAAAGTTAAAATGATTAATTGGAAAACCTCTGCAATTAGGTTGAAATGAAAGTAAACAATTGAACAATTTTCAATTTTGAACCAGCATCTGCATTGCATATTGAAAAAAAATCATTTTCTCGTTGCCTATTTTTAGTTGTAACGTGTAGAGACATTTAGCAACGATACTAATAAAAATAATTTCAATTAATATCAAAAACGTGCAATTATTTCGAGTTTTCGAATAAGCAACGAGGAAGTGAGTTGTTAAAACGATTCTACTGTATGTGACCGCAAAAAAATCGAAGCCCGTCAAGTTTCGATTTCTTTTCATCGCAGTGGGCGTTTGTTTTAATTAAAAAAAAGTTTTATTAAATAAATAAAAATAAAATAAAATGTCAGGTCGTTGTTAACATATAATAGAATACCACAGTTCATGGGCGTACGTCTCATCTAGTTGGCCTCAATTTGATCGAAACCGTCTCCAAACGAAATCTGGGAGTGGATTCATTACCATTTTTTACCATCACAATATCAACATCTTAACCCTTAACCCGCCCCTGAACACGCGTCTAGTTCAACCGTCTCGACCCATCCCTTATCACTACGACAAAAACTTCCAATCAATATATACTTAATCCAAATCGACTCATCATTTCAAAATTTCCACCACTTTCAATTTTTTTCCCCCAGATCCTCGACATTTTCTTTTTTTTTCCACCAAAAATCGAGCGTTTGTATTGGATGTCGTGCCGCGACGAAAGTTATTTACAAATAGTTGTCTGAGCGTCTAGACTCAGACCTACGCAACATGTTTCGCAGTGTGCCACGGCTAGACGCGTCGTATAGATCGTCACTTGTTGAACGGAACGAAACCACCTTTGCACTGGTGCGTGACGCGGAAATCACAGACAGTGCCACGTTCACATGAGAGCGCCGCCGCCGCCACTATCGCCGTACGTTGCGGCGTCGAGACTTTGATCGAATAACAACAAAAACAAAACGAAAAACTACGCCGCAATTACGCAATTCAAGCGACAGATGGCGTTTTACGAAAATGGCGGATGCGCCAAGACTTGACAACTCCATTTTGGGAAAGAAAATTTAATCCGCCGCCGCTAAACTTGACAACTCCTTTGTGGAAAAGAAAATTTTCAACGTTTCGACTTTATAGCGCAACAAAAACGATTAACTGGTTGCATGTCAAAAAGTGAGGTTAGTGTCGATTTTTGACGTTTCTCGAAACGGTTCAAATTATTTACGAGGACGCATCAAAATTTCCAAAAGTGATCAAAGTCTTTCTGTTAGTGTCTTACGAGTAGACCGTCCATATCTGAATTTAAATTTAACGAATTAACCGAAATTGAGATAACGACAACGAAGGTGAAACTGAAAATGACATTCAAGGTCGTTGTCAAATTTATAGCGCGTCAAAAAAAACATTGAAACCGGTCAGGGTTAATAATAATTTGACCCATTGTACCCCACTTTTCGGCAATGGTCAATTCAATCCTAATAACAGTAGAAATAATAAAACCCCGCGCCCTTCCCGTTACAATTTCACAGGTGTCGCTGTGAAATTTTTACGCGAAGTAGTAACAATACGCAACCCTCCCCTCCCACGAGACGCTTCGTAACAATTCGTTTCTACGAATCAAGTAAACTGTGCCAAACAAAAGTCTGCGTCGTCTTCTTCTTTCTTTCGATCAGATACGCTTCGCTGTCTATATTTAGACACGTTATCAGCAATTTTAAATATTTGACCGGTCGCAAAAAAAAAAAACTAACATCAGACGTCCTTGACTTAAATAAACATTTAGGTCACGAACCCAACTTTTAAATTATAACACGAACCGCACTGAACCGGCTATTTATAGTCAAAACTTCAAAAGAGGAACGTCCATCAAAGGATTTATTTCCAATTTTTTATCTCTCTCTCTATTCGAAAAAAGATCGGGTTAACGGTGATATTTACAACCCCCAATTAGTTCCGAACGACGCCTTCTTCTCGAATTTTAACCTTTCAAGACGTCGTCTGTCACCGACAATGAGAGTGTGGGTGAAAACTGCGGGGGGGCGATCGGGGGAAATGGCTGAGTGGGAGGGTGGGAGGTAAGAGGGGGGTTTGTGCACCGGCAGCAACGCATCGGGTTGTTAACCCGCGCCGGCTGAGATTCCAAGGGCGTTCGTGGCTGTCCAGACGCGCTGTTGCCGGATCGTCGTTGGAGTTGGTCGGGTTATGGTGTGATGGTGGTGGTCCCCGACTGTTGAATGGCAACGTCGCAACGACGATCATATGGTGGAGTAGGTGAGGTTAGAAACCTTGTCGGCGTTCGCGAATGCGAACCGGCTCTCGTAGTAGTCGGTGGTGGTCGTGATGGTGGTAGTGGTGGTGGAGGAAAATGATGATGATGACGTTTTTTTTTTTTGTAGTTTCCAACTTTTGGCGACTGAAAAACGCGTCGACGATTACGTTCTTCCGCTGTTGTTGTTTCGAAATTTATGCAGACAATGAGTCTGGTGTTTTAAAGAAGGAAACGGTTCACATGGACGATTGGAGAGACCGGAATTTTGGTGATTTGAGGGGCGGGTTAGGTGCAAATTTGCAAACACGAAAGAGTTAAACATGAGAACTCTTCAATAAGAAATTATTTTTCTTTCTTTCTGCTGATACGCCCGATACCGCAATAAACAAAAAGTTAAAATCCAAAAATCGTTTGTGTAGGTCGCCACCAAGAAAATCAGAAATGAACCAACATGAAGAATTTTGCAGGTGTTAGAAAATTATTTGTGCCATCAGGACCAAGTTTTTTTTAAATATAATGAAAAATGACACTTACAAAGATACAACCAAAAAAGTTTTTTTAAAATCTCGCGTATGGTGGAGTTTCTTGAATAAATATCTCCATTTGAACACCAAAATTATAGAATTATGGCCGCCATTTCAAAAGTTAGAAACTATTGAACATGAAAAGGAGGTCACCATTGAGAATATCTTCAAATTTTACTACCCCACATATCTTTCTGGGAAACATCTTCTTACAGAGAGGGAATTGATGAGATTCGCACCCTTACCAAGAAGAAACCATTTAGAAATTGTTAGTAATTAATTAGACTTAGAAAATTTGAAACTCTCTTCGAAAAGATTTTATTGCTTTCATGCGCCATTATTGGTACAGAAAGTCTACGATCAAAAATGTTTTGAAATATGTCCAGAATATGCCATTTAGAAAGCTAAAACTCAAAAGTTTTATTACCTCCAAAGCCTTTATAGTAAATACTCATCAAAAATTTCTGATTAAAGGTGTAAAAAAACAGAAAGATTCCTCAAAAGATCTTCTTGGTACCATTAGAACCTCACAACTACAAGTATTTAGAGATATTTCTACATATGCCCATTTAGAAAGTTCGAAATGGTCAAAACACTACCACTATAATCCTTTTGGTGCAAACTGCTGTAATTTCAAGCCACTTAGTCACAATTGGGAAAGCAACATAACGTAAGAGACTTGAACGCAAAACTGCAGAGCTATTGGTGGCAAAGTTAGATACTTTCTGGTACGTGTAAGGTTGTTTGGTAACTAAGTTGGAAGATCTAGAGATTTGCTGATGGTAAGCAATGAATCAATGAGAGAGAAATAGATAAGAAAAAGTCTCTATGGTTTAGATTGGAGGAACCAAAGAGGAAGGAAAAATATTTAGGTGAAAAGAGCGATATAAAGTAAGGACAATAGAAAAAATCGCCTTGATGCGAAGTAGCTAGTCATATGGGAGAGATCTTTGAAAAAGTCAACAAGTATGTGAATAAGGAAGAGAGGAACAAGAAAGGGTTAACTAAAGACCTTATCATAGAAGATGGAGGTGCTGAAAAGAATTTCTTTTACAGTAGTTGACGTTACCCAAGAAAGGTAGCATCAAATCTTTGAGGAATTCAAAAAGTGTATACCTAAGTAACAGAGAAACAAGAAGGGGTTGACCAAAAACATTACCATAAAAGATGAAGGTGTTGAAGAGGATTTATTTTAGAGTAGTTGAGGTTACTCGAAAACGATAGCACCAACTCTTTAAGTAAATCAAAAAGTATATACCTAAGGACGAGAGAAACAAAAAAGAGTTGATCAAAGACATTACTATAAATATGGAAGTGTTGAAGAGGAATTCTTTTACAGTAATTGAGGTTGCTCAAAAAGGAAAATCCCAAATCTTTGAGGAAGTCTAAAAGTATACACGTAAAAAAAAATGAACAAAAGTAAAGTGACCACAGACATTATCATAGAAGATGAAGGTGTTGAAGAGAATTTCCTTTAAAGTAGTTGACGTTACTCGAAATGGATAACAGCAAATCTTTGAGGAAGTCGACAAGTATATACCTAAGGAAAAGAGAAACAAAAACCAGTTGACAAAAGATATTACTATAGACGATCGAGGTGTTGAGGATTTATTTTAGAATAGTTGAGGTTACTCGAAAACGATAGCACCAACTCTTTAAGTAAATCAAAAAGTATATACCTAAGGACGAGAGAAACAAAAAAGAGTTGATCAAAGACGTTACTATAAATATCGAAGTGTTGAAGAGGAATTCTTTTACAGTAATTGAGGTTGCTCAAAAAGGAAAATCCCAAATCTTTGAGGAAGTCTAAAAGTATACACGTAAAAAAAAATGAACAAAAGTAAAGTGACCACAGACATTATCATAGAAGATGAAGGTGTTGAAGAGAATTTCCTTTAAAGTAGTTGACGTTACTCGAAATGGATAGCACCAAATCTTTGAGGAAGTCAAAAAGTATATACCTAAGGAAAAGAGAAACAAAAAAGGGTTAACCACAGACATTATCATAGAAGACGAAAGTGAGGATATCTTTTAGAGTAGTTGAAGTTACTTGAAAAAGATAGCACCAAATCTTTGTGGAAGTTAAAAAGTATATACCTAAGGAAGAGAGAAACAAAAAGGAGTTGAATAAAGATATTACCATAGACGATGGAAGTGGTGAAGGAGTTTTCTTTCAGAAAAGTTAAAGTTACTCAAAAAGAAAAATCCCAAATCTTTGAGGAAGTCTAAAAGTATACACGTAAAGAAGAAATGAACAAAACGAGTGACCAAAGACATTATCATAGAAGATGAAGATGTTGAAGAGGATTTCTTTTAGAGTAGTGGACGTTACTCGAAAGCGATAGCTCCAAATCTTTAAGGAAGTCAAAAAGTATATGCCTAAGGAAAAGAGAAACAAAAAAAAAAGAGTTGACCAAAGATATTACCATAGACGATGGAGGTGTCGAAGGAGATTTTTTTCAGAGTAGTTAAAGTTCCTCAGAAGGAAAAATCTCAAATCTTTGAGGAAGTCTAAAAGTATGCACCTAAAGAAGAAATGAACAAAATGAGAGTGACCAAAGAAATTATCATAGAAAATGAACGTGTTGAAGAGGATTTCTTTAAGAGTAGTGGACCTTACTCGAAGAGGATAACACCAAAGCTTTGAGGAAGTCAAAACGTGTATACCTAAGGAAGAGAGAAACAAAAAAGAGTTGACCAAAGATATTACCATAGACGATGGAGGTGTCGAAGGAGATTTCTTTCAGAGTAGTTAAAGTTACTCAAATAGAAAAATTCCAAATCTTTGATGAAGTCTAAAAGTATACACTTAAAGAAATAATGAACAAAATGAGAGTGACCAAAAACATTATCATATAAGATGAAGGTGTTGAAGAGGATTTCTTTTAGAGTAGTGGACCTTACTGGAAGAGGATAACACCAAAGCTTTGAGGAAGTCAAAACGTGTATACCTAAGGAAGAGAGAAACAAAAAAGAGTTGACCAAAGATATTACCATAGACGATGGAGGTGTCGAAGGAGATTTCTTTCAGAGTAGTTAAAGTTGCTCAAATAGAAAAATTCCAAATCTTTGATGAAGTCTAAAAGTATACACCTAAAGAAATAATGAACAAAATGAGAGTGACCAAAAACATTATCATATAAGATGAAGGTGTTGAAGAGGATTTCTTTTAGAGTAGTGGACCTTACTCGAAGAGGATAACACCAAAACTTTGAGGAAGTCAAAAAGTATATATCTAAAGAAAAGAGAAACAAAAAAGAGTTGACCAAAAATATTACCATATACCATTGAAGTGCTGAAGAAGATTTCTTGCAGAATAGTTGAGGTTACTCACAAAACAAATTTCAAATCTTTGAGGAAGTCCAAAAGTATACACCTAAAGAAGAAATGAACAAAAAGAAAGTGATCAAATACATTATCATAGAAGATGAAGGTGTTGAAGAGGATTTCTTTTAAGGTAGTTGACGTTACTCGAAAAAGAAAATCCCAGATCTTTGAGGAAGTCTAAAAGTATACACGTAAAGAAGAAATGAACAATAGGAGCGTGACCAAAGATAATATCATAGAAGATGAAGGTGTTAAAGAGGATTTCTTTTAGAGTAGTTGACGTTATTCGAAAAGAATAGCACCAAATCTTTGAGGAAGTCAAAAAGTATATATCTAAAGAAAAGAGAAACAAAAAAGAGTTGACCAAAGATATTACCATAGACGATAATAGTGTTGAAGAGGATTTCTTCCAGAATAGTTGAGGTTACTCACAAAGGAAAAATCCAAAATCTTTGAGGAAGTCTAAAAGTATACACCCAAAGAAGAAATGAACAAAAGTAGAGTGACCAAAGACATTATCATAGAAGATGAAGGTGTTGAAGAGAATTTCCTTTCTTTTAAAATAGTTGAGGTTGCCCAAAAAGAAATCGAACTCTTGAACCTTCTTCTGAACAGAAACTGTATACATATACCAATTCTAACACCGTCTTACGGAGAACTTAAAAGTTCTAGTGAAAGCCTCCTGCGATTCTGTGCGAGCAAAAGTGAATTTTTAAAAATTAAACAGCTCCATCTAGTGTTAATTTTTGTAACAAACGGACGGTTAATATTATTAAAAAGCGACCACACTATTTTTACGCGCTTTTTAACGCAACTAAGCGGGAGACTAAACTGTTTATAATTATAATCATACCCTACTGGCACACACCACCAAGGTCCATGGACCGGATACCGGCAGCCTGATAAACAAACCAGCCAATTTATCAGCGTAAACAATGTCAGTCTGAACAAAAAAAAAAAAAAAAAAAGACAACCAGACGAACGAGTGACACGCGTCGTCCCAATCTAGGTCTCCCATCTTCTACTTCTACCAAATCCGGATTTTTCTACAAAATCGTTTTGGAACAACCAAAATTGCAGGAATGACTATTGAAGATCTAACTTGAAGAGAAACGAAATTTATTCATCCGCCTTTTCGTTTTCAACAATTTCTTTTTGGTTTTTGCCGTTATGACTCAGTACGTAACCGAGTGTCATTAACTATTAATAAAGATAATGTGACGTATCGGTTTCGTTTCTGTTTATCTTGGGAGGCGTGAAAAATGTCGTAAAATCGAAAAAAGTGGACTGTATTATCGACCCCGTTCCGTCTTGTTTCTGTGTTCGCGCTTTCCGCCAACTTGATACGATTCGGACGCGTTCCCACAGCCACCTACCGCAACAACAAAAACTGCAAAACAAACGAAAACTTTGATCCGTTACAATCAAGCGGTTTCGTTAGTGTGCGTCACATCGTATCTTTTTCTCTATCTAATCGTATTTTTTTTTTCTCCCATTTTCTTCCAATCGGACGAATTGTGAGAAAACAAGCGAACATCGCAAACGACGAATTGAGCATCGTAGCCAGACGTCGCGATGTTAGAAGCGACATACCTGCTATTATTGCATGTTTTTAAGTGTTTAATAGCAGGCCGTGACATTGAACGGCACTAACCTAACCTAACGCGTTAGGTTAGTGAGCGGCGAAAAAAATTGCAACAACTCTTCAAGTTTTTGTTCGATCGGTCATAATTAATTAATTTAAAAAAAACGGCCATTGCTCCAATTAAATTTAGTTACTCCAAATTTTGGAAAATGACAAAATTATTTTTTAACTTAACAAAATTACGAAACAACAATTTTAATTACCTTTCGTTTTTCCTTTTGAATTTTGGAAAATTATCCAGTTTTCGAAACACTCAACAAAATTCGATAGTAACTTTTCCGGTGTAACAACAAAATAAAAAACACTTGAAAATAGTTTTTGTCTTTTTTCGTAACGACAACACAAAGCATCCCCGGAGCCGACCCGCCAACTAAATTAAAACAGCCGGCGCGTGAATGCATCGCGTCATCCATGGAAAAACGCCGATGCGTCCCGTAGCGCGCATGCTCGAAATTCGACGTGTTTCATCTGTACGGAGGCGCCTCTGGCGGCGGCATCCTGCGAACTGCCGTCTTGGTTCTTCGCTCGACTTAGGGGGAGGGATGTTTGGCCACGCCCACAATGAAGACTGGCTGTTGCTATGCAACACCCTTTTAATGGCACACTGTATTTAGACCGTTGTCAAGGTTACGCACACGGACGGACGGACGGGCCGAACAAGCGAAAGAGCAAGCAAGGCACGCCGCGATGTGCGTATAATGAAACGTACATTTCCGTTTTTCTCGAGACCTTTACGCGTCGTTGGAAAACGAAACGCGTTGGCGGCGAAACAAATTTCTTTCCAACACGAAAAAAAAAAACGGAATCGATTAGGGGCGGGAAAATCGAAGGATTGGACGGTTAAAATTAGAAATAGCTGCGAAATTTATTGTTGGCGTACCCAAAATGTGGGCTGGAATTCGAGCAACAACCTCACCCCATTCTGGGTTTACTATTGAATAATTGTTTCTAAAGAAAAAAATAATTGAAGAAGTAGTGAAATGTTCAAAATGTTGACGTGGCGTGAGCTCCGACGGATAAATTTGGAAAAAAAAGACGAAATTTTGTTTGATGTTAGAAGAGACCGTGTAGAAATAGTTGAAAATTGGCTCCGCCCCTCGTTTGGCCATTACTGACAAGTATTTCAAAATAATTCAGTTATTCGACTTTTTTAAAATTCCGAATTAAAGAAATTGCAAAATAACAAAATGTTAAAAAAATTTACTTCAAACAAATGAAAGATTGGCTAAAAAATATATCAAAGCGTAAAAGCAAAAAAATTGTAGAAAATAACTGCACATCAATTTTTTGTTATGGATGCGGTTTAGTCGTTGCGTTGTACGCCACTCCAAAACTAGAGCAATTTTCTTATTTTTTTAATATTTTTAAGGATCTAGACACATCAGGGTCGGACTTAAAATGAATTTCAAGTCGATCGGTTAAGTAGTTTTAAAAATACAGTTGATTGAATTTCTGTAAAATATTTATAACCAAAATTTTACTTCGACTTTATTTTTTTCTGAAGCCGTCGCATCCAAGAATATCATAAAAATACGTTAGGTCCGAGACATTATCGTTGTCCTTCATGTGGGGCAAAAATATTGGGAAAATTTACCATAGTTTTGGAGGGGCGTACTATGGCAGAATTGCTATAATGTTCCATGTGTGCAATGGAGAACGAAAACTGACTAAACCGTAACTTTAAATGGAAAATCTTAACAAAATTTAAGAAAAAAAACGATTGAAGTAAATTGTAAATAAGAAAAAAAATATTAAACAGAAGAAACAGAAGAAATGACTGAAATAACAAATACTAAAAATATGTAGGAATAAACAAAATTAATTAAAATTCATGAAAAAATTAAAATAACGGTACGTAACTCAAAACTAGACTACAAAAAAGCTGCTATTGAACATCTCCAATTATCTATCTGCAATTCTTCTTTAACCATGAGAACTTTAGAATTTTTTTTGTCCAATTTCACGTCTGTAAAAAAGTTCTATGGGAGTTTTTCTATCTTTTACTTTAAACAAAGCAGAAATACCTACAATATATTGAAGAAACTATAGAACAAACAGAAAGATGAAAAAAGAAGAAATAGTTGAACATTTGTTCAAAAGAATAGTTAGAAAGACTTTTAAGTCTTAAAGAAATCATCAGAAGAAAAACTTCTACAGTACCTAACATGTTAGTAGAAATATAAACAACAGAAATAGAGGAAAATTCAGAAATAGAAGAAAAACTAGTTAAAAACCAAAAGCATTCAATTACTTGCATATATTTTTCCTTAACCAAGAAAACTTCACGAAATTCTTGTACCGAATTCACAAAAGTTGCAGAACTAACATTCTTCAATATTTGAAGAAGAAAAAATCTACTGACGCAATATTCTTTTAGTTTCAGCAAGCTTATTAGTAGAAGAGTTCTTGGAATTTTTCTAATTTTTTGAAGAATAAGACTCAAACACTCCAATTTGAATCTTCCGGCGTTTCAAGAAAGAAAAAGAAGAAATTTCTTCATCATATTTACTACATTTTCTCCCCCAATTTTCGTTATTTCTTACTAACTTTCCCTCTCTATTTCTCTCGAGTAGTAAAAAATAGCAAGTGTGTCCTATCAATTGAAACGTCACGTCTGTAAATTTCTTCATTTTATATATTAATGGAGGTCACGCAAAATTCATTTAGGTTCAGCAAGCTTATTACGTAGAAAAGTTTCTTGAAATTTTTCTAATTTTTTAATATGTAGAATCAAACTCAAAATCCCAAAGTTGAATCTTTTAGCGTTTCAAGAATGAAAAAGAAGAAATTTCTTCAACATATTTAATAGATTTTCTCCCCCAAATTTTTGTTATTTCTTACAAATTTTCTGTTTCTATTTCTCTCAAGTTGTAGCAAAAAATAGCAAATATATTTATCAATTGAAACCTCACCGTTTGAAATTTCTTCTTCATTTTATATATTAATAAAGATCAAGCAATATTCTTTTAGGTTCAGCAAGCTTATTACGTAGAAAAGTTTTTTGAAATTTTTCTATTTTTTAAAACGAAGAATAAGACTCGAAAACACAAACTTTTAAAGCGTTTCAAAAAACAAAAAGAAGAAATTTCTCCAACATATTTAATAGATTTTCTCTTTTCCGTTTCTAGTTCTCTCAAGTTGTAGCAAAATAGCAAGTGTATCTATCAATTGAAACGTCACTGTTTGAAATTTCTTCTTCTTCATTTTACACATTAATGGAGGTCACGCAAAATTCTTTTAGGTTCAGCAAGCTTATTACATAAAAGAACTTTTTGGATTTTTTTTAGATGAAGAATAAGACTCAAAAACCCAAAATTTAATCTTCCAGCGTTTCAAGATAGAAAAAGAAGAAATTTCTTCAACATATTTAATAGATTTTCTGTCCCAATTTTCGTTGTTAACTTTCCGTTTTTATTTCTCTCAAGTTGTAGCAAACAATAGCAAGTGTATCGATCAATTGAAACGTCACTTCCAGAAATTTCTTCTTCTTCATTTTATATATTAAAGGAAGTCACTCAATATTCTTTAGGTTCAGCAAGCTTATTACGTAGAAGAGTTTCTTCTAATTTTTCTAATTTTTTAAAATGAAGAATAAGACTCGAAAACCTAAAGTTGAATCTTCTAGCGTTTCAACATAGAAAAAGAAGAAATTTCTTCAACATATTTAATAAATTTTCTGTCCCAATTTTCGTTATTAACTTTCCGTTTCTATTTCTCTCAAGTTGTAGCAAACGATAGCGAGTGAATCGATCAATTGAAACGTCACTTCTAAAAATTTCTTCTTCTTCATTTTATATAATATTCTTTAGGTTCAGCAAGCTTATTACGTAGAAGAGTTTCTTGGAATTTTTCTAATTTTTTAAAATGAAGAATAAGACTCGAAAACCCAAAGTTGAATCTTCTGCGTTTCAATATAGAAAAAGAAGAAATTTCTTCAACATATTTAATAAATTTTCTGTCCCAATTTTCGTTATTAACTTTCCGTTTCTATTTCTCTCAAGTTGTAGCAAACGATAGCGAGTGAATCGATCAATTGAAACGTCACTTCTAAAAATTTCTTCTTCTTCATTTTATATAATATTCTTTAGGTTCAGCAAGCTTATTACGTAGAAGAGTTTCTTCGAATTTTTCTAATTTTTTAAAATAAAGAAGACTCGAAAACCCAAAGTTGAATCTTCTAGCGTTTCAATATAGAAAAAGAAGAAATTTCTTCAACATATTTAATAGATTTTCTGTCCCAATTTTCGTTATTAACTTTTCGTTTTTATTTCTCTCAAGTTGTAGCAAACAATAGCAAGTGTATCGATCAATTAAAACGTCACTTCTAAAAAATTCTTCTTCTTCATTTTATATATCAAAGGAGGTCATGCAATATTCTTTAGGTTCAGCAAGCTTATTACGTAGAAGAGTTTCTTCGAATTTTTCTAATTTTTTAAAATGAAGAAGACTCGAAAACCCAAAGTTGAATCTTCTAGCGATTCAATATAGAAAAAGAAGAAATTTCTTCAACATATTTAATAGATTTTCTGTCCCAATTTTCGTTATTAACTATCCGTTTTTATTTCTCTCAAGTTGTAGCAAATAATATCAAGTGTATCAATCAATTAAAATGTCACTTCTAAAAATTTCTTCTTCTTCATTTTATATATTAATGGAGGTCACGCAATATTCTTTAGGTTCAGCAAGATTATTACGTAGAAGAGTTTCTTCGAATTTTTCTAATTTTTTAAAATAAAGAAGACTCGAAAACCCAAATTTGAATCTTCTAGCGTTTCAATATAGAAAAAGAAGAAATTTCTTCAACATATTTAATAAATTTTCTGTCCCAATTTTCGTTATTAACTTTCCGTTTCTATTTCTCTCAAGTTGTAGCAAACGATAGCGAGTGAATCGATCAATTGAAACGTCACTTCTAAAAATTTCTTCTTCTTCATTTTATATAATATTCTTTAGGTTCAGCAAGCTTATTACGTAGAAGAGTTTCTTGGAATTTTTCTAATTTTTTAAAATGAAGAATAAGACTCGAAAACCCAAAGTTGAATCTTCTGCGTTTCAATATAGAAAAAGAAGAAATTTCTTCAACATATTTAATAGATTTTCTGTCCCAATTTTCGTTATTAACTTTTCGTTTTTATTTCTCTCAAGTTGTAGCAAACGATAGCGAGTGAATCGATCAATTGAAACGTCACTTCTAAAAATTTCTTCTTCTTCATTTTATATAATATTCTTTAGGTTCAGCAAGCTTATTACGTAGAAGAGTTTCTTCGAATTTTTCTAATTTTTTAAAATAAAGAAGACTCGAAAACCCAAAGTTGAATCTTCTAGCGTTTCAATATAGAAAAAGAAGAAATTTCTTCAACATATTTAATAGATTTTCTGTCCCAATTTTCGTTATTAACTTTTCGTTTTTATTTCTCTCAAGTTGTAGCAAACAATAGCAAGTGTATCGATCAATTAAAACGTCACTTCTAAAAAATTCTTCTTCTTCATTTTATATATCAAAGGAGGTCATGCAATATTCTTTAGGTTCAGCAAGCTTATTACGTAGAAGAGTTTCTTCGAATTTTTCTAATTTTTTAAAATGAAGAAGACTCGAAAACCCAAAGTTGAATCTTCTAGCGATTCAATATAGAAAAAGAAGAAATTTCTTCAACATATTTAATAGATTTTCTGTCCCAATTTTCGTTATTAACTATCCGTTTTTATTTCTCTCAAGTTGTAGCAAATAATATCAAGTGTATCAATCAATTAAAATGTCACTTCTAAAAATTTCTTCTTCTTCATTTTATATATTAATGGAGGTCACGCAATATTCTTTAGGTTCAGCAAGCTTATTACGTAGAAGAGTTTCTTCGAATTTTTCTAATTTTTTAAAATAAAGAAGACTCGAAAACCCAAATTTGAATCTTCTAGCGTTTCAATATAGAAAAAGAAGAAATTTCTTCAACATATTTAATAAATTTTCTGTCCCAATTTTCGTTGTTAACTTTCCGATTTTATTTCTCTCAAGTTGTAGCAAACAATAGCAAGTGTATCGATCAATTGAAACGTCACTTCCAGAAATTTCTTCTTCTTCATTTTATACATTAAAGGAAGTCACTCCATATTCTTTAGGTTCAGCAAGCTTATTACGTAGAAGAGTTTCTTCTAATTTTTCTATTTTTTTAAAATGAAGAATAAGACTCGAAAACCTAAAGTTGAATCTTCTAGCGTTTCAACATAGAAAAAGAAGAAATTTCTTCAACATGTTTAATAAATTTTCTGTCCCAATTTTCGTTATTAACTTTCCGTTTTTATTTCTCACAAGTTGAGGCAAACAATAGCAAGTGTATCAATCAATTGAAACGTCACTTTTAAAAATTTCTTCTTCTTCATTTTATATATTAATGGAGGTCACGCAATATTCTTTAGGTTCAGCAAGCTTATTACATAAAAGAGCTTCTTGGATTTTTTTAGATGAAGAATAAGACTCGAAAACCCAAAATTTAATCTTCCAGCGGTTCAAGATAGAAAAAGAAGAAATTTTTTCAATATATTTAATAGATTTTCTGTCCTAATTTTCGTTGTTAACTATCCATTTTTATTTCTCTCAAGTTGTAGCAAACAATAGCAAGTGTATCGATCAATTGAAACGTCACTTCCAGAAATTTCTTCTTCTTCATTTTATATATTAATGGAGGTCACGCAATATACTTTAGGTTCAACAAGCTTATTACGTAGAAGAGTTTCTTGGAATTTTTCTAATTTTTTAAAATGAAGAATAAGACTCGAAAACCCAAAGTTGAATCTTCTAGCGTTTCAGCATAGAAAAAGAAGAAATTTCTTCAAGACATTTAATAGATTTTCTGTCCCAATTTTCGTTACTAACTTTCCGTTTCTATTTCTCTCAAGTTGTAGCAAACGATAGCGAGTGAATCGATCAATTGAAACGTCACTTCCAAAAATTTCTTCTTCTTCATTTTATATATTAATGGAGGTCACGCAATATTCTTTAGGTTCAGCAAGCTTATTACGTAGAAGAGTTTCTTCGAATTTTTCTAATTTTTTAAAATGAAGAAGACTCGAAAACCCAAGGTTGAATCTTCTAGCGTTTCAACATAGAAAAAGAAGAAATTTCTTCAACATATTTAATAAATTTTCTGTCCCAATTTTCGTTATTAACTTTCCGTTTCTATTTCTCTCAAGTTGTAGCAAACGATAGCGAGTGAATCGATCAATTGAAACGTCACTTCTAAAAATTTCTTCTTCTTCATTTTATATAATATTCTTTAGGTTCAGCAAGCTTGTTACGTAGAAGAGTTTCTTCAAATTTTTCTAATTTTTTAAAATGAAGAAGACTCGAAAACCCAAAGTTGAATCTTCTAGCGTTGCAACATAGAAAAAGAAGAAATTTCTTCAACATATTTAATAGGTTTTCTGTCCCAATTTTCGTTATTAACTTTCCGATTTAATTTCTCTCAAGTTGTAGCAAACAATATCAAGTGTATCGATCAATTAAAACGTCACTTCTAAAAATTTCTTCTTCTTCATTTTATATATTAATGGATGTCGCGCAATATTTTTTAGGTTCACCAAACTTATTACGTAGAAGAGCTTCTTGGAATTTTTCCAATTTTTTAAAATGAAGAAGAAGACTCGAAAACCCAAAGTTGAATCTTCTAGCGTTTCAAGATAGAAAAAGAAGAAATTTCTTCAACAGATTTAACACATTTTCTCCCCCAATTTTCGCTATTTCTTTGCAACTTTCCGTTTCTATGTCTCTCAGGTAGTAGCAAAAAATAGCAAATCTGTCTATCAATTGAAACGTCACTTCTAGAAATTTCTTCTTCACCATATGGAACAATGACGCAAAGTCGTACCATTTTATATATTAATCGAGGTCAGTTTTCAAAAGCGACTGGTTAATATCAGTGTTATGAAAATTAATTGCGATAAGATTAAAAAATTCTTTGTTCCCAGCCACAAATACATATCAAGTAGTCAGAAATAGATAAATGCTGTTATGACTAAACAACGTCTTTAGAAATTGCAACTAACACCATGCAACAATATCTAATTACAATTAAACAACAATTCGATTGGATAGCTGTCGCGTTCCTATCAAGAAAAAATTAATTCAACGCCATAGAAAAAATTCCAAAAACAAACATCAATAAAAACATTTATTGTTAGTAATTGTTGCTATTATCTACATCTAATAAGCAAAACGTTGTTTCCACCATTCCATTATCACCAGTGAAAAACAATTGCGACTTTTCCTTAACACAAACAACGTTTAACAGTTAAATTACCTCGATTGCAACTCAAATTCTTTTAAGGTATCAAAAAAAGAGAGAGAGAGAGGGAGGTGTAACAATTTTTGTTGATTTTTTTTTTCAATTACCAAATAAAATCGCCGTTGTGATCGAGACGAAAACTTTCTTTAAGGGACTAAAAGAAGAGAGAGAGAGAAAGAATCGAGAGATAGAAAATCGGAAATTCTTTCGTTTCGATTGTTTTTAACGGGTCTAAAGTGAGACGGAACGATATTGGAGGGACCGCATATTTGCAAGTGCAAAGACTTCGCACGCAATTCAATTCTGTCTTTGTCTGGCGCGCAACGGTATTTAAAAATAACGAAAACCTTGGCCAAAAATCGACTGCAACGTCGTGCAACAACAATAACTAAAACGCGAGCGCGCCAAACAACCAAAGTGCATCGGTTCTTTTAGGTGCGTTGCACTCCCGAGGCGACGTTGCCATGTTTGCACGATTTCGAAGCTTTTGTCACCGAGTTACCAAACTCACAGGCCGCACCATGCCAGATCCGAGAGTTTCTGACCTCCTCGCCTCTTTGATAATTTTTTTTGGTTTCATCTCACGTGAGAAGTTGTCAAAGCGAACTATATACATAAAAATTAGACGTGAAAATGATAAAGATTGGGATTAAAAATGGAGGAAAAAAATTGAGAACAGTAGAAGAAAAAAAGAAAAAAATTGATGATGAAAGATAGAACCTTTCATTATGTATATAGAAGTACATGAGAATAAAGAATAGAATGACTAAAGGAAGAAGGAAAAAGAAAAATTTGAAATAAAAAAAGAAAGAATTTAACAGAAGTAAGAAAAAATTACAAAAATCATCTAAACAATCTAAAAGAGTTGTGAAGCAGAGGAAGAAAATCAAAAAAATTACAAACACAGAAATCGAAGAAAAAAAAATTGCGTACAAACCCCGCAAAATTTTTGACCACTATTAATAGCTCAGAAGTCAGAAGTCTTCAAAACCTAAACCACCAAAAATTGACATTTCTTCTCCGAAGACCAAACGATGATGCCAATAGTAATTAACTTGCCGCTCTCATTATGACTTAACACTGGTTCACGTACAAGAAAGAAACAAACTCGATTCGTTGTTGTTGGACGATGATTGCCCTCTCTTCCCATGATGACTTCTAACATTATCAAGGAAGAGACGGTAAAAAAAATAAAAAATACTGACATGGTGCGACGAAACAAACGATTCTTATTCGTTAGGTAAAAAGGACGAAATTGGGTTATTGACGCCTCGTTCTCGATTTGTTGCTATGGGAAATGTTTTATAGACGGCGGCCGACCGATAAGATAGCGGACGTAGGCGGAGTCTTGGACCGAAAACGAACGTCTTAATATTTAGAGAGATAGAACCACATAACTGTTTTGGTGTAAAACGATGAGGAGGTGGACATCGAAACCCATCAGTTCATAAAAGTAACAAGGAGTTTAACAAATATCTCTAAAAGATATGAGGGAAGTACCAGAATAACGGCTGGAAACGGGAGTGAAGAAAAATTTTTGAGTTATAAAAAAAATTATGTGTAGTAATGAGAAAAATTGAAGAAACTTTTGGTCTTCAAGTGTTGAAATTAAATAGAAAAGTGTGAGATGAAGAATCAAACAATGTAAGTTGAAAGAAGAAATGTGGAAGGAAAAATAGAATGAGTTGGAATGAAGAAAAGATAGCAAGAGATACAAAATCAAGAAAAAGAACGAGAAAATTGAACAAGCACTATTGAAGAACAAAAAACAACAAGAAAACTAGAATTAAATTGAAGAAATGCATGTAGAATATGGAATATGAATGTAAAAGAACTGCAGAAGAAAACTTGAATAAAGAAGAAATAACAAGAAGGGCAAGAACATATGAAGAAGCAAATAATTCATAGAATTTGTCTGTGGTTAGCAAAGATAACAAAAGATGGCGAAGAAAAGAAAGAAGTGACAAGTTAATAAAAGTGATAAACTATTGAGGAAGAAAAGAATCAAGAAAAACATAAAACGATGAATTTATATATGTAAAATTATCAAAATAAAAAAGAAGAAAACGGGGTATATGGGATGGTATTAGAAAGTTAGGAACGACACAATGTTGGGAAGGTGAAAGAAAAATGTATGTGTAGAAACGAAGAAAAAAATTGAAGAAATTACGAAATTTTTCCAATTCTAATGTTGGAATTAGATACAAAATTATGAAAAAACACTTAAACAACATCTAAAAACGAAGAAAGTAAATAGAAAATATATGTAGAATATGGAATTAAATGAATGTAAAAGAAGAAGGACTGTAGAAGAAAAAATTAGTGGGAATAAAGAAAAATAAAGAAAGTAACCAGCTAATGAAAGTGATGAACAATTGAAGAAATAATAAAAAAATAAAAAAAATTATGAATTTATATATGTAAAATTATGAAAATAAAAAAGAAGAAAACGGGGTATATGGGATGGTATTAGAAAGTTAGGAACGACACAATGTTGGAAAGGTGAAAGAAACATCTATGGGTAAAAGCGATGAAGAAAATTGAAGAAGTTAAGAAATTTTTCGAATTCTAATGTTGAAATTAAATAAAAAATTATGAGAAAACACTTGAACAACATCTAAAATCGAAGAAAGTAAATAGAAAAAACATGTAGAATATGGAATTAAATGAATGTAAAAGAAGAACTGTAGAAGAAAAAATTAGTTGGAATAAAGAAAAATAAAAAAAGTATCCAGCTAATGAAAGTGATGAACAATTGAAGAGAGAATCAAGAAATGCAGAAAATTATGAATTTAGATATGTAAAACTATTTTAAAAAAAAAAGAAGAAAGCGGGGTATATAGGATGGTATTGGAAAGTTAGGAACGACACAATGTTGGAAAGGTGAAAAGAAAATGTATGTGTAGAAACGAAGAAGAAAATTGAAGAAATTACGAAAATTTTCCAATTCTAATATTGGAATTAAATAAAAAATGATGAGAAAACACTTGAACATCTAAAATCGAAGAAAGTAAATAGAAAATATATGTAGAATATGGAATTAAATCAATGTAAAAGAAGAACTGTAGAATAAAAAGGTAGTTGGAATAAAGAAGAATAAAAAAGTGACGAGCTAATGAACGTGATGAACAATTGAAGAAAGAATCAAGAAATGCAGAAAATTATAAATTTATATATGTAAAATTATTTTTCAAAAAGAAGAAAACGGGGTATATGGAATGGTCTTAGAAAGTTAGGGATGACACAATATTGGAAAGGTGAAAGAAAAATCTATGGGTAAAAACGATGAAGAAAATTGAAGAAGTTAAGAATTTTTTTTAAATTCTAATGTTGGAATTAAATAGAAAATTATGAGAAAACACTCGAACAACATATAAAATAGATGAAAGTAAAAACTAGATAATATGTAGAATATGGAATTAAATGAATATAAAAGAAGAACTGCAGAAAAAAAATGTAGTTGGCAAAAACAGAATAAAGAAAGTGACAAGCTAATGAAAGTGATGAACTATTGAAGAAAGAATCAAGAAATACCAAAAAATATGTATTTATATATGTAAAATTATGAAAAAGGAAAAGAAGAAAACAAGATATATGGGATGAGGTTAAGGAGATGTTTAGAGTTAGGAACGGTACAATGTTGAAAAGGTGAACAAAAATTGTATGTGTAGGAACACAAAAGAAAATCGAAGAAATGAAGAAACTTTTGGCATTCTAATGCTGGTATGAAATAAAAAGGTAAGTATGAGTAGAGAACCCAAGTTACAAATAAAATTGAAAAAAGAAAAGAAAAAGTTACAAAATACATGTAGAATATGGAATTAAATAAATGTGGAAGAAGAACTGTAGAAGAAACAGAAAGAAATAAGAAGCACAAGAAACTGTAAAGACTGGAAAAGTAAATAATTGATACAACTTGTCTTCGAATATCGAAAATAACGCAAAATGGCGAACAAATAGAAGAAAGTGAAGAATGAATGAAGAACGAAAAAAATCAAAAAACACAGAAAACTAATTAATATGTAGCACCAAGAATTAGTCAGTGAATAAAAATAATTTACGTTAAAATGTTGAAATTATATAAAAAGACGGCAGAAGAAAGACTAAATTAAATATAACATTGAAGAAATAGTGGAAAAAGAATTAGCAGACACTAACAAAACCAGGACAATCTAGACCAAGAGGGTTAAACGTACAAAAAACTTAGCAGCAGTGTGAAAGAAAATAGTGAAGAAATAAAAAATTTGAGCAACATATCTATAGAGAAATGACGAACAATAAGAAGAAAGTGTGGAATTTCGAGATAATTTCGGAAAAATTATAATAATTAAAGTGACTAAAACTGAAGAAAAAGTATTGAAGAAGTGACGTGAAATGTGAAGAATGAATCAAAAATTGAAAAAATTCAAGTTTTACAATATCGAAATTAAGAAACTTTGTTAAGCCGTCAAAAAATTGTTCCAACATCAAGTCAGTTCCGTCAATTTTCTCCCTTTGGTCGTTCCGTATCGATTACAATAGCGCCAATTCGACGCGGTCCATCATAAAAGGGTAATGCCCTAAATTTCGTTTGATGCCTCCCTTGCCAGTTTTGTAGCGCAACAGAAGGGTGAAACTGATTAGGGGATGAATCCCTGTAACGTCACATCAACCACTATCGAAACCAACCACAAAAATTGAATTTTCACCCTTTTCTTCACCAAATTTCTTCAAAATTCCTCATCGTCATTAGTTAATTTTGAAAATTTCGATGGCAATTTTGATTTAGCGCGATTCGCCGTCACGCAAGGGTGCCAGTCCTTCTTTCTTTCCCCCCTCTCTCCCTTTTTGATTGTTCGTGGACCCCTGCGGCGCGCAACGACGTACAGTGGCCCTCGTGGCCACCTAATTGAAGGACTAGAAGAACATTTTTATTTACTTTAAGTACATGACGTTTGTATATACGGACCAGTAGATGTTTGAAAAAAAAGGGGAAGGGTGTGGCGGTGTGTTTGTTTGCCACTGGTGTAACTGTTCTATTGGTGCTAGACGATAGTTTGAAAATGGCGTCTTCGACGTTATCTATCGAACCAAACAACCGACGCCCATCAATGGCGGTTCGGCCCTTACACCCAACCAACTATCCCAACTGGAATTTGCGGTTTTCGAATTTATTTGTTGGGAGAAATTGAAAAAAGTTTTGTTTTTTCCAAATTTTTGAAGTGTTAACCAAATTTTGGTCGTAATCAATAAAAACGAAGAAATTTCGCTGCCAACCACATGAAACGCCATCTCAAATATCGCGAAAATTTCAAAATTTCGAAAAATTATTACCAAAAATTAACCGCAAATTTACCAAGTGACACTATCAAATTTTAAAATTGACCCTCATCGATTTTGGGGTCAGTCGAGTTAAAAATTCGGGCGTACCGCAAGTCTCCAATTTGGGTCCTCTCTTGTTTCGTAATTTTGGTCCCTCGCTTAATTGCGACTAACTTCAGTTATATAACGCTACAATTGACTAGTTGAAGGGTGATATTGTTGAAACACCCTTATGGTTAGTCGAAACCGTTTCGGTGGTGATTTTTTGAAATTAATTTCGAAAATTTACAATTTGATTTGGAACGGTCGAATTTACAATTATAATTTTCTAATTATGGAAAATCGGTTGGATGAGTCACGATGATTTTTGGGTCTCGACGGGTTCGATGACTGATGTCAAAAAATTTCCTTACTATCAACGAAACTTTCTAAATCGAAAAATCTCAACACTTTCGACTACTTTTCGTGTAAAATATTCAGAACGCCCCTAAAATCTTCCAAATTATTACGAGCGGTTGGGCGAAAAAGACAAAATTTCGTGAGTGTTTAGGGGTAGAAACCCCAAATTTTCAAAACAGTTACGACGCAAATTAAAAAAAAATTGACGCATACAATTTTTTTTCCAATTTTGAAAAATCGCGCCATCGTTGGTGATAGTTGAAAATTTTAAGGGTGTGTCTTGTTTCTTATCCTCTCGTTCATATCTCCTGGCCAACACGTTTCGAAAGCGTTTTCCTTCAAAAAATCGAAAATTTTGCACAATTGACGCGTTTTTTCCATTTTTTTCTTCGCCTCCACAGTGTGGCAGCGTATTTTCCATTCTTTAACACTCGTCGATAACGACTGCAAATCGTGACGTCACGTTCTAGAATTAATTTCAAATTCGACCACCACGTTGAACACTTTGATCGAAATAATTTAGAAACAATTGCGTAAAAGTTCACCACAAAACAATAATTGGCGCCATCATCCCTAAATAGTAACAGTAAAATTCACCCTGAAGACATTGAATTATCTATAGAAATTTAATAATTTTTTTTAAACGATTCGAAACGAAAGTGAGGAAGACAGAAAACAATTAAAAAAGTCGCATGGAGCAAAATCCGGAGTGTATGGGAAATTACGTACACTCCGGATTTTGCCCCATGAGACTTTTTAATTGTTTGAAATACTTTATTGGGAATTTTTTAGACGCTCAGATAAGTTTACAATGAAAAATTCCGTTTTGGACTCAAAGGGCGAAATCAAGTTGTGAGGGAAACTAAAAATTTCCAATCACGTGTTAAATTAAATTTTGTTTTTATATTTAGAAATTTCAATTGTTTTATTACGTAATCTAATAAGGAACTTTACAATTAGAAAAAGTTGGAAGAAAAATGACGTAAAAAGTTCGATGGTAAATAGAGAAAAACAATTTTAGGGGTAAAAAAATGAAGGGGAATAAGGAAAAAATGAGTGACACAAATAGAAAAATTAAAAGTGTAAAGTTAAAAAAAATTCAAGGGCTAAAATATAAAAATCGAGGTTCTAGTTGGGACTACATCTGTTTTAGTCTCCAGATTTGGTCTCTTGCGACACTCATTTATTCTCAAATATAAAGAAATTATTGGAAACGACTAAATTTTCTATAAAAATGAAACAACAAAAGGCAATTAGAAAATAAGAAGATATAGAAATTATAAATGAAACAACTGACATAAGAGTAAACGTGAAAAAAAATGAGAAAACTATGAAAACAAAAGCGATACACTTTCAAAATAAAAATTGTAGAATTTCAATGTCAAAAATTTGCTACACCAAGTTGTATGTGCGACTTTGTTCGTTCTAATTTCCAGATTTGGCCCCTTGAGACTCACGATTTTTTTTAAATTAACATAAATACTTCAGAAACAAAACTACTAATAAAGAAATAGATTTGTATACAAAAAATAAGTAATGAATAGAAAACGGTTTTGACAAACTTCAACTAAATTATTTAGTTGTCAAAACTTTCTTCTTAAGGCACTTAGAACTTTCATTTTCTGGACCTTGAAGGCTATTTAAGTGTCGATTACACTAATGTAAATATATTGGCCATACCATAAAAAGTCGAAAAGATATAAGGATTCTAAGTTTCCAAAAAAAATTCCACTTTTTCAAAATATTGGAAATCTATCGCGAAATTACCAAAGCGAGTTGAAAAATAAAAACAGAGAAACTAATTACGTTACAAGGGAGTGTTAGTATCTTTTCAATCTCTCCAACTAACCCAATGGCGCTAAAGTTTTGAAAATGGAAGTGGCAAAAAATTCGATTTTTTGAAAATCACTCGTGTTAAAATTATTTATGTTTGAGAATTGTGCAAGAAATTGTTAATAAGAAATTTACGAGTATAGTAAAATAAGAAGAATAATGACAGAACCGAAAGGTAAAGAAACAAAGAATGAAAAACTTACAACTATGATTTAGTTGCCAAAACTTTTTTCTACGCATTTAGAACCCTCATTTTCTGGCCCTAGAAGGCAATTTAAGTGTCGATTACAGTGATGCAACAATATTGGCTATACCATAAAAAGTCGAAAAGATATAAGGATTCTAAGTTTCCAAAAAAAATTTCACTTTTTCAAAATACTGGAAATTTATTGCGATAATTAACAAAGCGAGTTCAAAAATGCGAACAGCAAAACTAATTACGTTACGGTGGACGTTTTATATCGTTTCAATCTCTCCAACTAACCCAATGGCGCTGGAATTTTGAAAATGCAAGTGGCAAAAAATCCATTTTTTGAGAATCTGACCTCGCTCTTAGGATTATTGGCGATTTTTTTGAGGATTTGCAAAAAAATTGTTAATAAAAATTTTACGATTATAGTAAAATTAGGAAGAATATGAAAGAACTAAAAGAAGATAAAAAAAACAAAGAATGGAAAAGGCTTTTGGAAAACTTACAACAAAATGATTAAGTTGGCAAAACTTCTTTTTCTACGCACTTAGAACCTTTATTTTCTGGCCCTAGAAGACTATTTAAGTGTCGATTACACTGATGCAACTATATTGGCCATACCACAAAAAGTCGAAAAGATATAAGGGTTCTAAGTTTCCAAAAAAAAATTCCACTTTTTCAACATACTGAAAATTTATCGCGATAATTAACAAAGCGAGGTCAAAAATGTGAACAGCAAAACTAATTACGTTACAGTGGACGTTTTATACCGTTTCAATCTTTCCAACTGACCCAATGGCGCTAGAATTTTGCAATTTTGACAATGCAAGTGGCAAAAATTTTGATTTTTTGAAAATCTGAACTCGCTCCTATTAAGATTATTACAAGATTATGCAAAAAAATTGTTAATAAGAAATTTACGAGTATAGTCAAATTAGAAAGAATGTGAAAGAACCAAAAGAAGATAAAAAAACAAAGAATGGAAAACAGTTATGAAAAACTTACAACTAAATAATTAAGTTGGCAAAACTTCTTTTTCTACGCACTTAGAAGCTCCATTTCTTGGCCCTAGAAAGTTGTTTAAGTGTCGATTACACTGATATGACTATATTGGCCATATCATAAAAAGTCGAAAAGATATAAGAGTTCTAACTTTCCAAAAAAACAAAACTTTTCCAAAATACTGAAAACTTATCGCCATAATTAACAAAGCGAGTTCAAAAATGCGAACAGCGAAACTAATTACGTTACGGTGAACTTCTTATATCGTTTCAATCTCTCCAACTAACCCAATAGCGCTAGAATTTTGAAATTTTGACAATGCAAGTGGCGAAAATTTCGGTTTTTTGAGAATCTGACTTCGCTCGTGTTGGGATTATTACAGAATTGGGCAAAAAATAATAAGAAATTTACCATTATAGTGAAAATAGGAAGAATAATGAAAGAACCGAAAGGTAAAGAAACGAAGAATGGAAAAGAGTTTTGGAAAACTTACAACTAAATGATTTAGTGACGGTTCAAAATTTGAAACGGACAAATGTTACTCGCCAGATTTGGCCCTTAGCGACTTTCATTTGTTCTCTAACCTTAAAAATGTGTCGAGTTACAAATAAACCATTCAACTATACACGTTTTTGTTGTTTTTTTATTCGTTTACTTCAAAAAACAAACAGAACGTTCCTTAATTGATTGATAGAAAGCAATTGTTACGTCACATCATTTTTGAAGAAAATTTATTGGATTTTTAGAAAATCGGCTAACGAAAATCTTTCGATTTTCACTTTTTTACAATTTCAACTTTAATTAAGAAAAAATCAACAATTGATTTCAGTCAATTTTTTAACTGTAGTGTAATTTTTAGTTTATCACTAGCAGTTTCATCAAAAAATTTCTTAAAAAACGTCATTGCGATTTTTGGGAAAAAAATTTTTTTCTTAATTTGATCGCGTGGGCTTGGCAAATATCTCAAATTCGACTAATTGGCAGTAATTCCATAATAAACTTTTAAGTATATTAATTAGATAATAGTACCTGTCGTTAATTACCTCGTTACGCGTATAAACAATAAAACAGTGGCCGCTTTTTTTTTCTCCAATTCAACAGCAGCAATTAACAAAATTGGCGATCAACAACAAACAAACTACGACCACGTATCTCGAAACAACACGCTACGAGACAACCCAATTACGTGGCGCCATCTTTCGAATTTTTTGAGTCATTTAGTTCAAATTTTTGAGAAAATCAAACCGACGCCCTAGAAGAACTCAATTACGTGGCGGCCCTTTTGGAAAATTGAAAACAGCTCAGTTTTCGCTACTTTCGTAAAAAGCAAATTTTTGAAAAACTCGAAACAACACGTTATGATCTAATTACATGGCGCTCTATTTAAAAAAATCGAAAAAATCGCCATTTTTGGCAATTTTTTGGATAACTTAATTCAGATTTTTGAGAAACTCAAAGCAACACGCTACGAGAACTCAATTACGTGGCGCCCTAATTTTTCTTATAACAAACAACGGCAATTTTGATATTTTTAAAAAATCACGTAGTTCAAATTTTTGAGAAACTCAAAGTAACGCGCTAGAAGAACTCAATTACGTGGCGCCTTTTTTTGGAAAATTGAAAACTCCGTTTTCGTTATTTTTCTTAAAAAGCGAATTTTTGAAAAACTCCAAACAGGACGTTACGACCCAATTACGTGGCGCTCTATTTAAAAAAATTGAAAAATCGCCATTTTTGGCACTTTTTTGAATAGCTTGATTCAGATTTTTGAGAAACTCAAAGCAACACGCTACGAGAACTCAATTACGTAGCGCCCTAATTTTTCCTATAACAAGCAACGCCACTTTTGCTTATTTTTAAAACTGTTGTGTTTCAAATTTTCGAAAAACTCAAAGTAACGCGTTAGAAAAACTCAATTACGTGGCGTCCTTTTTTTGGAAAATTGAAAACAACTCCGTTTTCGTTATTTTTCTTAAAAAAGCGAATTTTTGAAAAACTCCAAACAGGACGTTACGATCCAATTACGTGGCGCTCTATTTGAAAAAAATGAGGAATTGCCATTTTTGACACTTTTTTGAACAACTTGATTCAGATTTTTGAGAAACTCAAAGCAACACGCTACGAGAACTCAATTACGTAGCGCCCTAATTTTTCTTATAACAAACAACGCCATTTTTGCTATTTTTTAAAAATGTCGTGGGTCAAATTTTTGAAAAACTCGAAGTTACGCGTTAGAAAAACTCAATTACGTGGCGCCTTTTTTTGGAAAATTTAAAACAATTCCGTTTTTGTTATTTTTCTTAAAAGCGAATTTATGAAAAACTCCAAACACGACGTTACGATCCAATTACGTGGCGCTCTATTAAAAAAATTGAAAAATCGCCATTTTTGGCACTTTTTTGAATAACTTGATTCAGATTTTCGAGAAACTCAAAGCAACACGCTACGAGAACTCAATTACGTAGCGCCCTAATTTTTCTTATAACAAACAACGCCATTTTTGCTATTTTTTAAAAATGTCGTGGGTCAAATTTTTGAAAAACTCGAAGTTACGCGTTAGAAAAACTCAATTACGTGGCGCCTTTTTTTGGAAAATTTAAAACAATTCCGTTTTTGTTATTTTTCTTAAAAGCGAATTTATGAAAAACTCCAAACACGACGTTACGATCCAATTACGTGGCGCTCTATTAAAAAAATTGAAAAATCGCCATTTTTGGCACTTTTTTGAATAACTTGATTCAGATTTTCGAGAAACTCAAAGCAACACGCTACGAGAACTCAATTACGTAGCGCCCTAATTTTTCTTATAACAAACAACGCCATTTTTGCTATTTTTTAAAAATGTCGTGGGTCAAATTTTTGAAAAACTCGAAGTTACGCGTTAGAAAAACTCAATTACGTGGCGCCTTTTTTTGGAAAATTTAAAACAATTCCGTTTTTGTTATTTTTCTTAAAAGCGAATTTATGAACAACTCCAAACACGACGTTACGATCCAATTACGTGGCGCTCTATTAAAAAAATTGAAAAATCGCCATTTTTGGCACTTTTTTGAATAACTTGATTCAGATTTTTGAGAAACTCAAAGCAACACGCTACGAGAACTCAATTACGTGGCGCCCTAATTTTTCTTATAACAAACAACGGCAATTTTGATATTTTTAAAAAATCACGTAGTTCAAATTTTTGAGAAACTCAAAGTAACGCGCTAGAAGAACTCAATTACGTGGCGCCTTTTTTTGGAAAATTGAAAACTCCGTTTTCGTTATTTTTCTTAAAAAGCGAATTTTTGAAAAACTCCAAACAGGACGTTACGACCATATTACGTGGCGCTCTATTTAAAAAAATTGAAAAATCGCCATTTTTGGCACTTTTTTGAATAGCTTGATTCAGATTTTTGAGAAACTCAAAGCAACACGCAACGAGAACTCAATTACGTAGCGCCCTAATTTTTCCTATAACAAGAAACGCCATTTTTGCTTATTTTTAAAACTGTTGTGTTTCAAATTTTCGAAAAACTCAAAGTAACGCGTTAGAAAAACTCAATTACGTGGCGCCTTTTTTTGGAAAATTGAAAACAACTCCGTGATCGTTATTTTTGTATAAAGCGAATTTTTGAAAAACTCAAAACAACACGTTACGATCCAATTACGTGGCGCTCTATTTGAAAAAATTGAAAAATCGCCATTTTTGGCACATTTTTGAATAGCTTGATTCAGATTTTTGAGAAACTCAAAGCAACACGCTACGAGAACTCAATTACGTAGCGCCCTAATTTTTCTTATAACAAACAACGCCATTTTTGCTATTTTTTAAAAATCACATGGTTCAAATTTTTGAGAAACTCAAAGTAACGCGCTAGAAAAACTCAATTACGTGGCGCCTTTTTTTGGAAAATTTAAAATAATTCCGTTTTTGTTATTTGTCTTAAAAAGCGAATTTTTGAAAAACTCCAAACAGGATGTTGCGATCCAATTACGTGGCGCTCTATTTAAAAAAATTGAAAAATCGCCATTTTTGGCACTTTTTTGAATAGCTTGATTCAGATTTTTGAGAAACTCAAAGCAACACGCTACGAGAACTCAATTACGTAGCGCCCTAATTTTTCTTATAACAAACAACGCCATTTTTGCTTATTTTTAAAAATGTTGTTTCAAATTTTTGAAAAACTCAAAGTAACGCGTTAGAAAAACTCAATTACGTGGCGCCTTTTTTTGGAAAATTGAAAATAACTCCGTTTTCGTTATTTTTGTATAAAGCGAATTTTTGAAAAACTCAAAACAACACGTTACGATCCAATTACGTGGTGCTCTATTTGAAAAAAATGAAAAATCGCCATTTTTGACACTTTTTTGAACAACTTGATTCAGATTTTTGAGAAACTCAAAGCAACACGCTCCGAGAACGCAATTACGTGGCGCCCCAATTTTTCTTATAACAAACAACGCCATTTTTGCTATTTTTTAAAAATGTCGTGGGTCAAATTTTTGAAAAACTCGAAGTTAAGCGTTAGAAAAACTCAGTTACGTGGCGCCTTTTTTGGAAAATTGAAAACAACTCCGTTTTCGTTATTTTTGTTGAAAAGCAAATTTTTGAAAAACTCCAAACAGGACGTTACGATCCAATTACGTGGCGCTCTATTAAAAAAATTGAAAAAACGCAATTTTTGAAAAAACGCAATTTTTGGCACTTTTTTGAATAACTTGATTTAGATTTTTGAGAAACTGGAGCAACGCCCTATTTCGATTTCTTTTCCAACATTTTCGTTTGTTAGTTTTCTTATATTGACGTGGAAAAAATTATTTTCGACAATTTCAACCAAAATGGTGGAAAGTAAAAATTTTGTTTGTTCAGAAGTCTCACTCTTTGACGGTCACTTTAAGCATGGAGTGGGCGTTTTCGCTGATTCATAACTTAAAGATAAAGTGTTAGTTTGCGTTAGAACGTCAATTATTTAAAGTCGTAACACTTTTGTTATAAAACTAGAAGTGATAACATTTCAATTTTTTCTAAAGTTTAAAAAAAAATTAAAATTCTTGGGGAAAAGCGCATCGATCACAATTGACCTACTTAACAAAAGGTTAAAAAAAATTGAAAAAAAAAACAAAATTTGGTTGTTTTTTTTTTTTTGAAAATTCTTCAATCGTGTTTTCGAACGTTCGTGACTTCTTCGCAATTGAGGTTTAAAAATAGTTGAGGTTCGTGCCTCGATTATAGGTTTTCATCGTTGAGTATGCGCATTTTGATTAAAAAATTTCGTTTCTTCTACGAGAAGCTTTGATGGTAAAAAATTTTATTTCGGATCGAAACTCTAAAAATTTTCCAAAAATCACTCCAACCAACACAAGAAAGTAACTCACCCATTTCGAGACGTCTCCGGCTAATCCACCGAAACACCAAGTCCGTCCCTGTAACCAACCAAAAAAATCCACTGAAAATTTTCACTTTTTCCCCACAATTTACGTTAAAAAAAAAGAAAAGCCACGCAATACAATCGGACCATCAGCCATCCGACATTTTGTTCGATTCTTCTTCCCCACAACCGAACCAATCAAAGACATACCCGCATGCAGTCACGGCTGCAACTGCAACGACAAATTTCGTTACGTGCAACGGTGCATCAGGGTCGCTCAGCGACCCCTGCCATCCACATCCAAAACCGAATCAATGGCGTCGTCGCGTTTCGGGTGAAACACACGAAACGGCGGCGGCGGCGGCGTTGCACCGCCGATGCACTTGCACTGGAGAAGGGAAAATTAGAGAAGGGGAGGATCGTCACTACCACCACCGTTGTTGCAACTGGCACGCGACGGATGCTTACGAGCACGGCCGAATCTTTGATGGTAATATTGATCTTCGGAACCAACTGCAACGACGACGTCGCCGGGACGGTTTCGAAACTGCAACGGGGGCGGCGGAGGTGGATGGAGGTAACATTGAAATTTTCATACGAGAAATTAATTGCCGCTGTTGAAGCGAAAAACAAACGAATCGAAGGGAAGAAACAAATTGGAGAAACGAAATAATTTCGAAAATCACCCGTCGAGGTTCGAAGAATTTGATTTTCGAAGGCACCGGGTTGTGTTGGTAAAATTGCCGACGAGACGTTTAATTAAATTTGAAAATGCAGACAAAAATAATTGTTAGCACGAAAGTGACCGTTGCACATTGACAACGCTTGCAAGTTTGGTGTTGCTTTTGCATCGGGGCATAATGCGTTATTTTCACCCGCCGACCCCCCTATTCACGTTTCCTACCATTATTGGAAGAAGCCGGCCGCCATCGTCGAAGAGAAAACGTGTTGCAGTTTTACGTCTGGGGCCGTACGCAAAAGTTGCGAGAGAATGAACGACGTCAACGAACCGTCGAGAATTTTTCGTGGATGACGTTTCTCTCTTTCTTTGTACGTGTGTACACCTGACCGATTTTTAACGTGACGACATAAAGGGTTGATGGAAAAGCGAAAAGGAAAAATCGAATCGGAGGGACGAAGGAAAAAATCGAGAGAGAGACCTTTTGTTGTTAAAAGGGGATGGGAATGGAAAAATTTTAGATTCTCACGGCACTCTCGATTCTGTTCGTGTATTATACAGGGTGGAAGTTTCTTCAGATTTCATTCAAAAAAAGTTTATATAATAAAAATGTTAATCAAAAATTGCAAAATAATTTTGAAATTAAAAAAATTACTTCATTTTTAGGTAGTTGAAATAATTATAGAGAGTCACTCTGTTTTGTTTTACACAATTTTTTTACGGTTATAAAAACTGCAAGGTATGTTCTTAAGTGTGTCAAAATTTTGTAGTTCTAACTAGCATCGTTTTGAAGATCTAGAATTTTTTTTAAAATTTCGAAAAACGTTTTCAACAATTTTAAAATATCTATTTGTAAGACGAAGGTCTAGAGTGAAACAAATGGCTAATTACCAATGAAGAAATGTTAGGGTGATCTTTCTACACTTTTCAAAAGCACAAAAGTTTCATTTTCAGAGAAAAAAGCAAAGTTACAAATGAAGAAAATCGCACTAATAAAATATCTAAAAAATATAAAAGGAAGAAACTGGGTAATCTTTGAAAAAAGAAAAGTTACTAATGAAGAAAGTTGTGGTAATCTCTCTAAACTTTCCAGAAGAAGAAAAGTGTCATTTTTAGGCAAAAAAGTAAAGCTATAAATAAAGAAAATCATGCTAATAAAATATCTAGAAAATATAGAAGAAATATTAACGGAAGAAAATGGACGATCTTTGGAAATGAGCAAAATAGCCAAATGAAGAAAGTTGTGGTAATCTTTCTACACTTTGCAGAAAAAGAAAATTGCAGTTTTCAAGAAAGAAGCAAAGTTTCAAATGAAGAAAGTCGCGCAAATAAAGCATCTGAAAAATATAGAAATATGAAAGGAAGAAAGTGGATAATCTTTGAAGACGACCAAAAAAATACAATGAAAAAAGTTGTGGTAATCTCTATACACTTTCCAGGAGAAGAAGCTTCATTTTCAGAAACAGAAGCAAAGCTACAAATGAAGAAAATGGTGCTCATAAAATATCTAGACAATCTAGAAGAAATGTTAATGAAAGAAAGTGAATAATTTTTGGAAAAGTGCAATTTTTAGGGAAAGGAGCAAAGTTACACAGGAAGAAAATCGCGCATATAAAGTAACTAGAAAATATAGAGCAAATATGAAAGGAAGAAACTGGGTAATCTTTGAAAAAGAGAAAAGTTACCAATGAAGAAAGTTGTGGTAATCTCTCTAAACTTTCCAGAAGAAGAAAAGTGTCATTTTCAGGCAAAAAAGTAAAGCTATAAATAAAGAAAATCATGCTAATAAAATATCAAGAAAATATAGAAGAAATATGAAAGGAAGAAAATGGATGATCTTTGGAAATGAGCAAAATAACCAAATGAGGAAAGTTGTGGTAATCTGTCTACACTTTCCAGAAAAAGAAAATTGCAGTTTTCAAGAAAGAAGCAAAGTTTAAAATGAAGAAAATCGCGCAAAAAAAATATCTGAAAAATATAGACAAAATATGAAAGAAAGAAAGGGGATAATCTTTAAAGACGAGCAAAAAAAAAGAATGAAAAAAGTTGTGGTAATCTCTATACACTTACCAGGAGAAGAAGTTTCATTTTCAGAAACAGAAGCAAAGCTACAAATGAAGAAAATGGTGCTCATAAGATATCTAGACAATCTAGAAGAAATGTTAATGAAAGAAAGTGAATAATTTTTGGAAAAGTACAATTTTTAGGGAAAGAAGCAAAGTTACACAGGAAGAAAATCGAGCAAATAAAGTAACTAGGAAATATAGAGCAAATATAGAAGGAAGAAACTGGGTAATCTTTGAAAAAGAGAAAAGTTACCAATGAAGAAAGTTGTGTTAATCTCTCTAAACTTTCCAGAAGAAGAGAAGTGTCATTTTTAGGCAAAAAAGTAAAGCTATAAATATAAATAAAATATAGAAAAAATATTAACGGAAGAAAATGGACGATCTTTGGAAATGAGCAATGAAGAAACTGGTACTAACAAAATATCTAGAAAATCTATAAGAAATGTGAATGAAAGAAAGTGAATAATCTTGGAAAAATTCAATTTTTTAGGGCAAGAAGCAAAGTTACAAAAAAAGAAAATGGCGCAGTCAAAGTGCCTAAAAAGACAGACCAAATATGAAAGGAAGAGAGTGGATAATACCATTGCTTATAGATATTATTAATATCTATAAACAATGATAATACTTAGAAACAAACTAAATAACCAGTGAAGAAAGTTGTGGTCATCTTTCTACATTTTCTTGAAGAGGAAAGTGCGATTTTCAGGGAAAGAAGCAAAGTTAAAAATGAAAAAATCGTGCATATAAAATATCCACCATATATAAAAGAAATATGAAAGGAGGAAAGTGGAAAATTTTTGGAAAACAGCGAAATAACCAATGAAGAGAGTTGTAGTAATCTCTCTACATTTTCTATAAGAAGAAAAGTTTTATTTTAAGGGAAAGAAGTAAAGTTACAAATGAAGAAAAGTGTGCTAATAAAACATCTAGATAATCTAGAAGAAATACGAATGAAAGTTGATAATCTTTGGAAAAGGGCAAACTTACTAATGAAGAAATTTGTGGTAATCTATCTACACTTTCCAGAAGAAGAAAACTGCAATTTTTAAAGAAAGAAACAAAGTTACAAAGAAAAAAAATCGCGTAAATAAAGTAACTCGAAATCATATTGCAAATATGTAACAAAGAAAGTGGATAATCTTTGGAATCGAGCATAATAACCACTGAAGAAAGTTGTAATTTTTCTACATTTTCTAGAACAAGAAAAGTTTCATTTTCAGAGAAAGAAGCAAAGTTAGAAATGAAAAAAATGGTGCTGCTAAAACATCGAGACAATCTAGAACAAATAAGAATGGAAGAAAGTGGATAATTCTTGGGAAAAATAGCCAATGAAGAATGTTGTGGTAATCTATCTACACTTTCCAAAAGAAGAAAAGTGCAAAGTTACAAACAAGAAATGTCCCGGAAATAAAGTAATTAGAAAATATAGAGCAAATATAAGAGGAAGAAAGTGGATAATCTTTGAAAAAGAGCAAAATTACCAATGAAGAAAGTTGTAGTAATCTATCTACGCTTTCCAAGAGAAGAAAAGTACAATTTTTAGGAAAAGAAGCAAAGTTACAAATGAAGAAAATGGTGCTAATAAAATATCTAGACAATCTAGAAGAAATACGAATAAAAGAAAGTTGATAATCTTTGGAAAAGAGCAAAATTACCAATGAAGAAAGTTGTGGTAATCTATCTACACTTTCCAGAAGAAGAAAACTGCAGTTTTTAGGGAAATAAGCAAAGTTTAAAAAAAAGCGCGTAAACAAAGTAACTAGAAAATAAAGAGCAAATATGAAAAGTGGATAATTTTTGAAGAAGAGAAAAATTACCAATGAAGAAAGTTGGGGTAATCTCTCTAAACTTTCCAGAAAAAAGTGTCATTTTTAGGCAAAAAAGCAAAGTTGCAAAGAGGAAAATAGCGCAAATAAAATATCTAGAAAAAATTGAAGAAATATGAAAGGAAGAAAGTGGATAATCTTTGAAAAAGAGCAAAATTACCAATGAAGAAAGTTGTAGTAATCTATCTACGCTTTCCGAGAAGAAAAGTACAATTTTTAGGGTAGGAAGCAATGTTACAAAGGAAGAATATCCCTCAAATAAAGTAACTAGAAAATATAAAGCAAATTTAAAAGGAAGAAAGTGGATAATCTTTAAAAACGAGCGAATAAACCAATGAATAAAGTTGTGGTAATCTGTCTACACTTCCCAGGACAAAAAAAAGGTTCATTTTCAAGGAATGAACCAAAGTTACAAATGAAGAAAACGGTGCTAATAAAATATCTAGAAAGTCTAAAAGAAATATGAATGGAAAAAAAAGAATAATCTTTGGAAAAGAGCAAAATTACTAATGAAGAAAGTTGTAGTAATCTATCTATACTTTCCAGAAGGAAAGTGCAATTTCTAGGAAAAGAAGCAAAGTTACACAGAAAAAAAATCGCGTAAACAAAGTAACTAGACAATAAAGCAAATATGAGAGGAAGAAAATGGATAATCTTTGGAAATGATCAAAATAGCCAAAAAAGAAAGTTCTGGTAATCTGTCAACATTTTCTAGAAAAAGACAAATGCAATTTTCAGGGAAAGAAGCAAAGTTACAATTGAAGAAAATCGCGCAAATAAAATAACCAGCATATATAGAAGAAATATGAATGGAAGAAGGTGGATAATTTTTGATGAAGAGCAAAATAACCAATGAAAAAACTTGTAGTAATCATTTACATTTTTTTTAGGCAAAGAAGCAAAGTTACAAATAAAGAAAAATGCGCAAATGAAATAACTAGAAAAAATAGAAGAAATATGAAAGGAAGAAGGTGGATAATTTTTAAAAAAAGAACAAAATTACCAATGAAGAAAATCGTGGTAATCTATCTACACTTTCCAGAAGAAGAAAAGTGTCATTTTCAGGGAAAAATCAAAGTTACAAATGAAGAAAATCTTGCAAATAAAGTAGCTAGAAAATAAAGAACAAAAATGAAATAAAGAAAGTTGCTAATATTTGGAAACGGACCAAATAGCCAGTGAAGAAAGTTGTGGTACTCTCTCTATATTCTCAAAATGAAGAAAAGTGTCTTTTTCAGGAAAAAAGCAAAGTTACAAATGAAGAAAATCCTGCTAATAAAATATCTAGAAAATCCAGAACAAACATGAAAGGAAAAAAATGGATAATCTTTGAAAGTGAGCACAATTACCAACAAACAAAGTTGTGGTAATCTCTCTACACTTTCCAGAAGAAGAAAAGTGCAATTTTTAGGGAAAGAAGCAAAGTTACAAATGAAGAAAACGGTGCTAATAAAATATCTAGAAAGTCTAAAAGAAATATGAATGGAAGAAAGTTGATAATCTTTGGAAAAGAGCAAAAGTAAAAGTGAAGAAAGTTGGGGTAACCTCTCTACATTTTCTAGAGGAAAAGCGTAATTTTGAGGGGCAAAGCAAAGGTTGAAATAAAGAAAATGGTAGTAACTTAAATCTATCTAGAGATTCTAGAAGATAAAAATTCTATTTCTTAGAAATAGCAAAATTATAAATTATAGTAACAATATGACTAAAACATCCAGAAGCGAAATTTAAGAAAAACTACACAACTATATAGTTTTTGAAGAATTATCGCAATTCACCACACAAAAAAATCATTAATTCTAAAATAACCACGTATTCACCACATTTAACTCCTCCAGACTTACATTTAATCACCAAAATTGTTCTTTTTCAGCTAATTTTTTTCGACAATCACTTGAATAAAATGTAGAGATGAAACAAAAACAAAAAACAACTAAAAATTAGCAGAAACGTTGCAAAAACTGTGGAATTAATAAAAAAAATTCAATATTAATTCTTTGTAGATAATTTATCAATACGTAACGATTTGAAAAAGTAGCTTCAATGTCCAGGTGTAGCAGCATCGAACAACGATTGAAAAACAAAATTTTACCCAAGAACAAATCGTTTGTTTCTATATATAACGCAATGTTGATAACGAAATTTTCAATTCGCTGCGATTTTATAGAAATAATTCTCGTAATGTTTACACGTCGAAGCACGCTCGGTTTACGCCTAGAAATCTAGAACAATTATTATTTATTTCATTTCGTTTCGCAATCTTGATTTAGCAACGTGACTTGTTTCGTTATTTTCTTTATTTCACAGCCAACTTTTGTCGTCGACGTACAATTAAAAAATTAACCCAAACAAAATTTTTTCTAGTTTCACTCTAAGTAGTATCCAAAAAAATGGTTGAAATGGTCGAAAACTGAAAATTTGACAACAAAATTATTGCTAGATCACTCGATTTGGGGCCAAGCGAGTTTTATTAATTTCGCTACTATCATATTTGGACTTGCAATTTGTTGTTATCGTGAAAATTACAACAAACGACCCTTGGGAATTTTCTCCAAACATCACTTGACTGAATAATAATTTCGAATCAAATCCGCAAATTGCGCCAAGTCTTCGACGCATAAAAACTGAAAATCCACCTCTTCATTTTTGCCACAAACCCAAATTTTTGGTAACAAAAAATCGCATTGATCTCGTATTTGTTCGCAAGCGAACTACGTCACGAACAAACGTAATTATGGCCGTCATGTTTAGACTTTAATTAACAATCCTTCTGCTGTCAACAACTGTTAATTGACACAAGTAGTTTAATGTGCAAAATCCACATAGATGATGGAAACGCACATAAAACAATTTCAATAAATTTGAAACCAGTGAATCGCCATTGTGGCCAGATCCCTTCCCCTAATTGTTCACCCTTCGAAAATTGTCACCAATAGTGACAAAGCGACACCCAGTTCCCCCTTCCGCCGGCAAACAGAAACTTGACATATCAACCAAACATCCGGCTCAAAGGACCAAAAAAAATTAAAAATTAATTAATTTTAGTTTTAACTTCGATGGTACGCAACTAAAATTGAGGAAGAGTTGTCGTTTGTTTTTCTTCTGTTAAAAAATGTAACGACGGTTATTAAGGTTGCAATCAAATGTTAATTAGCAGTTATAGTGCGAGACAATAAAGCTTTTGAAACTATATCACGCAATAAATGGAAATAATTTTATACCTAGTGTCACTAAAAAAAAAAAAAAAAAAATGTTTCCAGACAGGAAACCAACAGTGATAATTATCGGCGCCGTGGGTTCGACAATTTGAAAAATGCGTATCGAGTAGGCGCGATTTAATGTGTGGTAATGAAAGATTAACATAAATCGTCTGGTCATAAACCGTCGCTTGATTTAAAACAAGGAAGAAACCGAAATTTTACTCTAAAAGTTGAAAAAATTCAAAAAAATTGAAACAATTGTTTGGGTTTAGATGGAAAATTTAAGAACTAACAAACGTTACAACGATAATAAGAAATAACTAAAAGATATCAAGTGAAAACCAGCCAGAATTGCGATTTGAAAAAACCTATGACGTCTTCTGATGTTACGACACCAAGAAAAAATTTGTTTATATAAAATAAACAGTTGAAGGCACTATATGGCAAAATTGTGGAAATAATAAAAAATTCTAGAATCGCATTTTGATGGCCAAAAATTTTGGTTGGTCAAAATAGATCAATTGTTGACACCAAAATCGCGTTTTTTCTGGTTATTTAAGTTATTTTGAAAAAATGTGTCAGAAATCTTTTCCAAAACGTTCTTCTTGACTCGACATTTTGTTGTTTTCGTTTTTCTTGCCAAAAAATTATTAAATTATTTTTTGCTAGACTTAAAAAAATATGAGGCAAAATGAAACAATTGAAAATACCACAATAACTTGTGTGTATATAGTTTACAACTAAGAAAAAATAGTTTTGTGTTGTTTTCTATAAAAAATAAGGGAGAAATTTCGATTTTTTAATAACATTAAAAAGTTTTTAGGTTCATCAAGTTGGCATTGGTGTTTTGACAATTTTGCGATTTAAAAAATAACGAAAAAACGACACCAGTTGGAAGTGGAAAAGTTTCGCTAAATTTTGGATGAGATTTTGCCGTTATGTCAAAAAAACAATAGCCTACAGTTGAAAATTAAAACAAAAATGAAGAAAACAGTTATTAGTCTCACAATCAAGTCGTCTCCAGTAAAACAATTGTGAATTTGACAGCTGTCACAGCGAAATAAAACCGTCAACTGTCGATTGTTGGATAACTCCGCCTATTTTGGTTCGAAACAAATTCGTTACGAAATTTTAAAAACGTTTAAAATTTTTAACAAATTAAAGAATGAAAATTTATCATCAAACGAACTTTTGGAGTATTATCAAGGAGGTGCGTGATTTTTTTTAAAACAATTGACGTAATTCGACAATTTTACGTTAACTTTCAAGTGTCAAATTTCGGGTTTTATCCTATAACCACGCCCAATTTATCTTAAAACAAATGCAATAAAACAAAATCCAAGTCGGTTTCATAAAAAACTTGTGATGATAAGAAGTGAAAGAGACTCAAACGTTGCTTACGTGATTTGTCGTGAATTTCTACTAAATCAAGTGTGTTAACAAAATCATGAAGCGAAGAGAGGGAGTTAATTGAAACAATCGACGCAATTTGACATTCGTTGCACAATTGTCAAAAAAAAATAAAGAACGAAAATTAAATTTTTGGTAATTAAAAAAATTGTTGTAAAAATCGTCTCGAAAGCTGTCAAAAAAATTTGCTGGTTTGGTTGTTGAAAATTTGGAGGGGTCGTCAAAATCCTCTCGAATTTCATTTAATTTGATGATTTTCTAAAAACAAATAGAAATCAAGAGTTTGCCGAAACAATCGACGCAATTTGACAGAACGTTTTAAAACTTGTCAGTCAGTTTGAAATTTGTTTGAGTGAAGAACGAATTTCAATTGAAGAACAATTGCAGGATTTGACAGAACATCATTGACGTCACATTAACTTGATTTAGTCATAACCACAAAATCGCCGCCGAAATGATTGATGCAAATTGACGGATCGCGTTGAAACTTGTCAAATTCTCGTCAAAGCCTGCTCGAAAACACTGTAAATAAGAAAGTTGGGGTAAAATCCCGTTAAATGTTAATATAAATTAGTAATTTTCTGGGAATAAGTGCTAGATAACAAATGAAGAGTTTGTCGAAACAATCGACACAATTTGACAGAAGACGAAACGTGTCAAATTTTCTTGGAAGAAAAATTGTTGGTCGTGAAGAGAGTTCGTTTGTTTTCAACGTGACAACGGAGGTTGTTTATTAATTAATTTGTGGTTAGAGCTAGTTCGGTGGTTGGCACGCATGCTCCACCTGACTGCACAACCCCTAACATCCGCCAACCCTCGCGACATTGACCCCGGCCGACGATTACGCAACGAAACAATAATTCCGAACCACTTAAGACTTCAGGTATTGTGAGCGTCGGGACGCCGGGTGCTTCCGCACTATTGATCGCGAGACAGTTATCTAGCGTCTAGACGTCGTGGTAGACACTTACCCCTTCTTCCCCCTCGTCATGAGAAAACCAAAGTTGGCACTTCCCATCATTGGTAGAACGATGACCCCGTCGCCTTTACCCACTATCCCGATTTCGACAGCCAGACAAGGGGCGCCCTCGCAAACAGTCGGGCCATCAACCTCCCCAGTGCGGTCCTGCCATTTCGATTTCTTCCAAAATTTCACCGGATCCTTACGTAATCAAAACAAAAATTTCAAATATCAAAGGGTGAAACTTCAAAATCCAATTGTTTTTTTTTTGACGTTGACACCCGAGACCTACTCGATTTTGATTTAACGTTAGCGGCACGGTGCAAAGTAACCTCAAAAATCGTTTTTTTCATCGCAATACCGACGATCGATGTACGGGGGAAAAACGCACACGTTTCACACAACTATCACAACGCGATTCGGGGGGGTTATGGTCGGTTTTCGGGGAGAAAAACCGGAATTAGGTCAACCCAAAGCCTACCTTTACCCACGTAAGTGAACTTAGCGCCAATCGGCCGCGACCCACTCGATCACACCCGCATTTCCGTCCGAAAAGACACTAACAATGTTGAAGTTTTGAACGCGCGTCCACAACCGGCCCCATTTTAACACGATATCGGTGAAAAAACGTTGAATCCGCGAGATTATTTCAATATCAACTACAACTTTATTCGCGAATTTAATCGAAACGCCATCTGGGGACGACCACAGGTACCCGAATTCGCGAATCGGACGCGGGAAAATTTGAAAATTCAAACGAAGACACGACGGAAATTCACGAACAACAACCGGAAATGCAAGCAGGGGAAGAAATCGATTTCCCCGACCTACCACAACCAACCCCGACAATTTTGACACGAAACAAAAAGTTTTAATATTTCAATCAAAAGTCGATTCGGCGGTGCTAACAAATTCGTTTTATTTTCTAAATAATTAATGTCATACAACTTCTCATTTTTCGTTATTTTACTTTCAATAACGCGATTTTCATCAAAAATGGTCGTTTTCTCCTCCCCTTTTTAATCTAATCTAGTTGGTTCTTTATAACGTCACATCTTTGTCTAGCAACGTTCCTTGTTTTCGCCCCTACTACTTTAATTTCTATTTATTTTTCAATAATTTTTGTCGTTTTTAGTCAAACAAATTTTTGTTTAATTTCTACAATTAATTCAAGTGGTTACACTTTTCGTCTATTACAACCATTTTGGCGTAACGGACCAAACCGCGTCCATTTTTTTCCAAAATGGCCGCCTCAAATCTGGGGCGGTCCACCGATTTTTGAAGAACTATCAATAATTTTTGTTTATATTTTGATAAGTAAAAGTTATTCTAGAAACAATTCCGATAAATAACTTTGTTGTTACGTTTAGTTTTACGCTAAATGGCGACAAATTATTTTGTCAATTAAACAATTGGTCGTTTAATTATTGTAATTATTAAAAACCAAAATTGGGCAACAATATTTATTAGTCCAGTCCTGATTATTAACTTTATTTAAACAAATAGTACGGACTCCCACCTTTTCGTCTTCAACGACCCCTGATTTCTGGTAACCAATAATAGGTGGCGCTTTTGTGTAATGATTTAAAATCTTTAAATTCAAGTAAATCGCTTCAAATTACGTAATTTTGCATCTAAAAAGTAGAAACGACTTAATTTCTGCAACTAATTACAAGTTTTGGTGTTTATCAGTTTTCGTAATTAAAAATTGTTTTTTTTCACATAACCTCAAATTTTTAAAACCCAAGAATCTGTCGAAAACATGGAAATTACGGCGTGTCTCCTCTTGGTACTGTTACAAATCCACCCTTCAACCCCCAATATAATTAAAAAATAGTTTTTTGTAGGTTTAGGTCAAACTTCATCGGTTTTTGAACTAGAAGGAATTGTCGCCGCCGAACACTACAATTACTACAAAATTTTCCACCCAGGAAATTTACTATTAGTTCTCGATTCTCTGTAATTATTTCGTAATTTTTTTCGTTTTATTACGATTTCGTTACAGTGAAGGTGATGCCGATATTTATGTGAGTGAAAAGAATCCAACCCCCACTTTTCAACCTGAAACTTACGATTTTCAATCAGCGACTTGTGGAACTGATTCTGTTTATATTTCGAAAAAGTTTGTCGAATTTCCCGTTGTTTCTACAACTAATTTCTTTTTTTAGCCTAAAACGTCCGGTGTCTGCAGGAATTTACGGTCATTTCTCTTACAACGAAAGCCGTTACGTTTTGGGTGTTTTCGTGATGCCCGAAACTATCGATCATTTCGAGGAACATTTCGAAAATGATTTAAACGATAATAACGGACGAGAAACGGAAAGGAAAGAAAAAAAGGGGACGAGTAAAATTAGAAGGAAAATGAAAAATGTTCCGAATAGTCTTTGGCCGTTTCTCGAACTATTCGAGATACTTTTTTTATGATTATAGTTGCGCCTGTATTGATTATTTATTCAAATTCTTGATTGTTAATAAAACAATTTTTTAATCAATCATTCGTTATGCAACTAACAATACATTGACGTCGTAAAGTTGGCAGTAATGCAAGGGGCAACGACTTATGATTCGATTAATTCAACGCAATCAAAAAGGAAAACAGCCGCGCCACCACCCCATCTCTTTCTAATCAACACTCCCATCCCTTCCCACTCGCGTAAACCACCAATTTTTCCTCTCTTCGCAGTCTTGGGTCGACATTCACCCGTTTCGGACGATGAGTTTTTATTGAGTTGTTTTTTAAATAATGTTGAAGATCTAGAGTGTTAGGGGTTAAGGTTTGAGGAATTTCCTTAATTTTTTTGATTTTTAACAAATTTTTTTAGTTAAAAAATGAATTGTGAAAGCGAAGAAGCAGTGGAGTCGTTGACGACTACGCCCCCTCCGATCAGTGTGGTGTTTGAGGCTTCAACTCAAACACCGACCAGTGAAGAATGTGAATCGCCACTTTTCACACAGAAGGGTTATTGTTTGAAGACTGCCGGTCACAGTAATTCGGCTCTTAACAACATTCAAAGAATGAAACAACAGGGACAGGTCGGTGATGAATCAGACAGGTTACGACCTTTCGTTAATTTGGCGTCGTTAAGACGCCGCACGATCAATTGACTGTTATTGTAGGTGTAGTCGGTATCATGTTCTATTGTAAACATGGTCGTTAGTCGGATTAATTGCATGTAATTTAGTTAAAATTAGCGATTTCTGTTATAGCTCTGTGACGTTACGTTAAAGATAGGACTAGAGAAGTTTAGAGCCCATAAGGTGATTTTAGCAGCGGTTAGTCCTTACTTTTTCGCCATGTTTAACGGTACGTAACAACCAAATTGAGGGAATTTTGACGAAAAATTTTCACCCTTCCTAAACAAAGGTGCATTCAAACCATTCGCTTCAATTAGCACGTCACTTTTGATAGACTAATTACTGCAAAAAGTAGCATTTTCCTTTATTGAAATTTTTTTACACCATTCAAACCATTTTGTTATCTAATCTCACATAAGTAGCTTGCTACCAATTGTTCCTCCATTTGTTCCATATCCATTCAAGCCACTCCAATAATTGTCAGTTATCCAATATTGCCCTAAAGTTTAGTTTTTTAATTAATTGTGCATTCAAACCATTCAGTTCGGTTAAAAACTTTAACTCTAACAATTGCCAAATTCTTTTATTACGGTTGTTATCGAGTTTACTAGGTCATTCAAACCATTTTGCTACAAGTGGATTTAGCTCTCACGATCCCCAAACTCCTCTACAATTCACGAAATCATTCAAACCATTCTATCTAATACAAATAATTTTTCATTCAAACCATTGGCATAGCCTCAATCATTGTATATGGATTATAATAATACAAATAATCATACAACGCCTCAATTAATTGAGCGTATACTTCAACATTCAAACCATTCTCCCATTTACATTTTAACGAGAAATTTAATACCAACTGTTGACCTGTCATTCAAGCCACTCTGCTTAAAGTTGTTATTGTTAATATTATTGTATCAAATTAAATTATGCAAAGGCCGGTTGTAGTTTAGACGGTTCTAACTAAACTGAAATGGTTTGAATGAAGTCATTCAAACCATTCGAAAAGCCGGTTTTACGCAGGGTGAAAATTCGTAGTTTTTCTTCAATACTTATCGCAAAAGTTAATTCTACTGTAACTACAGGGGAAATGAAAGAACATGACTTGGGGGAAGTAACCATCCACGAACTTGACCCCGCAGCAATTGATCTTCTCATCGAGTACGCTTACACAGGCCAAATCGTCATAACACCAGATAACGTTCAAGTTTTATTACCAGCAAGCAGTATTCTGCAAATGCAAGAAGTAAGAGAAGCTTGTTGCAAGTTTCTATTAAGACAACTTCACCCCACCAACTGTCTCGGAATTCGCAGTTTTGCTGGTAATTTTTTTAAAAGTGAGGTTATGTCATTGAATTTTTGTTGCAGATACCCATTGTTGTAAGGAGTTGCATCTGAAATCTCACGTGTACGCTTTGCAGAATTTCCAACAAGTCGTCGGTACCGAAGAGTTTTTGTTGCTGCCTTTCAACGAAGTTGAAGATTTAATTTCGAACAGTCAATTGAATATTTCTTCAGAAGAAGATGTTTTTACGGCCGTTCTGAATTGGGTCAAACACGATCTAAGCGAGAGGAGTCAATATATCTCTCGTGTAAGAAATTTGATACAAAATGGCGAAAGTGCGAGGTCGGCCATTTTGTTTTTCGAACCATAGAGTTGAAACTAATTATGAACAGTTGATAGTAAATAGAAAACAGTTATTGGAATTGCAAAAATTGTACTCAATTTTGTACAAAATGGCGGAATTTAGCAGCCATTTTGTGTCGTTTTAAGTTTCAGTTATAACGTTTTGTAAATAATTAGACAAACAGCGTAATTAAGAAGCAAGTACGTAACTTAATAGATGTCGTAGAATGAAAATACAAGTGGTCAGCCATTTTGTATCATCCATACGTCAATTAATTACTAGATCACAGTAAATGTTTTTTAAATTTAAAAAAAATCCACGTAATCCGCCTCTAGATTCAAAATGGCTGCGCTTCCAATATTTACTAATTAATCAAGCGACGTTCGAAACTGATTTTCTAGACACAAAATGGCGATTTCTATATTAAAATCCGAACTTACGTATTTTTGCAACTTTTTCCTCTATTCCAGTTGATGGTGCACGTGAGACTTCCTCTGGTTAACCGCGAATTCTTAATGACTCGCGTCGACAACGAACGTTTGGTGCGAGACAACAGCGAATGTCGCGAATTACTCCTGGAAGCGATGCGTTATCATTTGGCCCCCGAACGCCGTTGTGCCTTTTCAACAACCCGAACAATGGAACGTAAACCAAAAGGCGCCGATCCTTACATGTTTGCCGTTGGTAAAAACATCAAATTAACCCACACCAACTCACCCTATAATATAACAAAATTTTCAACCAGGTGGAGGTTCCCTATTCGCCATCCATTCTGACTGTGAAGTTTACAACCCGAAAAGCGACACCTGGTTCGCTATATCACCGATGTTATGGAGACGTTCACGTTGTGGCGTCACAGGACTTCGACGTCTTCTTTACGTTGTCGGGGGGTACATTTAATTATAATTTTTTTTTTTTAAACTTTCGATCATTAACAACGATTCTGTAGATACGATGGCAACTCGGATTTGGCAACAGCGGAATGCTACAACCCTCTCATCAACACGTGGTCGACGATAACGCCAATGGGGATGAAAAGGTCTTGTTTAGGTGACGAAATCGATTTTTTATTATTAATACTTAACCTCACTTTTTCTTTTCTTTAAGGTATTTGCGCTTTCGACGGCTTAATTTATGTTTGTGGGGGTTACGATGGTGCGTCGTGTTTGAGTTCTATGGAACGTTATGATCCTTTAACTGGGGTTTGGTGCAGCTGTCCAGCTATGAATACGCGACGTCGATATTGTCGGATAGCTGTCGTTGGTGGGGGTTTGAATGTGTGTTTTGAATGTGCAAAATTTATAATGAGTGGTTGTAGAAAATTGCGTTTATGCTCTTGGAGGGTTCGATTCGAGTAATTATCAGGCATCAGTTGAAAGGTTTGATCCGAGAGAAGGGACATGGACCCCTATACCGTCTATGTCGTCAAGAAGAAGCAGTTGTGGAGTGGTGGCTGCCGATGGACATCTTTATTGCATTGGGGGTAAAAGTAATTTATTTTAATTCGAAATAGAGCGATTTCCAAATCTAGGCATAAGCGGTTTTGTTGGTTAAATATTCAAAATGGCCGCTAATTCACCAAAATTTCTTCATTTTGAAAAATAAATTTCTTCGACTTCAGACATAAGCTTTAGGCCTGTTTCTTTCAAAAAGGCAGTCTTTACATCTTTTGTAGAGCCTCTAAAGGACATATCCCTCTGATTGTGACGTTTCTTCCTGCCAGTTTCAACAGTTTTTAGTCGCATCTTTCAGTAGGTTGCCGCCTTAGCCAAAAGATTTTTTTCGAGGTTTAATCCTCTACACTCGGGTCCGTGGTGGCGTTACTCACCAAAGTAAGTCATCTTACCCCCTGCGGGAAAAAGTCTTTAAAATGGCAGCGAATTACAATTTTGTTATTCAAAATGGCTGCTTATCAGAGATTTTGTTTTAAACTGTAGAAATCTTCTTGAACCGACCAAAGTTGCTTTATTATGGTTTAAAACATCTCGAATAATACTTAAGAAAATTTTGGTACGTTTTAGTGAAGAACAAAACGATTCAAAATGGCCGAAATCGCGAAATTTAATGTTTTTTTTTGACAGGAAACGATGGAACTATGTGTATGTCGAGTGGAGAACGGTTCAACGTGCGAAGAAGTGCCTGGGAGCCGATTACTTCGATGCATACGCGACGGTAATTTTTGTAAATAAAAAAACTTTTTCAAAGATTTCATATTTTAGTTCTACCCACGAAGTGGTGGGGATGGATGGTTTTATCTACGCGTTAGGAGGCAACGACGGTTCGTCCAGTCTCAATTCTGTTGAAAAGTTCGATCCAAAACTCAACAAATGGACTTTAGTGTCCGCCATGTCAATTCGACGCAGTTCAGTAGGTGGCGCTGTTCTCGACTGTATCAATATGGAATACGTTTTGAAACAAACGATGAGTTGATCTCAACTATTTAGTCAATTGGAATAATTTAGGGAACAAAAATTACTGATCGTCATCATCGAAAAATCGCTTAAATGTTTTTTTAGTAACATTCCAAAAAATTGTTATTTTTGCTATTTATGTGGCTTCGCAAATGTTTTTTGTTCCGAATTGTTCTTTATTAATTTAAAACCGTGCAATTTAGCGAAATTTCTGTGATATTGTGTATTCAAAATACAAAAAGGAACCAAAGTAGTTGTGTATGTTTGGTCTAATTGTTACGTCATAGTCCGCATTTTCTTCAAATTTGAGGTTAGAAACTTTGAAAATTTGCCATTTCAAATGTTTTCTATATGTTGAATTCCTAACCTCATTTTTGCCGTTTTCTTCGTTCGGATGTAAAATTTGGAGAGTCCGCGCGAGTATTACCATGAGATTTTTTATCTAGTTTATAAACTATGTAGTCTATGAGCACTAAGTAATGCGTGAAAAGTAGTACACGTTCAGTGTTGTAGCCAGCAGTATCATTAGAGCGGCCATATTGCCAAGATGGTGTCCGTTTCAACGAAAATCGAGACTGCTTTGGACCGCCATATTGTAAAATGGCGGCGAAAAAACTGCCTCGACACAACACTGCCATTGTTTTGTAGCTTGATGTGAAGAAATAAACAATTTGAACAGTTAACCGATTTATTAACAAAATAAATGCATTTTCTTCAAACTTTCCACTGTCCTAATTGCCTGAGATTTTGTCGGCTACTTGTTTGGCCAATTTGGTAACAGTTTTCGTTCCTTTCACGATTCCCAGCGGTTTTAAATCATGACCTGAAACACGACTCGACTTATTATCGTTTGAAAATGTTCAGTCGAAATTATTTGAGACGAGCAACACGAAAAACACAATTTGTTAGGTTAGGTGCACAATAATAAAACATTGGTACATAACAAATTGGCGTTTATTGAGAACTTACGAATATTTTTACAAGTAATAACAAAGAAATATTCTTTATAAAACTTAAATCACTACCTGGAACGACTCACTTCACTAAAATGATGTTAAGTGAAGTGATCTCGTTCGAAAAAACTCTTTAAATGATTCATTGCTTACTTTTGAGTTTATCTGATTGATCATCGAACTCCTTATCGGAAATGTTCAACATCAAGCTATTTCCGCTCAAATAAACCTTGTTTTGCGAATTGGCGATCTGTAAAAAATTCGATACAAAATGGCCGCGCCATTAACTACCATCAACTTACAGTCCTCGAAATATTTTGGGCTGCTCTAATTTTTCTCAACTTCAAATAACCGGGATTTCTTCCTATAGCTTCACCTAAGTAAGATCACGTTAAGGAAAACATTTACAATTAACCAAAATTAGACAACTAAACTATGTTAACACAAAAATACTAATTGTGACGTCACTTCGTGACTTACCAGTAATTCTAGCAAAGTGATTCAATAATTAAGGAAGAATTAATTACGTGATTTGTTTTGAAATTTTAATAGTTGAAAAGGATATCATTTTTGCGGCTTCAGCTTCACCTTCAGCTTGCACGATTTTCTGTTGTTTTTCTTGTTTAGCTCTCTCTACTATAAATGCTGCCCTTTGGGCTTCCTGTTGAGCCACCTGTTTCGCTTCGACCGCCGCGGTGTATTCTTTACCGAAAGACAGTTCAGTGATGGAAACGTCGTCCAGGATTATGTTGAAATCTTGGGCGCGTTCAACTAATTCTCGGCGCACCAAAAGAGACACCTACCAAGTTTAAGTTGGGTTAAGTCAAATCTGTTTTGTTATTATAGCAAAATAAGGATTTATGTCATTGGTTTTGGTGACAATTTAAGGTTCCTCGTGAAAAAATTTGAATCAATTTTGTACCTAAAAAGTGAGGTTATGTCAATTTTTCTCGGCATTTTCCAAATATGTTAACAAAATCAAATCAATTTCGTCACTATATCTATATTAGCGTGTATTTCAACTTCTTAGTTCAGAAACGATGGAAAATTGATTGCAATTTGCCTCAAAAAAGTGAGGTTATGTCAATTTTTACAGCGATTTTCGCAATTATTTCAACAAATTGAGATTAAATCGAATCAATCTCGTTGTTCTATAATAATTAACGTCGATTTCAACTTCTTGGTAAAGAATTTAAAAATTAATCAAAAATAAAAAGTGAGGTTACGTTTTAAATAATTTTCGTGATCCTTCCAAATTGTAGTGGAATTAGAACCAAATTGTTTAAATAAAACGCAATTAACCTGTTGTCGCTGAGTGATTAGTTGAGCGGCGTTGAATTTGGCGACAACCGATTTGAGAACTTCATTACAGATCGACGGCAAAACTTTCTCATCATAATCGAGTCCTAATTGCCTATACATGGTTGGCAATTGTACCGCGTTAGGTCTCGAAAGTACCCTAAGCGAAATATTAACCATTTGAAGATCCTTCGAACCAGTCGGTGACGAAATCTTTCTAGGTCTTGATCTATAATTAAAATTATTCCAAGACTCTTTCGATTCCTCCCAATTTCGTTACCTAATATCGTAAATGATGGGATATTGGAACCAGGGGAGTCTAAAATGTAGACCTTCAGTATAAATTTCTTTTTGAATGCCCCCTATCCTGTTGAACATGATAGCACGGTGACCTCCTTCGACTGTAATTATTGCGTTTTGACCAGTTTTATTGCGATTTTTAACGTAATTACCTGTGTACATCGACTGGGCTGCAGTGTAAGCGGCTACGCCCCCGACTGCCAATAATTTGAGACCTAACCCCAAACCGGGAGGACCTCCTTTTCCGAACTTGCCGGCCAAATCATTCAACTTGCCTTGAGCCATTTTGGCGACAACTTACGGAGATTTCAGTAATTTAAAAAAATCGGGAAAAGAAGAAATGTGCCGCTATCAAAATGGCGGATTAGGGATTTTATGGGGGATTCGGCGCTGCCATTGTTGCCACAAAAAGGCGGCAAATTCAAAATATTGACAATTTAAATTTTAAAGAAATCACAATTGTTTGTAACTTAACTCTATTGGGTTAAGTATTAGCACGATTTTCTGCGCAGGAATATAATTATACAATTTTTAAAGCAAACGCTTTTTATAATTGTAATTTCCCAACATAATTTTTATTAAATTCTGGGGAAATCGGCGCTGCCAATCGAAAATTTTTGCGCCAATTTTAAAATGCTATCGTAGAAAGATTACAAAGATCAGCTAAAGCCGTTTCTATTTTGACGTCCCAAATCGCGTTAATATCATCTACCATTGCATTTCTAGCGTCTCTCATGCAAATTTGAAACGAAGCCCCACAATTGTTTTCATGACAATAACAATTTTTTATTGTTTTATCAGAAGTTCCTTGTCTCTCGTTATAAATTGTAGACCTGCAATTTTTTTAATTAAAAAAGACAATTTAAAAAAACATTTACCTCAAATCCCATATAATTTTCGAATTGTGGTCAATAACTACTTCGTTACCCCCGGTACAAATTTTAGTATACGGGGTGGATCGAAAAGTTTTTTCGTTCAATAGAGACATTAATCTTGACCACTCTCGTGTTACTGGTATATCGTTTTCGTTAGCGGGCCGAGGAAATTCGTTTTCCGGCAAACACTTAACGTTACATAGTTGGGAATAACCCTGAAAATTTAAATTGATTTTTTGATGTTAATAAAAAATAATTTACCCCAGTTATAAATATTGCAATAATAATTATTAACACCTTCATTTCAGTTGAAAATTTCACAAATTCTGTTATTTTATCAAACGTTGTCTATTTATTGCAGTAATTGGAAGATAAGAAAAACTGTCGATATCGCAGCAATAAATTTTATTGTTATTTATTGACTTGTGACGTCACTAGTTAGTTTCGAAATGTTTCGCTAAACGTCGTAGTGTTTTTAAGAGTGAAGATTTCTAGAAATTGCTACGCCACTGATTGTAATTGCGCCATCTAGTGGGGAGCTGTCATCGCGTGGTTGTCAATCAAATAATATCAACATAACCTAAAAAAGTGGATGAATTTTTGGAAATTGCGGCAGTGCGAGGAAGAATGGCCGAAGAATATGCGGCCAATTCCCAGTTCGTTGTCCTTTTGAACGACGAGTAATTCGCCATATTGTTAAAAAAATTTGTTACTAATTGAAAATTTTAGCGAAAGAAGATGGTTTGGGGCCAAAACCGTCCTTCTACTCATCGTAATCACTCTCCCAGTTGTCGTTTTTTGCGGAATTTACACCCTCATTCTGAGTAGTACAGAGAAAGTAATTTTTCCGAAATCGAATCATTTTCAAGGTAATCGTTATAATTGCAACAATTTTTTTTTTTAATTCCAACTGTTTTAGTGCCAAATTCGTGGATTTATCGTGCCAAAACCTACAGCGATTACCCTAACGTAACTTATAGTAATTTTTTCCGTCGCCCAGAATCACTTAGCGAAATTGACGAATTTAAATTAATTTGTTATTACAATTTTCCACCAGAAAACTTGGCATTGTTACAACCAGAAAAAATCGATCCTTCTCTTTGTACTCATATTAACGTCGGTTTTGCTAACGTTAAAAACAATTCTTTAAATCTCGACAATTATCAATTAAATATTCTCGAATCCGTCAATAATTTAAAACAATTGAACAACAAATTGAAAGTGTTAATTTCTGTGGGAGGAGCCGGAAACGACAACGGTTTTTCCCAAATGGTTTTGACCCACAACAATCGAAAAACGTCTGATTTTTCCCCGTTAATGGTCAAAATTATTAATTGTTGTTATTACAGATTTATCCGCTCGGTTCTCGATTACGTTAAATCCGACAAAATTGATGGCGTCGATTTAGATTGGGAATTTCCAAACCGCGACCCCGACGGCGATCGCCATCAACGAACGCATTTTACCCAATTATTAGAAGAATTTCGCACAACAATCAACAAACAAACGAAACACAAATTTTTAGTAACATTAGCAGTAGCGGCACCTAATTTCATAGTCGACATCTCGTACGACGTGCCATACATCAACCAGTTAGTAGTTTGAATGTTGTGGTTTGAATGCAAAATTTTATTAGTTGATTTTTGCAATTATTTCTATTTTAACGTTATTGTTGTTGCAGATTTGTGGATTTCGTCAACTTAATGTCGTACGACTACCATTTTTACGCTAAATTGACGCCCTTCACTGGCCTCAATTCGCCTCTCTTCGAATCGTCAGGAGAAAAAGGTTACTTTGCTACCCTCAACATCAACTATTCAGCTAATTATTGGAATTCTAAGGGTTTGGATCGCAAAAAAATCGTGATAGGTCTCCCGACTTACGGCCACAGTTTCCAGTAATTTTCCCGAAAATTTTAATGAATTAATTAAAATTATAATTATAGACTAACAAATGTTCGCAATAACGGCTTGTACGCTCCAGCTAGAGGTTACGGCAAATTGGGGTCTAACGGTTTCGTTGATTATGGCCAAATTTGTAAATTTTTGGACGTCAACCAAATATCGCCGGTTTTCGATTTGGACGCCAAAAGTCCCTATGCTACCAAATCGACTGAATGGTTGGCTTTCGATAACGAACAAAGTTTATCGTTTAAAGTAAGTCGATAACAAATTTTTTTTGTTTCTAATTTTGAAATTTTAGGCCGAATTCATCCGTGATCACCAATTCGGAGGCGCTATGGTGTATTCTTTGAACACAGATGACTATTCGGGGGTTTGCAAATTAGACAAGAGAGTGAAAGCGCAAGTTTTTCCTTTAACAAAGAAAATTCGGGAAATTCTCGACCCTAATTATTCGATTATTTAAAGCACGAGAGGCGGAATCTATTAAAGGCTGTTATTTTAAGTGATACAGAGTATTAATGATATTTTTGTAGATAATTGTAAATAAACAAAAAAAAATTTTTTGAGATTTCATACATTTTAAGTGGAGAGGTTGGCTACAGTGATTAAAAATGATTTCTAGCAAATTTCAAAAAATTGTTAAGGGAGTTTAAGTAGTGAGGTTGGCAACATTGGTCCCCAGCAAGATATCACTGGATTTTTCAATTATTTTTCGGAAAATTGCCACTTTTCTAGAATTAGGCAAATTAATAACTCAAAAAGCGTACTTCCGGTTCCAACAAAATTAGATAGCCTCTAAGTCACAGGACGCTTTACTAGCATTGTAAATCGTAATAAGCTCCAGGAACAATTTGAGTTTGGTGACTTTTGGTTGGCGCTTTTGGTGCCGGCTGTCAAACGTCACTTTTTTCAAAACGATGATTTTTGGTCAAAATTTCGAAAATTTTTCCGATTCAGCCTTCAATAACGCAGCGATATAGGTAAATTCCCAAAATTTGTCGAGATTTCGGTAATTTTGCCCGATTTTTTATTTGAAAATTTTTAGGTTACGTAACAGATGTCTGGAGAACTGCGTCGCCAGGTTTTGCAGGCCTTCAAATCGCTGCATAGGACAAGACGTGACGTTTTCGATGGTGATAGTAAAGCTTTGGGCGCGGCCCGGTCCAAAATCAATGAAGAATACAAAAAATTTAAAACCGTAACCGATTCGAACGCTATAACTGAATTAATAGCGCATTCGAAAGCCGTAGAAAAAGAACTTCGAACCACCGTGATTCAAGCTGAAGAGAAATCGACCGGGAAATACCGAGCGCGGTTAAGAAAAGACACGATTAAGTTAGATAACGTTCCGTTTAAAGATTGCGTTTAAATGGGGGAAATTTTGTTAGATTTAGGTCCAAAAACTAATTTCGAGAGACGTCAAGGAACTTGCTATCTAAAAATCAAACGAGGTCCAACCCCAACAATTCGACGATTATGCAGTCCTTTAGAAATTTCGAAAATTTTTAATTACCTCACGGTTACTATATCGAAAACAATTGTTGCTAGCGAAAAATTAATATTAACAGAAGAACCTTTCGGGAAATACAAAAACGAAATGGTAACTTGCGGCCGTGTTTTTTCGAAAAATCGCGATTTTTCTAGAGGAATTTTGTTCCTTGAAGGAACCGCCGAAATCGATGGTGGTAACACTGTGAAACTAGATTTCAGTAATTTACAAAAATTTCAATTTTTTTCAGGCCAAATTATCGTTGTTAAAGGAATCGTCACTAATGGAATTTTCGTTGTTAAAAATTATTGGGATAAAGCGAATTTACCAAACCCCAAAGCGGTGATTTTCCAAAAACCGCGTCAATTAATCGCAATTTCGGGCCCCTACAATCTGGAAATTCTCCAAAATTTACGAAATTACACCCAAAAATTTCGTCCAAATTCCATAATTTTTTTCGGTCCTTTCGTCCCGTTTTCTTTAACAAACGAAAGTTACGACGCCAATTTTCAATTATTAATCAACGAAATTTCGGAAATCTCTCAAAATTGTGACGTAATTATCGTAGCGTCATCTCGCGAAATGCTTCACAATCGAAATTATCCTTGTCCTCCTTATCGGGGGGTTTCTAAAAAAAATTTGAGGTACGCCCCTGATCCTTGTTGGTTAAATTGGGATAATTTCGTGATCGGTGCGACATCTATCGACGTATTATCGCATCTCAATAAGGAACAAATTTACCAAAAAGCTTCCGGAAGTCGGGAGAGACGTTTAGTTGCTTATTTGTTGAATCAAAAAAGTTTTTATCCCCTTTACCCCCCTAATAGAGAGGTGTGTATTGATTATCGAGATTTTGTCGAACACGCGATCATGGAAGAACGTCCGAATTTGTTGATTTTACCATCAACATTGCCGGTTTTTGCCAAAGAAATCGAAGGCTGTTTTGTGGTGAATCCCGGAAGGGCTTGGGGGAAAAAAGGCAGTTTTGCCCGCATCGAAGTGGGGGCTAGCGATATAGTTAGTTGTCAAATTTTATGTATATAAATAAATTTTTGTTTTAAGATTTTTTTTTAATTGCCTCAACAAATTTAACTGTAAAAATAACTGAAAATTCCTCACTAGAGGAGGGGTATTGTGGCGGTTTCTCCCACAAGTTGGGTCCTGACTATCGAAACACTTGGTCGACGACTTTAAATGTTTAAAAATAGAAAAAAGAACAAAAAATTGTAACAGTCAGAAGTTGGTTATGAATCTCAAGAGGAGAAAAGAGAAGATTAAAGTTGGGAGAATAGGATAACTAAATATTTTAGGAAGAATAATTGATAAAGGAGAGAACATGAAGAAAAATAAAAGATGAAAGAACTAAAAAAGAAACAATAGTAGAAAGAGAAGATGGGGGAGTAGATAATAAGAATTGCAGTATCTAGTAAAAACTTGAAGGACAACAGGACATGAGTTGGTGAGTGTGTAAGGAAATCAGAAAGGAGACGATTGGAGTTGGAAAAGGAGATTAATTAAATTAACAAGGAGTAATAATCGATCAGTAAGAGAAGATTTCATGAAAATGAAGGATAAAACAAAAAATATGGAGATAATTACAAAAGAAATAGTAGGAAAGAGAGATTGGAAGTTGAGAGTATTAAAAGTTTAGAGCAGAAATCACAAGAAGATAAAGAAGTGAAATGGTGAGGATGTAAAAAATGTCAGGGAAAAGATTGAAGTTGGGAAAGGAGATTTATTGAATGGATAAGCAGGAATACTCTTGAGTAAGAAAACAATCTCACAAAAATAAAAAAAACAATAGGAAAAGGAGATTGAGAGTAAATAACAATCACTGCATACAGCAGAAAGCTCACGGAGACGAGGAAATGAGTTGGTGAAGATGTAAGGAAAATATCAGAGAGAAGATTAGAGTTGGGAAAAGAGATTAATTGAATGGACGAGCAGGAATAATCTGAGTAAGAGAAGAATTTCACAAAAAATAAAGAATAAAATAGAAAATGAAGAGGAGAATAAAAAAAATAGTGGGAAAAGGAGATTTGGAGTAAATAACAATAACTGCATACAGCAGAAAGATGAAGGGGACAAAGAAATAAGATGATGAGGATGTAAGGAAAATATAAGAGAGAAGATTAGAGTTGGGAAAAGAGATTAATTGAATGAACAAGTAGGAATAATCTGAGTAAGAGAAGAATTTCACAAAAATTAAGAATAAAATACAAAATAAAGAGAATGAAAAAGTTGGCGGAAAAGAAGATTAGAACTATATAACAATAACTACATACAACAAAAAGGTCAAGGTGACCAAAAAATTAGTTGGTGAGGATGTAAGGAAAATATCAGAGAGAAGATTAGAGTTGGGAAAAAAGATTAATTGAATGAACAAGCAGGAATAATCTGAGTAAGAGAAGAATTTCACGAAAAATAAAGAATAAAATAGAAAATGAAGAGAAGAATAAAAAAAATAGTAGGAAAAGGAGATTTGGAGTAAATAACAATAACTGCATACAGCAGAAAGGTGAAGGGGACAAAGAAATAAGATGATGAGGATGTAAGGAAGATGTAAGAGAGAAGATTAGAGTTGGGAAAAGAGATTAATTGAATGGACGAGCAGGAATAATCTGAGTAAGAGAAGAATTTCACAAAAAATAAAGAATAAAATAGAAAATGAAGAGGAGAATAAAAAAAATAGTGGGAAAAGGAGATTTGGAGTAAATAACAATAACTGCATACAGCAGAAAGATGAAGGGGACAAAGAAATAAGATGATGAGGATGTAAGGAAAATATAAGAGAGAAGATTAGGGTTGGGAAAAGAGACTAATTGAATGGACAAGTAGGAATAATCTGAGTAAGAGAAGAATTTCACGAAAAATAAAGAATAAAATAGAAAATGAAGAGAAGAATAAAAAAAATAGTAGGAAAAGGAGATTTGGAGTAAATAACAATAACTGCATACAGCAGAAAGGTGAAGGGGACAAAGAAATAAGATGATGAGGATGTAAGGAAGATGTAAGAGAGAAGATTAGAGTTGGGAAAAGAGATTAATTGAATGGACGAGCAGGAATAATCTGAGTAAGAGAAGAATTTCACGAAAAATAAAGAATAAAATAGAAAATGAAGAGAAGAATAAAAAAAATAGTAGGAAAAGGAGATTTGGAGTAAATAACAATAACTGCATACAGCAGAAAGGTGAAGGGGACAAAGAAATAAGATGATGAGGATGTAAGGAAGATGTAAGAGAGAAGATTAGAGTTGGGAAAAGAGATTAATTGAATGGACGAGCTGGAATAATCTGAGTAAGAGAAGAATTTCACAAAAAATAAAGAATAAAATAGAAAATGAAGAGGAGAATAAAAAAAATAGTGGGAAAAGGAGATTTGGAGTAAATAACAATAACTGCATACAGCAGAAAGATGAAGGGGACAAAGAAATAAGATGATGAGGATGTAAGGAAAATATAAGAGAGAAGATTAGAGTTGGGAAAAGAGATTAATTGAATGAACAAGTAGGAATAATCTGAGTAAGAGAAGAATTTCACAAAAATTAAGAATAAAATACAAAATAAAGAGAATGAAAAAGTTGGCGGAAAAGAAGATTAGAACTATATAACAATAACTACATACAACAAAAAGGTCAAGGTGACCAAAAAATTAGTTGGTGAGGATGTAAGGAAAATATCAGAGAGAAGATTAGAGTTGGGAAAAAAGATTAATTGAATGAACAAGCAGGAATAATCTGAGTAAGAGAAGAATTTCACAAAAATTAAGAATAAAATACAAAATAAAGAGAATGAAAAAGTTGGCGGAAAAGAAGATTAGAACTATATAACAATAACTACATACAACAAAAAGGTCAAGGTGACCAAAAAATTAGTTGGTGAGGATGTAAGGAAAATATCAGAGAGAAGATTAGAGTTGGGAAAAAAGATTAATTGAATGAACAAGCAGGAATAATCTGAGTAAGAGAAGAATTTCACGAAAAATAAAGAATAAAATAGAAAATGAAGAGAAGAATAAAAAAAATAGTAGGAAAAGGAGATTTGGAGTAAATAACAATAACTGCATACAGCAGAAAGGTGAAGGGGACAAAGAAATAAGATGATGAGGATGTAAGGAAGATGTAAGAGAGAAGATTAGAGTTGGGAAAAGAGATTAATTGAATGGACGAGCAGGAATAATCTGAGTAAGAGAAGAATTTCACAAAAAATAAAGAATAAAATAGAAAATGAAGAGGAGAATAAAAAAAATAGTGGGAAAAGGAGATTTGGAGTAAATAACAATAACTGCATACAGCAGAAAGATGAAGGGGACAAAGAAATAAGATGATGAGGATGTAAGGAAAATATAAGAGAGAAGATTAGAGTTGGGAAAAGAGATTAATTGAATGAACAAGTAGGAATAATCTGAGTAAGAGAAGAATTTCACAAAAATTAAGAATAAAATACAAAATAAAGAGAATGAAAAAGTTGGCGGAAAAGAAGATTAGAACTATATAACAATAACTACATACAACAAAAAGGTCAAGGTGACCAAAAAATTAGTTGGTGAGGATGTAAGGAAAATATCAGAGAGAAGATTAGAGTTGGGAAAAAAGATTAATTGAATGAACAAGCAGGAATAATCTGAGTAAGAGAAGAATTTCACAAAAATTAAGAATAAAATACAAAATAAAGAGAATGAAAAAGTTGGCGGAAAAGAAGATTAGAACTATATAACAATAACTACATACAACAAAAAGGTCAAGGTGACCAAAAAATTAGTTGGTGAGGATGTAAGGAAAATATCAGAGAGAAGATTAGAGTTGGGAAAAAAGATTAATTGAATGAACAAGCAGGAATAATCTGAGTAAGAGAAGAATTTCACGAAAAATAAAGAATAAAATAGAAAATGAAGAGAAGAATAAAAAAAATAGTAGGAAAAGGAGATTTGGAGTAAATAACAATAACTGCATACAGCAGAAAGGTGAAGGGGACAAAGAAATAAGATGATGAGGATGTAAGGAAGATGTAAGAGAGAAGATTAGAGTTGGGAAAAGAGATTAATTGAATGGACGAGCAGGAATAATCTGAGTAAGAGAAGAATTTCACAAAAAATAAAGAATAAAATAGAAAATGAAGAGGAGAATAAAAAAAATAGTAGGAAAAGGAGATTAGAACTATATAACAATAATTGCATACAACAAAAAGGTCAAGGTGACCAAAAAATTGGTTGGTGAGGATGTAAGGAAAATATCAGAGAGAAGATTAGAGTTGGGAAAAAAGATTAATTGAATGAACAAGCAGGAATAATCTGAGTAAGAGAAGAATTTCACGAAAAATAAAGAATAAAATAGAAAATGAAGAGAAGAATAAAAAAAATAGTAGGAAAAGGAGATTAGAACTATATAACAATAATTGCATACAACAAAAAGGTCAAGGTGACCAAAAAATTGGTTGGTGAGGATGTAAGGAAAATATCAGAGAGAAGATTAGAGTTGGGAAAAAAGATTAATTGAATGAACAAGCAGGAATAATCTGAGTAAGAGAAGAATTTCACGAAAAATAAAGAATAAAATAGAAAATGAAGAGAAGAATAAAAAAAATAGTAGGAAAAGGAGATTTGGAGTAAATAACAATAACTGCATACAGCAGAAAGGTGAAGGGGACAAAGAAATAAGATGATGAGGATGTAAGGAAGATATAAGAGAGAAGATTAGGGTTGGGAAAAGAGACTAATTGAATGGACAAGTAGGAATAATCTGAGTAAGAGAAGAATTTCACGAAAAATTAAGAATAAAATACAAAATAAAGAGAATGAAAAAATTGGCGGAAAAGAAGATTAGAACTATATAACAATAACTACATACAACAAAAAGGTCAAGGTGACCAAAAAATTAGTTGGTGAGGATGTAAGGAAAATATCAGAGAGAAGATTAGAGTTGGCAAAAAAGATTAATTGAATGAACAAGCAGGAATCATTTGAGTAAGAGAAGAATTTCACGAAAAATAAAGAATAAAATAGAAAATGAAGAGAAGAATAAAAAAAATAGTAGGAAAAGGAGATTTGGAGTAAATAACAATAACTGCATACAGCAGAAAGGTGAAGGGGACAAAGAAATAAGATGATGAGGATGTAAGGAAGATATAAGAGAGAAGATTAGGGTTGGGAAAAGAGACTAATTGAATGGACAAGTAGGAATAATCTGAGTAAGAGAAGAATTTCACGAAAAATAAAGAATAAAATAGAAAATGAAGAGAAGAATAAAAAAATTGTAGGAAAAGGAGATTAGAACTATATAACAATAATTGCATACAACAAAAAGGTCAAGGTGACCAAAAAATTAGTTGGTGAGGATGTAAGGAAAATATCAAAGAGAAGATTAGAGTTGGGAAAAAAGATTAATTGAATGAACAAGCAGGAATAATTTGAGTAAGAGAAGAATTTCACGAAAAATAAAGAATAAAATAGAAAATGAAGAGAAGAATAAAAAAAATAGTAGGAAAAGGAGATTTGGAGTAAATAACAATAACTGCATACAGCAGAAAGGTGAAGGGGACAAAGAAATAAGATGATGAGGATGTAAGGAAGATATAAGAGAGAAGATTAGGGTTGGGAAAAGAGACTAATTGAATGGACAAGTAGGAATAATCTGAGTAAGAGAAGAATTTCACGAAAAATAAAGAATAAAATAGAAAATGAAGAGAAGAATAAAAAAATAGAAGGAAAAGGAGATTAGAACTATATAACAATAACTACATACAACAAAAAGGTCAAGGTGACCAAAAAATTAGTTGGTGAGGATGTAAGGAAAATATCAGAGAGAAGATTAGAGTTGGCAAAAAAGATTAATTGAATGAACAAGCAGGAATCATTTGAGTAAGAGAAGAATTTCACGAAAAATAAAGAATAAAATAGAAAATGAAGAGAAGAATAAAAAAGATAGTAGGAAAAGGAGATTTGGAGTAAATAACAATAACTGCATACAGCAGAAAGGTGAAGGGGACAAAGAAATAAGATGATGAGGATGTAAGGAAGATATAAGAGAGAAGATTAGGGTTGGGAAAAGAGACTAATTGAATGGACAAGTAGGAATAATCTGAGTAAGAGAAGAATTTCACGAAAAATAAAGAATAAAATAGAAAATGAAGAGAAGAATAAAAAAATAGTAGGAAAAGGAGATTAGAACTATATAACAATAATTGCATACAACAAAAAGGTCAAGGTGACCAAAAAATTAGTTGGTGAGGATGTAAGGAAAATATCAGAGAGAAGATTAGAGTTGGCAAAAAAGATTAATTGAATGAACAAGCAGGAATCATTTGAGTAAGAGAAGAATTTCACGAAAAATAAAGAATAAAATAGAAAATGAAGAGAAGAATAAAAAAAATAGTAGGAAAAGGAGATTTGGAGTAAATAACAATAACTGCATACAGCAGAAAGGTGAAGGGGACAAAGAAATAAGATGATGAGGATGTAAGGAAGATGTAAGAGAGAAGATTAGAGTTGGGAAAAGAGATTAATTGAATGGACGAGCAGGAATAATCTGAGTCTGAGTAAGAGAAGAATTTCACAAAAAATAAAGAATAAAATAGAAAATGAAGAGAAGAATAAAAAAAATAGTAGGAAAAGGAGATTAGAACTATATAACAATAATTGCATACAACAAAAAGGTCAAGGTGACCAAAAAATTGGTTGGTGAGGATGTAAGGAAAATATCAGAGAGAAGATTAGAGTTGGGAAAAAAGATTAATTGAATGAACAAGCAGGAATAATCTGAGTAAGAGAAGAATTTCACGAAAAATAAAGAATAAAATAGAAAATGAAGAGAAGAATAAAAAAAATAGTAGGAAAAGGAGATTAGAACTATATAACAATAATTGCATACAACAAAAAGGTCAAGGTGACCAAAAAATTGGTTGGTGAGGATGTAAGGAAAATATCAGAGAGAAGATTAGAGTTGGGAAAAAAGATTAATTGAATGAACAAGCAGGAATAATCTGAGTAAGAGAAGAATTTCACGAAAAATAAAGAATAAAATAGAAAATGAAGAGAAGAATAAAAAAAATAGTAGGAAAAGGAGATTAGAACTATATAACAATAATTGCATACAACAAAAAGGTCAAGGTGACCAAAAAATTGGTTGGTGAGGATGTAAGGAAAATATCAGAGAGAAGATTAGAGTTGGGAAAAAAGATTAATTGAATGAACAAGCAGGAATAATCTGAGTAAGAGAAGAATTTCACGAAAAATAAAGAATAAAATAGAAAATGAAGAGAAGAATAAAAAAAATAGTAGGAAAAGGAGATTAGAACTATATAACAATAATTGCATACAACAAAAAGGTCAAGGTGACCAAAAAATTGGTTGGTGAGGATGTAAGGAAAATATCAGAGAGAAGATTAGAGTTGGGAAAAAAGATTAATTGAATGAACAAGCAGGAATAATCTGAGTAAGAGAAGAATTTCACAAAAAATAAAGAATAAAATAGAAAATGAAGAGGAGAATAAAAAAAATAGTAGGAAAAGGAGATTAGAACTATATAACAATAATTGCATACAACAAAAAGGTCAAGGTGACCAAAAAATTGGTTGGTGAGGATGTAAGGAAAATATCAGAGAGAAGATTAGAGTTGGGAAAAAAGATTAATTGAATGAACAAGCAGGAATAATCTGAGTAAGAGAAGAATTTCACGAAAAATAAAGAATAAAATAGAAAATGAAGAGAAGAATAAAAAAAATAGTAGGAAAAGGAGATTAGAACTATATAACAATAATTGCATACAACAAAAAGGTCAAGGTGACCAAAAAATTGGTTGGTGAGGATGTAAGGAAAATATCAGAGAGAAGATTAGAGTTGGGAAAAAAGATTAATTGAATGAACAAGCAGGAATAATCTGAGTAAGAGAAGAATTTCACGAAAAATAAAGAATAAAATAGAAAATGAAGAGAAGAATAAAAAAAATAGTAGGAAAAGGAGATTTGGAGTAAATAACAATAACTGCATACAGCAGAAAGGTGAAGGGGACAAAGAAATAAGATGATGAGGATGTAAGGAAGATATAAGAGAGAAGATTAGGGTTGGGAAAAGAGACTAATTGAATGGACAAGTAGGAATAATCTGAGTAAGAGAAGAATTTCACGAAAAATTAAGAATAAAATACAAAATAAAGAGAATGAAAAAATTGGCGGAAAAGAAGATTAGAACTATATAACAATAACTACATACAACAAAAAGGTCAAGGTGACCAAAAAATTAGTTGGTGAGGATGTAAGGAAAATATCAGAGAGAAGATTAGAGTTGGCAAAAAAGATTAATTGAATGAACAAGCAGGAATCATTTGAGTAAGAGAAGAATTTCACGAAAAATAAAGAATAAAATAGAAAATGAAGAGAAGAATAAAAAAAATAGTAGGAAAAGGAGATTTGGAGTAAATAACAATAACTGCATACAGCAGAAAGGTGAAGGGGACAAAGAAATAAGATGATGAGGATGTAAGGAAGATATAAGAGAGAAGATTAGGGTTGGGAAAAGAGACTAATTGAATGGACAAGTAGGAATAATCTGAGTAAGAGAAGAATTTCACGAAAAATAAAGAATAAAATAGAAAATGAAGAGAAGAATAAAAAAATAGTAGGAAAAGGAGATTAGAACTATATAACAATAATTGCATACAACAAAAAGGTCAAGGTGACCAAAAAATTAGTTGGTGAGGATGTAAGGAAAATATCAAAGAGAAGATTAGAGTTGGGAAAAAAGATTAATTGAATGAACAAGCAGGAATAATTTGAGTAAGAGAAGAATTTCACGAAAAATAAAGAATAAAATAGAAAATGAAGAGAAGAATAAAAAAAATAGTAGGAAAAGGAGATTTGGAGTAAATAACAATAACTGCATACAGCAGAAAGGTGAAGGGGACAAAGAAATAAGATGATGAGGATGTAAGGAAGATATAAGAGAGAAGATTAGGGTTGGGAAAAGAGACTAATTGAATGGACAAGTAGGAATAATCTGAGTAAGAGAAGAATTTCACGAAAAATAAAGAATAAAATAGAAAATGAAGAGAAGAATAAAAAAATAGTAGGAAAAGGAGATTAGAACTATATAACAATAATTGCATACAACAAAAAGGTCAAGGTGACCAAAAAATTAGTTGGTGAGGATGTAAGGAAAATATCAGAGAGAAGATTAGAGTTGGCAAAAAAGATTAATTGAATGAACAAGCAGGAATAATCTGAGTAAGAGAAGAATTTCACGAAAAATAAAGAATAAAATAGAAAATGAAGAGAAGAATAAAAAAAATAGTAGGAAAAGGAGATTTGGAGTAAATAACAATAACTGCATACAGCAGAAAGGTGAAGGGGACAAAGAAATAAGATGATGAGGATGTAAGGAAGATATAAGAGAGAAGATTAGGGTTGGGAGAAGAGACTAATTGAATGGACAAGTAGGAATAATCTGAGTAAGAGAAGAATTTCACGGAAAATTAAGAATAAAATAGAAAATGAAGAGGAGAATAAAAAAAATAGTAGGAAAAGGAGATTTGGAGTAAATAACAATAACTGCATATAGCAGAAAGGTGAAGGGGACAAAGAAATAAGATGATGAGGATGTAAGTAAAATATAAGAGAAAAGATTAGAATTGAGAAAAGAGATTAATTAAATGGACAAGTAGGAATAATCTGAGTAAGAAAAGAATTTTACGGAAAATTAAGAATAATATACAAAATAAAGAGAAGAATGAAAAAATTGTCGGAAAAGGAGATTAGAACTATATAACAATAACTGCATACAGCAAAAAGCTCAAGGAGACGAGGAAATGAGTTGGTGAAGAGGTAAGGAGAATATCAGAGAGAAGATTAGAGTTGGGAAAAAAGATTAATTGAATGAACAAGCAGGAATAAGCTTGAGTAAGAGAAGAATTTCACAACAATTAAAAATAAAATAAAAAATAAAGAGAAAAACACAAATAAATAGAAAGAAAAGGAAATTAGGAGTAGATAATAATTACATGATGTAGCAGCAACTTGACAAACACGAGGAAATGACTTGGTGAAAAAGTAAGGAAAACAAAATGGCAAAAATTGTAGGTAATAAAGAAAACCATTTGAATGAAGCAATTATAAAAAAATTGCTCAAAATAAGTGAAACTTTTTCTAGTAACTTTTGTTATTAAAATAATTCGTGAGTTGCAATATTGCACAATATTCTCAACAACGCACTTGACTAAACCTTCAATTGTTACTAGATACTTGGTAAATGAGTAGAAAGTTTTGATAGCTTTTTAGCGTTTACAACACGTAATCAGTAAATAAACTCGTTGCATCTAAATATAGATTTGTAATAATTATTACTGATTAAGTCAATTGCCAGATGTTGCAACATTACAACAAAATTTTAACAACAAAAAAAAAATTATAAGTAAAAATCTTTTGTTGAACAAATATTCCGATCAAAAATTTGCAAATTCGAGTCAAGTGTTTACTGAAAAAACTATTTATAGTGTTATCACCTCCTCAGTCGTCCAACTGATTTCGAACGTGGTGGATAAAAAATCTTAAGGTAAGTAATTGAATAATTTTTGGTCAATTTTCGATTTTTTTTTTAGATGACTTGGGTCTTGAATATTTTCGGAATTTTCGTAGCGTTATTAGTGATAATTATAGCGCGTTACAAATGGCGTTACCAGTACTGGAAAAACAAAGGAGTGCCGTATCCAGAACCGAAAATGCCCTACGGAAATTTCACAACTCCCATATCACCCCGAGAACAAGTTGGAGAAACAATGAAAAGAATTTATTTCGAAATGAAGAAAAAAGGGTGCAAACATGCGGGATTATTTTCAGTAGCAACCCCTAATTACATGCCAATCGATTTGGACTATATCAAAAATATAATGACGAAAGATTTCCAATATTTCACCGACAGAGGCTTCTACTATAACGAAAAAGACGACCCACTAAGTGCCCATCTTTTCGCCCTCGGCGGGCCGAAATGGCGCAACTTACGCACGAAACTCACCCCAACTTTCACTTCGGGCAAAATGAAAACAATGTTTCAAACTCTATTGGATTGCGAAAATTCTTTATTAGAAATAATGCAACAACGTTACCAACAGAACGAACCGATCGACATCAAAGAAATTTTGAGATGGTTCACAACCGACATCATCGGTTCTTGCGCTTTTGGTCTCGATTGTAACACATTCAGCAACCCGAATTCACCCTTCCGGAATTACGTGGAAAAAGTTTTCGAACCGCCGAAATTATTTTTGATTTTCAAGGCCCTTTTCGGCCGAAATTACCCGGAATTGGCGCGAAAATTAAAATTCACCATCACCGACAGCGAAATTTCGGAATTCTTCATAAAAATCGTTAGCGATACTGTCGCTTATCGCGAAAAAAACAACGTGATCCGTAACGATTTCTTGCAATTGTTAATACAATTGAAAAACAACAAAGAAACTGCGTTAACTTTAGGGGAAATTGCTGGACAAAGTTTCATTTTTTTCGGTGCCGGTTTCGAGACGTCTTCGACAACGATGACGTTGGCTCTTTATGAGTTGGCGAAACATCCGGAAATTCAGGAAAAAGTTAGGGGAGAAATCGAGGGGATTTCGGGGAAATTCGGGGGGAAAATCACTTATGATGGAATTAACGAAATGAAGTATTTGAATCAAGTTATTGAAGGTGGTTGATTGGAAATTATTGGGGGTGGTTGTAATTAGTTTTTTTGTAGAAACTCTAAGGAAATACCCGTCGATTGCGTTTTTGACCAGATTGTGTGTCAAAGATTACAAAATTCCTGACGAAAACGTCATTATTGAGAAAGGTACTAGAATTATTATTCCAGTACTTGGAATACATTACGATGAAGAGTATTACGAAGAACCTGAGAAATTTGATCCGGAAAGGTTCAATGAAAACAATAAAAAAAATAGAAACCCTTACGCTTACATGCCCTTTGGGGAAGGGCCCAGAATGTGCATTGGTAATTTTTATTTTTAACACTTGACGTGAAAACTAATTATCTTTGTGCAACTCAATTTCTTGTAAAATTTTGAAACTTTAAGTAATTTTTTGACAATTCTTTAGGTATGCGATTCGGAATGATGCAATCCAAAGTTGGATTGACTGCAATGTTGAGGAATTACAAATTTACTGTTAGTGCCAAAACTCGAGAACCTTTGAAACTGGAACCTAAAGCCTTCTTTCCCGTTATCGAAGGAGGTATTTGGTTGGATGCTGAGAAACTGGCGAAAATTTATTAATTTTTGCTAGCAATTTGAGAAGTTGAAAATGTGTTGAATAAAGTTTTCAAAATTATTGTTTGAATTAATTTCGGTGATAGAAAATTTTTTTTTTCAGGCAATAACTACTCGATAAGTTGGATATGAAGAATAAGTTGAGTTGTCGAAAATTGAGTGGCATTTGCGGAAATTTAAATTTTTGCAGATTTTCACAATTACTGGAAATCTATTAGCGTAATTGACTAAGCGAGAGTGAGTGGCAAATTACACAGGAAAATCTACTTTCATTAGGTCAGCGCGATTGATTTCGATTTTAGCATTTTTGAAAATTTTTATCGATTGAAGTAAAAAAAAAAACGAAAATTTTGAAATTTTGGATGGCCCTTCTACCATTTCATTTCAACTTTTTGGGTTCATATAATACAACGGTGCAATCGGATTATGATTTGAACTGTTAGTTACGAACTTATTTAGAAGTTGCGAAAATTTGAATTTTTGGAGCAAAATTTTGGTCAAAATTGAAAATTTGAACTTTCTTATTTGCGAAGCTAAAAGTTTCGTTTTAATTTTTTTAGAAAGCCCGTGGAATTTCGATGAAAATGACGTTTCTGTATTCGAAATGATCTGAAAGCTTTGATAGTTATCGAGGTTTCAATTTCTTAAAAATTAAAATTTTTGTCTTCTATTGTAAAATACTCAAAATGCGTCGATTGAATAGACAATTTGAGTACAGAATCGAAATCAGGGACGCGACTTACGCTAGAAAATCGTCTCTTCCGTACCTAAGAGCGACTGGTTTTCATTTTAGCATTTTTGAAAATTTTCATCGATTGAGGTAGAAACAAAAAATTCGAGTTGCCAAAATTTTGGTAAAAATTGAAAAATTCGACTTTCTTATTTACAGTCGTAGATCTTTCATACTGCGCTTATTAGAAAGCCCCTTGAAAGTCGACTAAGACGATGCACTGACATTTGAAATAACTTTACATCTTTAGTGGATATCGACGTTTGAAATAAAAAAAAAATCGAATTTTTGTGTTCTTTTATAAAATGTCGAAAATCTATCACTTAAATGGACGAACCAAGTACGAAAATGAGCTCAGAACGGCAGGTTACGTTAGAAATTGTTGTTTTTGAAAGTTCAAAATGATTGGTGTCGATTTTAGCATTTTTGAAAATTTTAATCGATTGAGATAGAAAAAAAAAATCGAAAATTTTGAAATTTTTGATGCGTCTTTTATGACTCCATTGTAAGCTTTTAGTCTTGTATAATACAACGGCGCAATCGGATTTTGATTTGGACGCTTAATTTCGAAGATATGACACTTTAAAGATTCCAAAATTCAAATTTTTAGCATTAGCTAGAAAGGGCACTTTTTTATTTTTAGCGACCGGATTCTCATATTACCCTCGTTGGAAAGCTCTCTGAAAGTCGATTAAAATGATGTACGTTCGTTCGATATAACGTAGAAACTCGAGTGGCTGTCGAGGTTTGAAATTTGGAGAAATCTCTAATTTTGTAAACTTTTTTGAAAAGCTTCAAATCTATGGCGAAATTCGATAAACCAAGTCCGAAATCGAGAAGAGCGAAACCATATACATGAGGAAATATTTTTTTATTGGCCCTTAACGATCAAACTCGATCTGAGCAATCGATTAATAAAACGCGTTGCGAGAATTTTTACAAATTTTGGTCACAATCAAAATTTCGAACTTTTCTAATTGCACGCTTAAGCACTAAATTTTGCAAACGCTTGAAAGCTATCAAAAAGTCGATTAAATGGACTTATTTGCATTTGATAATTTGCACAAAATCAAAAAGTTATGGGCGTTTGAAGTTTGTAAAAATTTAAATTTTTGTACACTTTTTCCAAATAGTGGAAGTCTATCCCGGAAATTGACTAACCGAGTATGAAGATAAGATACGGACCACAAATTACATTAGAAAAAATTAGTTTAACTGAAACAGCGCGGTTGATTTTCATTTTAGCATTTTTCAAAATTTTAATCGATTGAGATAGAAATTTTTTTTTGAAAATATTGAAATTTTTGATGGGCATTTTTTAATTTGATTTTAATCTGCCAGATTCGTGTAACGCAACGGTGCCATCGGATCTCGATTTGAGCGCTTAATTTCAAAGATATGACAGTTTTAAGTTTCCATCCTAATTTTATACCATTGGAAAAAATTCAACTCTTCTATTTACAAAACCATAACTTTCGGTTTAAGTTTATTAGAAACCTTTTTGAATGTCGATTCAGGGAATGTCTTTGCATTCGTTATAACTCAAAAACTTTAAAAGTTATCTCGGTTTAAAAATTGTAAAAGAAAATAATTTTTGTGTCCTTTTGTGAACTACTCAAAATCCATGAGTTAGATTGGCAAATGGTGTGTAAATTCGAAATCAGCGACACAAACTACATAGGAGAACGCTATTTTTGTGGCCTAGAATTGATTTTTGATTTTGATATTTTTGAAAATTTTCAACGACTGAATATGTGGCAAATTTTTTGATCAAAAATGCTCAAACTTTTCCAGGGTTCTTTTATGGTCTCAATTTATAAATTTCGATTCCTACAATGCAACGCTGTGGCCAGTTTTTAATTTGGAACCTTAATTTTCAAAACTATGACAATTTAATTTTTTTGAGCAAAATTTTGGTCAAAATTGAAAAATTGAACTTTCTTATTTACAAAGCTAAAACTTTCCTTTTAATTTTTATAGAAAGCCCTTGAAATTTCGATGAAATTGACGTTTCTGTATTCGAAATGATCTCAAAGCTTTGATAGTTATCGAGGTTTCAATTTCTTAAAAATTAATTTTTTTGTCTTCTATTGTAAAATACTCAAAATCCGTCGATTGAATAGACAATTTGAGTACAGAATCGAAATCAGGGACGCGACTTATGCTAGAAAATCGTCTCCTCCGTACCTAAAAGCGACTGGTTTTCATTTTAGCATTTTTGAAAATTTTCATCGATTGAGGTAGAACCGAAAAAATCGAGTTGCCAAAATTTTGGTCAAAACTGAAAAATTCGACTTTCTTATTTACAGTCGTAGATTTTTCATACTGCGCTTATAGGAAAGCCCCTTGAAAGTCGACTGTGATTATGCACTGACATTTAAAATAACTTCGCATCGTTAGTAGTTATTGACGTTTGAAATTAAAAAAAAATCGAATTTTTGTGTTCTTTTACAAAATGTCGAAAATCTATAACTTAAATGGACGAACCAAGTACGAAAATGAGCTCAGAACGGCAGGTTACGTTAGAAATTGCTGTTCTTGAAAGTTCAAAATGATCGGTGTCGATTTTAGCATTTTTGAAAATTTTTATCGATTGAGATAGAAAAAAAAAATTGAAAATTTTGAAATTTTTGATGGGTCTTTTATGACTTCATTGTAAACTTTTAGTCTCGTATAATACAACGGCGCAATCGGATTTTGATTTGGACGCTTAATTTCGAAGATATGCCATTTTAAAGATTCCAAAATTTAAATTTTTACCATTGGCTAGAAAGGGCACTTTTTTATTTGCAGCGATCGGATTCTCATTTTACCCTCGGTCGAAAGCTCTTTGAAAGTCGATTAAAATGATGTACGTACATTTGATATAACGTAGAAACTTGAGTAGTTATCGAGGTTTGAAGTTTGGAAGAATCTCTGTTTGTGGAAACTTTTTGGAACACTACAAATCTATGCTGAAATTTGACAAACCAGATCCAAAATCAAAAAGAACGAAATGAAATACACCAGAAAATGATTTTTTCGCTGGCTCATTACGATCGATTTCCATTTAAACAATCGATGAATGACAAGAGTGCCAAAATTTTCACAAATTTTGGCTTAAATCGAAAAATTGAACTTTTTTATTTACAAAGGTAGAAAATCTATTTTGAGCTTGTTAGAAAGTCCTTTAAAATCCCATTAAGGGAAAGTTTTTATATTTGAAATAGCTCAAAAACTCTAGCAGTTAGCAAGATGTAAATTTTCAAAAAATTTGAAATTTTGGGTTCCTTTGTGAAATGTTGAAAATCTATCACCTAAATGAACAAACTAAGCACGGAAATGAGATAAGGGTGACACACTACGGCAGAAAATATTATTTCTAAAGGCTAAGGATTATTGGTTTCGATTTTAGCAATTTTAAAAAATTTTATCGATTGAGATAGAATTTTTTTTTTAAAATTTTGAAATTTTTCGAGGACGTTTTATGACTCCATTTTAAGCTTTTAGTTTCGTATAACACAACAGCGCAACCGGATTTTAATTCGAACGTCTAATTCCGAAGATATGACACTTTAAAGATTCCAAAATTTAATTTTTTACCATTTCCAAAAAAGGACCTTTGTTATTTACAGCGTCCAAAAATGTATTTTACTATTGTTGGAATGCCCTTTAAATGTCGATTAAAATGACGTAATTACATTCGATATAGCGTGAAAACTGGAGCAAATATCGAGGTTTAAATTTTGCAAAAATTTGTATTTTTGTAGAATTTTTTGAAAAAACTAAAAATCAATGCCGAAATTCTACAAACTAAGACCAAAATCGAAAAGAACGAAACAAAATACATAAGAAAATCACCCAAATGAAACAAATTAAAAGAATTGCGATAATTTTTATTACGAATAACAGCACAATACCCCTCATCTAATGAAAGTATTTTGGTTAATCGTCGATTTTTTCGAAATCCAAAAAAATATCATCAACCGTATGCAGCAATACAACAGAAGGATTCATTTTGATAGGTTCTTTCGTTTTTGAACTCACCGTATACTTGAATTTGCTCAAACACAATAACAACGCAATTTTTGTTTGCAACATACCGAATCGCATTCCTGAAAATCACAAATTTCACCAAAAAAAATTGAAAAATTTTCAATTACCTATACAATTCCTGGGACCTTCCCCGAAAGGCAACCAAGTGTATTGTGGACGTAACTTTTTGTTTTCATCCGAAAACCTTTCGGGATCGAAAATTTCGGGATTCGGATAAAATTCTTCATCAAAATGGATCCCTTCGATCGGAATCACAACTAATTTGCCTTTCTGAAGAATGACGTCGGTTTCGGGAATTCGATAATCTTTCGTGCAAAGTCGTGTCACGTATCGAGCTGGAGAGTATTTTCGCAAAGTTTCTAAAAATTAATTCGAAAACAAAACGAAAACAAAATCGAAACGTACCTTCAATTATTTGTTCGACATATTTAATTTCTGTTATGGCTTCGTACGTAATTTCTCCCTGGTACTTTTCGAGTACTTGAAAAATTTCTTGTCTCGCTCTCTCCTGGATTGCTTGATTTTTCGCTATTTCGTACATAGCGAAACAAATTGTCGTTGCAGATGTTTCGAAACCAGCCAAAAAAAAGATGAAGCATTGCGCAGCAATTTCGTTGGTGGTAAAATCGATTTTTTTTTCGGCATCTTTTTTTTTCATGTTAATCATTAATTGTAGGAAATCTTTTCGTATTGTGTTAGTGGTTTCTCGATATTCGACCATGTCTTTGACGGTTTTTTGGAAATAATCGGCGCATACCTTTTTGATTTGTCTCATCCGTAAGAGGCGGCAAAATTTCGGAAAAATCGAACCCAAAAGGAATTTTATCATTTCGACTTTATTGATATCAATCGAGAGGTAACCGAATTTTTTAAAATCGTTGTAGACACCATCCGGAGCTTCCACATCGAAACCGAACGCTGCTACAGCGATCACGTTGGAGGTGAAAGAACGGAAAATTTCTTTGGTATTGATAACTTTTTCGTTTTCGTAAATTTTTTTGAGATCTCTTTGCAACAAATTTCCGCATTCCACGATGATTTTGTACATCGATTTGATTTTGACCGAAGAAAACGCCGGGGTCATTTTCGACCTCATTCGCCGCCATTTTTCGCCGTTTACCGCCAACAAATGGGCGCTGATGGGATCGTGTTTTTCGTTGTAGAAAAAGCTGCGGTTCGAAAAATGTTGAAAGTCTTTCGTCATGATTAATTTTGCTATTTCGGGATCGGTCACCAGGAGACATGGTAACGCGAAAAGGTAAAAACCGCAAAATTTGTGGCCTTCACCTCTCATTCTTCGGTAATATTTTGTTAAAGTTTCAGCCAAGTGATACTTTCGATTTAAAAAATATTTGTAATTTCCAAAAGGAAAAGTTGGTTCGATATAAGGAACTTTGCGACGTTTCCAGTATTGGAACGACCATCTATAATAACCTATGATGATTGTTAGAAGAATTATTAACCACGTCATCGATTGGTAAAGAACTGTTACGACACTCATTTTTTTTCGATTTTTTATCGTTTTTTGCCTAAAAAACAAGTGTCACTTTTGAAATTTCTACAACAACTAACCAAATTTATTTAGCACTATTTTGGAATCGTGCCCAATCGGGGGTTAAGATTTCAAATTCGTTGAATTGATAGTCACGCGCCCAACTATTTTCATAATCACTGGAACGTGGCTAGTGGCCAATCTGAAGCAAAACCTAACGTGGTCGTTTAAATGCGAATCAAATTCATATAATTTTTTTTTAAATTAACGATGGATACATTTTATACAACAAAATTGGAAGAAATTAAAAAAAATTCAAAACAATTTTTGACAAAATTTTGGGAATTTTTCAAAATTTTTGATTTTGCTATTCACCTTTCGGTTTGCTTAAAGTGATACTGCGACAGGAATTTGGTTAATTTGCGACTATTGAAATTTTGAATGGAGTTGGCAAAATTTTGGAAAATGCCAAAATTTCTTTTTTTTATTTACAATCGCATCTCGTTTATTTTAACATTATTAGAAAGGTCTCTAATGTGGATTATTCGTATGTAGTTGTATTTGAAATATTTCAAAAATTGTAGTTGCTATCGAGGCTAGAACTTTGGAAGTTTTCACGATTTACACAAAATCTATCGCTCAAATGGATAAACCAAACACGAAATTGAGATTAGCGACACGAATTATGTTAGAAAATTTCATTTTCATCGACTCAAGACGATTTTGAAATTTTTGAAAATTTCAATGGGCTAATACCTGCACAAATTTTTCAGTCAAAGAAATTTAAAAAATTCCAAGCCCCTTTTATAATTTTATTTTATAATATTCACTTTACTTAACGCAAAGTATTCGTTACATTTTAATTTAGACCCTCATTTTCAAAAATTTTAATTCCTTGACCAAAATTTTGATTGAAGGTAAAATTGACTTTTTTATTTGCAATCGCACTTCGTTTATTTTAACATTATTGGTAGGCTCCTTGAATAGAAATTATTCGTATGTAGTTGTATTCAAATTATTTCAAAATTGTAGTTGCTATCGAGGATAGAACTTTGCCAATAAAGAGAATTTTTGGAAGTTTTCACGATTTACAAGAAATCTATCGCTTAAATAGAGAAACCGAACACGAAATTGAGATTAGCGACACGAATTATGTTAGAAAATGGCATTTTCATCGCCTCAAAACAATTTTGAGATTTTTGAAAATTTTAATGGCCTAATACCTGGACCAATTTTTCAGTCAAAGAAATTAAAAAAATTCCAAGCCCCTTTCATAATTTTATTTTATAATATTTCACTTTACTTAACGCAAAGTATTCGTTAGATTTTAATTTGGACCCTCATTTTCAAAAATTTGAATTTCTTGACCAAAATTTTGATTGAAGGTAAAATTGAGTTTTTTATTTGGAATCGTACTTCCTTCATTTCAACATTATTGGAAGGCTCCTTGAATAGAAATTATTCGAATGTAGTTGTATTCAAAATATTTCAAAAATTGTAGTTGCAGTCGAGGCTAGAACTTTGCCAAAAAGGAGAATTTTTGGGAGTTTTCAGGATTTACACGAAATCTATCGCCTTAATGGACAAACCGAACACGAAATTGAGATTAGCGACACGAATTATGTTAAAAAATGCCATTTTCAATGACTCAAAACGATTTTGAGATTTTTGAAAATTTTAATGGACCTGGCCCAATTTTTCAGTCAAAAAAATTTACAAAATTCCAAGCCCCTTTTATGATTTTATTTTATAATATTCACTTTACTTAACGCAAAGGATTCGTTACATTTTAATTTGGACCCTCATTTTCGAAAATTTGAATTCCTTGACCAAAATTTTGATTGAAGGTAAAATTGAGTTTTTTATTTGCAATCGCACTTCGTTCATTTTAACATTACTGGAAGGCTCCTTAAATAAAAATTATTCAAATGTAGTTGCATTCAAAATATTTCAAAATTTGTAGTTGCTATCGAGGCTAGAACTTTGCCAAAGAAAAGAATTTTTGGAAGTTTTCACGATTTACACGAAATCTATCGCCTAAATCGACAAACCGAATACAAAATTGAGATTAACGACACGAATTATGTTAGAAAATGCCATTTTTATCGACTCAAGATGATTTTGAGATTTTTGAAAATTTTAATGGCCTGGACCAATTTTTCAGTCAAAGAAATTAAAAAAAATCCAAGCCGCTTTCATAATTTTATTTTATAATATTTCACTTTACTTAACGCAAAGTATTCGTTAGATTTTAATTTGGACCCTCATTTTCAAAAATTTGAATTTCTTGACCAAAATTTTGATTGAAGGTAAAATTGAGTTTTTAATTTGGAATCGTACTTCGTTCATTTCAACACTATTGGAAGGCTCCTTGAATAGAAATTATTCGAATGTAATTGTATTCAAAATATCTCAAAAATTGTAGTTGCTATCGAGGCTAGAACTTTGCCAAAAAGGAGAATTTTTGGGAGTTTTCACGATTTACACGAAATCTATCGCTTAAATAGACAAACCGAACACCAAATTGAGATTAGCGACACGAATTATGTTAGAAAATGCCATTTTCAACGACTCAAAACGATTTTGAGATTTTTGAAAATTTTAATGGGCTAATACCTGGACAAATTTTTCAGTCAAAAAAATTTAAAAAATTCCAAGCCCCTTTTATAATTTTATTTTATAATATTCACTTTACTTAACGCAAAGTATTCGTTACATTTTAATTTAGACCCTCATTTTCGAAAATTTGAATTCCTTGACCAAAATTTCGATCGAAGGCAAAATTGAGTTTTTTTATTTGCAATCGCTACTTGTTCGTCTTTACATTATTGAAAGGCTCCTTGAATAGAAATCATTAGTATGTAGTTGTATTCAAAAATTGTAGTTGCTATCGAAACTAGAACTTTGCCAAAAAAGAGAATTTTTGGAAGTTTTCACGATTTACACGAAATCTATCGCTTAAATGGACAAACCGAACACCAAATTGAGATTAGCGACACGAATTGTTAGAAAATGCCATTTTCATCGACTCAAAACAATTTTGAGATTTTTGAAAATTTTAATGGGTTAATACCTGGACCAATTTTTCAGTCAAAGAAATTTAAAAAATTCCAAGCCCCTTTCATAATTTTATTTTATAATATTCACTTTACTTAACGCAAAGTATTTGTTAGATTTTAATTTGGACCCTCATTTTCGAAAATTTTAATTCCTTGACCAAAATTTTGATTGAAGGTAAAATTGAGTTTTTTATTTGGAATCGCACTTCGTTTATTTCAACACTATTGGAAGGCTCCTTGAATAGAAATTATTCGAATGTAGTTGTATTCAAAATATTTCAAAAATTGTAGTTGCTATCGAGGCTAGAACTTTGCCAAAAAGGACAATTTTTGGGAGTTTTTACGATTTACACGAAATCTATCGCTTAAATGGACAAACCGAACACGAAATTGAGATTAGCGACACGAAATATGTTAGAAAATGCCACTTCCAACGACTCAAAACGATTTTGAGATTTTTGAAAATTTTAATGGACTAATACCTGGACCAATTTTTCAGTCAAAAAAATTTAAAAAATTCCAAGCCCCTTTTATAATTTTATTTTATAATATTTGACTTTACTTAACGCAAAGTATTCCTTAGATTTTAATTTGGACCCTCATTTTTGAAAATTTTAATTCCTTGACCAAAATTTTGATTGAAGGTAAAATTGACTTTTTTCACTTCGTTCATTTTAACATTATTGGAAGGCTCCTTGAATAAAATTTATTCGTATGTAGTTGTATTCAAAATATGTCAAAAATTGTAGTTGCTATCGAGGCTAGAACTTTGCCAAAAAGTAGAATTTTTGGGAGTTCTCACGATTTACACGAAATCTATCGCTTAAATGGACAAGCCGAACACGAAATTGAGATTAGCGACACGAAATATGTTAGAAAATGCCATTTTCAACGACTTAAAACGATTTTGGGATTTTTGAGAATTTTAATGGGTTAATACCTGGACCAATTTTTCAGTCAAAGAAATTAAAAAAATTCCAAGCCCCTTTTATAATTTTATTTTATAATATTCACTTAACTTAACGCAAAGTATTCGTTACATTTTAATTTAGACCCTCATTTTCGAAAATTTGAATTCTTTGACCAAAATTTCGATCGAAGGCAAAATTGAGTTTTTTATTTGCAATCGCAACTTGTTCGTTTTTACATTATTGAAAGGCTCCTTGAATAGAAATCATTAGTATGTAGTTGTATTCAAAAATTGTAGTTGCTATCGAGACTAGAACTTTGCCAAGAAAGAGAATTTTTGGAAGTTTTCACGATTTACACGAAATCTATCGCTTAAATGGACAAACCGAACACCAAATTGAGATTAACGACAAGAATTATGTTAGAAAATGCCATTTTCATGGACTCAAAACAATTTTGAGATTTTTGAAAATTTTAATGGGCTAATACCTGGACCAATTTTTCAGTCAAAAAAATTTAAAAAAATTCCTAGCCTCTTTTATAATTTTATTTTATAATATTTACTTTACTTAACGCAAAGTATTCGTTACATTTTAATTTGGACCCTCATCTTTGAAAATTTGAATTCCTTGACCAAAATTTTGATTGAAGGTAAAATTGAGTTTTTTATTTGAAATTGCACTTCGTTCATTTCAACATTATTGGAAGGCTCCTTGAATAGAAATTATTCGAATGTAGTTGTATTCAAAATATTTCAAAAATTGTAGTTGCTATCGAGGCTAGAACTTTGCCAAAAAGGAGAATTTTTGGGAGTTTTTACGATTTACACGAAATCTATCGCTTAAATGGACAAACCGACCACGAAATTGAGATTAGCGACACGAATTATGTTAGAAAATGCTATTTTCATCGACTCAAAACGGTTTTGAGAATTTTTGAAAATTTTAATGGGCTAAACCTGGACCAATTTTTCAGTCAAGGAAATTAAAAAAATTCAATTCCAAGCTTCTTTTATAATTTTATTTTATAATATTTCACCTTACTTAACGTAAAGTATTGGTTAGATTTTAATTTGGACACTCATTTTCGAAAATTTGAATTCTTTGACCAAAATTTTGAGAATTTTTGAATATTTTAACTAGAAAATTTTTTGGTCAATTTTTTTTTAAATTCCAACCTTTTTCAGTGGTTTTATTTCATAATATTCAGTTTACTTAACGCAAAGTTTTCGCTAATTTTGAATTTAAACCCTCATGTTCGAAATTTTTCCAATTTAAATTTTTTGCCCAAAATTTTGATCAAAACTAAAATTATTTATAAAGCCAGGACTCTCGTTTTAGGTTTATTAGAAGGCTTTTTGAATATCAATGAAAAAGATGACTTTGTATTCAAAATAACGTGAAAATTGTAAACGTTATCGAAATTTAAATTTTGCAAAAAACTAACCTTTTGTGCTCTCCATGGAACTGTTGGAATTTTATCGCCTAAATAGGTTAATCGAGTCTGAAAATGAGCCAGAGAGTATTTACAAATTTAGGAATTTAATTTTAACGTTGTTCGAAAGGTTCATTAGCTCAAAATGTAAAAAAATGGGAGAAGAAAAAGCAATTGTGGTGAAAAATTAGTGCAAAAAATTATTTTCAAAAAAAAGCAAATAAATTAAGTTAAGTCGCGAACTTAAAACGAGCTTGAAGAAGGGAAGGAATAAATGGAGGAAACGCTACACAAGAAACAATTTACAGAAAATTTTTTTTCATTTTGAATTTTTTGAAATACTTAACATAATTAAACAATTTTAGATACCATAAAAAGTTTTTGTAAAACTTTAAAAATATTTTTTCAAAAAGCTTCTCCCACTGGTTTGATAGTAATTTCGTGTACCTAAAAAAATAATTGTGTACTTGCAAAAATTTTCAAAATTTCTACAAAACCTGCACATGTTCAGGAGTTGATAGGGCATAAATAATGCCATCGGCAATATCTTCGGGAAGTAAAATCGGTAAAGTTTTGCTCAATTCCACCAATGAGTCACCTTTATCCTTACTCAACGTAGTCATTTCGCTTTCGACAAGACCAGGACTCACACTCTTAAAAAGAAAATTAGACACTTAGAGAAATAAACCCAAAAATTTTTACTGTTATTTTAATTTTGAGTCCGAGACTATTCAATTCTAGTCTCAAAGTTTCAGTGAGTGCCGTAACGGCGTATTTACTCGAATAAGGTACATCGAGCACTTGATGTCCAACAATGCTATTAAGATCAACAATGTGTCCATTAATTTGGTTTTCTCTCATATTTGCCACAACTTCTCTAATCGCTATACATAAACTCATCACGTTAAGATCGAGAATTTGTTTCCAATCACTGGTAGTTTCTTCACATAACGACGAAATTTTCCTAACACCAGCGTTATTAATTAAAATATGAATCGGCCCAACATTTTTGATGATCCATTCGAACGCACTTAAAATTTCCTTTTCTTTATACAAATCGGCCTTAACTGCATAAAGTTTACCTTTCTTATCTAACCATTTTTTAGGAATGTTCCTCAATCAATTCAGAACGACGAGCAATTCTGACCACCAGGTTCTAAAGTGACTATGGACCATAAATTCTATAATTACGAAGCCAACGAATCCTCAACATGTTTAACAGATTCGACTAAAATTTGTTAACTTTTAAGTAAACGCGTGATCGAAGGGTGATCAACTAAAAATCGACGCATGTTCAACTAATAATCGATGATGAACTAATAATCGACATGTAGTCAATGTATGATCAACTAAGAACTCAACTAAAAATCGGCGCATGATCAATTAATAATCGACGCATATTCAGCTAATAATCGATGCATGATCAACGCATATTGATGCCTGATGAACTAACAATCGGCACTTGATCAACTAAAAATCAACACGTAGTCGATGTATGATCAAGTAAAAATCGGCGCATGTTCAACTAATAATCTACGCATGTTCAATTAATAATCGATGCATGATTAACGCATATTGAGGCCTGATGAACTAAAGTAAGTAATCAAAGAATGAACAATTAATGATCGACGCGTGATCAACTAATAATCGATACGTAATTAACGTATGATCAACTAAGAATCAGCGCATGATCAATTAATAATCGACGCATATTTGACTAGTGATTGACGCATGATCTTCTAAAGATCGACGCATGATCAATTAATAATTGAGGCAAGATCAGTTAATAATCGACGTATGTTCAACTAATAATCAGCGAATGGTCAATTAATAATCGACGCATATTCAGCTAATAATCAATACATGATCAACGGATATTGACACATAATGAACTAATAATTGGCACGTGATCAACTAAAAATCAACACGTAGTCGATGCATGATCAACTAAAAATCGGCGCATGTTCAACTAATAATCCACATACGTTCAATTAATAATTGATGCATGATCAACGCATGTTGACGCCTAATGAACTATCGAACGTAATCAAGGGATAAACAATTAATGATCGACGCGTGATCAACTAATAATCGATACGTAATTAACGTATGATCAGACTAGACCCAACACTCAAGACCCGACAACTGATACCTGACCACCATCCAGAATAAACTACGAGTAAGAATAAGAGCATGATCAATTAATAATCGACGCATATTTGACTAGTGATTGACGCATGATCTTCTAAAGATCGACGCATGATCAATTAATAATTAATGCATACTCAACTACTGATCGACACATGATCAACTAAAAATTGGGGCAAGATCAGTTAATAATCGACGTATATTCAACTAATAATCAGCGCATGGTCAATTAATAATCGACGCATATTCAGCTAATAATCAATGCATGATCAACGCATATTGAAACCTAATGAACTAACAATTGGCACGTGATCAACTAAAAATCAACACGTAGTCGATGCATGATCAACTAAAAATCGGCGCATGTTCAACTAATAATCAACGCATGATCAATTAATATTCAATGCATGTTCAACTAATAATCCACGTACGTTCAATTAATAATTGATGCATGATCAACGCATGTTGACGCCTAATGAACTATCGTACGTAATCAAGGGATGAACAATTAATTATTGACGCGTGATTGACGTATGATTAACTAAGGATCAACGCATGATCAATTAATAATCGACGCATATTTGCCTAGTGATTGACACATGATCAACTAAAAATTGGCGCATGATCAATTAATAATCAACGCATAATCAACTAATAATTGTCGCATGTTCAACTAATGCTCGACACTTGTTCAACTAATAATCGATACATGATAAACCCATATCGACGCCTGATCAACTAACAATCTGCACGTGATCAAGGTATGATCAATTAGTAATCGACGCATGTTCAACTAATGATCAACGTCTAATAAACTAACAATTGTCACGTAATAATCCACACATGTTCAACTAATAATCGGCGCATGTTGAATTAATAATCGACACATGATCAACGAAAAATCAGGGCATGATCAACGCATATCGACGCCTGATAAAGTAACAATTAGCACATGATGAGCGAATGATCAATTAATAATCGACACGTAATCGACGCATATTCAGTTAAAAATCGGGGCATAATCAATTAATAATCGACGCATGTTCAACTAACAATCGACGCATGTTCAACTAATAATCAATGCATGATAAACCCATATGTATGCATGATGAGCTAAGAATCTGCACATGATCAACGTATGATCAATCTACACGTAATCGATGCATATTAAACTAGTGAGTAACGCGCACTAAACAATTGGCAGGTAATCAACGGATAATCAATTAATAATCAACGTATGATCAGTTAGTGATTGACGCATGTTCAATTAATAATCGACTCATGATGAACTAAAAATCAAGGCATAATCAACGCATATCGACGTCTGATAATGTAACAATTGGCACATGTTGAGCGAATGATCAATTAATAATCGACGCATAATCAATTAAAAATCGAGACATGATCAATTAATAATCGATGCATGTTCAACTAGCAATCGGAAAATGATCAATTTATAATCGACACGTAATCAATGCATGATCAGCTTAAAACCGGGACATGATCAATTAATAATCGAAGCATGTTCAACTACTGATCACCGCCTAATAAACTAACAATTGGCACGTAATCAACGGAAGATCAATTAATAATTGACACATGTTCAACTAATAATCGACGCATGTTCAATTAATAATCGACTCATGATCAACGAAAAATCGGGGCATGATCAACGCATATCGACACATGATAAAATAAAAATTGGCACATGTTGAGCGAATGATCAATTAATAATCAACGCATAATCAATTAAAAATTGAGATATGATCAATTAATAATCGACGCATGTTCAACTAGCAATCGGAAAATGATCAATTAATAATTGACACGTAATCAATACATAATCAGCTTAAAACCGGGACAAGATCAATTAATAATGGAAGCATGTTCAACTAAAAATCAACGCATCTTCAACTACTGATCACCGCCTAATAAACTAACAATTGGCACATAATGAGCGAATGATCAATTAATAATTGACACGTAATCGACGCATAATCAGTTAAGAATCGTGACATGAGCAATTAATAATCGACGCATGTTCAACTAACAATCGATGCATGTTCAACTAATAATCGGCGCATGTTTCACTAAGAATCGACACGTAGTCGATGATTGATCAAAACATAATCGATCTTTAATCAACGTATGACCGATTAGTCGAAGCGTGATCGATGCTTGCTCGATGGACACTTGCTCGACCATTGAGTGGCACCCGATCGACACTTGATCGACGTCATGACCGATTCGCCTGATTCTTGTAGCGTTTTCACCCCCCTAAATTCTTTTTTTTTGTTCTATTGGGTTAGAATTAAAAACTATTTAAGTGTAACATTTATTGTTCTATCGATTTTTTAGAAGTTGGGCCATGGTTATTATAATTTTTTATATAATTAACCCAACTGGTCTAATCGTCAACTCATGAACCTGAAAAAGACAAAAATTATTATAAAATAGGAAAAGTTTAAATGATTTACCTGAACATGAGGAGGGGTTGATAAAACGTATATCACTGAATCTGCGATATCTTCAGGTTTTAATTGAAAATCAGCTTGTAAGTAGTCTAAGACTTCTTTGCTAATTTTAATATTGTTGTTTTGCGTTATTTCAGTATCGACTCTAGCCGGACTAACACTCTGGAATGAAACAAAAATGGCAGCAAGTTCAAAATTTACTTTAACTTGAAATTGTTTTAATTTTTTTCATTGTCACGTTCAGTATCTATCCTCATGTTCATTTCAATGTTTTGGTTGATCTCGTCTCAGTTTTTTCCTGGTTCTTCAATATTTTTATCGTCTAAAATTTTTCTGCACATTTAACTCTTGTCTACAAGACTTGTAAAATTAAGAAAAACAAATTTTTTCTATACAATTTTCCTTTTTTTCTATACATAATTTTTGGTTATTGTCTTCAACCTCGCCTCAATTCTTCCAACAATTTTTCTCTTCCAGTTGTCCTTTATTTTTTTTCAATCTTGCAATATTTACAACAATCAAGAGTCTAAGAATAAACCAAAAAATTTTCACTCTAAATTATCACTTGCTGATAACATTTGATCCACTTATCTTGAAACTTCTTACATAACAAAATGTCGTAATTTCACTCAATTTTTTTTTCGTTAAAGTACTCAAAATCGACTTAAAGTTACTTACAGTAATTTTGATTTTTAATCCTGCCCTGTTGAATTCTTGTCTCAAAGTTTCGGTTAAAGCAGTCACAGCATGTTTCGATCCAGGATACAAATTAATTCCTGGAATATTAGGAACAAAATGGCCCCCGATACTGTTAATATGAACAATATGGCCGTCGATTTCGTTACTTTTCATATTTGCAACAGCTTCACGTGTCGCAACGCATAAACCTAAAACGTTAACATCCAAAATTTCTTTCCACATTTCAATATCGCCATCAATCAAATTCGTTGGTTTAATCACCCCGGCGTTATTAACAAGAATATGAATCGCCCCCAAATTTTCTTTCACCCAACCAAAAGCTTTTATAACATCTTCCGGTTTACCAACATCCGTTTTGACCGCGTACAATTTTCCTTTTTCGCTCCCCAATTTTTGCGATAACTCCTCGATACGTTCGGAGCGACGCGCCAATCCCACCACCTAAAAATTTATTTTTAATTTATAACAAACAAAATTTGTTTGTTAGACTTTTAGGCCTTCTTCGACTAAACGTTGGGCTATTGCCGCTCCGATGCCACTACTTGCACCCGTTACCACAGCCACTTTACCGCGCCAACGATCCAAAGACAACACCATGTCGTTGTTTGAGTAACGAACTAACATTTACAATTGTTTGTTGCAAATGTTGTTAACAATTATCTTATCTTTTAGTTTAAGGTCACCGAATTGCTGCCACTTTTGTTTCTTTGGCTGTGAATTGAATGCAAAAAAAATTTCAGGCGCCCCGAAAATTTTGACGTGATTGTCCCTAATTGTTGATTGTAGCAAATGTTTGTGTTTGAAATTCGTTGCGATTTTGTGAAATTCAAACAAAAATTATTCGGATCGATGAAATAACTGCAGAAGTAGCGATTTTCCACCAACAGATGTCGCCAATTAGTTGAATCCAAATAATAACTGAAGAAACTTGAAGTATCGATTATCCACCAACAGATGTCGCCAATTAGTTGAATCCAAATAATAACTAAAGAAACTTGTAGTATCGATCTTCCACCAACAGATGTCGCCAATTAGTTGAATCCAGAAAATATATGAAGAAACTTGAAGTATCGATTATCCACCAACAGATGTCGCCAATTAGTTGAATCCAAATAATAACTAAAGAAACTTGAAGTATTGATTTTCCACCAACAGATGTCGCCAATTAGTTGAATCCAAATAATAACTGAAGAAACTTGAAGTATCGATTATCCACCAACAGATGTCGCCAATTAGTTGAATCCAAATAATAACTGAAGAAACTTGTAGTATCGATTTTCCACCAACAGATGTCGCCAATTAGTTGAATCCAGAAAATATATGAAGAAACTTGAAGTATCGATTATCCACCAACAGATGTCGCCAATTAATTGAATCCAAATAATAACTAAAGAAACTTGTAGTATCGATTTTCCACCAACAGATGTCGCCAATTAGTTGAATCCAGAAAATATATGAAGAAACTTGAAGTATCGATTATCCACCAACAGATGTCGCCAATTAGTTGAATCCAAATAATAACTGAAGAAACTTGAAGTATTGATTTTCCACCAACAGATGTCGCCAATTAGTTGAATCCAAATAATAACTGAAGAAACTTGAAGTATCGATTATCCACCAACAGATGTCGCCAATTAGTTGAATCCAAATAATAACTAAAGAAACTTGTAGTATCGATTTTCCACCAACAGATGTCGCCAATTAGTTGAATCCAGAAAATATATGAAGAAACTTGAAGTATCGATTATCCACCAACAGATGTCGCCAATTAGTTGAATCCAAATAATAACTAAAGAAACTTGTAGTATCGATTTTCCACCTACAGATGTCGCCAATTAGTTGAATCCAGAAAATATATGAAGAAACTTGAAGTATCGATTATCCACCAACAGATGTCGCCAATTAGTTGAATCCAAATAATAACTAAAGAAACTTGTAGTATCGATTTTCCACCAACAGATGTCGCCAATTAGTTGAATCCAGAAAATATATGAAGAAACTTGAAGTATCGATTATCCACCAACAGATGTCGCCAATTAGTTGAATCCAAATAATAACTAAAGAAACTTGTAGTATCGATTTTCCACCAACAGATGTCGCCAATTAGTTGAATCCAAATAATAACTGAAGAAACTTGAAGTATCGATTATCCACCAACAGATGTCGCCAATTAGTTGAATCCAAATAATAACTAAAGAAACTTGTAGTATCGATTTTCCACCAACAGATGTCGCCAATTAGTTGAATCCAGAAAATATATGAAGAAACTTGAAGTATCGATTATCCACCAACAGATGTCGCCAATTAGTTGAATCCAAATAATAACTAAAGAAACTTGTAGTATCGATTTTCCACCTACAGATGTCGCCAATTAGTTGAATCCAGAAAATATATGAAGAAACTTGAAGTATCGATTATCCACCAACAGATGTCGCCAATTAGTTGAATCCAAATAATAACTAAAGAAACTTGTAGTATCGATTTTCCACCAACAGATGTCGCCAATTAGTTGAATCCAGAAAATATATGAAGAAACTTGAAGTATCGATTATCCACCAACAGATGTCGCCAATTAGTTGAATCCAAATAATAACTAAAGAAACTTGAAGTATCGATTTTCCACCAACAGATGTCGCCAATTAGTTGAATCCAGAAAATATATGAAGAAACTTGAAGTATCGATTATCCACCAACAGATGTCGCCAATTAGTTGAATCCAAATAATAACTAAAGAAACTTGTAGTATCGATTTTCCACCAACAGATGTCGCCAATTAGTTGAATCCAGAAAATATATGAAGAAACTTGAAGTATCGATTATCCACCAACAGATGTCGCCAATTAGTTGAATCCAAATAATAACTAAAGAAACTTGTAGTATCGATTTTCTACCTACAGATGTCGCCAATTAGTTGAATCCAGAAAATATATGAAGAAACTTGAAGTATCGATTATCCACCAACAGATGTCGCCAATTAGTTGAATCCAAATAATAACTAAAGAAACTTGTAGTATCGATTTTCCACCAACAGATGTCGCCAATTAGTTGAATCCAGAAAATATATGAAGAAACTTGAAGTATCGATTATCCACCAACAGATGTCGCCAATTAGTTGAATCCAAATAATAACTGAAGAAACTTGAAGTATCGATTATCCACCAACAGATGTCGCCAATTAGTTGAATCCAAATAATAACTGAAGAAACTTGTAGTATCGATTTTCCACCAACAGATGTCGCCAATTAGTTGAATCCAGAAAATATATGAAGAAACTTGAAGTATCGATTATCCACCAACAGATGTCGCCAATTAATTGAATCCAAATAATAACTAAAGAAACTTGTAGTATCGATTTTCCACCAACAGATGTCGCCAATTAGTTGAATCCAGAAAATATATGAAGAAACTTGAAGTATCGATTATCCACCAACAGATGTCGCCAATTAGTTGAATCCAAATAATAACTGAAGAAACTTGAAGTATTGATTTTCCACCAACAGATGTCGCCAATTAGTTGAATCCAAATAATAACTGAAGAAACTTGAAGTATCGATTATCCACCAACAGATGTCGCCAATTAGTTGAATCCAAATAATAACTAAAGAAACTTGTAGTATCGATCTTCCACCAACAGATGTCGCCAATTAGTTGAATCCAGAAAATATATGAAGAAACTTGAAGTATCGATTATCCACCAACAGATGTCGCCAATTAGTTGAATCCAAATAATAACTAAAGAAACTTGTAGTATCGATCTTCCACCAACAGATGTCGCCAATTAGTTGAATCCAGAAAATATATGAAGAAACTTGAAGTATCGATTATCCACCAACAGATGTCGCCAATTAGTTGAATCCAAATAATAACTAAAGAAACTTGTAGTATCGATTTTCCACCAACAGATGTCGCCAATTAGTTGAATCCAAATAATAACTGAAGAGACTTGAAGTATCGATTATCCACCAACAGATGTCGCCAATTAGTTGAATCCAAATAATAACTAAAGAAACTTGTAGTATCGATTTTCCACCAACAGATGTCGCCAATTAGTTGCATCCAGAAAATATATGAAGAAACTTGAAGTATCGATTATCCACCAACAGATGTCGCCAATTAGTTGAATCCAGAAAATATATGAAGAGACTTGAAGTATCGATTATCCACCAACAGATGTCGCCAATTAGTTGAATCCAAATAATAACTAAAGAAACTTGTAGTATCGATTTTCCACCAACAGATGTCGCCAATTAGTTGAATCCAGAAAATATATGAAGAAACTTGAAGTATCGATTATCCACCAACAGATGTCGCCAATTAGTTGAATCCAAATAATAACTGAAGAAACTTGTAGTATCGATTTTCCACCAACAGATGTCGCCAATTAGTTGAATCCAGAAAATATATGAAGAAACTTGAAGTATCGATTATCCACCAACAGATGTCGCCAATTAGTTGAATCCAAATAATAACTAAAGAAACTTGTAGTATCGATTTTCCACCAACAGATGTCGCCAATTAGTTGAATCCAGAAAATATATGAAGAAACTTGAAGTATCGATTATCCACCAACAGATGTCGCCAATTAGTTGAATCCAAATAATAACTAAAGAAACTTGTAGTATCGATTTTCTACCTACAGATGTCGCCAATTAGTTGAATCCAGAAAATATATGAAGAAACTTGAAGTATCGATTATCCACCAACAGATGTCGCCAATTAGTTGAATCCAAATAATAACTGAAGAGACTTGAAGTATCGATTTTCCACCAACAGATGTCGCCAATTAGTTGGATCCATGAAATAACTGAAAAAGCTTGAAGTATCGATTTGCCACCAACAGATGTCGCTAGTTAGTTAAATCCATAAAATAACTGCAGAAACTTGAAGTATCGATTTTTCACCAACAGATGTCGCCACTGCTCTATTGACAATTTAAATTTAGAACAAACAAAAACCGTAACGTTACTAGAATATTAACAGAACAGTTTCAATTGCAATTCGGCCACGTATCTTTTCTGGAAATAGGTCGAAGAAACTCTTGGCAATTGTTGAATTTTTCAAACTTTTCCCCCAAAACCTTCAATTACAAGACAAAATTTCTAACTTTAATCGGTTGAATAAATAATTTCCCAATCAATAGCGCGACTCGAAATCTCATTCAAACCATTCCGTTCTGAAACTTGAACAGCAAAAGTTACGCGATGGACCAATGGAAAGACAAAATCGCTGTGGTAACTGGAGCGAGTTCCGGAATTGGCGCTGCGATATCAGAAAAACTCGCAGAAGCCGGCGTCCAGGTTTTTCCAATTAAAAAAAAATTAAAATAACAAAAATTTTTATTTAGGTGGTCGGTTTAGCTAGAAGAGTCGAGTTGGTGGAAGAACTTTCTAAAAAATTAACTGAATCTGGTGCCTCGGGAAAAATTTTCGCTATCAAATGTGACGTTAGTAAAGAGAGTGAAATTTTGGAAGCTTTCACTTGGATTGTTGATAATTTAGGGACAGTTCATATTTTAATTAATAACGCTGGAATTATTAGAAATGGAAGTTTAAGTGAAGGATCTTTCGAGGATTGGAAGGAAGTTTTGGACGTTAACGTTTTGGGTTTATGTGTGGCGACAAGAGAAGCGTTGAAATTGATGAAAAACGAAAATTTCGCTGGACATATAATCCACGTCAACAGCATTGCGGGCCATTACGTCCCTGGATTACCTGACGCTAACATTTATCCTGCTTCGAAACACGCCGTTACGGCGTTAGCCGATTCTTTACGACAAGAATTGAACAGATATGAAAGCAAAATCAAAATTACTGTAAAAAATTTTTTTTTGGAAATTTTGTTTTTGTTAAGTAAGAAATTTTTAGAGTTTGAGTCCGGGAGTTGTTGCTACAGAAATTTTTCAAGTTGGAAATTTTCCAATGATAGAACTTCCGGTTCTACAATCAGAAGATGTCGCTAATGCTGTTCTATATATATTATCAACTCCGCCTCATGTTCAGGTAAGTTAATTGAAATTTTAATAACATTAACAAACAAAAAACAAATTGCAGGTTCAGGAATTGATTATTAGACCTATTGGAGAACCAATTTAGAACATTCTTAACTTATTAGTATTACTGTAGCAATTTTGAGCTGTTAACACCTCAAGTAATGTAAAGTATCGACCAAAGCAATAGAAATAGAAATTATTGCAACTATTAACTATTTTTAACTCCAAATACTTTCACTGTAAAAAAATTATAAAACGCAAAGACAATGTATAATTATTTTTTTTTTAAATTGGTTCTAAAACCAAAATTGCTCCCAAATCGTTATTTATTACCCAAAGTACTTCAAAATCGTAACAATTGTTGCTGTTAATACAAATAAATTGATTTCGTAGTCAGTTTCGGTGTGAGACAATTTTGAAAAATCTGCCGTTTTCCCAAAATTGCCACCAAATCGTTGTTAATCACCAAAAATACTCTAAATTTGTAACAATTATTGCTGTTAACATAACTAAATTGGTTTTGAAGTCAATTTTGGTGTAGAACAATTTTGAAAAATCTACATATTTTTCCAAAATCTTCGCCAAATCGTCGTTAATCACCAAAAATACTTTAAATTTCTAACAACTGTTGCTGTTAATGCAACTAAATTGGTCTTGAAATCAGTTTCAGTGTGGGACAATTTTGAAAAATTTTCCAAAATTGTCACCAAATTGTCGCTAATTGTCAAAAATACTTAATATTTCTAACAATTCTTGCTGTTAACAGAGCTAAATTGGTCTTTAAATCAATTTTGGTGTAGGACAGTTTTGAAAAATCTACATATTTTTTCAAAATCTTTGCCAAATCGTTGTTAATCACCGAAAGTACTTTAAATTTGTAACAATCGTTGCTGGTAATCCAACTAAAATGGTCTTGAAATCAGTTTCGGTTTGAAACAATTTTGAAAATTTTTCCAAAATTGCCCCCAAATCGTCGCTAATCGTCAAAAGTACTTTAAATTTAGAACAATTCTTGCTGTTAACACAACTAAATTGATTTTAAGATCTATTTTGGTGTAGGAAAATTTTGAAAAATTTACATATTTTTCCAAAATTCTAGCTAAATCGTCGTTAATCACAAAAAATACTTTAAATTTGTAACAATTGTTGCTGTTAGTACGACTAAATTGATTTCGTGATTAAATTCGGTGTAGGATAATTTTGGAAAATCTACCATTTTCCCAAAATTGACACCAAATTGTCGTTAATCACCGAAAATACTTTAGATTTGTAACAATTGTTACTGTTAACGCAACTAAGTTGGTCTTGAGATTAGATTCGGTGTGGGACCATTTTGAAAAAGTTTCCAAAATTGCCACCAAATCGTTGCTAATTGTCAAAAATACTTTAAATTTGGAACAATTATTGCTGCTAACATAACTAAGTTGGTCTTGAAATCAATTTAGGTGTAGGAGAATTTTGAAAATCTACATATATTTCCAAAATTGCCGCCAAATCGTCGTTAATCACCAAAAATTCTTTAAATTTGTAACAATTCTTGCTGTTAAGACAGCTAAATTGGTCTTGAAATCAATTCTGGTGTAAAACAATTTTGAAAAATAAAACTAATATTTCCAAAATTGCTACCAAATTGGCGTTAACCACCAAAAACACTTTAAATTTGTAATAATTGTTCTTATTAATGCAACTAAATTGATTTCGTGATTATTTTCGGTGTAGGACAATTTTGAAAAATCTACCATTTTCTCAAAATTGCCACCAAATCGTCGTTAATCACAGTAAATAGTTCAAATTCATAACAACTCTTCTAGTTAACACAACCAAATTGGTCTAATGATCAAATTTGGTGCAGTACAATTTTGAATAATTAGCGTTTTTAAAAATTCGACCGTTTTGGACAGAAATTGCTGTCAAATCCGCGATTTTTGCTGAAAACACTCCAAATTCGTAACAATTATTGTGGTTAATATGTCAAAATTGGTTCCATAATTAATTTCGAGTTAGAGCCAATTTGAAAAAATACTTTAAAAAAATTAGTTTATTGTCCAATCATTTTGCACACTTGCAATTGTTTTATCGGCAATTATAGAAGAAAATAATTTAGCAAAAAATAAATTGAATTTCTACTATGTAACTTAATAACAATTTCTTTACATATTTAACGTAATTACCAGAAATAAATTGTTTTCTTGCAAGTATATTAAGATTCTGTTGAGAGTCTCTTCAGTGTTCATTTTACGTTTTCAATAATGAGGACGATTTTCGTGATTTTAGTTCTTTCACCCAAAGTGTTTTCAATTAAATGGCGTAAGTCAAGTAATTAAATTAATTACAACAATTAATTGAATTAATCGCAGCAGGTGCAATTAAAAAATGTGACCCTAAAGCCAACGATTTTGATGAATGTTTTAAGAAATCGGTCCAATTCGCTTATGGATTAACAAAAAATCCAATTCGCGAATTTGGATTTCCTACCCTAGATCCCTTAAATATCGCAACAATGACGATTTCAGCTGGAACAAAGGCAGTTGCTGTTGAACAAAAGTACAGTAACGTTAAAATACACGGATTTTCCGAAGAAATATTCGAAAAAGTCCAGTAAGTATTTGTGTTAATTACAATTTTTAATAATTTTTGAAATTTTAGTTTTGATTTTGAAACCAAAAATTACTACGTGAAAGGTTTAGCGCCTCATTTAAGTTTTTTAGGAAATTACGATTTTAATGGCAAAATCCTTTTAGTCCCGATTATTGGAAATGGTCCTTGCGCTATAAATATGTGTATGTACTTTTCAAAAAATTGACGTCATTAAAAAAATTTTTTTTAGATAACGCCACAGTTGTCCATTCCGTCGATTTTGAAGAATACGAAAAAAACGGTTCTAAACATTTTAAAGTTGTGGGTTGGAAATTTTCGATAACACCCCAGAAAGTTTCTCTTAATTTCGAAAATTTATTTAATGGCGATAAGGCTTTAGGAGATAACATCAATAAAATTTTAAACGAGAACTGGAAGGACCTTTATTCAGAAGTACGGGATGGTTACGAAAAATCTTTTGGAGCCGCCCATTCCGAAGTGGTCAATAGATTTTTTGGCAAAATTCCAATCGATGAAATGTTTGGTAGTAAATAATTATTTCTCTTCCAAACTTGTATGTTGTTTCTATTTTTAACTGTCTTGAAAGATTCCTAAAATTGCAAATTAATTTTTTTACAAATAAATTAAAATTTCTCACAAATTTCGTTTTCTTCTTTGTCCCTCTTCTAATCCTTTCATCTTCGGTACAATTTGCGTTCTCTTAAGAAATACTCAAAACAAAATTAGCAACGAAATAGAAGAATTGACAAAAGTAGTAAATGAAGATTCGAAGAAAATCCTAGTAAAATTGGAGAAAAGTAAACAGTGAAGATACAAAATTGTATTAGCTAAAGGAAGAAAAGGAACATCAAAATTAAGAAAGAAATTTCTACAATTTTTGATCACATCTCATGAGTTTTTTTCTGAATTCTGAATGTTATCGTCTTCTTCTTTGTTGTTCTTCTCTTGAATCCCGTTCTATTTCTTCGATTTCTTTCTATTTTCTTCTCACCTCTGATAATTACTTCCTGTCTGAGTCAGGTTTTTTTTCACTTCTGAATTTTCTGACCCACTTGGCCTATTGGTAATCTTCAACTACTCTTGTCTTTCTTCAATTTCTCCTTATTTAATTTTTCTCCTACAATTTCTGCTCCGGCTTACAAATCAATCTTCTCACCTTCAATTTTGGTTCTTTTTGGTCCTAGTTCCTGGCCCTTTCTTCAATTTTTCTTTATTTTCTTCTTAACCCTTCTAACCATGTTGTTTCCAAGTCCGGATAAATCCTTCATCAATTTACCTCTAAAGTCCTTTCTTCTCGGCTTTTCAATTTTTCCTTGTTTCTTTCAATCTTTTGCTATTAGTGTCTATCTGAATTCTGAACGTTCTCATCTTTTTCTTAGGCGTCTTTCTCTTAAATTCCTTTCGATTTCTTCAATTTCTCTATATTTTCATCTCACCTCCCATAATTACTTCCTGAGTCAGAAAAAAATTCTTCTTTTCTGAATACCACACCCTTAACTACATTGAGTCTCTTGGCAATCTTCAACTACTCTTCGATTTTCTTCAATTTCTCCATTTTTCATTTTCCTCCTACAATTTCTTTTCTGACTTACAAATGAATCTTCTCATCTTCCATTTTGGTTCTTTTTGGTCATAGTTCCTGGACTTTTCTTCAATTTTTCTTTATTTTCTTCTTACCCTTTCTAACCATGTTGTTTCCAAGTCCGGAAAAATCTTTCATCAATTTACCTGTTAGTCCTTTCTTCTCGGTTTTTCAATTTTCCTTGTTTCTTTCAATCTTTTTCTATTAGTGCGTTTCTGAATTCTGAACGTTCCCTTCTTCTTTTTTTAGGCGTTTCTTGAATTTCTTTCTATTTCTTCAATTTCTCTCTAATTTCTTCTCAACTCCCATAATTACTTCTTGTCAGAGTCAGAAAAGATTCCTTCTTTCCCGAATACCATACTCTTCATTACATTTGGTCTCTTGGCAGTCTTCAACTACTTTTCATCTTTCTTGAATTTCTTTCTATTTCTTCAATTTCTCTCTAATTTCTTCTCAACTCCCATAATTACTTCTTGTCAGAGTCAGAAAAGATTCCTTCTTTCCCAAATACCATACCCTTCATTACATTTGGTCTCTTGGCAGTCTTCAACTACTTTTTGTCTTTCTTCAATTTCTTCAAATTTCATTTTTCTCCTACAATTTCTTTTCTGACTTACAAATTCTTCAATCTCGGTTATTTTTGGTCTTAGTTCCTAGACCTTTCTTCAATTTTTTTTTATTTTCTTCTTCTCCTTTTTAACCATGTTGTTTGCAAGTCCGGAAAAATTTTTCATCAATTTACTTGTTAGGCCTTTCTCGGTTTTTCAATTTTCCTTGTTTCTTTCAATCTTTTGCTATTAGTGCTTTTCTGAATTCTGAACGTTTTCTTCTTCTTTTTTTGGGCGTGTCTTTCTTGAATTTCCTTCTATTTCTTCAATTTCTCCCTAATTTCTTCTCAACTCCCATAATTACTTCTTGTAAAGTCAGAGAAAATTCCTTCTTTCCCGAATACCATACCCTTAACTACATTTGGTGTCTTGGCAGTCTTCAACTACTCTTCGTCTTGCTTCAATTTCTCCTTATTTCATTTTCCTCTTACATTTTTTCGATTTCTCTTTAATTTCTTCTCATCCATTCTAATTATGTCCTTTCTAAATCCGCAAAAATATTTTGTGCTTAGAATTTTCACATTTAACAATAATTTAGTAAATGATTTCAAAATTTACAATTATAATCGAAACTAATCATCACAAAACCGCTTTTTCTTCTTTTAATGTCCACTAAAACCAGAAATCGCCTAACACCTAAGATGTCAGGTTGAGAGGTAGATTTGAAAAAAAATTTGAAGGTCGACAAGGTTTATTGCATCAATTCTTGGTGAAGATAACAAACGTTACAATTAAATTATAAACAAAATCGATTCCTTCAGTTTACTCTTCGAAGAGGTCTTTGATTGAAAATCTAGCAAAGAATCTATTGACAACATCCCAATGGACGGCAGCCCAAACTTCTTCATAAGCAGCCTTCACCTCAACATATACATCCTTCCAGTTTTCGTTCAAAACTTTATTAATGTTATCACCTAAAGCTTTATCACCATCGAACAAATTATCAAATTGATAAACAGCAAATTCTGGATCCAAAATCGTCACCCATTTAGTTATATTCAAATGTGTTGCTCCATTTTTTTCGTATTTTTCCGTATGGAAGGTGTGGGAAGCTGAAGAGTTGACTGAAATTTTTGAATTAATTTTTTTGTTTTTTTGAATAATTCACTTACACAAATTCAATTCGCAAGAACCTTTACCACGTATAGGAAGAAGAAGGACTTTACCATCAAGATCGTAATCGGCTTTAAAAATTAGTTTCGTCGCGAAACCCGCAGCGAAATATTCCCCATTATCAAAATCAAAACTTAAATCAAAATAAAAAAAAATAAAAATTTCGTGACTTACCGGATTTTGTCTACTCTTATGTCAGAAAGTCCATAAATTTTGATATTTTTATATTTTTGTTCAACTGTAACCGCTCTATCGCTAGCCGGTATGGTTATAGAAGGAATTTTCAAAGGATCCATAGAGGGAATTCCAAATTCGGAAATTTCATTTTTCGACATACTATACATCACTTGAGTTGCTTGCTTCAAACATTCTTCGACATCGGGGCTTTTCAGTTTACATTTTTTTATGGCCGATGCTGGAATTAAAAATTAAATTTTTTTTTAGAAATTTTTCAAAAACTTACGCCATTTAGCTGCGATTACGCAACCAAAAAAAACAACAACCAAAACACTGATCGTCTTCATTTTTAACTTGATTAATCGAGAATGAACGGAAATTACGCTAAGAACCAAATTTATCGGTTTTTTCCCTTTTTTGGCAATCACGAAAAACAAGTTAACCTACATAAACCGGCAAAAAAAAACAAAACCGGTTTATCAATGACGTAACGATGTTTCCGTCGTTTTGCAACTCTACAGGATGTTCCTGAAAACTAACTAAAATTATTGAAACTTTAAAATATTTTTTCAGTATCTGTAAGTTATCCAAATCACCAGACCTGAACCCTTATGATTTTTTTCGTTAAGCTAGTCATTTTTAAATAATTTCGCAAACTACCAAAAAAATCTAAGAAACCTGAAACTTAGTGAAAGTAGTAGGGTTGAAATTTTCTAAAATTATTTTCAAAATTTTCTACTTAGTTATGTGAGCTACAATCAAAATAAAAACTTGCAACAAAGTTAGTTAGATCTGTAATAGTTATCCAAATCACCAGACTTGACCCCTTACGATTTTTTAGTCAATAAGTGATGCTAGTCACTTTTTAAATAATTTTTGAAAATCATCAAGAGAAATCTGAAACTTAGTGAAATTTTCTAAAATTATTTTGAAAAATTTCTGTTCAATTGTCTGTGTTTTAGGAACACCTGTACAGTACTTGCAAATTTTAAAACAAACATTCGAGATTCAAAGGAGCCCGTCAAGGTTGTTGAGGATATCTGCTTAGAAACAAAATTTCGGACTCTACCAAAAAAAGAAAAAAATTGAACACTGAAGCCAACCAATAGTGTGTGAATATCATTTGGGAGGGTCATGAATTTTTAGAAAAAATTAAAAATTGAGTGGAAAGGAAAACTTTAAACGGCGCCACTTTTTAATGTCATCACCTACAAGGTTGCTTCAATTTCTTTAATTATTCAAATAAATTGTGGCTTCAAGGCAAATTGTTGCATAAACATTAAAACAGTTTAATTTCAAATTCGTAAACCAGTTCAACTGAAGAGAATAGAGATGAAGGTTCTGTTAATTTCCGTATTTCTCACAACAACTGTTTGTTTTGCTCTCAAATTACGTAAGTGTTGTTTTCCAGTCAATTGGAATCTTTTTCAACGATTCTTATAGCATCCGTAATCAAGAAATGTCAACCCAAAAGTGACGAATTTAACGAATGTATGAGAGCGGCAGTTGAAACTTTCTATGGTTTACTAAAAAATCCCATTCCCGAAGTGGGTTTCCCAATTCTAGACCCCCTGTTAGTACCGCAAATTACGATTCCAGCCAGCGAAAGGGCCGTAGCGGTCGAACAAAAATTAACCGACATCAAAGTTCACGGATTTTCCGTCGCCAAAATCAAAGAAGCCAAGTAAGTCTCTTTTAACGACGAAAAACCGGGAAAACATATCCGACATAACCCCAAATCAGTCGTTGAGTTTCAAGTAATTGCAATAGATGGCGAAAGTTCAAGAAAACATCCGACATAACCTCAAATCAATCAGTCGTTGAGTTCAAGTAATCGCGATAGATGGCAGAAATTCAGGAAAACATGTCCGTCATAACCTCATTCGTTGAGTTTCAAGTAATTGCGATAGATGGCGCTGTTAATTTCCAAAATTAATTTCTTGTCCCTCACGCAGATGGCGCTACAAGTTACTAAATGGAAGTCACAAAGTAGGGTTAAGTACGCTATCATTAAAAGCCAGTCAATAAATCCCAAAAGTCATCGAAATTTCTAATTGCTTATGGTAGGTTCTAAAAATAATTCAAGAAAACATCCGACATAACCTCAAATCAATCAGTCGTTGAGTTCAAGTAATCGCGATAGATGGCAGAAATTCAGGAAAACATATCCGTCATAACCTCATTCGTTGAGTTTCAAGTAATTGCGATAGATGGCGTTGTTACTTAAATTTGCGAAATTAATTTCTAGCCCCTCACGTAGATGGCGCTACAAGTTACTAAATGGAAGCCATAAAGTAGGGTTAAGTACGCTATCATTAAAAGTCAGTCAATAAATCCCAAAAATCATCGAAATTTCTAATTGCTTATGGAAGGTTCTAAAAATAATTCAGAAAAACATACGACATAACCTCAAATCAATCAGTCGCTGAGTTCAAGTAATCGCGATAAATGACAAAAATTCAGGAAATTATATCCGTCATAACCTCATTCGTTGAGTTTCAAGTAATCGCGATAGATGGCGTTGTTACTTAAATTTGCGAATTAATTTCTAGTCCCTCACGTAGATGGCGCTACAAGTTACTAAATAGAAGTCACAAAGTAGGGTTAAGTATGCTATCATTAAAAGCCAGTCAATAAACCCCAAAAATCATCGAAATTTCTGATTGTTCATGGAAGCTTCTAAAATTGGCGACAAATTGAATTTGGTTAAGTCAATTCTGGTTATGAGAGTTGGACGTTTCTCTCTAAAACCAATAGACATTTTTGACATCACCAGTCAGAATTCGTTATTTTCGAATTTTTTTCGATTTTCAGTTTCGACCAATCCAAGAAAATCTACTACGCCAAAGGTTTGTTCCCCGAAGTCAAGTTGTTGGCCAATTACGAGATAAAAGGACGAATTCTGGTGCTTCCCGTTCAAGGTCAAGGTCCTTGTAGCGTTACGTTCAGTAAGAACCGGTTTTGACTATGAAAAAATAGTAAATTTTGCAATTCTTCCAGCAAACGTCACGTTCGAGTCGCCGGCTGTTCTTGAGGAATACACCAAGAAGGGTTTGAAATATTTCAAAGTGGCCAGTTGGAAATTGATTTTGGATCCGGAATTAGTTACTTTTCGTTTTGACAATTTGTTTAATGGTGACAAAACTTTAGGTGATAACATCAATATGGTCGTTAATGAAAATTGGAAAGAAGTTTTCTTCGAAATTAAAGAAGCTTACGAACAGGCTTTTGCTAGTTACACTTTAGGTATTGTGAATCGCTTGTTTGCCAAAATACCAGCAGTGGAATTATTTGACCAAAACTAAATAAGAAAATTTCTTTTTTCCCTGCGCATTTATAACCTCGCTAATATTTTCGACTTATCGCCACTCCTGTTAAAGTTATAAAGTTTATTGGTTTCTATGTTAATATAAAATAATTCAATTTCTCCCTTGCTTCATTTGTTTCAACATTAGTTAGTTAATTTATATATTAACAGTTGTTACCAATTAATCAAATTTCGGTCTTGGCACAATTACAACATTCTTTTGCTAAAATTTTATGAAATAAGTTTTTAGTAAAATCCAGTGTGCCGCAAGGTCCGATTTGGGCCCCATATTGTTTCCAATGATTGAAATTTAGAGAAAACACTCAGAAAAATCCAATAGAAGACAAACAATCAAGAGAAGGAATAGTAGAAAAACTAAGAAAGTGAAGAAACTGAAGAGAAATTAGCACAAAAACCAGCAAAACTGTAGAATGGGAACGGATCAAAAATTGAAATTTGTAAGAAGTTACGAAAAATCTTTAGGAGGGTTATGAGAGTACAGAAAAAATATTTAAAAAAAAAGTAGCTAATATCGAAATATTGTAGCTCGAGACTGCTCGACTGTCCCACGAGTCTCCTAATTGGGTCCCATCTTTTCTCTATTAACTGAAGCGAAATTAGCACCAAAAGGGAGACAGTACCAATCAAAAATTGCGAAATTTATAAATAATATTTGGGAGGGTTACGAGTTTCGAAGAAATTTGCAACTGAGTATTAAGAAAAAACTTGCAAACAACGTCACAGTTACACAGGGGTCCGATTTAGGTCCCATCTTGCTTCCAATAATTTTATTTAATAAAATTGTAAATATTCTTGATAACATTACTGCAATTAACGAAACAATTTAGCTAGATTTTGTGCAAACAAAATCAGAAATAAATTATGTAAATTCGGTGCCCCTCAGGGTTCGGTTTTGGGTCCCATATTGTTTCAAAAATTCTGTTTTTCGCCAAATAAAATGGCGATTGTTGGGTTTTCTTGACTAATGAAGCAATTTTTGCACCCCACTGGTTAATTAACGCGTCAATTAATTCCAGAACCGTTTTCGCTTAAGGAAGTTTCGTCTTTTGGTGTTTCTATTAGAAAATCATCGCCTTATAAGTTTCAATGGAAGGGGTGATTTAGTTGTGTATACCTAAAAATCGATCTGCGTCAAAACGTGAAAGTTACAACAATTTATTTACACAAAACTGGTTTGTAAGTCGACCGACAATGAAGTGCGTGATAATTTTGGTTTCGTTTTTCGTCGTTTCTGGTTTTTGCAACAAATTGCGTGAGATTTTCCTGAGTGTTTTTGGGTTTGAATAAAATTAAAACTTATAGCTAACGATATCAAGAAATGTAGTCCGAAAAAAGAAGATTTTGACGAGTGTATGAGGGTGGCTGTCCAAAATTTTTATCGTAAAATGAAAAAAACTATTCCTGAAGTTGGATTTCCGGTTTTGGACCCTTTAGAAATTCCTGTATTAGAAATACCACCTGGCGATAGACCCGCAGCGGTTGTTCAAAGATATACCAACATAAGTGTTCATGGATGGTCAGGAGTTGACGTCAGTCAAGTACAGTAAGTAACAATTATGGCGAATTCAACACTTTCTCTTAAAAACAAATATTTTTTTGATTTTCCAAATATTGGTTGAGTTGTTGCAAAATTAATTAATTCAACCAACAATAAGTGACGTAGACACTATTTTCGCGAGGTTACTTCCAAATTGTTCTAATTAATTCTAGAAATATATTTAGCAATTTTTTTCAGTTTCGATTTGGCCAAAAAAACTTATTTCTCTAAAGGTTTCTACCCCGAATTCAAAATGGTGGCCAATTACGAACTCAGTGATAAAGTCGACTTGATCCCTATAGAAGGTCACGGTCCTTGTGTCATCACAATGAGTGAGTTTTTGAAAAAAACTTTTTACAGTGGAAATTTCTGCAATTTTTTTAGCCAACGTGACTGTTACCAGCACTGGTGAACTTGAGGAATACGAAAAAGAAAAATCGAAATATTTCAAGGTGTTGAAATGGACCCTGACCATGGACCCTGAACACGTTACTTACAAATTCGATAATTTATTAAACGGTGACAAACAAATTGGCGAAGCAATCAACAAGATCATTAACGAAAATTGGCAAGATATTTACTTAGATGCCAAAATTGGGTATCAACAAGCTTTCGCTACTATTTACTTGAAGTTTGTTAATGGACTTTTTGACAGAGTACCAATGTCCGAGTTGTTTGCTCAATAATTTTTTGTTGTATTTAGATTTAAAAAGATTAGTTGAGTTAATTGTTAAAAACGTTTTTATTTCGAGAATATTTAAATTAATAAAAGTCGTAACGCGGAAAATCTGGTGAATAAAGTAGTTGAATTGGGAAAAAACTCGATTTTATGCCTTTAATTTCGATAAATTGCCATTTTTGTTAAACAATTGTTTTATAAATAAATAATTTTAGGGAAATTTTTTTTTCAATATCAGTTTGAAAGGATTAAGAAAGTTATAGAATAGAAAGTCGGGTAAGGAAAGTGAAAATGACGAAAAACTGAAATTCTTAGGTTGCCGGATAGCGCTTGGTCTTGCAAACGCACCTTCAATCTTATTAGATTTAGTGTAAAAAATAAGTCAAGGTGAAGGTATTATAAAAATTTACAAGTACCCTTGACACTAAATAAAGGTAAATTCGCCAAGAATTAGATAGAAAATTATCCTCTTAAATACATTCATAGATACTTGCTAGACACATAAATATCAGAGGAGTTAAGCTCAAAATAAAGAAGTTCAAGCTCGAAATCAAAAAGCTACATAGAATTGTAAGACATTCAAATCCTGCTTGGTTTCATAAATTGTAAATTGACCAAAAATCAGGTTGGAAACCTTCCTTTTTGTAAACAGATCCTTATATACATTATGGACACTAAGTTGTGAAAAGAATTTAGTTCACAATGAAGAAACTCAATAAAATTTTAAAATTCGAGGATGCCGCTTGAAGTCGCAAATTCCCTTTATTCATTTTCAACATTTTAGAATAGTGAAAAGTTCAAAAAAATTTTTTTTTGACAAATACGAGTTAGTTTAGCAAATTTTTGAGTTTAAATATCAAAAAGATCAGCGTAGCTAATGTGATTACCTTTTTCTTAATATACCTGTATGATTTAAGTTTATCTGTATTATCTAGTAAAAACATTTTTTTATCTTAGAGATAAGGAGAATGTTAATAGATCAATAAATACTAAAATTAGTAATTATCAATCTACAGGTTCGAATTGAGAAGTGCAAAACGGTACTGATCAAAAATTCTACAATTTTAATTGTAAAGTAGATGCAGAACACTTTAACAATTTCAATTTACTTTAATTACAAACGTAATCAAAGTACTAAACTAATTTTCAAATTAATACCCGAGCGATTAGGCAACACAGAATACACGTAAGCGTTAAATACGTAAAGGAAGGTAAATTTCGTAATAAAACAATAATAGTTAGTCACATTTAGTTTTGCTGAAATAAAAATGAATTAAAAAAATTCCCCAACTGCGCGCATCATCAATTCATGAACTTGAACATGTGGAGGTGTCGAAAGGGCATAAACCACACCATCAGCGAGATCTTCAGCTTTCAACATAGGTGCATTTTTAATAATTTCCGCCATTTTCTCATCTTTATTAAAATCGTAATTGTCTCCAAACTCAGTAGCAACTCCCCCTGGACTCACACTCTAAAAAAATTATTACAAAACATGAAAAAAAAATGGCGCTTCAACTCACTGTAATTTTAATTTTTAAACCGGCCCTATTTAATTCGTGTCTCAAAGTTTCTGTTAATGCAGTCACAGCGTGTTTTGAAGCAGGATACACGTTCATGGAGGGAAAATTAGGTACCATATGTCCTACCACGCTGTTAATATGGATAATATGTCCATCGATTTTGTTTGTTTTCATACTAGCGACGGCTTCACGCGTCGCGACGCACAAACCCAAAACGTTAGTGTCCAAAATGATTTTCCATTTAGCGTAATCGCCACCAATCAAGTCGGTTTGTTGTCCCAAACCAGCGTTGTTAACCAAAATATGGACAGGACCCAAATTGTCTTTGACCCATTTAAAAGCTTTTACCACATCCTCTTCTTTACTCATATCCGCTTTAACTGCGTGAAGTTTTCCTTTTTTTCCTGACAATTTCTTGGCTAATTCCTCGACTCGTTCGGAACGGCGAGCGATACCTACGACCTTAATAGAAATTATTTAGGGAATTTTTGGTAAATTTTGACTCACTTGTAGACCTTCTTCGACGAGTTTCTCGGCTATTGCAGCACCGATACCGGCACTGGCACCGGTAACGATAGCCACTTTGCCTCGCCAACGATCAAGAGAGAGGACCATGTTGTTAGAAACGAAACCTTGGAACTAATGCGAAAATTTCGTTTGGATTCTGTTCTTATAGTAGCGGTGATGATGGTTATCACAACAATGACTTGCTTCCTATATCAATAATTATCTCAATTATCTCGTGCTTGTATTGGCGAATATTGTCGCTTTTTTCCATCATATGGCGATCAAGAATTGGAGAATTTTCAAAATTTTTAACTTATAAAAAATTATTTTAATTAAAAAAATCGAACCTTGAATTAAGAGGCGTTTGAAATTATCGAAAGTCATCGAGGATGAGTCAATTTTACAATCCTGTAACGTTGTGTAATATTTTTTTTTTTATAGAACTCTGTTTCAATTTTCTTTTAGTTGATAAAAATACCAGAGTTTCATGTTGTTGATAGGTAAACAATTTTACTTTAGATATTGATTTAAGTCATCTTGCAAGTCACTTGCATTTGGAGGAATTTCAAAAAATATTGCAACTCATGTTTAAAATCACAAAGATTTCAGTTTAGCCAGACTATACAGGGGAACCAAAAAGGGGTAACATATTTTTATCAAAGATTTATGTTAGTTTTATTAATAGATAGACTGTTGAAGGAGATATTGATTTTTCATGTCCAATTGCAAGTCATTCATATTTGTTATAACGGTTTAAACAAAAATTTCATTTATAAATATCAACAAAAAATTAGTGAATTTTCAAAATTAGCCAATAAAATGTTCTTTTTAATACAGATACTACTTAGAACTGAAGAAACAAGAAGAATGAAGCTTAAAATATGGAAGCCTAATGCAAATTTAAGGTTATCGAATGCCTTTTGGTCTCACAAGCGCATCGGATTAATTTTCAAAAATTTCAAATATTTGTCAAATTAAAAGTGATTTAATCGTCTTTTGATACGTAAATGACTTTCTGTTGCTCGTAACAAAATTATACAAAAATTACAAGTCCTGGAAGCATCAAAAGAGGCCGTATCGACACTTAATTTGCCAAGAATCGAGTAAAAAATATTTTTGTAATACAGAAACTACTTAGACAAGAGAAGTCGAGTGTAAAATAAAAAAGTTTAATGCAAATTTAAGATTTTGGATGCCATTTGGTCTCATAAACGCTCCTGCTTGATTTTAAAATTTTCGACAAGTGCTAAGCAAAGTAAAAAATCGAAATATGGTCCTGCTTTAATAGGTAGACAACTTTCTGGTCTCTATCAAAGTATAATGAGAAAACTACAAGTACTGGAAGCTATTAAGAAGGCCCTTTCGACACTAAAAATTTGTAAATTTGCCAAATTTCGGGTAAAAAATATTCTTTTCAATACAGATACTACCTAGATATCAAGATCCAAGAAAAATCGAGTCTAAAATAAGAAATTTTAATGCAAATTTAAGATTTACGGATGCCATTTGGTCTTAAAATGCACCTGATTAATTTTTGGAACAGCGTTAGGCTCATCAAAAAACAAATATAGTTGCGTTACGAGGTTTAGACAACTTGTTGGTTCCCGTAGAAACCTGATAATAGAATTACATGCATTGGAAGCGTTAGAGAACGCCCTTTGGACATTGGAAAATTGTAAATCCATCAAAAATCAGGTAGAAAATTATCCTTTCCTTCAATAGATCTGTAGATAAGATATAGACATAGATTCCAGAAGAATTAAGCTCAAAATCAAAAAGCTACATAGAATTTTAAAACATTGGAATGCCGTTTGGTCTCATAAATGCACCTAACTAATTTTGAAAATTTTAGACTATCAAGCTAGGAAACAAAGTATAGTCGTGTTATGGTGTCTAGACAACATGTTTGTGCCCTTGAACATATAATAAGAGAACTACAAATATTAAAAAATGCCCTTTCAACACTGAGAAATTGTAAATTCGCCAAGAATCATTCGAAAAATATTTCTTTTTTGTAAATAGATCCTTAGATACATTATGAACACCAAGTTGTAAGAATTAAAATCAAAATAGAGAAACTCAATAGAATCTTAAGATTTGTGGATGCCGTTTGGACTCACAAACGCACCTCATTAATTTTCAACATTATAGAATAGTGCTAGACGATTTAAAGAACGAAGTGTACTGCTGCAATGAAATCCAAATAACTTGCTGGATCTTGTGAAAATATAACAAGAAAATTGTAAGAATTGAAAGCATTAAAAGTTGCCCTTTTGACACTGAAAAATGGTAAATTTACTAAGAATCACGTGGAAAACCTTCCGTTTTTATAAACAGATCCTTAGATACATTATGGACACCGAGTTGTAAGAATTTAGCTCAAAATACAGAAACTCGATAAGATTTTAAAATTCGTGGATGCCGTTTGTACTCAAAAATTCCCTTTATTCATTTTCAAGATTCTAGAATAGTGCCAAGTTTAAAAATATTTTTTTTTGACTAGCAAATTTTTGAGTTTAAATATCAAAAAGATCAGCGTATCTAATGTGATTACTTTTTTTTAATATACCTATATGATTTAAGTTTATCTGTATTATCAAATAAAAACATTTTTTTATCTTAGAGGAATAGGGAAAATGTAAATAAATCAATAAATACTAAAATTAGTAATTATCAATCTACAAGTTCGAATTGAGAAGTGCAAAACGGTACTCATCAAAAATTCTACAATTGTTATTGTAAAATGAAGCAGTAACACTTCAACAATTTCAATTTACTTTAATTACAAACGTAATCAAAGTACTAAACTAATTTTCAAATTATTACCCGAGCGATTAGGCAACACAGAATACACGTAAGCGTTAAATACGTAAAGTAAATTTCGTAATAAAACAATAATGAGAGTTTGTTACATTTAGTTTTGCTGAAATAAAAATTAATTAAAAAATTTCCCCAACTGCGCGCATCGTCAACTCATGAACTTGAACATGTGGAGGTGTCGAAAGGGCATAAACCACAGCATCAGCGAGATCTTCAGCTTTCAACATAGGTGCAGTTGTCAAAAATGCCGCCATTTTTTCATCCTTTTTAAAATCGTAATTTTCTAAAAACTCAGTGGTAACTCCCCCCGGACTCACACTCTAAAAAAATTATTGCATTATATACTGAAAAAAAAAATTGAGCGTCAACTCACTGTAATTTTAATTTTTAAACCAGCCCTATTGAATTCGTGTCTCAAAGTTTCTGTTAATGCAGTAACAGCGTGTTTTGAAGCAGGATACACGTTCATGGAAGGAAAATTCGGTACTCCATGTCCTGCCAGGCTGTTGATATGGAAAATGTGTCCATCGATTTTGTTTGTTTTCATACTAGCGACGGCTTCACGCGTCGCGACGCACAAACCCAAAACGTTAGTGTCCAAAATGATTTTCCATTTAGCGTAATCGCCATCAATCAAATCGGTTTGTTGTCCCAAACCAGCGTTGTTAACCAAAATATGGACAGGACCCAAATTGTTTTTGACCCATTTAAAAGCTTTTACCACATCCTCTTCTTTACTCATATCGGCTTTAACTGCGTGAAGTTTTCCTTTTTTTCCTAACAATTTCTTGGCTAATTCCTCGACTCGTTCGGAACGGCGAGCGATACCTACGACCTTAATAGAAATTATTTAGGGAATTTTTGGTAAATTTTGACTCACTTGTAGACCTTCTTCGACGAGTTTCTCGGCTATTGCAGCACCGATACCGGCACTGGCACCGGTAACGATAGCCACTTTGCCTCGCCAACGATCAAGAGTGAGGACCATGTTGTTAGAAACGAAACCTTGGAACTAATGCGAAAATTTCGTTTGGGTTCTGTTCTTATAGTAGCGGTGATGATGGTTATCACAACAATGACTTGCTTCCTATATCAATAATTATCTCAATTATCTCGTGTTTGTATTGGCGAATATTGTCGCTTTTTTCCATCAAATGGCGATCAAGAATTGGAGAATTTTCAAAATTTTTAACTTATAAAAAATTATTTTAATTAAAAAAATCGAACCTTGAATTAAGAGGCGTTTGAAATTATCGAAAGTCATCGAGGATGAGTCAATTTTACAATCCTGTAACGTTGTGTAATATTTTTTTTTTTATAGAACTCTGTTTCAATTTTCTTTTAGTTGATAAAAATACCAGAGTTTCATGTTGTTGATAGGTAAACAATTTTACTTTAGATATTGATTTAAGTCATCTTGCAAGTCACTTGCATTTGGAGGAATTTCAAAAAATATTGCAACTCATCTTTAAAATCACAAAGATTTTAGTTTAGCCTGACTATACAGGGGAACCAAAAAGGGGTAACATATTTTTATCAAAGATTTATGTTAATTTGTCCAATTGCAAGTCATTCAAATTTGTTATAACGGTTCAAACGGAAATTTGATTTATAAATATCAACAAAAAATTAGTGAATTTTGGAAATTAGACCATAAAAATGTTCTTTTATAACAGATACTACTTAGAATTAAAGAAACAATAGGAATCAAGTCTAAAACACAGAAGTTTAATGCAAATTTAAGCTTATCGAAAGCCTTTTGGTCTGACAAACGCACCGAATAAATTTTTAAAAATTTTACTTATTTGTCAAATTCAAAAAGTGATTTAACCGTTCTTTGATACGCAAATAACTTTCTGTTTTTCGTAACAAATTATAAAAAAATTAAAAGTCCTGGAAGCTTAAAGAGCGCCGTATCAACACTCAAAAATTGTAAATTCGCCAAAATTCGGGTAAAAAATATTCTTTTCAATACAGATACTACCTAGATGTCAAAATACAAGAACAAAAACTAAAATAAGAAAGTTCAATGCAAATTTACGGTTGTTTGATGACATTTTTTCTCACAAATGCGGTCTTGATTTTTAGAATTTTCTATTAGTTTGGCGAGTTAAAAACCAAACACGTTCGCTCTTTGGTACGTAGATAATTTACTGGTTAGTAATTGAAAAATAAAACAAAACTGTGTATGCTTATGAGTTGATATAGAATTTTTTAAAGTTTGGAAATAACCAAAAACCAGCTTTGATGATGTGATTACTTCTTTATAACCCAATGACTTAGGTTTAGGTGTATTATCTAATAAAACCATTTTCCTTATCAGTTAGGGATAAGAAGAATGTCAATAAATCAATAAAATACAAAAAACAGTAGTCAGCGAGCTACAAATTACAAACTGAACAGCGCAAATTGGTACTAATCAAGAATTCTACAAAGACAAAAACAATTGTCCTTGAAACTGTAAAGTAGAAACGTAATGCTTCAACAATTGCAATTCACTTTAACTACAAACGTAATTAAAGTGTTATAATTGTTACAACTAAGTCTAAAATTAGTACCTAAACAGTTAGACAACGCCATATACAAGTAAGTTATAAGTAAAAGACATTAAATTTTATTTCCTAGCACCGTGCATCACTAGTTCATGAACTTGAACATGTGGAAAGTGCATGAACCACAATATCAGCGAAATCTTCAGCTGTCAACATGGGTGAAGTTTTCAAAAATTCCGTCAAATTTCCACCAAGATCAAAACCTAAATTTGACTTTTGCTGTAAGCTTCGAAGTATTCTCAGAAACGCCGATTTTCGCCAAATTTGTGGCAATAAGACGACAAAAAATAAACATACACAAATATAAATTATAGTTACACAAACTAAAAACACAAATTAATGGATTCGTTTTGGAAACGGGGGAGGGTTTAGGTGGAAATAGTTTCCCAAAATGAAATAATTTATTTTGAAACTGCACAAACATGGGCAAAACAACTTAACGTGCAAATAAATACATAAAAATATGTGTAAGACAGGCAAGCGTTTTCGGCGAGAGAACAGTTACAAATTTGTTTGTGAAAACGTCACTTTTTTACCGGGACCCCCGTCAGTAATAATACTGTCACCATCGCTCAAGTTTCCATCTAAACTTTGTACTATCGAACTGGTGAAACTGAACCGATCCGACTCGGCAATATCGGTTAAAACGCTATTAACTGAAGTATCGGAATCAACTTGAACCACCCACTTCCCTACTATTAATTTCACTTTATTCTCGTGATAAACGTAAATTCCTATTTCGCTATCCCCAACATATTTCGCGTTATTCAATTGTACATTACCGCTATTTCCAATTTCGTCCCCCAGTTTCAACACTTGAACTCCATATAGATGAACAACGTACAGAAAAGGTGCAACGTATCTAAAAGCGACAGGAACACAATCAGAATCGATGCGACATTCCCTCGAAAACCGTCCGTATTCATCAACCATGACCGTCAATTCTTTAAAACACAACAAAAATTCTTTGGGATAATCATCAATCGCAGCTACTTCTAAAGGAAACGATTTCATTTCTCCGCACTTAACAGCCGCAGCTAAATTAGTATCGGAACCGTCCAGAAATTCTTCCGCCTTAAAATCGTGCAAATCGATTTCAAACAATTTATCCGCACCCACGATTAGCGAATGTTCGGTAAACAAAACACAACCGACCGGCTGTGCCGTATCCATAACTCTTAACGCAACGAAATCTTCACAGCCCGAATCGTACTTAACAATAACAAGTTGTTTGGGGGTGGCGGCGCAAAACAAATGTTGTTTCTTCAATTTGGTCGCTTCCAAAAATTGAAAACCGTCCAAATTGGCAATGGTCAAGTTCGAATAAGCGAAATTCGCACGCGTAAAACTGGCACATTGTGTCAAATTGATCAAATGATCGAGATCGCAAGCGATCAAACGACGATCGTCGCCGACGATCATCAGAACTTTTTTGGCGAACGACAAAACGAGGATGCGATAAACTTTAGAAACGCCATCGATACGAAACAAATTCTCGTTACAACAATACAGTCCGTCGTCGCAACCGATTAGTTTGATACGTCGGGTCAGTTCCGTTAAACAATTGATACGTAGATCGGCGGGTAGTGTGGCGATCGTTTTCATGTTGGGATTTCCGCCCAAAATCGTTTCGATACCTGCAAAATTGAAATTAATTCGTTGAAAAAAAAAATAATCAACAATCACCTTCGAACCATTTGAGTCTATCGTCGATTGAAAACGTTACGAAAACAAACGATGATGATGGCAGAGACGGATCTTTGGGGGTTACGACGATTTTTAGGGGATGAAGCGTTTCGGAATTGTTTTCAATCGTATCGTCGAAAAGCACCTTAACTCTGCTGCCGAACGGTTTCAGTTCGAACGATTCCAAAAGAACGCCGTTGTCTTTGATGGGGGCGGTGTTGATGCAGAGATGAGTGTCGGTCAAACAAGCGTAGCGGCGCTCCCAGGTGTTGGTTTTGCTTTATTGAAAAAATTTTACAACATTTAGAAAGAATTAGAGAGATCCCACAAAGTGGCGCCGGTTTCAACTAAATCGGCGTTTCGGCGACAATTCTTTTTTTTTTCTTAAATTCTCGATCCGCCAACAGATTTACTAGTCGAATCCAGTCGGTTGCTTGCTACTCGAAAAATTGTTATGGTCAAAAATGGTAAAAAAAAAAAAAAAATTGCTGTCGAAATACTAAATAATAATCAAAATTTCTGATTTTAAACAAAAGAAAACACTTGCACTATCTTTTGTTGTTTCTCCACTACCCTAACAGGAGTAAATCAAGACAAGTGAAATTACTACCTCAAAACCTGGACCCATCCTTCCATGTTGGGGTCGCTTTGATGTATCATTGCTACAGTGGTGACCTCTTCCGGTGAATCCGGCAAGCTTAGCGGTGGATCCGGCAAGTTTCGCGGTGGTTCCGGCAAGTTTCGCGACGTAACTCTAGCGGAAGATTGACGTATCAAGCCGTATAGACTCTGTTTGGGTGAAACTATCTCAGAATTGTGTCTGACGATTTTTTTGATATTTTGCGCCATTTTATGCAACTCTTTGGCGGTAGTTCCCGTTTTCAATTCGTAGAGTTCTTCTTCCAAAAGAGTATTGATCTGTCGTTGTTTTTGCAATTGTCTTTTGAGATCTGCACAGTTCGAAAATGTTGCGGGAGAAGGAGGGGGTTGATTTTCCTTTTTCGAATGACCGAAAATCTTCTCGGCGAACGATCGTTTCTTTTGACTAACCTCGTCGACCTTCGATTAAAATTGAAATGAAAACAATATGCTTATCAAATATGTCCGTTAAGTACCTTAATTTGTAAGAAATTGATGAGTTTCGTTTGCTGTTGGATCGTGGCTTTCGATTGTACTTCCAATCTTTCTCTAGAGATGACTTCTTCGGTCCATTTGACGTGAAGATCTTCATTTTGTGACGTTATTATAGTGTTCACTTCCTGCAAAAACAAAAAATTAGTTTACAGAAAATTTCAAAAAATCGCAATCACCTTCAATTCGTTGAGTTGATGTTTGAGACTACGATTGGCTTCTTTGAATTTACCAACTTGCGTCAAACATCTCGAAATTTCTTCCTTAAGTTCTCTAACGTCGTTTTCAAGCGCCGTAATTTGTCTTTGACACGAACCGACATGTAATTCAAGATCAGATTTTTGTTCCTCAACATATTCCAATTCTTCCGTTAGATGTTTACAACATTCTTTGTATTCTGAACATTGATTTTCCATTGCTGTACATTGAATTTTGAGATCGTTAATTTCTTCATTGAGATGTCTGACTTTAGATTCGGTTAGAAGACGCAAAGATTTTTCTTCGTTAGTCATTTTTCTAGCTTCCTGCGTTTCGCGTTTGGCTTCGCACACGTCGCTGATCAATTTTTCGGTGTTTTCGGACAACTGTTGCTTTTCAGCTCGAACAGCAGCGACGATCCTCTCGTATTCCACCACTTGACCTTCCAGTAAAGTGCAAGCTTCACGCAGAGCCTCCCAGTTCTGCAAAAACACCACACTCGTGCCAATCGGTTCGCTTCGTTCATCGAAACAATTCGGTTCGTTCATTAGTAATCACTCGATAGAGGAGTTCGAACGCGATCACTTCAGGAACGACACCAAAATTTCGTTCAACTCATGCAATGCGACGAAAGATCCGATCAATTCGTTCAAGAACGCGGATTCGATCAAAGCAAGAAAATGATGGCTCGTTCACACGATCACTTCGTTCGTGAACGACCGCTCATTATGAAGAAAGACTCGTCCACCCGATTATTTCGTTCACGAACGAGTGTTTAACGAGTACAAAATCTCAATCCGTTCGTTAATGAAGAAGAGTTTAATGCGAGCGCAGACTCGTTCAATTCAACCTCTGCATTGAACGACAGCGTAATCAAGAAAAGACTCGTTCACTCGAAAATTTCGTTCATGAATGTCAAGAAAATCTTTTTATCAACAAATCTGATAAAAACTCGTTCAATTCGATCAATTTGTTACATGAACGATGCTTGAAAATGAAGGAAGACTCGTGCGATCAATTCGTTCACGAACGACTGTCTAATGAGTACAAAAACTCATTCACTCGATCAGTTAGTTAATGAAAGACTCGTTAAATTTGACCTACTCATTGAACGACCGTGCAATGTTAAAAAAACTCGCTCAATCGAAAATTTCGTTCCTAAATGTCAAGAAAATCTTTTTATCAACAAGTCTGTTAAAAACTCGTTCGATTCGATCAATTTGTTAATTGAACGATGCTTTAAAATGAAGAAAGACTCGTTCACCCGATCGATTCGTTCACGAACGAGTGTTTAATGAGTACAAAAACTCGTTCATTTCGTTAATGAAAAATAATTTAACGCGAGTAACGACTCGTTAAATTTGACCTACTCATTGAACGACCGTGCAATGTTAAAAAAACTCGCTCAATCGAAAATTTCGTTCATGAATGTCAAGAAAATCTTTTTATCAACAAGTCTGTTAAAAACTCGTTCGATTCGATCAATTTGTTAATTGAACGATGCTTTAAAATGAAGAAAGACTCGTTCACCCGATCGATTCGTTCACGAACGAGTGTTTAATGAGTACAAAAACTCGTTCATTTCGTTAATGAAAAACAATTTAACGCGAGTAACGACTCGTTAAATTTGACCTACTCATTGAACGACCGTGCAATGTTAAAAAAACTCGCTCAATCGAAAATTTCGTTCATGAATGTCAAGAAAATCTTTTTATCAACAAGTCTGTTAAAAACTCGTTCGATTCGATCAATTTGTTAATTGAACGATGCTTTAAAATGAAGAAAGACTCGTTCACCCGATCGATTCGTTCACGAACGAGTGTTTAATGAGTACAAAAACTCGTTCATTTCGTTAATGAAAAATAATTTAACGCGAGTAACGACTCGTTAAATTTGACCTACTCATTGAACGACCGTGCAATGTTAAAAAAACTCGCTCAATCGAAAATTTCGTTCATGAATGTCAAGAAAATCTTTTTATCAACAAGTCTGATAAAAACTCGTTCGATTCGATCAATTTGTTAATTGAACGATGCTTGAAAATGAGGGAAGATTCGTTCATCCGATCAATTCGTTCACGAACCAGCGTTTAATGAGTACAAAAACTCCTTCACTCGATCAGTTAGTTAATGAAAGACAATTTAACACGAGTAACGACTCGTTCAATTTGACCTACTCTTTGAACGACTGTGCAATGGTAAAAAAAGTCGTTCACTCGAAAATTTCGTTTATGAACGTCAAGAAAATCTTTTTATCAACAAGTCTGAGAAAAACACGTTCAATTCGATCAATTGGTTACATGAACGATGCTTGAAAATGAAGGAAGACTCGTGCGATCAATTCGTTCACGAACGAGTGTTTAATGAGTACAAAAACTCGTTCATTTCGTTAATGAAAAACAATTTAACGCGAGTAAAGACTCGTTAAATTTGACCTACTCATTGAACGACGGTGCAATGTTAAAAAAAACTCGCTCAATCGAAAATTTCGTTCATGAATGTCAAGAAAATCTTTTTATCAACAAATCTGATAAAAACTCGTTCGATTCGATCAATTTGTTAATTGAACGATCCTTTAAAATGAAGGAAGACTCGTCCACCCGATCAGTTCGTTCACGAACGAGTGTTTAACGAGTACAAAAACTCGTTCACCATCACTTCGTCAATGAAAGACAATTTAAGGCTAGTAACGACTCGTTCAATTTGACCTACTCTTTGAACGACTGTGCAATGGTAAAAAAAGTCGTTCACTCGAAAATTTCGTTCATGAATGTCAATAAAAAACTTTTATCAACAAATCTGAGAAAAGCTCGTTTAATTCGATCAATTTGTTACTTGAACGATGCTTGAAAATGAAGGAAGATTCGTTCATCCGATCAATTCGTTCACGAACGAGTGTTTAATGAGTACAAAAACTCGTTCACTCGATCAGTTAGTTAATGAAAGACAATTTAACACGAGTAACGATTCGTTCAATTTGACCTACTCTTTGAACGACTGTGTTCACTCGAAAATTTCGTTAATGGGGGGAAAACCCACCATCAGTTTCTTTAGCAACGAACGTCTGATAAAAACTCGTTCGATTTGGTAATGAACGGCCGTTTAAATGAAGGATGCACCGATACGATAAGTTCGTTCATGAACGAGTGAAAGATTCGTTCATGAACCAAAAATAAAAACAAAATTTATACATAAATTATAAATTAATAAAAACGTCAACGTTTCAAACAAAACACACATAACAGCAACATAAAATGAAAGAATTTCATAAAACGAGATCATTTAAAATAAAAATAAATATTTTGAATAAAAAAAGGTTAAAAGGGCCGCAAAAGGAAGGGTTAACGGTTGCTGGCGTGCTTACCAGTTGGGAGTTTTCGATCTGTCTGAGGCCGTTGTCGAGATTGTGCCTCAACCTTTGAGCTTCTTCTTTGCATTTGTTACGTTCATCGACTAGCGCCGCCATCTCATTTTCAACAACCGCCATTCGTCCCTGCAACGACGCTTTTTCCTTTTTCAACACATCAATTTCGGCGTACATCTCGACCGTTTTCCGTTCTTTACAACGAATCCCCTCTTTCAATTCCAAAATCGTCGATTTTTCGGTCTCGTTCTTTTCCTTTTCGTTGGCCAGTTTCACACCCAAACTCTTGCAAGATTCTTTCGCTTTAACCAATTCCAAACTTAACGTTTCGTTGATGCTACTCAATTCCAACATGGCGTTTTCATGAATCGTTTTATTTTCGTTCAATTTTTTATTTTGCATCTCAACTTCTTCAATCAATTGTTTGATGCGAATTTCGGCGTCTTTTAGTTCGCGCTCTAAAATCCTCTTGTCTATATTAGAATTGCTGAGGTCCTTTTCGGTACGCCAAAGTTTCGTTCTGAGTTCGCGCAATTCTTGTGTTTCGTTGATCAAATTTTCGGAATTTTCCAACTCCTGTTTTAAGGCGACGCATTTTTTCTTTTCTTCCGTCAATTGGCTTTCGATTTCGGCGATTCTTTTCTCGTGTACCGCCTTCAAGACGCGCAATTCCTCGATTTCGTTTTTGTATTGTCGCAATGACGCAACTTCAGATTGTAGCAAAACGTTTTTTCTATCTAAATCGCGCAAGTTGACGTCGCGTTCTTCGAGAAGTTTCGTCAACGTGACCACTTCCGATTGGGAATTCAATAAATTTCGCATGTAATCGTCGAGTTCGTTGATTTTCGCGTTGAGAGACCGAATGATAGTTTCGGCCGCGTCCACGCTACTTTTTAAATTATCGTAACTCTCTTCGCTGATCCTCAATTTCTCCAACAATTTCTCCTCTTCATTTTTACGATTGCCGATCTCTTTCTCCAAATCGTGTTTTTTGTTCAATTCTTCGTTCAATCGCTTCTGTAAATATGCGATGGTGGTTTTGTTTTCTTGCGTCATTTTATCAAGACGCGACTCCAACCCTATCACGCTTCTGCGACTCATCACCTCGACAGCTTCGATTGATCTTCGATGTTTCTCTTCGCTTTTGAACGCACGCTCCAACTGTTCGTTCAACATTTCGTTGGTAGTCATTAATTGAGCAATTTTGTCGTTCTGTTCTTCCATCTGAAGGTTTAGAGCTTCGACTTTCGTTCTTTCGGAAGTTTCCCATTTAGCTTTCGCAGATCTGATCAAATCCAAAGCTTTCCTCTCCAGTTCGGTCCTGTCCTTCCTCTCTATCTCCAAAGTCCGCCTCAGAGCCTGCAACATTGTCAATCCAACCATTAATCGAAAGAAGGGGAAATCAGGGCGGTTCTTATGACGTCACAACCAAAGAGAACCTACAAATAGCGCCATCTATCTTTGAATTTCTACATTTTCATTAAACAAAAGAGAATATATCGAGAATTCTATTGTTAAGTTCTCCATAGTTACATCCGTGATTTTGCAAAACAAAGTAGACAACGAGAAAGTGAAGACGCAATTATTTAGTCTTTTATGCAACCAAAATAGGCAACGAGAAACTGAAGACTATCTTTTCAATGAAATCGTCGTTAAAGGCGGATTTAGGGTCAATTACACAAAACAAAAGTTTACTTCAACAATTTTCGAGCAAAGTAAAGTAAGCAACGAGAATGTGAAGACTCGTTTTCAACTCATCCACCGTTATAAGTGAGTTGGAGCTGCTTATTTAGTAATTTTAAACAATTTTATTAAGACATTTTAATGCGAAGAAAATAGGCAATGAAAAAGTGAAGATTCCTTTTCAATTCAGCCACCGTTAAGGAGTTTCAACCAATTATTTACATAATTTGGTCGCTTTAAACGCTTTACCTTCCGAATTTGCACTCAAATAAAATAAGCAACGAGAAACTGAAGACTATCTTTTCAATTAATCGTCGTTAAAAACGGATTTAGGGTCAATCACACCAAAAAAAAGTTTACATGAGCAATTTTCGAACAAAGTAAAGTAAGCAACGAGAATGTGAAGACTTGTTTTCAACTCATCCACCGTTACAAGTGAGTTGGAGCCGATTATTTGGTAATTTTAAACAATTTTATTAAGACATTTTAATGCAAAGAAAATAGGCAATGAAAAAGTGAAGATTCCTTTTCAATTCAGCCACCGTTAAGGAGTTTCAACCAATTATTTACATAATTTGGTCGCTTTAAACGCTTTACCTTCCGAATTTGCACTCAAATAAAATAAGCAACGAGAAACTGAAGACTATCTTTTCAATTAATCGTCGTTAAAAACGGATTTAGGGTCAATCACACCAAAAAAAAGTTTACATGAGCAATTTTCGAACAAAGTAAAGTAAGCAACGAGAATGTGAAGACTTGTTTTCAACTCATCCACCGTTACAAGTGAGTTGGAGCCGATTATTTGGAAATTTTAAACAATTTTATTAAGACATTTTAATGCAAAGAAAATAGGCAATGAAAAAGTGAAGATTCCTTTTCAATTCAGCCACCGTTAAGGAGTTTCAACCAATTATTTACATAATTTGGTCGCTTTAAACGCTTTACCTTCCGAATTTGCACTCAAATAAAATAAGCAACGAGAAACTGAAGACTATCTTTTCAACTAAATCGTCGTTAAAGGCGGATTTAGGGTCAATTACACCAAAAAAAAGTTTACTTGAGCAATTTACGAACAAAGTAAAGTAAGCAACGAGAATGTGAAGACTCGTTTTCAACTCATCCACCGTTACAAGTGAGTTGGAGCCGATTATTTGGTAATTTTAAACAATTTTATTAAGACATTTTCATGCAAAGAAAATAGGCAATGAAAAAGTGAAGATTCCTTTTCAATTCAGCCACCGTTAAGGAGTTTCAACCAATTATTTACGTAATTTGGTCGCTTTAAACGCTTTACCTTCCGAATTTGCACTCAAATAAAATAAGCAACGAGAAACTGAAGACTATGTTTTCAACTAAATCGTCGTTAAAGGCGGATTTAGAGTCAATTACACCAAAAAAAGTTTACTTGAGCAATTTTCGAACAAAGTAAAGTAAGCAACGAGAATGTGAAGACTCGTTTTCAACTCATCCACCGTTACAAGTGAGTTGGAGCCGATTATTTGGTAATTTTAAACAATTTTATTAAGACATTTTCATGCCAAGAAAATAGGCAATGAAAAATTGAAAATTATTTTTCAATTCAGCCACCGTTAAGGAGTTTCAACCAATTATTTACGTAATTTGGTCGCTTTAAACGCTTTACCTTCCGAATTTGCACTCAAATAAAATAAGCAACGAGAAACTGAAGACTATGTTTTCAACTAAATCGTCGTTAAAGGCCGATTTAAGGTCAATTACACCAAAAAAAAGTTTACTTGAGCAATTTTCGAACAAAGTAAAGTAAGCAACGAGAATGTGAAGACTCGTTTTCAACTCATCCACCGTTACAAGTGAGTTGGAGCCGATTATTTGGTAATTTTAAACAATTTTATTAAGACATTTTAATGCAAAGAAAATAGGCAATGAAAAAGTGAAGATTCCTTTTCAATTCAGCCACCGTTAAGGAGTTTCAACCAATTATTTACATAATTTGGTCGCTTTAAACGCTTTACCTTCCGAATTTGCACTCAAATAAAGTAAGCAACGAGAAACTGAACAGTTTTTTTCTTTAACTAAAACAAAAGCTTAAAATTGCTCTTGTGACTCACATTATTCTCTGCTAAACAGGCGGCGAACTCCTTCTCCAAATTTTCCCTGACTGCTTCAATACTCTCCAATCTTCTCGTTTTATCTTGCAACTTGAATTCCAATTCGAATTTAATTTCTTCGAAATCGTCACTATTCGCAGCGTTCCTCCTCAACTCCCCCACTTCCTCTTTCAATCTTTTCACCACTTCATCCCTTCCAATTACCTCACCTAATCTCCTTTCACATCCCAAATCATGTGTGAAAGTGAATCCAACAAAAGGTAAATTTCGTCCGGAAAAATGCGTTTTTCTCTTAAAATTCTCAATGCTCGGTCCCGTTTTTTTCGGCATAACATCCGAAAAATTCGCAGTGTCTTCCGGTGATGTAATTTTCGGAACGTACGGTGGCACTTGATCGCGTAAAGTATCGAAATGGACATTTTTGAATAAAGAATGTTCCTTGATTTGTTGAATGGTAGGACGCGATTTTTCATCAATAATCAAAAGTTTCACAAACGAAACAAACGATTGCGTCAAGAGGACGTCAGAAGGGAATTTTAAATTATTCGAGTAACTAGTGATGCGAGCGTAAGTGGTGGAGGTGCTGTTGGCCGCGAAAGGAGTTTTTCCTGTCGTTAATTCGTAAGCCACAATGCCGAGAGACCAGAAGTCGCACGATACCTGCGAAAATTAATAAATTAGAAAAAAAAAACGCGAAAATTTCAACCAAGTTACTTGATTTTTAACCAAAATTTCGCTTCAAACCAAAAATCAAACTTGCAACTAAGTGATGCCAACATTTAGTTCCTTCCAAAAGTAACTAAATTTAAAAAAATGTGTTTAGTAACAATTTCTCACCCCGTATCCGTTTAGTTTGTTCTTGCTGTTCTCGAGAGACTGCAATACTTCAGGGGCGACGTAATCGGGAGTTCCAACTGGGGGTCCTTTATTGACTAATCCTTTGGAATTCAATCGAGCTGCTGATCCGAAATCCGCTAATTTCACGTGTCCACACCTATCGAGAAGCACGTTGTCTGGTTTAATATCTCTATGGACGTACCCCATAAGATGTAGGTCTTCCAACGCCGAAATCAATTGAGCGATATAGAAAGTGGCAGCGCTTTCGGGTAAAGTACCTCCTTGACGGTACAACAACCCCAACAAATCGCCTCCGGGGTGATAATCCATAATAAAAAACAAACACGTGGTGTCTTGAAAAGCGTATTGAAGCGACGTTAGCCACGGTGACGTTGAAAATGCCATAATATCTCTTTCAACATCGAAAGAAGTTTTTTCTAGACTGTCACATTTTCGTATTGTTTTCATTGCGTAAACGTCTCCGGATTGTTTTTCTACCACTACGTGTACCTCCCCGAAGTGGCCGCGTCCGATAACGCTTCTTACATCGAAATCGCTGGCGTTGACTCGAAGTTTTTTAACTTCTTGGATGGTATTTTTGAATTTTTCGTAAAATTGCAACACGTTTTTGTCGCATTTTTGAAGAGTTTCTAAACTGCATTCGTCGTAGAGAGCTTGAAGAGCGTCCAAAAGACACTCTCGTGCTATCAAACTCGAAGAGTTTTTCGTAAAAACCTTACCAGTTATTCGCGAGTTGATTTTCGCTATTCTTGCACTTATTAGCTCCGATGAAGTCTCCATTTCGCGTTGTTTTGCTTTGAAACTGCGTTAAACAAGAAACATTTTCGACTAAATTTCAAACACAAGAGAAACCGTTACAAGTGTTTTCAAACGTTAACATGGCGCGATCAACTACCAATGGCAATGGCGGACGGAAATGTCACCAAAACGAAATGTGCGCAACTGGCGGCAATTATTGGAACGTGGACGCGCAAGGCGGGAATTTCGAAAAATTAGAGGAAAAAAAATTGTTTCAACGACTTGTGGGGGTGGATTTTCGTAAAGTGCTTTAAATCCTGCAAAATTATTTATTTATTCTTTTATGTACATTAGGAAAGATTGATATTTATGCTAACTTCTTACAAATCGTAATTAATAATTAAAATTCAAACTTTCTTCACAAATTGAGTATTTTAACACAATTAAACGCCTCAAAACCCTCAACCGTATTTCGGCCGTATTTTTACCTTTCCAAATAAAACTCTCGACCATTTCCTATTTACAATATTGGCGAGGTTAAAAATCAACCTTTCAAACAATTGAGGTTTCAAGTATCTTCACGAGCCCTTTATCCGACATACAATCAGGAACAAGGCATAAAAAATTATCACCATGAACTAAAAGTAACACGAGAAACCCACGAAAACGGTTCGCGTATAGACTGTTTGCATTTGGTTAAAAAAAAGAAGAAAAAGAAACGATAAATTTGTACTTGTACGGACTGCAAGCAACCAACTGACTGACTGTACTTAATCGTTGCCGTTTGAACTTTAATTCTAGAAAAGTTGCTCAATCAAATTAAATAATCCAACACTGCCGCTAACTCACTTTAGTCTGTATATACAATATATTCGGGATCGGTAACTTCCACTTGGACAAACTGAGATTGTAACATTTGCATATTGTTCGTGTTTCGAGCCATGTTGTTTCTAGACCTGCAACGTAAAAAATTACAATCAATCTTCAATTAAAGCACGAGAAACAAGTAATTTTTTTAATTTTTTACCTATCAGCGGTACTAAACATATTTTTTTTCAAACCGTAACGAATTCTGTAACGCAAGACGTCTAGTAAAAGTAAAAAACTAGACACTATACGTAACTGAAACAGGTTAATCGTGCTATCCGCGTAACTACGCAACCAGTAGTACGTAAGTGTTGTCTCTTTATTTATTAAACACATTTAGTGTTTTTTCTACTCAGAATTCCAGTCAAAAATGTAGAAAAAATTTATTTACGTAGTTTTTTCTTGAAAATTTTGTTCATCTATCAGTCATTCTAACATTAGATATACTTTTCTTATCATAACACAGCAAATTCTGGTGATTTTAAACGATTCGTAACGAAGAGAGTAACGCAAATTGAAACACTTGTCTAGTTGAAGTGAAAAACTAGACACAAGTAACCTAAACAGGTTGTTGACGCTATTCGCAAGCGTAAGTACGCAACCGGCAGTACGCAATTGAGAGAATAAAAGTAGAACAATTTTTTTTTTAAATTAATTACTCACTTGGCTTTCGCGTGCGTTAGAATGTGACTTTTTAAGTTGGTAGATTGCGCAAATTTCTTATTGCATCCGTCAAATGGACAAACGTACGGTCGATCACCTGTGTGGATTCTGACGTGGGTCCTGTAAATTGTTTAAAATTGGGGTTAATCGAGTGTTAGTGAAGCGCATGAGCGCACCTCAAGTTAAAGTCCAAACTAAACCTTTTCCCGCATCCCTCAAATGTACACTGGAAAGGTTTCTCTCCCGTATGAACGAGCTGGTGACGTTTCAATTTACTAGATTCAACGAAAGCTTTCCCACATTCAGCACAAACATGTACACGAGGACCGTGCGTATGTAAATGTTTCCTCATTGCAGAATTGTCACGAAACATTTTGTTGCAACCTTTATGGGGGCATGCTGGAACCAAAAACGAGTTACAGCAATTACAATTATAGTCAATCAAGAATGAAGAGATTTTTTCAAGCAAATAAATTGAAGATAAGATGAAAATGAAAAAGAAAAGTTACAACAGTTGGCTTTAGAATCAAGAACTGAAAAAAAACTACTTTTAGAAACATTCAATTGAATTGATTCGTTCAATTTGACTATTCACAAAATAGTTAGGCTACTCAAAATTTACCTATAGTGCGGTCTGTCGTGTCTTGATTGGGGCGTCGGATCCGTGGACTCTTCAATCCTGGTCTGGCAAACTCTGCTAGTTGTTTTGGGTCCGATAAGTCCAGACCCGGTATTCCGTCTGCCGGTATCTTTTTGCCGCTCATATATTCAGTGTAGTCGGGATCCGGTTCTGGATTGGATCCCTCATCTGCGAACACAATAACAATTTTTAATTAACCAAATCTGTTGCATTGCAATAAACATAAAAAATTGTAAATAACGCGATTTGCCAAAAATTTAAAAATAACCCCAGCATTTTAGTTCCAATTATCTACACTAGAGGGTTTTACAGAGTTTCCTGTATTTCGGTCTCTTTCAGTTACGAATCTTATTTTACTTGTCGGTTTAGAAATTTCTTGTTAATTGCTACAATTTTTTTGAAAATATTTGATTTCGAGTAAGGGTTGTTTCAGTAGGGTCCGAAATTTTTGAAGATTTTCGAAAACGGTTCGAATTTGGCGCGTCAAAACAGCGCCACCTAGCGGCCAAGAAACAAACTTTTCGAGAAAACGAAAATTATGGAATTCCTCGCCTCTGAGAGCCCCAGGGGGGCCGCATGTTCCGGAAACTATTAAAATTGGTTGCGTGGCTTCGTTTGGGTGGAAAACCGTTGTTTTGGGTTGAATATGGTCAGTGGCGGCCGCCATGTCTTGCGGCCACCATTGCGAATTTTATCGGCCATTACAAAATATGGCAGAAGTTTTAGTAATGGCGTCCGCGAACGTAAACAGTGAATTAAAGGAGGTCGAAATTGGATGGTGTGAACCCCCGAAACTACCCCTAGAGTGGTCGGAATAATCGCGTCGTGACCCTTTGCCCTTGACGCGACGCGTTCCAAATCAATCGTAGTGGCGTTAATTGTAGGAAAAACTGGACTCACCGTCGCTGGCACCTGAGGCCCACATAGTTACGGAAAATTCACCTTCCATAGTTTTAATTTGCACCTGTTTTTGTTCCCATTTCCTGGGTTTCGTGTCCATGTGCATGTCGCTTAGCAACATTTCGTTGTCGCGCCTAGACAAAATTCCGCGACTTTTCGCGGCCCCCTTGCGTCTTTTCGACGGTCCTGGTGATGATTCTACATATAAATCGGAAGCGTCCGGTACTGGTACATCGTAAATATTAAGGGGATCACCGGAATCGTCAATAATTTCTTCTTGAGCCTCTAAAATTATGTCGCGACCCTCCAAAGATTGCATCGAAATCATCGGTTCGCCGCATTCAACGATCGTTTCAACCGTATCGGTTATGTCGACCGGGATCGATTCAATTTCAACGCATTCCTGAATATCCGGCTGGATCTCCACCTCGCACATGATATTTTGATGGTCCGCCATAACAATGGTTCCTATTTTGTTTATAAAAGATGGTCGCACCAATATGGCTACTCACTAACACAACAATGGCGGCCGCCGAAACTGATCGCCGCGACCGCTACCAACGAGACGGATCAAGTTCAAAGTAAACGATACGAATCGGACGTCACGTCCATTTTCCGTCTTTTTTCAACACGTGGCGAACGGCGTTCCCATAATGACACGTGTTTCGAGAAAAGAATGCGATAATTTCAAACAGCGCCATCTATCGCCGACCACCGCAACCCATCCAGAAATCTGCTTTACCCTCGCGATTTAAATAACCCGAAAATAAATTCCTCTCAAATGGGGCCAAAGCCGAAGCGCCCAAAATTTTTCGGGGACGAATAATTCTAAATTTTAGCCACATTTTACTGAATTACCCTTAAATCATTTTATTTTTGTTTTTCTATCAATTTAAAGAATAATTGATGCTTTACTGCTACCATTGTTTATAGATATCTATAAGCAATGCTGCTACTATATGGTCCTTTTCTATAACTGCTTTTGTTCAAAACAATAAATTTTACTTTGACACTGTTTTGTACACAATAATTGTGAATGAGTAACGAAATTTTATGGGTTTATGTGAAATTTTGCTCACGTATGACTAGTTGGTAAGGTGGCCGCGATGGGACGGCGTAACGTCACTAAGTGAGATGCTTTCGTGACGTTTTCTCCAACATTTAATATAACACCGAACCAGTTACATTTGTGCAGCTCAGTAGACACACACTAGTTACACATTTTCAAAGCAAATAAATATTTATAATGGATGCAAAATGACATCCTGTCGTATACTACATTTGTTTCCATGTAAAAAATATCATACAGAATACTAAGTTTTATACAAAAGGATCAAGTCCTGTTAGGCTTGTATAGGATTGGCACTGTTAAAAAAATTTAATGATGATGACCGACGGCGAGGAGAAGAGGCGCTAAACATCCCAAAACCAAACAAATCAATTCAACAGTTTTGAGAGATTGCGAAACAGTCGGTTTTCCAGCTTCTAAACTTTGCACTTTCGCGTAGGAATGATGAGGATTTTGGGTCAATTCGGCCAAAACGTGAACGGTCGCCACGTACAGGAAAGTTCCAGCGGAAAACAACATGGCGATACCTAGAACGTTAGAAAATTAAAAAACAATAACTAGAGGGGCGGCGTTCCACTTTTCGTTATACGAAACGACTGAAACTTTCCTCTTGATTATACTCGAAAAGAGTGGGGGACGTTTCATTTTCCGTTACGTCCACTTTTATTTGGTTAATTGTAGCAATTAATTTTTTTCTTTTGAAGAAACAAACTTGCCACGTTTAAGGAACATAATAAAATATCAACGGAACTGGGTATACTCTAGCGAGAGTGGGGAGCGTTTCACTTTTCGTTACAACATAACTGAAACTTTCCCTTTACTCTAGACACTCTTGGTTATTCAGTAGGGAGAGTTGAGACCGTTTCACTTTTCGTTACGTCCGCTTTTAATTACTTAATTGTAGCAAAAAATAATTTATTTAAACAAACCTGTCGCGTTTAAGGAACTGAGAGTTTCTTTTTGTTTCTGTCCAATGCCGAAATAGGTGCAAACAGTCAAAACGGGCGCCGCTAGCGAGAAAATCAGCAAATGTTTCCGGATGCGCTGTCTGCAATTATTGTGATAATTAAAAATTAATTAGAAATGATGTGAGAACCTTTCAATGCCTTCGTGGAGCAAGAAAGTGACTAGACCGAAAGCTGCTGGTGCTTTATGCAGCATAATTGCTAGAAAAACGATGATTTCTACATCAGCATGACTGGTGGTGGCAGCAGCGCCTAAAGCGACACCGTCAGCGGCAGCGTGAACAACTAAACCGATCGTGGCTGTAATGTTTCTTTCAGACGGATTCAAATTTTCGTTTCGACTTTGGGAAATCTACAAAAATTTGTTATAATTGGAAAAAAAATTTGAAAAACTCACTTGATCGACCATTAACATGAAAATGAAACCCAAAACTAAACTAATTCCTATCACAGATAGAGGGTCTTTATGGTCGTGAATTTGCAATTCGTTTTCAGCAACTGGAGCTTCTTCAGTTAGAAGAGAACGAACTCCTTCTGGAATGATGACAGCTAAAGCTGTTCCCACTAATAATCCCGCCCCGAAAACCGTGATTTTCTTTAATTTATCCTGAAATCGAGTAATATAGTAACGTTAATGGAATTAAAGTCGAGTACCTCGGAAAAACTGAAAAATAAAGGGATGGAACCTGCGATGAAAGACCCGACTAGCATCACCACAACTAGCGACAATAACATGAAAGTTTCTTCCATTTTAGCGACTACCTTTTCCGATTGCGCGTTTTAAAACTGTGCTGATTCTCAAATTTACTTATAAAATGCATACGTATTAAGTATTTCGCTATAATTTTTAAACAACAATGTTTACGTCATCTAACCTACAAAACGTCAAAGTGACACTGGTGAATTTCACGATTTTGGTTTGGCACAATTGCAATTTGACACAAATACCAATCAGAATGGCCGCCGATCCACAAAGTGTTTGTTTATAAATAAAACCACGATGAATTTACAAACTCTTTTCCAAGATTTTAATCCTAGGTAAACTGTTTTAATTATCCCCAAAATTTCGGTAAGATTTGAACAAATTTTGGTAACATAACCTAACTTTTTAGCAAATTCGTGGTCCACACGTGCTTGTTGGTGTTTACGGCCCTTTTCGCTATAAGACTCGATAATTACGTAACTTGGTCGTATTGGTGTGTTTTCACCCCGATTTGGGTGTGGAAAGTGTTGGTTATAACAGGTGCTACTGTCGGTAGTTACGTTTGGTGGCGGTACCCCCATTTTAGGTAAAAACCGTCTTTTGGGGGTTTTCGATTAATTGTTTGTTGCAGACTCGAAGGTGAAGCGTATATTCATTACAAATCCATGTTGATTTCGCTTGCTCTACATTTGATTTTGTTGATGTTCGAATTGTTGGTTTGTGATAAACTGGAATCAGAACGACACTTGTGGATTTTGGTTTTTATACCGTTGATTTTTATTTCGATAGTTAGTATAGCCGTTTGTATATGGGCCGTCAAACATGACCGGTCCTTTGAGGTAATTTCACCAAAAAAAAAAAATTTTTTTTTCAACCTCATTATTTACAGTTGGAACTCTTCTGCGCCGTAAACGTGCTTCAATTCATTTTCCTAGCGTTACGTCTCGACCATTTCATCACTTGGTCATGGGAAGTAGTTTTTGTACCATTATGGATCGTCATGTGTTTATCTTTGGTAATTTTTCAACGTTTCGTAACTCCCCAAACTATAATTTTCCAATGACGCAGGTGGGGGTTTTATACACAATAATTTTCGCGGCCATTCTGCTGCGAACACCCGAAGTTAACGCCCAACAAAGAAGGTCCAGCTTCAAATCTGCTTTAGGCTACACGTTCTTAGTCATCCCCATATTAATATTCCAGGTAAATTCCAAAATCTTTCGTCAACAGATGGCGCAATTTTCTAATTCTCCAATTTCAGGTGTTACTGGCCAATAAATTAGACGAAGACATTCGGATGTCGTACACAGCGGTCGTGAGTCCCCTCTTCATCTCTTTCACCACCTTAATCTTGATGTCGTTCAGCGCCAAAGGCGGCAATAAATGTAACTACAATTACTTTTTTTTCATTTTTAACATAAATTTGCAGGGTGGTTCGGCATGCGAAAAGACTTTTGTTCTTTCGTTTTGGGGGCCTGTCCGCTATTGCAGGAATACGCCAACATAGCGTATCACAGCGAACGAAGACCGAACGGCGTCGAACTGCAACAACAGAACGAAAAAAATGAACGGGCGAACGCGAAAAAAGCCGACCTCCTTAAGCCGGTTCTGCCCATCATCTCCATCGAAATGCCCGACTGATCGTCAAAGGTCTTCCTGTGGCGTAAACGAACTATGACGATTGTGCGCAACTTGTCGTCAGAAAAGGAAACAAAAAAAAGTGATAGTTTGTTCTTTCTAGTAAAGACAGAAAATTGGACTCGATGTTTAGTTGATGTTAATTGTTAATTGTGGATAATTAAGGGGCGTCACCCCTAGAACGGTTGAAGTTATATGTTGCCGCGTTTGTGACGTCATTGCCCCCGTGTTAGCGTTGAAGGGGTGGTTGCCTTAAATGTGTTAACCGTGTTCAATTCTGATTTTTCAGACAATTGACCGGACCATTAACATGAATCACACCAATCTAGTTGCCAATGATTCAGCACAACTATTGTTGATGGTATCAACGGTCAAAATTTCCTATTGGAATCGGTGCCAATGTTCTCGATTTTTGTTGAATTGTACTTATGAGGTTTTCTGATAGACAATATGGTTTCTGATGTTAATTATGAAAAATATACACACGTTTTTAGTTCGCACACCATCATTGAAGACCCCAACCACGAACTCGTCAAGTGTTTTCAAAACAAGAACATCGCAATGAATAAGTAGCCAAATTTTGGGATTACAGAAATCTGCAATACCGGCAACTCTTTGAAGCAAAACTTTCAAAGAATCCTAAAATCGTCTCGTTTGGATTGGTTTATTGTTAGTATTTTGGTTTAAAATTGTTGATAGTTTTTAAGATTGCGTCGGTATTGTGCCACTACCGCTACCTGCCACACCGGCAAATTTTAAAAGGCGAAATTTTCGACCGCTTCATTGTTAACTTACGAATTACGAGTCGGTTTTAAAAACTATCATTGTTTTGGGTTTACAGTTTCCTGTAATATCTACATTTTTTTAATTTAAAACGATTTTATTTCTCTTAATTGGTTTAAAGGATTAAAAAATTGCACAGTTTTCATCGATTTATTGTTAATATTGCCTGTTGGAACTGAAATTATCGATTTTTGTCGAACATTGCGTCGATATTGTACCACTACAGATACCTACAATACCGGTCAATTTTGAAAAAAATAGTTTTTTGATCGCTTCATTGTTAACTTACGAATCACGAGTCGTTTTTAAAAACTATCATTGTCTTGGGTTTACAGTTTCCTGTAATATCTACATTTTTTTTATTTAAAACAATTTTATTTTTCTTAATTGGTTTAAAGGATTAAAAAATTGCACAGTTTTCATCGATTTATTACTAATATTGCCTGTTAGGGCTGAAATTATCGATTATTTCAAACATTGCATCGATATGGTGCCACCATAGCTGACCGGAATACCGGTAAATTCTAAAAGAAGAAGCTTTTTGACCGCCACATTGTTAACTTACGAGTTACGAGTCGTTTTTTAAAAACTATCATTATTTTAGGTTTACAGTTTCCTGTAATATTCACATATTTTCAATGTTAAATAATTTTATTTCTCTTACTATGTTTAAAGGATTAAGAAATTGTACAGTTTCGATCGATTTATTGTTATTATTGCTTGTTTGGGCTGAATTTATTGATAACTTTCAAACATTGCGTCGGTATTGTGCCACTACAGCTGCCTGCAATACCGGTAAATTCTAAGAGATAAAGCTTTTCGACGGCTTCATTGTTAACTTTCAAGCTAGATTTTTTTTTTTAATTATAATTACTTTGGGTTTACAGTTTCCTGTAACATTTACAATTATTCATATGAAACCATTTTATTGCTCTTGCCATGTTTAAAAGATTGAGAAATTGCACCGTTTCGATTGATTTCTTGTTAATATTGCCTGTTAGGGCTGAAATTGTTGCTAATCTTCAAATATTGCGTCGGTATTGTGCCACTACAGCTACCTGCAATACCGGTAAATTTTAAAAGAGAAAGCTTTTCGATCGTTTCATTGTTTACTTACGAGTTACGAGTCGTTTTTTACAAACTATCATCATTTTGGGTTTACAGTTTCCTTTAATATCTACAATCTTTCAATGTGGAACGATTTTACTTTCCTTACTAGGTTTAAAAGATTACGAAATTGCACAGTTTCGATTAATTTAATGTTAATATTGATTGTTAGGGCTGAAATTATTGATAACTTTCAAACATTGCGTCGTTATTGTGCCACTGCAGCTACCTGTGATACCGGTAAATTCTAAGAGAGAAAGCTTTTCGACCGTTTCATTGTTAATTTAAGAGTTACGAGTCGTTTTTTAACAACTATCACTATATTAGAATTACAGTTTTCTGTAATATCAACAATTTTTTACTATAAAACAATTTTATTTCTCTTACTCGGTTTAAAGGATTAAGAAATTGCATAGTTTTGATCGATTTAATGTTATTATTGCCTGTTAGGGCTGAAATTATTGATAACTTTCAAACATTGCGTCGGTATTGTGCCACTACAACTACATGCAATACCGGTAAATTTTAAAAGAGAAAGCTTTTCGATCGTTTCATTGTTTACTTACGAGTTACGAGTCGTTTTTTACAAACTATCTTTATTTTGGGTTTACAGTTTCCTGCAATATCTACAATTCTTCAATCTAAAACGATTTTATTTCTCTTACTAGGTTTAAAACATTACAAAATTGCACAGTTTCGATCGATTTCATGTTAATATTGCCTATTAGGGCTAAGATTATCGACAATTTTCAAACATTGCGTCGGTATTGTGCCACTAAAGTAACCTGCAATTTCTCAAAATAAAAGAATTTCTATCGATTCGTTGTTAACATTGCACACTAGTTATTTCTATAACAATCACCATTATTTTAGAATTACAGTTTCCTGTAATATGTACAATTTTTCGGAGCGAAATAATTTTGGCTCCCTTGCAATTATTAAAGGTTTAGGAGATCACCCCATTTCGATGGATTTATTGTTAATATTGCCTGTTAGGGCAGAAATTATCGATAATTTTTAACCATTGCGTCGGTATTGTGCACTACAAGAACTTGCAATACCGATAAATTCTGAAATCTAAACGGTTTTGATTACTTCAATCGATTTATCGTGTTGAGGGTCAATTTTTGAGCGTTAGGATTACAGTGATCTGTAATATCGACAACAGAAAAGGCTGCAACTGCTCGAAAACGAGTAATTGTGGTTTTGTTGCTAGGTTTACGAATGAATAGGTCTTATCCTTGTTCCAGTCATTTTATTATTGACATCACAGATTTGAATTGACAGAAAATACTAAATTTTACAACCTTTCTTTTTATTACGTGGGTGCCAGATAAGTTATAAAAGAAACCGTTTTACAGCATTACAACCGCAATTGCGTCAATTAAATACGTATAATTGTTTTTTAGAGCAACCGAATCCGGATCGAGTAGGCACGAAATGACATCCAATCACTAGTTGCTCTAACAAAACTAACCCTAGTACTTAGGTAGTTGAAAAACAAAAGCTAGTATTTCAAGTATATTCAAGTAGAAACCTTACAACTAGAAATAGCATATTAAAATTGTGCTAAGTGAATAAGAATATTGACAAAGATTCAAAATCTTTTCCTACCTAATAGGAATGTTCAAGTAAATTATTTACAATATTTATAAAAATATACAGTTTTCTTTCAGCTGGGCGCGAAATTAAGTCACGTAAATTAAAAACAAAGTGCTTGCACTGAACCGACAAGCGGAAACGCGGTTTATCAACAAATATTGCACTGTTGCAACGAAAACCTGCATTCAAGCCAGTTGCGTGGCCCCAACGTTAAGTGTTGTGGGTACCACGAAACGCTTCGACAGTGTCTCGACGAGATTTATTACAATTTATTTACATTGTGCGACAGTTGCTATTTACATAATCTGTTGAAATACTATTTACAATTTTTTTAAAACTAGTTAGTGTAGTTTCACCATTTAAACTCGGGATTCATTAAATGGGAAATCGTCAGTCGAGGGGGGCCGGCCCGTCAAAATACCGCGTCGAAGCTAATCAATTTAAGCGAAAAGTTAGTAGATTTACTGCGGTTTCTCGGGGCTCCAGCCGCTGGTTGTTCGCTGGCGAAAATGGCCCGATCAACAAACAAAAATTTCATTCATTGGTAACAAGATAAAAATGCAAACTTAATAAAAATATACATTAAATGGAATGTCGTTTTTGGAAAATATGGCAACTAGTAGTGAAAATGCCCCCCTTCCTAACCCCCTCAAAACTTAACGAAATGCTAGGAGACGGTCATACAGGAAATGAGTTGTTGACACAATTGGTTGTAGACCAAATGATCACCGGAAATCCGCCTCATTTTCAACCCCTTCAAGTCTTTTTGCGTATCGATAATTTTCAATTCGATCTGAATCCCTCCTTCGTATTCCAACGATAACCGATCACTCACATCTTCGGAACTCGAACAAGTTTTTGGGGGAATTTGATCGTTAATTGTCCGTTTCACCATTTCCAATATATCAGTCGATTGCAATTTCGAACAAACATCCGACAATTCAAACTCAAACGAACCGGAATTCTTATGCAAATTACAATCGGGAACTTGAAAAAATCGACAATCACTCCCATTCGAATTACCATCTCCAGTAGCGTAATTTTCAAGTTTCAAATTTTGAAAAATCCGAAAATTCTCCGCTCCAGCATTACACAATTCGCGATTAATTTGGAATTTTTCATAACTATTATCAATTGGACGCGTCCGAATATCATTATCGAAAGCGTGACTGCTTTGAGTGTTAGAACTAGAACTGGGACTTTGATTGCCTATACTCAAACTATCATTCGAAAGGGAATCGTCGGAATAACAAGAACTTTTATCGGAATTACGTCTCAGAAAAAACTCTTCATGTCCCTCAGTATCGGGAGGTTTACTAAAAAATTTCCCACCTTCTTCGCTTTCTTGACTCGTTTTTCGACCGATCCCTTTCGTTATCGACGGCAGATTCTCGCTAGGTTCCGATATTATAAACGATGGAATTTTCGCTAATTTTTGATTATCCAAACTGTCCATCGAATCTTCTGAAGTATCGGAACCTGCCACTAACGTCACTTCGCTCCCTAACGAAACAATTTTTTATTCAAAATGGTTTGAATGCGAAATTACTCACCGAGAACGTCGGTGACGGAAATTTGGGGGTGACCCACGGTGGGTTGGTCGATTTTAGGAACGGTGTGCATGTGTGGTAATTCTTCTTGGATCATGTCCAGACCCGGACTGCCCGGATTACTGATGGGGGAGTTTGTTAAACTACGATGGTTGTGGATGTTGAGAATGTGGTGCATGTGGTGGGTTTGGTGGAGGAAATTTGGTTGAAAACCGGCCATGGTAGCCGCGTAACTAGTGTCCATTTTGTCGTCTTGTAATTGCTGGTTGCGTATCTCCAATTGCAGACTTGTAGAGGGCGTGCCTTGCGTTATAGAACCGGCACCGGTTGTATTCAAACCACTGATACCTAACCAAACCACAACAAAATTTAGTTTCACATCCTCATTTGTTGCACTTCATCTACTGAAGTAAAAAATTTCGTTGTTTTTCGTTCAATGACTTGAAAAAGATTATTAACTAAAAGTGGTCGAGTTGCAGCTTTCTGTCAAAATTCAAATATTAATTTTTTAATAGTTCCTCAACCCCTAAAGTCACGATAATTGCAAGTTTAAATCGCTCAATTAATTTATTCTAACAAAGCGCCACTAGTTACCAGTTAAAAGTGGTAGAGTTGCACCTACTAAAAGTGGTCGAGTTGCCAATTTTCTATCAAAAATTACTATTTTCAAAAATTTAACTATTTCTTGACCACCTTAAAGTTAACTTTATTGCAAATAAGAATTGCTCAGTTTGTTTATTCCAATAAACAACTAAGTAGCAACTAAAGTGGTCGAGTTGCAGCTTTTCCGTCACAATTAAAATTTTAACAGTTCCTAAGCGTCCTAAGGTTGGTCTAAATTGCTCAATTTATTTATTCTAACGAACAGCCACCAATTACCAGCTAAAGTGGTCGAGTTGCAGTTACTAAAATGGTCGAGTTGCTTTCTTTCTCAAAAATTTGAACTTTTAGTTTCTTGACGGCAACCGTACCTTGCGTGATGGACGAGATGCTCGATTGTCCCGAGGTTTGCTGGACGTACCCCCCAAAAACGGGTGACGTACTTGGACTAAGCAACGGATTAATGATAGGCGAACTAGATCCTTGATACATCGATAAATTCGGAACTTGTCCGAACAAATTTTGTTGTATGGGAGAGCTCAAATTGCTATTGGGATTCGTGCCGAAAGGCGACGTGTGCAAGGGACTATTTCCGTAACTTCTGTTGCCGCTATCATAACCACTCGTGTAACCTTCGGGAGGTAAACCAAGAGTCGGATCCCTGTTGGGGGAAAACTTTTGTAAATCGACCGGATCCGTCGTATAATATTGATGAATAGGCGAAGGACAATCCGTAATTTGATGACGTTCCGAAACCAACTGATGAATAGGAGAACCTGCGAATTTCAATATTAATAAAAATCAAAAAAACAATAAAAATTCACCAGGAATCGATCTGGGAGGACTCGATCTAGCCTGCAAACCTCTCTGTAACCTTTGACATTCCTGTTGGGGAGTCGAAGGACTTAAAGTACGGGAACTGGCGGCGGAACCTTCACTCCCCCTCCTCACAGGACTGAACCGTTCTGTCGATTTAGCTTCACGACCTAAATTACGTCACGATTACCCACAAAACCTCATTCAAACCACAACCAATTTATAAAAACAAGCACCTACCTCCACTCAATTCGGTACTAATTTTTTTTAACTAAGAAACCCTAAAACTGTACCTTGCAACTCTTGTACTGTCGGTAAATGGGGTTTGACGACGTGACGCGAATGTTTTCGTTGTGGCAAAATGGGGGGCATGTAGTTGCGCTTCATGCGAGCTTCAACTTCCATCACTAGTTCGGGTGGTATTACTAAACAACGCATGCGTATTACAAACAGCAAATTAAATTGTAATAAAATAAAAAAAAATAAAAACAACAAAATAACAAGCGAGTGTTTCGAACAACGAAAATTAGTGAACGAATTAGTTTACAACATAAAAACAAAGAAACAAAAACAATAATACAGAAATCTGTTTTAACGGTAACGGACGACAACACTGATTACCTGATTTTGTTGCTCGATAAATGTCGAAAAATTAATCGAAATTACCTGGAGGTCTCTCCATAACGGTTAATAGACCAGTTCTGCGGGTTCGTCCCCCAGTACTGCTACCTGACTGCAAGGAATGGACGTCTTCGGGGTTTGCCATAGTGTGGCGTTTCGTGTTGCCACGTCCTTGCATGTATCTGCGAGCAATATTAGAAATTTAATTGAAGGCCCTCAACTTAAAACCAGCTGGCTAACGCCTTAAAGTTGTCGAACAACTCCATTAAAGTTTCTAAATCGTAAATTGTTGAAAACGAGACAAATTTAGGGAAATTTTCGTTACAGGTTTCTGTAATTTTCGTGAAAATTTTAAATAAAATCTTAAGTAAACTAGCTAATTAGCATCCTGAAGTTGTGGAGCAATTCGACTAAAGTTTCTAAATCGTAAATAGTTGGAAACGAGATGATTTAGGGAAATTTTAGTTACAGGTTCCTGTAATTTTCGTGAAAACTTTAAATAAAATCTTCATTAAACTAGCTAACTAACACCCTTAAGTTGTGGAGCAACTCGACTAAACTTTCTAAACCGTAAATAGTTGAAACCGAGACAAATTAAAGAATTTCCGTTACAGGTTTCGGTGATTTTGGTGTGAAATTGTCGTTTTTACCTCGCCACCGCCGCCAGTTCGTCGAGGGCGGGTTGGCTGTGTTCCAACGGTTGGGTTCCAGTCCCGCTACTAAGGCTGGGATTTCCGCTGGAACTCGTCGAAATCATCGAAAGTTGTTCATGAGATCCAGGCGCTCCCCACGCCATATGCAAGTTAGCACCGCCATCTAGGGTTGAAATAATTTAATTGAAACCTCAAAATTATTAAAAAAAAAAAATACAAACCTGAAGCCCGTCTACCGAAACCGCCAGCGGCGTTCAAAACAGTTGGGGGTTTCAACAAATGAGGATCTTTGCCACCGAAATAGTGCGGATTTTGTTGACCCAAAATCGGTAAATGCAAAGGAAGATTTGTGTGGGGAAGCAACTTGGTTCCGTTAGGATCGTGTTGCGTTTGCGTCATATAATGAGTTTCGAGAACCTACAATTACGTTAATTAACTTATGACGTCACAACAATAGCAACGAAACGAAACCTGTTCATGGGCGGAATCTCCGGGACCTACGGTGTGTCGTCGGATCGTTAAATATTTATCGCTCGAAGACATACAACTGCTGTAACCTGTCGATGTTGATGGTACACTCAACGAAGAAGCATCATCAGAAGTGTCTTGATCCATTTCTTTAAACTTTATTTCAAAAATTATTTAATTTATTAAAAAAAATATCACAAAATTACCTTCTCTAAAGGTTGGGCATCACCGTCACCAACTAAATAGACCGCAGGTATCGTTGGCATAGAAACGAAAGGTGAACCGCTATCTTCCGATATACTTTCGTTAAACGATTGTCGTCTTTCTTTCGCTTCGTCTCTAATTTCTCTTAAACAATTCTCGTTGAAACTTTCACGTCGGTAATTGAAAGGTTCTTCTGTTTCGTCGGCCGCTTTCGCGGCCGATTCGTTAGCGAGATGGGTCACCAATTGTTGTTCGTTGAACGACTCGCTTCTCTCGTTGATTTTGGGCGGCCGGGTGTGCAGATAGTCAGCAGCAGAACACCTGAAACAACAATTAAAACAACCGTCGTTATCATTAGAGAAATTACATTGATCGGTAGTACAAAGAAACAAATTTCGGGCCACGATTTTGGCGAAACAGTAAGTTGAAGATTATAAGAAATTCTAGTACACTTCGGTTCATCGAGTTAATCAAGATAACAACTTAGTTTCTTAATAAAAAACACGAGAAGAGCAAATTGAGGACGCAAAAGAATTCTAGTGCAGTTTAATTCATCGATTTAGAGTTCTAGATCGTAAAAAAACCTAATTAAGTTAGAACGGACGTGCGCTAGTTGCCGGGAGAACAACTGAGACAACAAAACTAACACTTTAGAGAGTTTTAAGTACCAGAAAAGCAAATTAAGTTACGATGAGCGTTACCAGTAGAGCACCAGATACAACAAAGTTAACAATTAACAAGACCCATTGCAATTGCTAAACAAATTTCTTAATAAGTAGCACGAAAATGGGGATTCTGGCACAGAAAACTAGCGCTTAGATCGATGATTAAAAAATAGCAAGGAGAGGACGAAAAAAAACTCCAAGGCAGGTTATTCTATCGATTTAGACTTCTAAGTCGTGAAAGAAGCTAATTAAGTTTCAACGAACGTCCGTTGGTCGCCCAGCAGAACGCATGAGACAACAAAATTAGCAATTTAGAGTTTTAAGTACCAAAACAGCGAATCAAGTTACGATGGACGTTACTAGTAGAGCATCAGATACAACAAAGTTAACAATTAACAACAACCATTGCAATTACTAAACAAATTTCTTAATAAGTAGCATGAGAATGGGGATTCTGGCACAGAAACCTGGCGTTTAGAGCGATAATGATTAATAGAGGACGAAAAAAAACTCCAGTGCAACTTATTCCATCGGTTTAGACTTTTAAGTCGTGAAAGAAACTAATTGAGTTGCAACGGACGTCCGTTGGTCGCCCAACAGAACGCCCGAGACAACAAAATTAGCAATTTAGAGAGTTTTAAGTACCAAAACAGCGAATTAAGTTACGATGGACGTTACTAGTAAAGCACTAGATACAACAAAGTTAACAATTAACAACAATCATTGCAATTATTTAACAAATTTCTTGCTAAAGTAGCACGAGAATGGAGATTCTGGCACAGAAAACTGGCGTTTAGAGCGATAATGTTTGAAAAAAGCAAATAGCGGACGAAAAAGAACTCCAGTGCAGCTCATTCTATCGATTTCAATTTCTAAGTCGTGAAAGAAGCTAATTAAGTTGCAACGGAAGGCCGTTGGTCGCCGAGCAGGTCGCCGGATACAACAAAATTAGCAATTTAAAGAGTCTTAAGTACCAAAACAGCGAACTAAGTAACGATAGACGTCACTAGTAGAGCACCAAAGACAACTAAGTTAACAATCAACAACAACCATTGGAATTACTAGACAAATTTCTTAATAAGTAGCACGAGTATGGGGATTCTGGCAAAAAAAACTGGAGCTTGGGGTGATAATGATAGCAAAAAATTAAACAGAGAACGAAAAAGAACTCCAGTGCAGCTCATTCCATTGATTTCAATTTCTAAGTCATGAAAGAAGCTAATTAAGTTGCAACGAACGGCCGTTGGTCGCCCAGCACGTCCCCCGCGACCACAACATTAGCAATTTAAAGAGTTTTAAGTACCAAAACAGCAAACTAAGTAACGATAGACGTCAGTAGTAGAGCACTAAATACAACTAAGTTAACAATTAACAACAACCATTGGAATTACTAGACAAATTTCTTAATAAGTAGCACGAGAATGGGGATTCTGGCAAAAAAAACTGGCGCTTAGGGCGATAATGATAGCAAAAAAGCAAATAGAAGACGAAAAAAAACTCCAGTGCAGTTCATTCCATCGATTTCAATTTCTAAGTCGTGAAAGAAGCTAATTAAGTTGCAACGGACGTCCGTTGGTCGAACAGCAAGATGCCTGAGACAACAAAATTAGCAATTTAGACAATTTTCAGTACCAAAACAGCGAACTAAGTAACGAAAGACGTCATTAGTAGAGCACCAAATACAACAAGGTTAACAATTAACAATAACCATTGCAATTATTCAACTTTCTTAATAAGTAGCACGAGGATGGAGATTCTGGCAAAGAAAACTGGCGCTTAGAGCAATAATAATGGCAAGAAAGCAAATAGAGGATGAAAAAGAACTCCAGTGCAGCTCATTCCATCGATTTCAATTTCTAAGTCGTGAAAGAAGTTAATTAAGTTGCAACGGACGTCCGTTGGTCGAACAGTAGGATGCCTGAGACAACAAAATTAGCAATTTAGATAATTTTCAGTACCAAAACAGCGAACTAAGTAACGAAAGACGTCATTAGCAAAGCACCTAATACAACAAGGTTAACAATTAACAATAACCATTGCAATTATTCAACTTTCTTAATAAGTAGCACGAGAATGGAGATTCTGGCACAGAAAACTGGCGTTTAGAGCGATGTTTAAAAAAAACAAATAGCGGACGAAAAAGAACTCCAGTGCAGCTCATTCTATCGATTTCAATTTCTAAGTGGTGAAAGAAGCTAATTAAGTTGCAACGGACGTCCGTTGGTCGAACAGCAAGAAGCCTGAGACAACAAAATTAGCAATTTAGATAATTTTCAGTACCAAAACAGCGAATTAAGTAACGAAAGACGTCATTAGTAGAGCACCAAATACAACAAAGTTAACAATTAACAACAACCATTGCAATTATTCAAATTTCTTAATAAGTAGCACGAGAATGGAGATTCTGGCAAAGAAAACTCGCGCTTAGGGCAATAATGATGACAATAAAGCAAATAGAGGATGAAAAAGAACTCCAGTGCAGCTCATTCCATCGGATTTAATTTCTAAGTCGTGAAAGAAGCTAATTAAGTTGCAACGGACGCCCGGCAAGACGCCCGAGACAACAAAATTAGCAGTTTAAAGAGTTTTAAGTACCAAAACAGCGAATTAAGTAACGATAGACGTCACTAGTAGACAAATTTCTTAATAAGATGTACAAAAAACAGACACTTAGGGCGACAATGACTGAAAAAAGCGAATAGAGGGCGTAAAGAACTCTAGTGCAAGTTATTCCATCGATTTAGACTTGTCTCGTTCTATACTTGAGGTCCTTATCGATGATGAAAATCGTGATGCTGACCTGACGTCGGCTTCGACGCGCCTCTGCTGCGATATCTTCGATTGGAAGTTGATTGTGCGCTGGTGGAGTTTGTCGAGAAGTAAATTGTAGATGGCGTGGATGTGGTCGAAAGTGTTGTTCTTCAGTGACTGCAGGACCATGTTTTGGTTGAGGTTGGGCAGTTGGAGCATGTGATCTATCACAGTTTTGTTAAGTTGGAGTTCGCGTTCGGGACCGGTATCAACAGGTGGCGTGTTCGACAACCAACGATGTTTAGCTATCTGAACCATCGTTAATCTTTTATCCGGATCGACCACCAACATGTGTCTTATTAAATATTCACAATCTAAAAAACATCAATTGAGTTTCTGACAAAAACTTTTCGTAACTTACCTTGCGACATAAAATATGGAATACGGAATTTTCCTTCAATCACAACGTTACGAAGGGCGGTTAGAGTTGGACCATCGAAAGGTAAAGAACCGCATACTAAAACGTACAAGACGACACCCAGACTCTGCAATTATTTTGAAATTAACAATTTTCACAAAAATTTCGTTCAATAACAAACAATTTGCCTAAATCGTCCCGTGATTTCATTTTAAACGTTTCACCTTATCAATTATTGACGTAAACGTTATTCCAAAACCTTATTTCAATACCTAATCGCACCCACTACTACAGTTGAGTTCCAAAAACTAACTAAAATGGACGTTTTACGAATCGCAATTGTTTTAGTTGCATCATTTTCGTTAAGCGCTTCAAACTTATTGAAAACCAGTCAAGAATTTATTGATAATCACTTTTTGTTTGACCAGCCTGTAGTGGTAGTGGCGAATTTCTCGAATCTCGACCCCCAATTGGACCATTTGACAACAATGCAACGTAACAAAATCTTGATAAATCCCCAATTTCGCAAGTTTCTACCCTACAAAAACTACATAATTGTATTGGAAGATTCCGCAATTATAATTGAGAATCATTGGAACAGTAGAGGTAGATTTTTGGTAATTTTGCAAAAACCCGCAACGAAAACCGAAATAAAAACAATTTTTCGAAAATTGTGGCAACGCAACATTTACAACGTTGCCGTATTAACAACAAATGGAGTCGTGACGTGGTTTCCGTACAGTAGCGGGTCGAAATGTGGAGAAACCGTCGAAATCGTGACGAACGTCACTGATTTTTTTGCTAATAAAACGAAAAATTTGAACGGTTGTCCCATTAAAATTTTGTGGAGTCCCATGGGGTTGGCTGTTAAAAACGCTTTCGATGACAATCCGGGATTCGCTATTGTTGCTGTTAATAATATTGCGAAATTTTGGAATTTCACCCCCAATTACATGGAGAATTACACGGATTTTACAACGAAAATGATTCAAAATGGCGGACCTGAAGATTTAGTTGAGATTGTAACGAAATTTCGAATCGATTTAGTCGTTATGACTTTAGGTTTTGGGACGATTTTGGAAAATTTAGAAACTAGCCAAAGTCTTTGGAGAACTAACGCATTTTTCGTTTTACCCCCAAGATCCGCCATTAGAGACGGCAGTAGTTTGTATAAAATTTTCCCAAATTCTTTGTGGTTAATATTTTTAATAACCGCAACTGTTATGGTTATAACTTGGAAATTATTGTTTTCAGACTCTATTAACAACACAATTTTTACAATAACACGTCTAACGTTTCAATGTATGGTTTCGGTTAAACCGCACGAAATTTCGTTACGTATCACAATTTTTTTCTTCGTTTTATACACAACGATTTTCAGCGCCATCTACGTGAGTCAATTGAGTAGCGTCTTAACTCATCCGAGTTACGAACCAAAAATCACCACAATCACCAATCTGGCAACAACTGGAATTCCTTTAAAATTCTACAAACCTACAGCGTTATCCCTGATTCCTCGAAGCCCCCATTTGTATTATTCAATAATGAAACAATGGAGAGACCCGGGTAAAGCGAGAACCATGCAACTATTGCAAGAATTTTTAAAACGACCCGACCACGGCATAGTAATGACAGAAACTCATCTAAGTTACCTAAAAAACCCCAACGAACTCGAAATCGTTTCGGATTATGTAAATAAACAACAAAAATTGTTCAATTAATTACAATTTTTTTAGGTGGAAACTTTTGCGATTAATTTCAATTCGCGACCGGATTTTCCCCTTCTAGACCAATTAAATTGGTGGATTTTAGAGGTGAGAGAGAAAGGTCTCATCCTTAAATGGGTGAGAGATTCTTCTGTTGATCTGAAGAAATTCGTTGTCGAAACCGAAGAAACTGGCGACATTCCGTTGAAAATCCAACACGTTTTCGGCGCTTTTGTTGTCTTAATTTCAGGTTCTGCAACTGCCATTGTGGTTCTTATCGCGGAATTGATGTTTGCTAAAATTTTTACGTCAACTCACTTTCATTGAGTAGAAATTTCAAAAGATAATACGCGACTGTTATCGTCGATTGTTTGCTTTTAAGATAGCGATTTCAAGTGATAAGTCAAACTTGTTGATTTAACAGAAATTTGTACATCAAACAGAAATTATCACAACAAACTTTAAGCTAATTGCTGATTTTAGTTGTTAAAATCGACACGTAACAGTAACGCGCTGCCATTGGTGTTACGTCACAACTACAGGCGAGCTTCAATTGTTTACGTGTAATCACCTTTATGGTTCTTTAGTTTAAACAAAAATTAGACACTACTTAGTAACGATTGTCGTGACGTCACAACTGCAGGCGAGTTTCAATTGTTACGGAATTTTTGTACAAAAACTTGACACTTAACAGTAACGCGCTGCGATTAGCGTGGCGAGTTTCAATTGTTTGTAATCGCTTGAATTGACGTTATGAAAATCCGTGATTTGTTTAAAAAAATTGTAGACTACTTAGTGACAATTGGCGTGACGTCACAACTACAGACGATTTTCGTTGTGATTTTTGGGGAGGGACTCGGCCACTCACCCAAATGTCGGCTTTAGGCCCGTCGTATTTGAGGCCTTGGAACAGTTCTGGGGCGGCGTAAGGTGGTGAACCGCACCAAGTCGACAATAGGCAACCTTCAGTGAATTGGTTGCTGAAGCCGAAATCGGCGAGCTAGAATTGGAAAAATGAAATTTTTGTTGTATTTTTTTACTTTTACTTACCTTGATATTCAAATTGTGGTCCAACAATAAGTTTTCAGCCTTTAAATCTCTATGAACTACCCCCTGAGAATGACAATAGCTTACGGCCGACACTATTTGACTAAATATCCGTTTGGCTTCGTCTTCCGACATCCGACCTTTCGCTACCAAGTGATCTAAAAATTTTTGGAAAATTTCAAACAATCGCTAGAATTTTTTGGAAATTATTACCGAAAATCTCCCCATTTGTGGCGTATTCCGTGACCATATAAATAGTTTGGTTTGTTTCCATCAGCTGATACAGCCTTGTTATATGTGGATGTCTTAGTTTCTTTAGAATGGCAGTCTCTCTGAATATTTTAGTTAAGTTTTCTTCGTCTAAAGCAGTCTTATCTATTATTTTTATGGCCACCTGTGAACAAAACAAACCAAAATTAACATATTTCCACTTAGACATAGTGGCGGCGGTGGTTTGATGGCCGCCAATAAAACATGTGGCGGTGATTTCAATTGTTTGATTGGCTTTAATTCGCAGAATTGACCCGAACAAGTCACTCCCTACCCATATTGTTCGTTATAATAACACAAATGCGAAATTATTTGCACAAACTCGTTCCGGAAACAAAAATTTAAGCCCCTCTTACCCCTAGTACGGCCCTGATTTAAAAACAAAGTCATCGAATAACAAATAAGTTGACCAAAGAAAGCCATTCCGCGACTGAATGACTCCTACGTAAAGGGTCGTAGGTCAACTCGGATTTCCATAAAGATTTCGAGACCCGCTCCACATTTTCCACCAACCCAAAGAACTCGTTTTCGAAATCACATCACAAAAGTGCAATTTTGAACCAATTATATGTTACAACGAACAAAATCGGGGATGGGGTGTATCCAAAATTGGTCTAAATAATTTTTTAAATTCTTTTGTCGAAATGTTTCGCTATATCTAGCAACAATGACCAGTTCAAGTTGTTGGGAGTCATCTACACTTCAAACAAATAACTTTAATTAAATGTCTAAAAAGGGGCGTGGTTAATTCAATCCAAATAACGTCATAGAACTATAGAAGTGACGTCACCAAAGCAATAATCGAGTCAATCGGAGTAACTGATGTTCTTAATTCTTGCTTAACGAAACTCTTAAGTAAGAACTTAAGGTAAGTTCAAACAAAGTCCGGGATGGGGTCTAGCAAAATTGATTTAATAATTTTTTAAATTCTTTTTGCCAAAACTCTTCGCTATATCTAACAACAATGACCAGTTCAAGTTGTTGAGAGTCATCTACACTTTAACAAATAACTTAAATTAAATTTCTAAAAAAGGGGCGTGGTTAATTCAATCCAAATAACGTCATAAAACTATAAAAGTGACGTCACCAAGACAATCGAGTCAATCGGAGTAACTGATGTTAATTCTTTCTTGACGAAACTCTTTAAGTACAAACTTATGGTAAGTTTCTTAAAAGGGGGCGTGGTTAATTTAAGATAAGTGACGTCATAGAATAGGAGAAATAAAATTAAGTAGAACCGAACGGAACTAAGTGGAGGCAAATTTTTTAAAGGTAAAGCAATATAAATCATTTAAGAAAAATTATTAAAGGGGAGTTTGGTGAGGAACAAGAGCGACATCAATATAATTGAATAAAGAGAAGTGTAAAAGTTTTTCGAAAATATTTTTTTGGATATTTAATTACAAATACAAATTAATACGAATCGAAGCAGCGTTTCGAGAACCATTTTTGGCATCAAGAAATTTTGGGGGCGTGGCTAAAACGAAAAATTGTGACGTCATTACTGAAACATTAAAACGCTATTAAACACAAATTTGTTGATGTCTTCTGAAAAGTAATTAAAGAACAGTTGTAGAATAAGTTCTGTAGCATTAAAAGAAACACAATAGCGACCTAACTACTCTCCCACCGATAGTTGTTCAAACAAATAAACAATAGACGTGCGCTTCAATTGTTGAAACATAAACATACTTCACACAAAACCGGGCCACTTTGTGAGAGATTCATTAAAAAATTCTAACCCACATTACGAATGAATTGCCCCGATTTTCGAAATTTCCAAAGACACTTTAGTTCCGAACCGCCCGCGTTCGCGGTTAAATCGCGAGAGGGCGCTGTTTTTTCTGGACAAATTTCGAGATTGCAGCTCAAATTTTCCGAAATTGCCCCCGTTTTCGGTCAATTCTGGTGGCAATTGGTCAACTTGTTGAAAATCGACCTAAATTGTTCGAGTAAAAGCAACAAATGAGGATCGCGCGACAAAAACAATTGCCGTTCCGGGAAACACATGACCGAAATCAATTCGCCCTTGAAATCCAATAAGAAAACAAAAACGACATAACCTACAAATATTTACATAGCGAATTAGCGTGTTGTTGCGCCAATCGCGAACCTGGTCGGGTGCGAAATCGTTGTAATTAACAAAGACACTTGCTGGTGTCAAGAATCGGGGGGGTCATAGGGTTAGAGTTTTTTCAAAATCGTTTCGATTGTTTTGGTGGTAGCGACAAAGGAACGTTGTTGGGAAAAAACAAAAGAAATGAGATTTTAGGGGAATGGGACCGATTGTCGATTGTTAAAATCTGACATTTGAGCTGTTTTGATGTCCGAATATCCTACCTTGGTCCTGGTGACGATGTGTGTGGCCAATTTGACCACGGCAAAATTTCCTTTGCCGATTGTTTTTTCTAGTTCGTAATAACCGACGCGCACTAGTTTTTCCACGGGAGACGGTTTCGCGGACATTTTCCACCGTATTTTGCTGTCAACCCGTCCACCGATTAATACCCTACAGGCTACTAGATTTTAGTACGCCGATCCGCATCTAGATCTCGCTTGTCACTTACGTCACGGTACGTCATCAGTACATTAAGGAGTGAAAGTATTTGTCAGCAACCAGTATCGCGAGTTCGAGCAACACGGGCGGCCTAAATCAACCGAAATTAAACAACGACAAAAACACAGAAAAAACAAACACTTGCGGACGACAATTAATTGAAAATCATCACAAAAATTGCGCTAAATTAAAAAGTTTTTTCGACATGAATGTACGAGTGACGCCACAACATGACGAATTCGGTCGACGCGTTTCCTTTAATTCCATTATTAAAAATCGAATTTTTTCTAAACTTCTCCCCTATAACCAGAAAGATTGCGCAAATAACTCAATACAATTTCCAACAAAAATCAAAAAGTTCAAATTTACCGCGTATCATTACCCAATCAATGCGCTTGTCCGGTGAGTAGTAAAGGTGCGATTATCATTAATAACAAAACTATTAATTAAAAACACTTTAACGTAGCAACATTTAACAATAATTTCGAATAATTTCAATTACTATTGCCGTATCGCCTAATTGTTTAAATATTGTTTTAATTCTTGTCAATTTGTTACTTTGACCGCACACATCTCTAATCAGGACTGCCACTTGTCATTAATGACAACAACATCAATTTGGGATATTTTACGAATTCCTTATCAGTACGACCGTAATTACAATGAAGCGATAACCGCATAATCGTTACTTTGGTCCATTTCCAGTTTCCAGTCGCCAGTCACTAGTCGACGTTGCTTGTTAAAGGGTGAGTCGAGAAACGCCACGTTTTCAAGGTTATGTTTGTGTCTTTTCCAGTTTTCTCCCTTATTTATGTTGAATTTCGTCTGCTGTAACTTGAGAATTATCAAAAGACACCTCATGATGAATCTACATAACCGAGACATCCCATGGGGGGTGCGATTTCTACAGAAATTTACCGACAAGTGTTGTCCACGATTACATTTTAATAGAGAATTTTGGTACGTTATTGACTGTTTAAATATTTTTTAACGTTAATTTTTGTTTCAGTTACCGCACCAGTATTGTGGTTTTAACTTATATCGCTTACATGTGCTACCATTTGTCACGAAAACCGATTTCGGTTGTTAAAGCCGTCTTACATAGAAACTGCAGCAGTTTGCCGCCACCTACCGATATTGATCCCAACAACAAAGACAATTGGTGCGATTGGGCCCCTTTCAGTCAGTACTAACCGTTTTTGTTTCAATTAAAACAATTTTTTTTTTAGATGGAACCGACGCAAATGCCTCGCAAATGTTGGGAGAATTAGACTCTTCGTTTCTTTTCTCCTACGCTGCTGCTATGTTCATTTCGGGATTTATCGCGGAAAGAGTCAATTTACGGTACTTTTTAAGCTTAGGGATGTTGATGTCGGGTGTTTTTAGCTACTTGTTTGGAATCGCGAAGAGCTACAACATCCATAATATGAGTTATTACGTGTTTGTGCAGGTAATTTGTTTATTTGCTTGAATTGTGTCGATTTCGTTACAATTTTTTCCGATTTTTATTCACCTTGTGTTTGTTTCAAGGGTCTGGCGGGAATCGCACAGACCACCGGATGGCCTGGAGTTGTCACAGTAATGAGTAACTGGTTCGGGAAGAAGAAGAGAGGGTTGATCTTCGGATTGTGGAATTCGCATACCAGTATTGGAAACATCCTTGGTAGGTCCTCCAGTGAATTTTGATTACCAAAGGCGCTGCAGGGATTTATTGTGTAATTTTTTCAATTTTGATGGCCACACTGATGACATTGTCTCTTTACTGTGTTACTGAAAATTTCTATTTAAAAAACTTTTCGATTTTTTTTTAATTAAGTTACAACCGGAGAACGGTTACTCAAGCCAAAGTCGAGAGTTTAAAAAGAAATTGCAGGATTCAAGCCACTTTTCATTTCCGGTTTAACCGAAATTTGTCGCAATTCGGTCCCTTTACTTGGAAATCTTTCGAAATTTCATCAGAGAAACTGACAGGAGACCGGAAAGGGGTCTAATAGGCAAATAGACAGTTAAAACCAAGTTCGAGGCGCGTCGCCGTTTCGGTTTAACCGAAATCGTTGGTGATTTCGTTAAATTCGGCCAAAATGTCTGGAAAAAAATCGGTTAAACCGTTTTCTTGTCTCAGGTTCCTTGATAGCGGCCGAATACGTTGAAACCGATTGGTCCCGTTCGTTCATCATGCCCGGTTTAATAATTGGAATCGCCGGGTTCGTTCTGTTTTTGTTTCTGGTGGTTAATCCCGGCGACGTGGGGTGCACCACCTCCGAACCGGAAGAACCCACACCGAACACAGTGGTAAGTATCCGAAATTCGTAGCATCATTTTGTTTAATTTCAACGGATAATTTCATTTATCTTAGCGACACTACAGAAAACTCGAAAATAGAGTCGCCAACACCGACAGTCTATCTCGAGTCAGTTCGGAAACGGACGACACCGACATAATTTTAGGGGAAGAAGTGAGTTGGTTCATTTTGCAACGCTTCCGATTTTTCAGTTTCGCTATTTACTTTTAATCAATTACAATTCTAGGCGTCTTCAATTCAAAACGTTCAATATTTGAGTTCAGACGAATTTGTAAGTGCATGATAATATACCGCTCTGTTGCTTTGTTTTTGTTGCTTACGTTACTGCGCTATGCTCGATGGGTGGTGGAATTTACAATTTTTTTTTTAAATTTTAACAAACAAATCTTTTGCAGGAAGTACAAAGAAGACTTTCCGAAAGATCGCTTCTATTACCGAATTCACCCCACCGGAATCGCGAGGTGGCAATCGGTTTTTTGGGTGCTTGCCGGATACCGGGTGTTATCGAATTTTCACTTTCTCTATTCTTTTCCAAACTAGTCAGTTACACGTTCCTCTATTGGCTGCCGCTTTACGTTAACGCTTCAAGTGAGTCGTAGAATATTTTCGATTATTATTTTCTAACCAATCGAATTGCAGCCACAATGGGGGCGACTTTAAGCGCTGATTTATCAACTCTTTTCGATGTTGGAGGAATTTTAGGCGCTATCGCAGCCGGTGTTATCAGCGACCAAACCGAAATGCCTGCCACAACTTGCGTCGCCATGTTAGCACTTTCCGCCCCTTTGGTAATTTTTTTTAATTTTTTGAGTTAATATTCAATTTTGTTTGTTTCAGATGTTTATTTATCAAGCTTTCAGTTCTGTGGATCTCGCTCTCAATATGGTTCTTCTAATAATCGTTGGATTGTTAGTGAACGGACCTTACGCTTTGATTACGACGGCGGTTTCAGCGGAATTAGGTACTCATTCGTCTCTTGAAGGCAATTCGAAAGCTTTAGCAACAGTCACTGCCATAATCGACGGTACCGGGTCTATAGGTAAATAGTGACGTCACTTTAACAATTTAATTGATTGAAAAAAATTTCAACAGGTGCCGCTGTTGGTCCTCTACTTGCCGGTTTCGTTTCGAACTATGGATGGCGTAACGTTTTTATAATGTTGATAATTTCCGATATTTTAGCTTTAATTTTATTGTTACGTTTAACTAAACATGAAATTCGCAGGTGTAGAAGTACGCGTCGCGAACCACGTATCGAGTAGTTCTGGAAAATTCCGTTAAAATGTGATAGTTGAAGCGTAAAGGCCGCAACGCTTCAACCCAAAGTCTTTCATAGTTACCACGTGACTTGTGAGATTATTTCGACTCAATTTAATTTTTTTTAGTTTATTTTTACAACTGAAACCAATTTTTAAATTTAAAAATTCACGTAATTATTAAATCAATTTTTTAAACGTACCAAAATCGAATTCCAGAACAACTCTATGCGTAGAATCGCTCCAAAAAAAATTTTTATTGGATCTAGAAGAATTTTAATTGTGATACTGACCGACAGAGGGCGCAACTGTTTTAGTATTTAACAAGTATTGTTTCGGTTGATACAAGAGGGTACAATTTAGTTCCATATATGTAATTTTAACTATTTATTACAAAATTATAATCAAATTAATATTTCGACTATACAACTTAAAAATATATTTTTTTCAAAAAATTATTCACAATAATCTGAATCCTCTTCGTCTTCCTCGACAAAATCGGGATCATCTTCTTCAGGTTTTGGGGATTTAACGATTTCGTTTGCGGATTTTTGATGGAAAACAAACGAAATATATTTAGAAATATCCCAAATTTGTTTCAAAACCTGCAAAATTCGTTTAACTTCCCGCAAATTACGACAATTATTTTTACCATATCGGCGAGTCCCTTTTTGTCCCAAGAATGGTACCAATTGGACAAATCTGACGTGCAATCGGCTTCTTCGGGGGGGTTTTTGATAGGAATTTTGTTGAGACAACGTTTACACTTTAATCGCGCATGCGTGTCAGATTCAGTATCTTCAAGAACGAAGAGTTCGCGAAGTTCCGCTACGCTGAAATGACGGGCAGTTTCTTCGTTATTGTCCACAACAGTCGAACTCAACGCCTTCTTATGGGCTTGACGCTGGAAGATCTTCTCTTCAATCGAACCGGCCTGCACGACCAATTACAAAATTTTAGCCACATCACAAAAACCGGTTATAACCGGAAATTAAGTTATTTTTAAAAAACTATATTTAGAATTTTCTTAATTTCGGTGTAACCGAAACGGTTTCGTAGCTATTTCTGTTAACGTTTTCTTGACTAGCGAAAATTATTTAACCACAAAACCAATTTTTTGGTAGCTTTAAAGCGTTTTCGCTTCCGGTTTAACCGCAAAACTACGACTCGATTTTATAGAAACTTTAGCGATGCGAACTAATTCGGTTATAACTTGAGGTCGCCAAGTCGGGTTTTTGCAATTCCCGCCTGAAGCGCCACCTGTTGTAGGTTTGTGAAGCGATTTGGAGACTTACCGCTAAAAACCTGTAGATGTAGCAAGGTTTTTGTTGTCCGTCTCTCCATATTCTCGCCATAGCTTGATCGTCGTTGGCCGGGTTCCAGTCGGGATCGAACATAATCAATCGATTTGCTCCAATCAAATTCAAGCCGCAACCTCCCGCTTTTGAACTTAACATAAAAATAAACTCCCGCGATTCAGGATCGTTGAAACTAGCAACAACTTTAGCCCTCCTCTTGATACTCATTGTACCGTCCAATCGAACATATATATATCCTCTCTTTCTACATAATTTTTCGAATAAATCGAGAGTTTGGGTGTAATTCGAAACTAAAACTATCTTATCGTTATAATTTGCTTTTAAATTAGCTAATAAACAGTCGAGAAGCATAACTTTGCCGGATAATTCAGGCATTACGTCTCTATCGTTGTGGTTGGGTGGGAGAAGTTGACGGGCGTTTTCGAAACCTTCGCTGCCTTCCACGATTTTGTCCAAAATTAAATCGGGATGGTTACAAAGTTTTTTTAAAGTCGTTATACTAGCTAAAGTACTTAGAGAGGCTTTAACTTCGACGTTACCCGCAACTGTTTTTCGAATACCTTCAGAATTGATGTAATTTAAATAAATTTGTTTTTGAATCGCTGTCAATTGGCAAATTATAATCATTTCGAATTTGACTGGCAAATATTTCGTTAACAAATTCGAAGTGCGACGAATCAAACATCTATTAACTAAACTCGAAAGTTCTTGGAGACACTCGACCGCCCTCTGACGTTCTTTATCGGAAGCGGTAGAATCTTGACCTAAAAACAGATTTCTGTAATTTAAATCCCGTTTTTGATATCAGTTTCGATACCTCTCAATATGTGGTTTTCGAATTTTCGTTTGAAATCTTGGGCGCTACCTAAAAGTCCTTCGTTGACGAAATGGATGAGACTGAAGTATTCGAGAAGATCGTTTTGAATCGGGGTACCGCTCAAAAGTACGCGTCGTTTCGCTTTCAGTCCCATTAAAGCTCGATAGGTTTGATTTTCGCAATTTTTAAGACGATGACCTTCGTCACATAGAACCAAACCGATTTCGCTACTATGCAAAATGTCGGCGTGAATCCGAAACGTTTCATATGAAATTATTAGGACCGGAATCGCGGTCCGGCCCTGACCTCGCATGAATTGATTGAGTTTTTTTTTAGCGTCTGGACCTCCGTCCATTATCATCGAACTCAAACGACCCTTCAACCACTAAAATCGAAATCCTTCAAGTTCAAAAAATTCCATCAACTATTTGCAGAATTTCTGATGAACGGTTGTGCAACCCAAAAACTTTTTCGACGCCCTTTACCTTATCGATTTCGTTGCTCCAATTCTTGACCAAAGAACTGGGACAAACTATAATTCCCTTGTCGATTGTTGGCTTGCATTCGGGCCCTTGCCTCACTAACGACCACAACAAAGTGATGCATTGCAACGTTTTTCCTAATCCCATCTCGTCCGCCATTATGCAGCCGAAAGATCCGGGAATTTGGACGCCAGTGACGCAATCGTACATAAATTTAACTCCCTGGTTTTGAGTAAAAAAATTAGAAATAAAATCGGGTAATTTACGCATGCGCAGTCAGGTTCGCCTGTAGATATCAAGTCGCCAAACAAATGGCGACAGCCACTCGGTTTACGTCGTTACCATAGCAACCTTTAGTTGATGGTCCATAAACAACTGAATCACGCTTGCGCAATTGCTGATTCACGACTCAGTTGCTATAGAAACATCGCAAAATAAATGGCGAATTTACGCGATTACCATAGCAACCCTTAGTGGCGAGTCCATAAACAACTGAATTGTGGTTGCGCAGTTGTTGATTCACGACGCGACTTAGAGTTGCTATGGAAGCCTCCCAAACAAATGGAGAATTTGCGCGATTACCACAGCAACCCTTAGTGGCGAGTCAATAAACAACTGAATTGTGGTTGCGCAGTTGCTGATTCACCACTCAGTTGCAAATTTCCCGAAATAAATGGCAATTTTGCGTGATTACCATAGCAACTTTCGGTTGCGTGTCTCTAAGCAAGTGAATTACGCATGCGCAGTTGTGAAAATTTTCAAAACTTTACAGGGCGCGTTACCTCGCGTTGATGGGGCCTCAGAATGTTGGCCAACATTGGATCGACCACTACGTGCACCAGGGCGGGACTAAAATTTTTTAATTAAATTATTAAAATAAAATAGCAACTACCGACCCGTCTCCCTTTAGTTTGTCATGTTGTGAAACTTCAGGCGGTTCATACAGAACTAAAGCGTTGGGCATGTTGGGGTCGTATAAGGCACGTCGCGGTTTGGCTCGTCGAATCCCTAAATTTCTAGTAGAATGAGAACCTTCGTAGTTCGGAATTGGACACTTGAAGGGTTTTGATAATTTTTTAATAATATCTTCCTGAAAATTTTGAGGTAAACTCCATAAAATTAATAAAACGTCTTACGTGATCGCTGACGTAAACGACGATTTGGTTGTTGATTTCTTTGAGACGTGACCGCAGTTTTGGTGGTGTTTCTTTCGAATTTGAAGAGTCTCTAGGACGTTTCATTGCAGGTACGACAGCTCTATTCGGTGAATCTTTTCGCGCCATCATTTGGCTAGGGGCGAGACTTCGACGCTTCAATTAATAATTAGTAAAATCAAAATAGAATTCAATTAACTCACCATTATGTTTTTTAAAAAATTAATAACCAATTTAAGTTTCTTCTTGAAGTTATTTGAGGTTATGTAGTAAAGCGCGAAATGTCAGTTGATAATTTTAAATTTTTAGAACTTGACGACGCGAAAATTCCTGTTAAATCATCAAACAACAACCAACTAATTTCGAAAAATTTTTCGCTATAACTTCTTTCGAAAATAAGCTAGAAAATCGCGTTTAAGTAGTTGAATTGATAATTTAATTACGAGAAATTTTGATTTCAAGAAACTTGACGCGACGAAAATCACTAAACATTGACAGTTGTCCAAATAATTTTGAGGTTATCGCCCCCTTTATAACAAATTTCGCTTTAATTTCTTCAAATAATGGATTTATCGAAAATGCCTAACGATAAAAAACTCAACTTATGTCGCTGGTACTTTAGAGGTAAATAATTAGTTAAAATTTTCGTTTTTTAAAAAAATTAATTTTAGCTGGAATCGCTTTTTTGCCGTTCATTTGGACTGTAAACGCTATTTGGTTCTTTAACGAAGCGTTTCGGAAACCTTATTTCGAAGAACAGAAGCAAATTAGGAAATGTAAGTTGTCAAAATTTCAATTAAACGAAACCTAATTTTGGAATTCTAGACGTTATTTTCTCCGCCTTTGGTTCCTCGATCTGGCTCGTATTACTAGTAACGTGGGTGACAGTATTCCAGATTAACAGAGCTAGTTGGGGCGAATTTGCAGATCAAATATCCTTCATCATACCCTTAGGGTCTCCATAATTCTATTCCAGAGCCCCTTATCTACATGTTAACGTATCCTAATAAGTCCGGGAATATAGCTTTCAACTCCTAGAATCTTATTTCCTAGTATAACCAATTTTTATCCCGTTTTTCAGGAATTTAAATTCATAAAACTCAAAGTGGTTTGAATGATTCAAAAATAGAAATTGAATAAACACTCGAAAATTAAGCCAATTTTTGTAAATATTGAAACAGTTACCCAAGTGTAACGTTGGGAAGTTGTAAAATTAAAATAGTTTAGTGGTTTGAATGCTGCCATTCATTTGACAACAATAGAAATGATTGTTCCAAGATTATTCTACTTACCAAGTCATAAATGCGTCAACAATATTAAGATGTCTCTTATCCTTAGTGTTATCTCGTATTTATTTTATCTATAACCTATTTGTTTTAAGTTTATCTATCAAACACTAATAACTAAATCGTCACAGCTTCATTAACTAATTTTTTATAACACTTTGAGCCGTTATTTTCTAAATTCAAGTCATATGTGGGGGCTGCAGTCTAAACGCTGCGTTACAGTTGAGATTAACTGTATTTTTGTACACTACAAGTATTTTTTTTATCTAAAAAACAATAAAATTATTTAACAAAAATTATTGAGTCTCCTTATCCAGACTATCGAGGAATGCGCTGCAAGATCTCATACATTGTTGGAAACACCTCTCGAATCCTTCAGAACCAGAATCCTGAAACGTCCAAAATTAGTTTAGTTATTTCCCAATCGAAACCAATTTACATAATAAGGATCTTTAATAATTCTTTCTCCTTGGGGATCGAAATCGCCCAACAAAAGGATTTTAGCTCTACAATTTTGGGGGGCGTCATTCTTCAAACCGCTAATATTATTCATGTCCATTCCAAAAATAAAATCAAACGTTGTAAAATCTTCATTTTCTATCTAGAAATTATCGTTAAAAAAGTGAGGAGAATTTAAAGAAAATTACTTGTCGAGCCCGGTTATTGTATTGAATATTGTTATGGGCTAAAGTGGCTCGGGCACGAGAATCGGGTAAACTACCCGAATGCCAACCCCCTAAGCCGGCACTGTCGACATGCCATTGGTCCCCTACACCCCTTTCTTTGATTAAATGTAAAAAAACCGCTTCCGCTATCGGGGAACGACAAATATTGCCTGAAATTAAATGTCAAAAAGAGAAAGTAAAAAATTGCGCAAATACCCAAGCAAACGAAGAGAGCTTTCCGAGGTTCTGACATTTTAATTGAAAATTACTACCAAAAAAAGTGAGGTTAAGTTAATTGTCAAAGGAATATTGATAATCAAGGCGCAGGCGCCGAAGTATTAGTCAAAAAACTTCTGAAATTATTATAATTGTTAAGTTAAAGTTAATTTGTTCCAATTTACAATTGGTTAATTATCAATAAATAATTGCGGTTTTTAAATGCTAAGCAGGTTTTAAATTTCCGTTAATTGGTTGTGAAAGTTGTTGGATGGATCGCGTTTTGAATTGCGTTGTAGTAGAAGTTTTATGCGATCGATTGTTTTGTGTCACAACACAACAAGAAAAGTTTGGCTTATAATCAAAGTATCGAGTCAAATTTGTGGTGAAAAAAACCTCAAAAAATGAAGTTCCAATACAAGGAAGAACATCCATTCGAAAAAAGGAAGTCCGAGGGTGAGAAAATCAGAAGGAAATATCCAGATCGAGTTCCAGTAAGTGACATTACGTTGCGAATTATTTGTTATTGACAAAGAAATTGCGTATTAAGCTTTTTCGTCGCGTATTTCGAAAAACTGACGATTTTTCAATAATTTCGACTCCTAGTTACATAAAGAGACAAAGTCGCAAGATGGTTCTTGTTCCGTTGTTTTCCCCCTAGGAGTATTTACAGGAAGATGGCGTAGGTGCGGAAGAAGGTCAATCGTCGTGATTCATTTGTTTCGTAATGTTGCAGTAATTAGCGATAGGTAAGGGCTGAAAATCGATTCATTCACCCCCAAAAATTTACATAAATCGAAAGGATTCAGGTAATTTGAGTTAGTTTCGAAATTTTTAGAAATCACTCTGTATAAACGAGTTTCGTCATTGTTGGCTTTCCTTCATTTTCTTTACGCACTGTTCCTTGGCAATGTTTATTCGTTTTTATGACGAAAATATCTAGAGACCAATGCTGCCAACTCAGCTGTTCTTCTCAAAAGTTGTTTTGATTTTGCAAACGACCAATAAGGGAAGGTCACTGGGACAGTCACGGCTAATTACCAAAGTGACCTTAAAATTTCAACTTTTTTACTAGTTGTCAAGTGAGGAATGTGAATTTGACGTATAAATGTTTATTTTGATAAACAAGAACAATGAACATTGTAATCAAAATATGAAATTGTTTTGGTACTGCAACTCGATTTTACGCCTGAAACCGCACAAGTGTCAAATTTTACGCCTCCTTGATACCTACTTCGAATTGTTTTGTTTTTAATGTCACTTTGACATTTAATTGACAATTAGTTAATGACAGTTAATGAAACCAAACAAATGAACGCAGCAACTTATCTCATTAGTGACTGCTGTAGAAAAACTTAACTGTCAAAAATGTTTTTTCTTGTATTAGTTCGAAATTAACGTCGAAATTGTTTTTTTTTTAAATGTCATTTTGGCTGTCAATCGACGTAACGAAACAAAGAAACGTAGCGACACAAAGAATCTCTTTAATAGAGAAACTTAAATGTTAAAAATATTTTTTCTTGTATTAGTTCAAAATTGACGTCGAAATTGTTTTTTTAAATGTCATTTTGGCTGTCAATCGACGTAACGAAACAAAGGAACGTAGCGACACAAAGAATCTCTTTAATAGAGAAAGTTAACTGTCAAAAATATTTTTTCTTGTATTAGTTCAAAATTGACGTCGAAATTGTTTTTTTTAATGTCATTTTGGTTGTCAATCGACCCAACGAAACAAAGGAACGTAGCGACACACAGAATCTCATTAATGACTGCTGTAGAAAAACTTAACTGTCAAAAATAAATTTTATTTCTATTAGTTTAATATTTACGTCAAAGTTGTTTTTGTTTTCAAATCCTACTTTGACAGTTAATTGACAATTGGTGACAGCTAAATTGCTCAACATTAACAATCAAATAAAGGAACGCAGTTTCAAAAAGAATCGTCTACTGTAGAGAATTAACTGTCAAAAATAGCCAATTTGACACTTAAAACTGCAATACCAATAATGGAAACTAAAAAATGTTTTTTATCAGTTATGTGAGTAGGCGTCGCATTGTTCAGTAACAGTTGTCATAAAGGGAACTTCTTTATCTTAATGTTGGTCGACTTATCTCTGCGTAAAGTTGTTTGTCTTTGATTTTGGTGGTAGCCGAATGTAAGTGTCGCCGATGACGTCACGATGGCAAACTTCAATTTTATTTCGTTTGACAGGTAATTGTGGAACGGGCACCCAAGGCCCGCATTGGTGAACTCGACAAGAAGAAGTACCTCGTTCCCTCAGATTTGACCGTTGGTCAATTCTACTTCTTAATAAGAAAGAGGATTCACTTGCGACCCGAAGATGCACTTTTCTTTTTCGTTAACAACGTCATTCCACCCACATCGGCAACAATGGGTTCCCTCTACCAAGTGAGTTTTCAATTATTTTCAACAATTAAAAAAGTGTCGCCGAATTTTTCTAATAATTTGTTTATAGGAACATCACGAAGAGGATTTCTTTCTCTACATCGCCTATTCTGATGAAAATGTTTACGGTGACGAACCTTAATTTGGCGAATGACAGTGATTTTTATATGTTTCAAAGAGAATTTCAATAAAGGAAAACAAACTTCAATGGATTATTACATTTATTTTATAATTATTACTGTACTATGTGGCATTCAATGCTAATATGTGTGATAGCTATAATCCTTTCAATCTTGTTATTATTATTTAACTCTAAGGTTTCACTGGATGATAGATTTTTGTTTTAGATTCTAAGTTGCGGTGTTGCCGCATCAATGATGAACGGGTTTCGTCAAAAATTTTCTATTTTTTTGCGATATTAAATTTCTGATGAAATTATTTATGCTACCTAGTTTAATGTAGTTATAATAATAAAATAATGTAAACAACAGCGCTTGTGTTCGAAACTGACAAACCCAATCTGTCCATTCAATAGAATCCCAATCGTTTTTGACATAACCAAAGTTTCTGCAATTTATAAAAAAATTAATAATTGTCGTTCTCAACTTGTCATGTATCGCAGCGCTATGACGCAACTACCATGTAACCGTAGTGGCGCAAGCGCGTTATGGCGGTAGCGCCGTCATAATCTGTCAAATGTCACAAATCTGTCAAAGACGCTGTTGTGGTCCGGAGGTGTGGTTGATCGTTTTAGATAAAAACTTGGGTGTTTTCTCAATTTAGAGGAATGTCGGCGACGCTCCGGCCCTATTTAACGGCGGTCCGTCACACTTTAACGGCCGCCATGTGTTTGGAAAACTTCTCGTCTCAAGTGGTGGAACGCCACAATAAACCGGAAGTTGAGGTTAGATCGAACAAGGAGCTCCTTCTTACCCCCGTTGTGATATCCCGTAACGAAAAGGAGAAAGTTTTCATAGAAACGTCAGTGAATTCGGTACGTGTCAGCATAGCTGTCAAACAAGCAGACGAGATCGAGAAGATTCTATGCAAGAAATTCATGAGGTTCATGATGATGCGAGCGGAAAACTTTATAGTATTGAGGCGAAAACCGGTGGAAGGATACGATATTAGTTTTCTAATTACCAATTTTCACACGGAACAGATGTTCAAGCATAAATTAGTTGATTTCGTTATACATTTTATGGAAGAAATCGACAAGGAAGTGTCTGAAATGAAACTGGCAGTCAACGCAAGAGCTCGGATAGTTTCTGAAGAGTTCCTGAAACGGTTTTAGTATAGTTGTTGCAATAATTTGGTGATGAAGCGATATTGTAAATACATTTACATTACTTTCACTTACCCCAAATCGACAGAAATTATTTATTGTCATAGTTGGAAACCTCCACTGTATGCAGAACCACAATTTTAAAAACCTAATCATATTTTTATCATCATTATATTAGTTTTACATTGTTTTCACAATAAAAACATTTTTATTACTACAAAACTTGACTTAATTACTAAACGTTACCGACAACATTCTAAAATATTCTCAATAATTGAACAATGTGCCCCAAAATTACAGAAAGCTGTAATAGTTTCACGAAATTTCGCGAGATGTCGCTAAATTTCAAAAAATTCACGCAATTCAGTAACAAATCCAATTACGTTCCGAATTTGTTAGAAAAAGACCTAAAACGAGTCAAGATTTCCAAAAAATGCGTCAAAATTGGAATTTGAAAGTTTTCGATTTTTTAACGCGCAATTCTGGCGCGCATTCGCTGACGGCAGCGCCTCTAGCGGTGAATTAATTAATTAGTCAATCCCTGGTTTCGTTTTACGTTGACGATGTTGGGAGCTGTAGCAAGAGCCGGATCCAGCCTTTTGGCTGGAAAAACTGTCGAGAAACTCGGTGCTGAATCCCTAAAAGCCGCTGCAGTTTACAACAGTTCAAGTAAGTTTTAATTCGGCGATTTTTGGCCCGAAATTGTGGCGACTTCGGTGACCGGGTGGTGACTGAAATCGCCCAATTTTCGCTTTAATTACGCAATTTTTGCCTAATTTTGATCAAATCGGAGTTGATTGAACTGATTTGGGGGTTTTGGGGCCGAAATTTGGGATGGTTTAGTGAAAAAATGTGATTTATTAGGTTACGTAAGCTACGTCAAACGCCATTTTGATCTTACGTAAAGTGACCCTATAAAGTCGAGTTAATTTTTTTTTGGGGGAATTATAGGCAGAGGATACGCCGCCAAAGCTGAAGCCGCCGGGAAAAGCAGCGGTAAAGTTGTTGCTGTCATCGGTGCCGTCGTCGATGTCCAGTTTGAAGGAAATCTACCCCCCATTCTCAATGCTCTCGAAGTCCAGAACCGCTCCCCCAGATTGGTGCTCGAGGTACCTCCCCGTTTTTACTCGTATTTCCCAAATTTGATACTTCAATGATCAAAATTTTGTCCTAGCAACGAAACAAATTAACGTTGTTACCAACAAATTGTGTGCCCCTCCCCCCCCCCTGATTTTATATTAATTTAAATATTTTTTAATACGCCTCAATATTGGCAAAAACCCAAAATCGTGGTCCACTTAACCAACAATGACAATTGTCAACGTTATTTTGGGACTAATTATAAATTTTGACCAATTTTGGTTTGAAAACATACCAGCAATAACTTACGTGCTGCCATCTAGGCGAAAACGCCCCGAAACTTTTCCCGTCCTAATAGTTGCCGCACCTGTAAAGATTTCTGATTGAAGTGTTGATTTTCGGGGTTTAGGTCGCCCAACATTTGGGTGAGAGCACCGTCCGTACCATCGCTATGGACGGTACCGAGGGTCTTGTCCGCGGCCAACCCGTCAACGATACCGGCTTTCCGATCCGTATCCCTGTAGGTGCTGAAACTTTAGGTCGTATCATCAACGTAATCGGCGAACCAATCGACGAGAGAGGTCCAGTACCTACCGACAAACTCGCCGCTATTCACGCTGAAGCTCCCGAATTCGTTGAGATGAGTGTTGAACAAGAAATTTTGGCTACCGGTATTAAAGTAGTCGATTTGTTGGCACCTTATGTGAAAGGTGGTAAAATCGGTTTGTTCGGTGGTGCCGGTGTTGGCAAAACTGTATTGATCATGGAATTGATCAATAATGTTGCTAAAGCTCACGGCGGTTATTCCGTATTTGCTGGTGTTGGAGAAAGGACCCGTGAAGGTAACGATTTGTATCATGAGATGATCGAATCTGGAGTCATTTCGTTGAAAGATAAAACGTCGAAAGTGGCGTTGGTATACGGACAAATGAACGAACCTCCAGGCGCACGCGCACGTGTCGCTTTAACCGGTTTAACTGTAGCCGAGTATTTCCGTGATCAGGAAGGACAAGACGTGCTGCTTTTCATTGACAACATTTTCAGGTGGGTACATCGCAACCCCACAAACCCTCCCACTTTTTTCCCTTTACCTTGTAATAAAATAAAAACTTTCGTTTTCGATTTTTTTCTCCGTTGATGGTTTGAATGATATCATTTAGGAGGTAGCAGAAGAGCTGTTGAAGCCTTTGTGGTTTGAATAATAACGCTTGGAAGGTAATTAACTATTTGAGTGCCCATTCCTTATTCCAAAATAATAAAAAAAAAATATTTCTCAATTCTTATTCGTTTTGGTGGTTTGAATGATTTTGACATTTCTAACATTTGAAATAATACCGAAATAGAAATGTTAAGGTCTTAGTGGCTTGAATGACGAGCTTTTAGAGTACCGATACAATCATTAAAGTCTCTGTGGTTTGAATGATGACGTTTGGGGTAGCGATACAGTTACTATAGTCTTAGTGGCTTGAATGATGTCATTTAGGAGGTAGCTGTGGAGCCGTTAAAGTCTTGGTGGTTTAAATATTAACGCTTAGAAGGTAATTAGCCCTTTGAGTGTCTTATTCCTTAATAAAAAAAATAATTTTGTTTGTCTTAATTCTTATTCTTCTTGGTGGTTTGAATGATTTTGACATTTTTAACATTTGAAATAATACCGAAATAGAAATGTTAAGGTCTTAGTGGCTTGAATGACGAGCCTTTAGAATACCGATACAATCATTAAAGTCTCTGTGGTTTGAATGATGACGTTTGGGGTAGCGATACAGTTACTATAGTCTTAGTGGCTTGAATGATGTCATTTAGGAGGTAGCGATGGAGCCGTTAAAGTCTTGGTGGTGTGACTATTAACGCTTAGAAGGTAATTAGCCCTTTGAGTGTCTTATTCCTTAACAATATTTTTTTTTTTGTCTTAATTCTTATTCTCTTGGTGGTTTGAATGATTTTAAAATTTTTAACATTTAAAGTAATACTGAGATAGAAATGTTAAGATCTTAGTGGCTTGGATGACGAGCCCTTAGAATACCGATACAATTAGGAAAGTCTCTGTGGTTTGAATGATGACGTTCCGTGTAGCGATACAGTTATTAAAGTCTTAGTGGCTTGAATGATGTCATTTATGAGGTAGCAGTAGAGCCGTTTTGGTGGTTTGAATAATAACACTTGGGAGGTAATTAGCTCTTTGAGTGTCTTATTCTTATTCATAAACAAAAAACAAAATTCTTAATTTTTATTCCTCTGGGTGGTTTGAATGATTTTCACATTTTTAACATTTGAAGTAATACCGAGATAAGGTCTTAGTGGCTTGAATGACAGCTTTTAGAGTGCCGATATAATTAGTAAAGTCTCTGTGGTTTGAATGATGACGTTCGGTATAGCGGTACAGTTATTAAAGTCTTAGTGGCTTGAATGATGTAATTTATGAGGTAGCAGTAGAGCCGTTAAAGTTTTGGTGGTTTGAATAATAACACTTGGGAGGTAATTAGCTCTTTGAGTGTCTTATCCTTATTCCTAAACAAAAAAAAAAATTTTCTCTTAATTCTTATTCTTGGTGGTTTGAATGATTTTGACATTTTTAACATTTTAAGTAATACCGAGATAGAAATGTTGGGATCTTAGTGGCTTGAATGACGAGCCCTTAGAGTACCGATACAATTAGTAAAGTCTCTGTGGTTTGAATGATGACGTTTTGGGTAGCGATAGAGCTATTAAAGTCTTAGTGGCTTGAATGATATCATCTAGGAGATAGTAGTAAATCCGTTAATGTCTTGATGGTTTGAATAATAGAGCTTGGGAGGTAAATAACCCTTCGAATCCTTATTCTTAGATCCTTTTTTTTATTTTTTTTCTTTGTGGCTTGAATGATTTAGACATTTTTAACATTTTAAGTAATACCGAGATAGAAATGTTAAGGTCTTAGTGGCTTGAACGGCGAGCCTTTAGAGTACCGATACAATCATTAAAGTCTATGTGGTTTGAATGATAACGTTCGGTGTAGCGATACAGTTATTAAAGTCCTAGTGGCTTGAATGATGTCATTTATGAGGTAGCAGTAGAGCCGTTAAAGTTTTGGTGGTTTGAATATTAACGCTTGGGAGGTAGTTAACCCTTTGAGTGTCTTATCCTTATTCCTAAACCAAAAGAAAATTTTTGGTCCCTCTAATCCTTATTCCTCCTGGTGGTTTGAATGATTTTGACAATTTCAACATTCGAAGTAATACCGAGATAGAAATGTTGAGATTTTAGTGGCTTGAATGACGAGCCCTTAGAGTACCGATGCAATTAGGAAAGTCTCTGTGGTTTGAATGATGACGTTCGGTGTAGCGATACAGTTATTAAATTCTTAGTGGCTTGAATGATGTCATTTATGAGGTAGCAGTAGAGCTGTTAAGATCTTGGTGGTTTGAATAATAACGCTTGGGAGGTAATTAGCTCTTTGAGTGTCCTAAACAAAACAAAAAAAATTGTTCCTCTTGGTGGTTTGAACGATTTTAACATTTGAAGTAGTACTGGGATGGAGTTGTTAAGGTGTTTGTGGCTTGAATAACTCCCTTTGAAGTACAAATACAATTGTTAACGTCTCGGTGGTTTGAATGATGACTTTTGGGGTAGCGCTACAATTATTAAAGTCTTAGTGGCTTGAATGATGGCGTTCCGAACTACCCTTTCTCATCCCTAAATCGATAAAAAAAAATGTTTTCCTAATTTCCTCATTTCTTACTCCTAACGATGGTTTGAATGATGATATTTGAATTTGGTAATGGCGTTTTAGTGGTTTGAATGATGACGTTTTTGGGAACACTGTTGGTTTGAACGATGAATCGTAATACAGTTGAGATGGTTGTAGGTTCACCCAGGCCGGTTCCGAGGTGTCCGCTTTGTTGGGTCGTATCCCATCCGCTGTGGGTTACCAACCAACTTTGGCCACTGACATGGGTAGCATGCAGGAAAGAATCACCACAACCAAGAAAGGTTCGATCACTTCAGTCCAGGCCATTTACGTGCCAGCTGACGATTTAACTGATCCCGCCCCTGCTACAACTTTCGCCCATTTGGACGCCACCACCGTACTATCGCGTGCCATCGCCGAATTGGGTATTTACCCCGCTGTCGATCCTCTCGATTCAACATCTCGTATCATGGATCCTAACGTAATTGGACAAGAACATTACAATGTTGCTCGTGGTGTCCAAAAGATTTTGCAAGATTACAAATCGCTCCAGGTCCGTTGTTTTTTGTGTTTGAAATAGTTTTTAGTTACGCTATTGAATTTTTAGGATATTATCGCTATTTTGGGTATGGACGAGTTGTCTGAAGATGATAAGTTGACTGTTGCGCGTGCGCGTAAGATTCAACGTTTCTTGTCGCAACCCTTCCAAGTTGCTGAAGTTTTCACCGGACATCCTGGCAAATTGGTACCGTTGGAAGAAACTATCAAGGGATTCCAAAAGATTTTGGCGGGAGATTACGATCATCTTCCCGAAGTCGCTTTCTATATGGTCGGCCCTATCGAAGAAGTCGTACAAAAAGCCGAGAAACTAGCTGAATCCACTTCTTAAAAAATTATTAATTTAAAAAAGTTTCCACCGCCGCTAACAACACCAGCGATGTAATAAAGTCATTAGATGGAGTAATTCGGTGATTTTTTTTTTCCCTTATAATTGTACAATTTGTACATTTAGGGTGTAATACTTGTTGTATTTACTTTTAATTTTTAAAAATAGTTCGTTAAATGGTTATAGAGTTTTATTTCTAGTATTTGCGATTGTTTTAAGGATATTTAGGACCTCTGAAGCGGGCTTTACCCGTGAAAATACTCTTGAGTTTCGGTTGCGAAGGTTGGCCGCAATAGACGTCCCTCCATTCCGACTCCAAACGCACCCAAAGCCCACCTGAAATTAACGTAATAAATTTTGATCGAAATTAAGGTGCAAAAAAAAATTTTAACACCAAAATCTCACCTATAGGAGTGACGTTACGCGAAAACCCTTTTTGTCCCTTTTGGGGCGCATCATTGCCAATAGTTTTCCTGTTCAACACTACAGTCATTTCTTTAATTGCGTTCTCTTCGAAAGCTCTTTGAATATCTTGATTGCTCCTCGCCGACAAGTTATGTTGCCATAATCTTCCTCTCTTCTTCACTTTTCTTCTTCTAATCGGCGTCTAAAAGAAAAACCGAAAAAATCGACCCCTCAACTTGTTTCGAAACGAACCTTGCGAACCGGCGGATTACTTTCGACGCTCGCCTCATCACTTGAAGACGATGAAGACGTCGAACTCGAACAGCTCGAACTTGACGTTTCAGAAGTGGGATCTTCGCTGGATTCTTCCGGAGGTGGCGGCAAATTTTGATTATTAAATTGATTTCGGTTAGTAAAAGCGCTTAAGAGTCCCAATTTCGGTCGAGGAGGAACAATTTGGAAACCATCCCACCAAAAATTCTCTTTACAATTCAATTTTTTATCAGCAGCTCCCGGATCTGTCGGTTGATTGTTAAATAAAAATTACGAAAAAGAAACGAAATTACCTCTAGCAACTAATCGGGTTAAACGTTCCGGGAACAACAATTGCGGCGGTTCTTCTTCGATTAAATTTCGATAAGTTTCCAGCATTGTCAGAATTGAAGAATCTTTAACATCTTTAGTGCACACGGTGTGTTCGCGAAATTGACAACCAGAATGGTCGGGAAGTAACTGGAATCGGTAAGCGCGTTCTCCGCAACAAGGATAACGACCGACTGGAAGTGGAGCTTTTTGGGCGTCTAAAGTGAAGAATTGGGGAGGATCTGGATGGTGGCGACACCAGCCGATTTGGCGCGAAGGAAAAAAACGTTTGCAACTGAGACAGTAGAGAAAATGGGAATCTCCCCAAAGTTTCCAATAGACTTTGCGCCAACTTTTCGAATTTTTCTGGATTTTCAAAATGTAATCGTTGATGTTCCAGGAAGAATCTCGAACGTGTTGGCTGTTAATAGAACCGTCACATTGCAATTGCATTTGTGGGGGGATGCAAGGGATTTTTGTTGCAACTGATGGACTGATTATCTGTTGACATTTTCCGCATCTGAAGACACGAGCTAAAGAACTCCAATGGCCTCTGACACTTTCCGGTTCTGGTTCACCTAGAGATTGGATCAGTTTCGAGAAGATTCTCGATTGGATTTTGTCTTTGCGATCGCGGATGTTTTCGACTTCGCTGTTTGTGTACATTGCCGCGAGACGGGTCAAAATCGAATCGTTGAGACACGAAAGGTTTGTGGAAGTACGCAAAATTTCGTTCATGTGTTCGTGACAGTATAGAAGACAATCGTGTTGGAGGGGCTCCATTTGGAGGAAGGCGGCGGAAACTAGGACGGGGACGACACATTGAGGATCGAGTTGGGGCCAATCTTCTTCGAGAAGCGATTCTTTTTTTACCCATTTCATTAACCATTCGAAGATGCCGATGTCGCAATGGACGGAGATGTCCATGTCTTCCAAACGGTTGCCTGAAGAAAAAAATAGTTTTTGGACAATTGTTATTTTGGAAATAAAATTGTTTTGACCTGTTGTGACTTCTGCGAAATATCCCATTTTTTCAACTAATAATTTTTGGTTACATACGAAATCTTTCTTCATATTCTTCACTTCGTCGCAAACGTGAATTTCTACTTCTGAGCTGCAAAATGATTTATTTTACACTAATCTCAATTACTGGAAATTTCGCACTATTATCAAGAGATTCTACACGGTTGAATAAAAACAAAATTATTCAAATTAATTTAGAATTGACTGATTTTCGAAAAAACTCCGCTGTTTTCAAATGACTACATTATTAATTTAACTCTACACTAATTTCACTTAGTGTAGGTCTAAACTTTTTGCGTTGCACTACGAAATTTTAAACTATTTCCTACACTAGAATTTCTACAGACACAATTTCTATAATTAGTATTAGTGAAATACCAATTGCGGAACTTTTGATATTAGTGCAAGCATTTTCATTATTTTCAAAACTGTTTAAATGATGTTTTGCTTAATTTACACTGATTTCAATGATCAGAAGTAGAGCGATTTTGGAAATTTTACACTACTAAAGAGTTTTAAAGCCCTTCTACTTCACTGATAGTTGAATTAAGTAACGTTTGTTATGATTTCTGAGACTTGAGACTATTTTCACTACAATAAAATTTTAAAACATGCAGTTTCTATAATTGAAATTAGTGTAGAACTAGTGAAATAACAATTGCGGAACATATAATATTAATGTAAACATTTTAATTACTTTCAAAACTTTTCAAATGATATTTTGCTTAATTTACACTGATTTCAATGCTCAGAATTAGAACGATTTTGAAAATTTTGCACTACTAAGAAATTTTAGGGCCTTCTACTTCACCGATATTCGAATTAAGAGGCGTTTTTCCCGATTTCTGAGGCTTTAGACTATTTTCGCTACAACAAAATTTTAAACCATGCAATTTCTACAATTGAAATTAGTGCAAAATTAGTGAAATAACAATTGCGGAACATTTGACAATAATGTAAACATTTTTAATACTTCCAAAACTTTCCAAATAAAGTTTGGCTTAATTTACACTAATTTCAATAATCAGAGTTAGAGCGTCTTTGGATATTTTGCAATTCTATAGAATTTTAGGACCCTTCTACTTTACTGATCTTCAAATTAAGTAGCGTTTTTCTCAATTTCTGAGGCTTTAGACTTTTTTCACTACCATAAAATTTTAAAGCATTCAATTTCTACAATTGAAATTAGTGTAGAATTAGTGAAATAACAATTGCAAAGCATTTGACAATAATGCAAACATTTTTAATACTTCCAAAACTTTCCAAATGATCTTTAGTTTAATTTACACTGATTTCTATGATCAGAATTAGAGCGATTTTGGAAATTCTACAATACTAAAGAGTTTTAGAGCCTTTCTACTTCACTGCTAGTTTAATTAAGTAGCTTTTGTTTCAATTTCTAAGGCTTTACACTATTTTCACTACAATAAAATTTTAAAAACTTGCAATTTCTACAATTGAAATTAGTGTAAAATTAGTGAAATAACAATTGCGGAACATTTCATATTAATGTAAACACTTTTAATACTTCCAAAACCTTCCAAATAAAGTTTGGCTTAATTTACACTAATTTCAATGATCAGAATTAAAGCGTCTTTGGATATTTTGCAATTCTATAGAACTTTAGGGCCCTTTTACTTCATTGATCTTCAAATTAAGTAGCATTTGTCTCGATTTCTGAGGCTTTAGACTTTTTTCACTACCATAAAATTTTAAAGCATTCAATTTCTACAATTGAAATTAGTGTAGAATTAGTGAGATAACAATTGCGAAGCATTTGACAATAATGTAAACATTTCTAATACTTCCAAAACTTTCCAAATGATCTTTAATTTAATTTACACTGATTTCTATGATCAGAATTAGAGCGATTTTGGAAATTCTACAATACTAAAGAGTTTTAGAGCCTTTCTACTTCACTGCTAGTTTAATTAAGTAGCTTTTGTCTCAATTTCTGAGGCTTTACACTATTTTCAATACAATAAAATTTTAAAAACTTGCAATTTCTACAATTGAAATTAGTGTAGAATTAGTGAAATAACAATTGTGGAATATTTGATATTAATGTAAACATTTTTATTACTTCCAAAGCCGTCCAAATGATGTTTGGCTTAATTTACACTGATTTCAATGATCAGAATTAGAGCGTCCTTGGAAATTCTACACTACTAAAGAGTTTTACTGCCGTTCTACTTCCCTGATTTTCAAATTAAGCAGCGTTTGTCTGGATTTTTGAGGCTTTAGACTATTTTCACTTCAATAGAATTTTAAAACATGCAATTTCTACAATTGAAATTAGTGTAGCATTAGTGAAACAGCAATTGTGAAACTCTTAAAATTAGTGTAAAATTGTATACTCTTAATACTTTTTTATTAGTGTTTCTTATTCTACCCTGATTTCAATGATCAGAATTTGAGTATTTTTGGAAACTTTACACTACTAGAAGGTTTTATCGCGCTTCTACTCCTCTGATATTTGAATCACGTAGCGGTTGCTTACAGTTCTCTATGTTGAGGAAGCTTCAGACTATTTTCACTAAAATATAAAATTTAAAAATACGATTTCTAGAATTAAAATTAGTGTAGAATTAGTGCAACGGCAATTGTGACACTTCTGAAATGAGTGTAAAGTTAAACACTGTGCTCAAAAAATTTTGTTTGGTGTTTTGCTGATTCTACACTGATCAATGATCGGAACTAGAGTATTTTTGGAAATTTTACACTACTAAATAGTTTTAGGACCACTAACTTAACTAATATTTAAATCACGTAGCGTTTGCCTTGATTTTCTCGTGTTGAGGAGGCTTTAGACTACTTTCACTACAATACAATTTAAAAAAATAAGATTTCTTGTACTTAAATTAGTGTAGAACTAGTGAAATAGCATCTGCGGAATTTTTGAAATTAGTGTAAAGTTCAACACTATTCTCAAAACTTTTTTACTGACATTTCACTAATTCTACACTGATTTCAATGATCGAAATTACTGTTTTACACTCTTTCTTCCATAAGTAACTTACTCGCTTTTCGAAATTGAGCTTTTCGAGCAACAAACCGCCGACGCTTCGCTGTTTCTTTTCTTCACTGAAGAGTTGGATGAAGGATTTGATTGTGATTTTTCTGTAATAAAATGTTTGTTTTCCCATTTTCTTGTTAAGAATAATTTTACCTGATAAAAGTTTAGTTAAGCTACTTTTTCTGGATGTTTGCGATGAAGCTGGTACTAAGTAGGGTAAAACAGAATCAAGAAGACCTTCGGATAGAACGTCACTTAATTTACATTTAATCGGATCAGTTTCGCAGACAGATGATTCACTTTTTCTACGTCCAATTTCTGAAAATTTTCCACTAATTTCTAAATCTACACAACATTTACATTAAGTGCAAAGTAAATTCCACCAATAACAAAAAGGTTTGCATACATTTTTCACTGATTTCACTGTTTCTAAATAGCGTAATTGACAATAGTTTCATATAATTATATTTTACTAACCCAAACACTGAAGTACTTTTCTACTACACTAATTGCAAGTGTAGCTTAAGATTGTTTCACTAATTCTAAAATCTTACACTAGTAAAAAAATAAGTTACGCTCTTTCGACAACTTAATTGAACTTATCTTTGTTTTGTTTATACATATTACTCAATTTGACACTGATTTCAGTAGTGTAAACGGATCAAAGAGTGCAAATTGCTAGATTTCTTACTCTGATTCTATTGGTTCTCACTAATGCGTGAATTTCTTAGCCTTTTTAACACTTCACGAGTCCAATTAACACTAAAGGCATAGTGTCTAGAATGATACACTGATTTTAATCGAATAAAACTACACTTAGCTCATTTTAGATGTGTTACACTGATTTCATTTGCAATATTCCTGATAAAAATTTCAAACGCTTCGTTTTACACTGAAATTTAAAATTTACACTGATTCTAAAATTTTACACTAGTAATAGAAAATAATTTGAATTTTTTTTTTCACTTAATATGCATAATGGCGACGATTAGATCAATTTTTTCCATAATTGTGACAAAAATTTTGACTACCAATAACATTAGGAGACTTGAGTAACTGCAATTCTACTCAAATAAATTCTCTTTTACGTATTCTACCTAGTTTCTCTTCTTGAAGTTGATTTCTAACGTCACCTCCACCTTCCTTGGGCTTCACTAACTCACTCTCCTTCAATTTTAACCAATCAACAGCCTCTGTCTTGCCTCCGGCCATCAAAATACCCTCCAAACTGTCTTGGACCTTAATTTCAACATTTAAGGCAAACAATTTTGGAAAAATTCAACTTACCTGATACGCAATTTTAAGAAAATCCAAGAATTCTTTGATGGAAATTTCAGAACAATTTTGACTCGAATCCACCAACTTCCCCCCTTCACCCATTGTCCCCTGTTCTTCCATTATTTACGTTACAATCAACCCAACGTGTTTAATTAAACAAATTCATTTCTTCCAAACGAAATTATTGATCAAACAATTTAATTTTGACCGCGACAACTAACTGACAACCAGTACCAACCCTTAAAAAAAACAACTAAAGTACAAAACCATATTTTATTGTTTAACAACCGCAAAACATGGCGTAACTTTATTTCTAGAATTGCATCCTATGGGGGTACTGCGACGACCTTAAACCAAACATGGCAGACAAATAAGCCAACAAAACCTTCTTGTCGGGATGTTTTGTGATAGCCCCCATAACTTGATGGTCGATTTCTTTTTGGTCAGCTTTCCTCTGGTCACTAACTTTATATCCTTCCTTCTTAACTTGGAAGATTTCTCCTTCCTCTTTTTTCGCGCGCTTCTCACGTTTCCTCTTGAAATAATCATCGTTCATCGTATCAGGAATTTTAACTCCACTAATATCGATTTTCGTTTGTGTCCCGATAACGTATCTCTGACTGACGCGTCTCAATGGACAAGCATTGATGCCGAAAGGACCTTCAAATAATTGTTAAAAAAAAAAAAAATTTTTTGCAAAAATCTTACCGGTCACCAATAAAAGTCCAGAAAACAGTTGTTTAAGGAAAACAACGCGTTTACCTTTGTGGGAACCGGCTAATAAAATTAGGACTGTTCCAGGTGTTAGGGTGGGTCTCAATTTCCTCACGTGTTGTTTGAAGGTTTTCTTGGCGGGCCTCTTCTTCTTCCTACAATTTTGTTGTTAAAAAAAATTCGTGATAATAATGAAAACTGACTTGTCGAGGGTTGGATAATAGTTGCGGGCCTTTTTCAAAGCAACTTTACGTTCTTTTCCATTCTTATCGCCGCCAATTTGTTTGATAACAAAAGTCGGTTTGGCCGGCTTCTTGGTGGGTTTCACCTTTTTGCCTATAAACTTATACAAAGCTTTCTTGTGGTACATCCGGGTACGCGAAAACCTCATAACACCATTGCCCAAATCGTAATTTCTGGGTTTCGCCGTCTTCTTCTGGAGCTTATCGCTCGGTTTCTTTTCCAGTTTCGCCGTTGGTGCCATCTGTAATTGTAATTGTTGAGAAAATTGCGAAATATTGATGAATGCAAATTTTGAGGTTATGTTTTTTTCAGAATTCTTTTATCGACATAATCTTTTCAGAGGTGTCCTAAGATAATAAAAATCATCATTTTATGACGGGTTCTGGTAAAATTTTAAAGGTAATTACTTGGAATTGGAGAAATTAAAGAAATCGTGACGTACAACAACACATGCAAAAACAAGTGCGATTTCTGAAAAACTCACAAAATATCCATGGTAATTCGAAATTGAGGGATAAACGGGGGTGTTTTCAGTCAAATTTGTTAGAAATAGTTTCGAAATAGAGAGGATGATTGTAAATTTAATAAAAACACTTCACTCAGACTTACCTTAACCGATGTTTGTGGCGGAAAGAAGGTGGCGCTGCCTCGCACTGCTGCTGTTGTTAGTAATTTGAGGTACCAACCCGACCGCGATAAATTACCAAAACTAGTTGAACTTCCACCATAGGCGGCGCAATAGGTCGCAAAAATGGAAATAAATAGCGGGAATTAAATTTAATCGAAAAATGCCTAACGAATTTATTAAAAATTAATAAAAAAACAAAATAAGTAGAAAAGTTGCGGTTTCGGGCTAAATTTTCTTCTCTTTTCATTTTTTTCAAGCGACAGTGGCGTCCTCTCTTGATTTCGTCACAGAATTCCTCTTCTAGTGACAACATTTCATCACAATTACTCAAATATTTCCTAAATTTAGATTAAGAAAACAATTTGAGTTCTATTAATTAATTCAGATGATAGGTTCGAGATTTTTGCCGCAATGTTTGCAGTGATGGAGTCGTTTACGTTTCGATTTCTTGTGAATTCTCAATATATGTCTGTTCATAGTGTTAATTCGCATGAATTTCTTGCCGCAATATACGCATTTATGGGGATTCTTGCCAGTATGACTTTTAATATGTCTATTTAAAGCGATTCTTTTGTCAAATTCGAGACTGCAATAATTACATTTAAAAGGTTTTTTGTTTGACGTTCCAACTTTTTTTAAGTCAACTTTTATATGGTATTTACGACAACAATTAGTGCATTGAAAAGACTTTTTACAATTTCGATCCGTTTTTTGATTGTCACATTGTTGAGATTTTTTATTTTTTTTGGTTGAATGTTTTCTTAAATGCCGAACGAAACGTTCTTTCCTCTTGAATTTGAGGTCGCAACGAGAACACTTGTAACGTTTTTCTTTAATTAAATCGAATTTTCGGCCGCAATGGCGACACTGATTGTGTTTTTCGCTTTTGTGATTTTTTGAAAAATCCTCAAACCTCTCGGATTTAACGTTTTCGTTGTTCAAGTGTTTTTTGTCGTGATCCAGAAATGTTTTTGAATCCTTAAGGGGGTCCCCGCAAACATTACAAGGGAAATTTTCGGGATTTTTCGAATGGCGAGCTCTAAAATGCCACAGAAAGTGTTTTTTGTCCACAAATCTGGCGTTACAATCAAAACAAATTATTTCTTTTTTGCTCAAATGAGTGAAATTATGAAGTTTTAACTGCAGTAATCCCTTGAAACGTTTTCCACACTTTAAACAAATATTCTTGCCAAGCTCAGTCGCTTTTTTACGCGTAGAAACGCAAAATTTTGACCTAAAAAATTATTAAAAATAATTGTTGAGCTACGAAATATTTACGAAAATCCCCACTTTTGGAGTGTTTCGGTTTTAGTTAGAGCAGCCACAATTTCTTCGTTGAAAACATGTTTCTCCACGTTATCAGTTTCATTTTGATCAAGTTCCAGTTTTGTTTCATCCTTACTAGCAATTTCAATAGTTTCTACTTAAATTTATTAAATTAGCAACAATTATCAACGAAAATCGCGTGATTTTACCAAAAACTGCATCAATTGCATCGTCATTGTCCAAGGAAATGCTTTCAGTTCTTGCAGTAACTTCAAAAATATCCATATCGACATCATTTTCATCAATTAACATCTTCGAGTTATCCTCGTCAGTAGCAAAAGAAAAACTGAAAATATTTTGGCTAGTTATTTCGCAATTTTTGTGTTTGGCTCTCATAATTTGTTGTTTTAATTCGATATCAGAGGTGAGGACGGATTTTCGAAAATCGTACGATATGTTCAATTTCGCGAAACAATTTAAACAAATCGTTTTCGGAAGCTCGTCTTCTTTACGTATCTGCAGAAAAAAGTTTTAATTTCGCAACGCAAATTCGATTTTTTTACCGATATGGGGGCGAAAAGCATCAACATGTCGGCTATCGATTCTTCGCTGTTTTTGCGTGTGAAAACGTTGATGGCAATTTCGTCTTGGATTTCACACGAACAGGTTCTACATTTCAATTCCATTATTAATGTTATCGAGGAATTATCGAAACGAAAAAGTGAGGTTATGTCGGTTTGTTATGTCAACATAGGTGGCTGCTGTCAAAATAATTTTTTCAAATTATAATTAATTTATGATGAAATAGAAGAAGCGAACATACTCTAACTGAACTTGCAATTTTAGTTAATAATTTTCTATAAATTGAACGGGAAAAAATTTTTGTTTTAGAAAAATTTTGGTAAAAACTGAAAAACTTTTTTATTTATAATTACTCGACCATTATTCTAGAATCGCTGTAAGGTCCTTAAACGGTCATTAATGAGGTACTCCGGTAGTTACTAAAATTTCACGTTTTTGCAAAGAAACTGTCGAAGTGGAGATGCTAGCGCCATCTCGTCGTTGAAAAAGACATTTTGATCTCAATTCCAGTTGAACAGAATGATTTGAAAAAGAACCACCAGAGGGCCCGCAAAGGTCGGCAATAAGGCGCCTAAAACGTTTCAATAAATATAATTTCAAGTTAAATAAATAAATAAAATTGTCTAAAAATAAGAGTGATGCAGGAAATATTCGCTAGTTTCTTATCACATCGTATCGAAAACTTGGGACAATCACTTTAAACTTTTTCCACTTAATACAATTATTTCAAACAATTTCCGCTATTCGAACAACAAAACAATTGCCTAACATTATTTGAAATTAATTAAATGCAACACCCAATTTGGTCCTAAGTTTCTCTACTTGGTTAATATCACTCGGTTCAAACTACATCTAAAAGTTAAGCTTGTATAAGTCTGGCGTTAATTTGACTATCATCAACGATATTAACTTCGTCGAGCCTCTCTTGTTTTTCGAAATCCTCCAACCATTGACTAATTTCAGTAATATACATGTGACGTTGCAATACGTCACGCGTCCTCCTCCTTCTCCCAATATACAAACAAACACCCTGAAAACAACAAAATTATTCAACTAATTACGTCATCACGTGTTTTAGTTACTCCAGGAACAAAATCGAGTTGTAAACTTTCCAACAGTTTCGGCTCTTGAACCTGTCTTTGGAGCGAATTCCAATCGATCACCACTTCTTCATGCAACATTTGTTCCTCTACAATTTTTGTAATTAATTGAATTATTTGTTAATGTTAATACCGAGTACCGTCGCGTTTTGAAGTTTGTTTTTTGTATTGAATGCGAAATCTGAACGCCTCCAAAACGGAAGCTACCACTATGGTTAACACTACCATAGTGAAGAGGTAGAAGAGCATAAAAAAAGTTCTCGAATAAGAACCGGCGACGGCGGCGTACGCGTCCATTACTATAAACCAATTATTGACAACAGTTAATTCGAATAGTGTCACCCCCGAAATGAGGATGTTGGAAAAGTTGTTCAGGTAGTAGTAACCGAGGGCGCTACTAGTGTTGGCGCTGTACTTGTAGAATTCCGCAACGGTGGTGTTGCTGAAATCATCGAAAATAATTGATTAATGTTAATAATAGGCAACGAGAAAGTGAGGGATTTACCCGCAACAATTCCTTAAGTCGTCGTATTGCGAAAAAAGTTCCATTCCGATAATCGCGAAGAAATAATACATCACCATCATCACTATAGCGGTCGACCACATCAACGGTGACAATAGTACCAAAGTACCGAAAATGTCTCGGTATCTTTTTTTCAATTTGAACAACCTCAATAGTCTAAAATTTCAAAAAATCATTACAGGTTTCTGTAATTAATCAATTTAAAAACCACCTAAGAGGACGCAAAATGACGACAACAGTTAATTTAGGTTTAACAAGTAACGTCAACGAACCGATCAAAGCTACCAAAGTAACTGATAAATCGAAAAAGTTCCAACCTGAAGAAATGTACTCGCTCCAACCCAAACCGATAATTCTCAATAAAGCTTCGAGAAGAAACACTGAAAAATGACGAAATCGTTTGTTTTATTAATAAAGCGACGATTGATGCGTTAAGAATTGTTTAGTTACGTAACGAAATTAGAACAGTTGAAAGTGACTCACGTGTAAGGAAGAGGTAAGTGTCCCAAGATGCGCAAAAATTTTTCGCACCCTCTTCCAAAGACACAGACGATTCCATTACGCGTATAAACATAGCGAGACCGTTTCCGATTATTAACATATCTAAAAAAAAATTGTTAAACATCAAATTGAAACGAAACAAAAACTGACAAACGAAATGTTCGAAATATTCCCAAGTCACTACGGCACGTGCAGTTCGACATAAGAGTCTTAAAGGGGGCCAAGCGGCACTGAACCAGGGATCAGGTGGATCTTTGAGTCGCCATTTCAAAGTGACCGCGTCGTAAATTCCCCAAAATTCTTCTTCGGCCAAAGCTCCGGTTCCAGAAACGTTCAATTGTTTGAATATCAACACGATATCTCTTTGGGCTGCAATTTTGTTGGATTTTAGTAGTATATGGGCTACTTTTTTAAGGAAAACACCCCGATTGTCAAGGGTAAACAGAAAAGCAAAAATGTTAAGCAATTAAGTTTGGGTATGTACCGAATTTTCTTGACTTTGTTAGGCCGAAATCGTATTCATGTGTGCTGAAATAGCTCCAATGGAAAAACAGGACAAAATCCTTGAAAAAATGTTAATTTTAAAATTACCCTAAAAACGGGGGTGTTTTCCCGATTTTTTCAGTTTACCCTTGAAAATCGGGGTGTTTTCCTTAAAAAGTAGCTGTGCTCACTAGGGGCCCATATACTACTGATTTTTGAAACAATTGACAAACTACTTACAAGTACGCGGCGAATAGTAGCGCATCAAACCGTGAAATTGTTTAAATCTCACCGTATTCGGCGTCTGTTTGCTTACTAATAACCGAAAGGCAAGTTGACAAGCTTTACGCTTGTGGAGGAGAAGTTTGCGAAATTTATCCTTTTCGATTCCCGTAAAAGTTTCGTAAACGACCGCCAACATCTGGGGAGAAAAATTAAAGAAAAACTATTTTGGAGCAACTTCAACTTACTAAATTCATTAGAACGTAAAGAACTGTTGAAATGTAAGAAATGAAGAAAATTGCGTTCCATCTAGATATAGCGTAGGAAGGCATCATGACGTCGGGGAAGCTAGAAAGAAAATTGTTAATTAAAATCGCTTTCAAATTCCGATAGATGGCGCTAGCGCGCCTGACTAAAACGTCACCTCACAACGGCACCCTTTACCGTCCTTAACAGTCATTTACTGTTAATAGATAGTCTTGGCGCTTTAGCAGTGAGATGGCCTCGGGGCCACACTCTTAAATGTCAAACAAATGCTGTCAATAGAAGTCTAGCAACGGAAAATTATTGAAAATTCTACAATTTGACTTAATTAAGCTTTGATTGAAGAAAAAAGTGTTTTGTTAAAATCCGATAGATGGCGCGTTTAACCAGGTTACTTGTGTCTCTACTTACTTTGCGGTTGTTAATAGGACGAACATGCTGACGAAACTGTCGCTCATCGTCCGGAAGTACAAATTGCTTTGATGGTTGCTGAATAAAAAATATCCCAACAAAGCGTAACTGCAAACGAAGAACATCAACAGCACTAACATATCTAGAATGGGGGGTAAAGATTGTAAAATTTGCCTAATGAACCTGCGAACAGCCCCGCAAGCTCTGGTATCAACCAAAAAGATAGGTCTCAAAGCTCTTGTTACTCTAAAATGAGAAGATTGTCGAACTAAAACTATAACCGCTTCCAATACCATAATGCATAACGTAACGCCTTTAACCATCGTACGTTTATGTTTTAAAATCGTCGTCCAACCGATCCAGCGAAGTTTAAGAGCGAGTTCGATACCGATCACCCCTAAAGCGACCAATTCTAAAGTACCGTGTATTCCGACCGGTAATTGGAAACGATCAACCGAAGGATTTTCGGCGAGAGCCAACAACAATAAAATGATGGAAAATGCCAGATCTAAACCGTAATACCAAGAATTGTGAACGAGAAGATAAGCGGGAAGAGCGGAAGGATGACGGGGATGCGAATCGAATTTTTCATTATTCTCCCCTTCCTGCAACACAATCAATCAATTTCTGATTATTCCATTAAAAAAAGGAAATACTTCGAGAAAAATCGCGGATTCATGGTAATTCATCTCCCAATGGTCGACGGTTTCGTTGTTTTCTCTACTGAGACTCGAACGGCTCCCCATCTCGTCGATAGCGTCTAAAAACAATCAAATCAATTAAAAAGAATTGCGCATTCAAACCACTCACGCAAAAACATCTCAATTAGTCGCGTTTTTGAGTTATTCAACGTTAATAATACTTCAATAAATTAATTTTATTAATAAGTTGCAAAATTGGGTAAATTTTAGTGAAATTAAGCGAATTTTGAAAAATTGCGCATTCAAACCACTCACGCTAAACGCTTCTACGTAACAATTCATGTTACTTAGCTTTAATAATACTTGAATAAATCGAGTTTAGTAATAAATTTCGACAAAAATGTGCGAAAATAAACAAATTTCGTGTAACCAACAAACTTTGTGACAGTTTAATTGTTAACAAACCACTGGTAAAGTTTGTACGTGATTCGATAAGAAATTAGTTAGGAATACTCACGTGAATTACTTGAACCGTATGACACATTGCTGGCGTCTTCGGTGAATCTTTTGTAGCCATCGTCATCGGGCGATTCCCTTGTTGACGCCATTGACAGCAACTGTCAGAAAGACGCCCGAAATGCAGGCAACCCAATATACATTTTCAATACATTTGGCGGAAAATTCAAATTATTATCATCTATTTAATCAATTTAATCGAAGAAGCAAAGTGCAAAAATTACGTCGATTCTTCGATTGGTTAAGATGCGACGCAATAATAGTTTCCAGGGTTTTTAAAAATTATTTTCGATCAACAATAAAATTTTCGAAAACGTTTACGTAATCGCTGATAAGTGTCTTATCGCCATTATCGAAGTTTGCAATAAACTAGTACATCGTCAATTTTTTAGTGATTGGTCAGTGTTACGATTCAGGTAAATTCAGACATTTTTGGTATAATTAAAAACAATTTTATTAAATTGTCGAAAAAAAAATTACTTAACAGTAACCGAAACTATTCTAATGTCGTCGTAGGGTTTATCGGTTTTAGCGTTTGTTTTAACGTTACTAATATTCTGAACAACTTCCATTCCTTTAACGACTCTCCCGAAAACCGTATGTTTATTATCGAGCCAAGGAGTGGGAGTTAAAGTGATAAAAAATTGACTACCATTAGTGTTAGGACCCGCATTCGCCATAGAAACAGTATAAGGTCTATCGTGTCTTAAACTAGGTCTAATTTCATCTTCGAATTCGCCCCCCCAAATACTTTCGCCTCCCGTACCGTTCCCGGTAGGATCTCCCGTTTGTATCATGAAACCTTTAATGACTCGATGGAAAATATGGCCGTTGTAATAACCGTTTTTGCTGTGAACGCAGAAATTTTCGACGGTTTTCGGCGTTTCTTTAACGAAAAGTTTGATGTGTACATCGCCGAAAACCGTGTGAAGGATGGCGTTTTCGTAAAGACGTTGTACAGCTGGATTGTCGGTGGCGGCGAGAGCGTCTTCTTTTGACGGTTTCTCGTTGAAAACGTCGCGATCTTGGTCGCCTTGAAGATCGTCGGGTTCACGACGACTGAATAGGTAAAAACGCGATTTTTTGTATGCGGTACAAATGACTGTCGGGTCAGGCTGGATGGCGTCTAAAGCTGGATTGGTCGAAGCTTCCATCTCGAGGGTTGGGGCCGCTTTACCGCGTTTTGCTGAACCTGCGAAGAAAGACAATTTTAGAAAAAAATGCGGAAAATTTTCCTTTTGAATCAGCAAACCGACACCGGTTATTATGTATCAATTGTTTTTTTTTGACGGTAATGACAAAGTATTTCGAACTTTACCCTTGACAGCAATAGAGCGGTTACATCAGTACTTGGCTAGATATTGCGTGTAACGTTGCAATTGTTTTGGCCTACATAAAATTGACGTGAGTAATCTGTGATCAAGGATTCGAAGATTTTAGCTCTTTGTCAAATATTTGAGACATTTTCTCAACTACTTAAAATTTGCGAAAATATTCTTATCGTTTTGTAGATACTTGTCAAAAAGCCCGAGGGTCTTTAGATGCCTAAAAAAATATTTAAAAAATAACAAAAATTTTTATTTGGCAGAATGTCGCTCGAGAGTGTCGTTTTCGAGATCCAAGTCGAGAGACCAATATTGGAGCAGCTCTTGCACGATAACGAAAACATCAAAAATGGTTACCACAAAATGATACAACTTGAAGAAAACGTAAAGTCTCTCAAAGACGAGGTCAATTCCTTACGTCAAATGTTGGCGAAGAAAGAAGAAATTAATTACGAAATAACAGAAGAAAATTTGAAGCTGAAGACTCGCATTCAAGAATTGGAAATTTCGGAAAGAAGCAACGAAGAGAAAGGGAAAACGGATGAATTGGGATTCACCGAAAATCATCTGTTACGTCTCCAATTGCAGCAGTTAGAAGAAGATAAATCGCGCTTAATCGAGGAATTTGAAAGGGAGAGTGGGATGTTCGAAACGTTGCTCCAGGATAATTCGAAATTGAAGGAAAGTGAGAAAATGATCGAGGAACAAAAGCAAAAAATCGCAAACCTTAAAGCGGAATTGGAAATAGCGAGGAAGCAAGTGGCGAAATTTAGAGAAGAAAACCAACAATTGGACGAAGAAAAATTCCAATTGGAAACTTCTTTGGCGTCGATTAACGAAAAATTTTTGCTTCTACACCAAAAAGCCAACCGTAACGATCTCGATTTGATCGACAACAAATTGGTGAAACTCAAATTACAATCGTTGGAGAAGGAAAAAGATTATTTACTCAAAGAATTCGAAAGAGAAAGAACAATAATATTGAGACAAAACAAACCGAGAATGTCGAGACTCGAGGAAAACATCAAACTACTAAAAAATTGGATCGAAAAAGAAGCAAAAGAGAGACGACCAAAAGTTTCGGAAGAAGTCAAATTGTTAAAAGAGAAAATAGAAACGTTAGAAAACGACAAAATCAATTTAATCGAAGGTTTCGAAATGGAAAGAAGAGTTTTTCGCAAAATCCTACAAGACACCGCATAAAACAATAAATAGAAGCAACAATTCGAATTGTTTATTCAATTGCCCCTCCTTTCCTTCCCCATAGTTGTGACGTCACGGAAATTTCCGAACCGGACTAAAACGAAAATTCCACAATTAAAGATTTGGCAACACTGTTTTTTGGCGGAAACGTCACCTATCTTGACCTAGGACTATGTCAAGAACGGAAATTTTGTAATCCCCAAATTTCAACTCTTACCATTTGTCAATTGAGATTATAATTTAAATTTTTGGGGTGTTGCCAGATTTTGATCGCAATTAAATATTTTTTTGGTGGAAACGTTGAGGACGAAACTCAAATTTTTCGTAAAAGTTTATGTGAAATTAGAAAATTGGCAAGCCTGTTTTTGGAAAAACGCATCTACCTTGGCACAGAGCTATGTTGAGGATGCGTAAGTTTTCGTTTTTCCCGATAACCCTCGTGCATTTGTTGGAATACAAATTGACCAATTTAATTCCCAACATGGTGGCGTACATGATAAAATGGCCGCTGTAATCGAAAACGATATTGGCCAAATGGGCCGCTTCCGACTTTTCTAAATCTCTCTCGACCGCCATTCTTCGTCCAAATTCCATATTGGGGAGTTGTTGGGTGGCGTGTTGTAATTCGGTGAAACGGGGAAGTGTTTCGTCCAAAATTCGCACCTGCAACGTTGCCAAATCGTCAAATTTTTATAACCAAAACGGAAACAACACAAAATGTGAGGTTAAATTAACCAATTGACGTACCAACTTTCCGGTGATAAAATTGAAAACTCGCACTTTTCTGTCGATTGAAATTGTAGCGAAACGAGACCCGTCAGGCGAAAAAGCTAATCCGGTCGGAATCGTTTTGGTTTTGGCAAACTCAAACAAATCGGTGTCGAGTTTCGAGTCGAATTTAACGTTTTTGGGGAAGATACAGTCATGCTTCAAACCGGCCCAATACTCTGAAAAAATTAAAGAAATAATAAAATTAAATTAATAAAAACTTGAAAATCACCCAAAATTCCTGCTTTATCGATCGAAATCGTGACGTCATACTTGTGGTTGTAGCGTATCAACACGACTGGTTTTGAATGGAATTTGTCTAGAATTTTGAGGGGAACATTGGTGGATCTGCCGTCGTAAATTCGGATTTTGGGGGTGTCAGCGTCCGCAACTGCTAAAGCGTGGACGGGATCACCGGGACCGTGCACCCATTCAACTTGACTTGGGGTATAATCGAGTTTCATCATGTTAATCATATCGAAATTGACAACATCGAAAATTTTTAAAGACTTATCCAACGATGCAGAACAATACAAAGTACCCTCAACGTTACAAGCCGCTTTAGTGATAGGACCTGAAAATTACAATTAAAAAAATTCAAATAATTTTTTTTTTTACCTAAATGGCTGCGAAAATGTTTCACGAACTCGATTCCGGTTTCAACTTTTTTCCAAAACTTAATATGACCATCACAACTAGCAGTTATTATGAAATCTGTACTAGAAACAACGCAATGGGTGATAACATCACGATGCATGTAACTTCTTTCGTAAGATTCAGCACAAGGCAAGTTGTCTAAGTAGAGTTTTTCATAAGCGAGAACTCGCCGCTTTTTGGGCAGTGACGCTTCCGCTAACGTTGGCCCCACAAAACCTTCCGAATCAGAACTACTGTCTTGTCTTTCAACATTGGAGCCTCCAGAATCTTCAATTTTATTCCCATCCTTCGTTTCGGCGTTACTTGAATCGGAACCGGCGTTTTCACTCATTTTGGGATCTGTAATTGAAAATTAAAAAACTTGAATCGCTTTTTGGTGACATAACCTCAATCTTTTTTGACGCGAAATCGATAACGCAAGCGATTGTTTTCGATAGTTATTTGAGTTTTGGTTAGTTTTTGGATTAATTCGTTGAAATTAGCGGGAAATTGTTGCAATTATTAAAATTTTCAAAATCCTCACGTGACACTTGAACTATTTTTTGGCAAATTGAAACTATTTCTGCTGATACGTTTCGACTACTGTCAAATTGCTGCCAAATTTGACACGTCATTTTGAGGTTATTGGGAGCGTTTGTTTATTTTGTTGTTTGGATGGTTAAAAACGCGTCATGTTCAAGAAACTGAAGGAGAAAATCACGGAAGAAGTGAAAAGTTCACCGCAAAGACTCCAACAGTTCACCCAATCCGTCAGTGATCGATTACAAAGTTCCGCCCCGTCTGACGAAAATTTTTTTTCAATAGGCGAAGACGGTACGTTGTTCCTCTATACAATTAAATAAGTTAACAAGGCAAATTCTAGATGCTAATTCATCACATGTTGAAGCCGGCTTTTCGAACGTTTCTTTAACTTCACCTTCGCAGGCGAGAAATCGCAAAATGTCGAATTCTTCGATCGCCAGCGACGTGTCTTTTTTACCCCGTTACGAATCCGTCGCTAACATGTACCATTTACAGGTGAGTCTCCCGTTGAATTAATTCAAACTAACATTATTGTTAGTCCGATTTAGATGTTTCGGCTAGCGAAATTGAGGATAACGCATCGACTTCGTCTCAATTGGGGCATCTTTCTAAAGAGCAACTGTACGCGGCGTTCCAGAAAGCGCAATTGCGTTACCACAAGTATCGGGGGCGTTATACGGATTTGGCGAAACACTATAAAGATTTGGAACGGGAAAATTCGAAAATGAAATCGGTTTTGGTTGAAACTCAAGATAAAGCGATTAGACGCGTGACTGAATTGAAGGAGCAATGCGGTTTAGAGCAGAAAGCTAAAGCTCATCTAGAAGCGGCGATGCGGGACGAAATCGATGAAAAACAAATCAAAATTCAAACGTTACAAACCAAAATTGAACTGTTGCAACAAAACGGAAGTTTTGGGCAGGAAAACGAAACTTCTTCCGAAAATTTGGAGACTTTAACTAAGTACCTGAACGAGGCGCGGCAAGAAATCGAGAATTTGAATGGGAAATTGCAGGAAATGAAAGCAAATTCGATCATTTTTCAAAGTAAAGAACGCGAGTATAAGGAGAAAATTGTTGGGTTGGAGAAAGAAATTTTTTCGTTTTCTAACCGGGAGAAGGAGAATAATCTCAATTTAGCCCAAAATAAAATGGAATTGCATAACGAAATTTTGAGTAAAGACGCGGAAATTGCTAATTTGAAACAAGATAACGAAATTTTGAGGCAAAGTCTCGAGGCGTTTGAAACTAAAGGCGGTAATACGAAATTGGAGAATTTGCAGAATCAAAATAGTAAGTTGATTGAAAAATTGGAAGCGTTAACGCTGAAATGCAACGGTTACGAAGAAGATTCTTTGAGATTGGAACAGTTTAAGATTCAAATTGAGGATTTGAGTGGGGAAAAAGCGGAATTGAGGCGACGTTTCGAGGAATCCGAACGAAAATTGGAGGAAGTACGGGAGGAAACTAAGAAAAGTTTGTTGGGTTTAGGGGGAAAAATTACGGAGCAACTAAAAAAAGAATTCGAACTAAAAGAAGAGGCGTTAAGGGAGGATTTTAGGGGGAAATTGGAGGAAAATTCGGCAATTTCTGGAGATTTCAAACAAGTTTGTTTGAAATTGGAGGAAAAAGACGGAACGATTCGAGTTTTGGAGGCGGAATTGGAGAAATTAAGAGAAAAATTGGGGGAAATTTCGAAAAAATATGAAGATTTGGAAAAAAATCATTTGGAATTGATCGAAGAATCTTCCGGATTGAGGACCAAAATCGGAAATTTAGAAAAAGAATTGGGGGAGAATCAAAACTTTAGCGCCGGTTCTCGAGACAAAATTGCGAGATTAGAAGCGAACATCGCGACTTTAGAAGGAGAAATCGAAACGCTGACAACGTCGCAAACAAACAATTTTCAACTCGAAACAATTCTGGGGGAATTGCGACAAAAACTGGCGGTTTCAGAGGAGGAATCGAAGCGAATTTTGAAAGAGAAAGAGGAAATTTCGAGGGAATTGAAGGAAATTTTGGAGGAAAACTCGAAATTTCGGGAAACCTCGACGGAATTGCGGGAAAAGCTGCGAATTTCGGAAGAAAAACTCGAAACTGTCGCCTTAGAAATTTCCGAAAGTAAAGTGTTGGAGATGAAGGTGCAGAAATTGGAGGAGGATCGAAAAGAGTTGCTGGAAAGTTTCGAAAACGAGAGACGAGTTTTTGAAAATTTATTAGTCGATAGTTCCAAATTGAAAGAAAGCGAAGCGAGAATTGTTGATCTCGAGGAGGTCGTCAAAATTTTTGAACAACAACTGGCGCAATTGAAAAAAAATTTCGAGGAACAAGAAAGGGAATTGTTGGAAACTGGAGAAGCTAAAGTTCAATTGGAAGACAACGTCAGGTGGATGGAGGAGAAAATTCGACTTTTCGAAGAGAAAAACGAAGCGATCGACCTCGAAAATACCGAAAGTAAATTGTTGGAAATGAAATTGCAAAAACTCGAAGAAGAACGGAAAGGACTGTTGGAGAGTTTCGAGAACGAGAGGAAAGTTTTCGAAGGGTTGTTAGCTGATAATTCGAAACTTAAAGCGAGCGAAAGTCGAGTTGCGGACCTCGAAGAGGTCGTTCAAATTTTAGAAACAGAACTGGCACAACTCAAAAAAACTCTCGAAGAACAAGAAACCGAATTCAAAGAAACTTACGAAGCTAAAGTCGATTTAGACGAGTACGTGAGTAGATTGGAGGAAAGAGTGCGACTTTTCGAGGAGAAAGACGAAGCGATCGATCTCGACAACACCGAAACTAAACTCCTCGAAATGAAACTTCAAAAACTCGAAGAAGAACGCAAAGAATTACTGGAAAGTTTCGAGAACGAAAGGAGAGTTTTCGAAAAATTACTCGCCGATAACTCCAAACTTAAAGAAAGCGAACACCAAGTGTTGAAGTTGCAGTTGATAATCGAAAATTTGAATAGCGAACTGGACCGATCGAAGGGAGCGATTGGGGAACGGGAAAAGGAATTGGGGGAAGCGGGGAAAGCCAGAAATTATCTTGAAGAAACCGTCAAGGATTTGGAGGGAAAAATCCGAGTTTTCGAGGAGAAAAGCGAAACCGCCGACATGGAAAGAAACGAGAACCAAATTCTAGAAATGAAACTTAAACAATTGAACCAAGAAAAAGAGAGTTTGAAAGAAAATTGCCGGAAGGAAACTAGAAAGTTAGAAGAAGAAAAACGTGAACTCCAAAACGAAAAGGATGAATTACTGAAACAATTGAGCGATAGTGAAAATTCGTTGCGTGAAGCTAGGAAAAACGAGGAAATTTTGGAAGCTCGAGCCAACGAAAAAATCGAGAAACTCTCAAAAGAACTCGAAAATTACAAAATACAAGAAAAAGAATTATTGGGAAAAATCCAGCAACTTCAAGTGGGAGTGGGGGTTAAAACGCAAGAAATCGCCGAATTATCGAAAAAAATCGAGCAATACAACTCGATAATAGAAGAACGAAGCGAAAATTTTAGCCAAATACTCGCGAAAATTTCGGAAGAACCCCCCAAAGTTGGGGAAACCAAAAACAAAGACAACAAAATTTTGGAGGGGTTGGAGGCGAAATTGCAAAATTTCGAAATTACTTTTGGTAACGAAAAAAAATTTCTGGACAAACTTTTGGATTGTTTGAAAAAATTCGAGGAGAAACACTCAACTGTTTTAGTGGAAAAAACCAAAATCGAGGATTGCTTGAAGGAAAAGGAGGAAGTTGAAGCGAAATTGAGGCAACAATTTTGGAATTTCCAGGAATTCGAAACTAAATGCAATCAACTAGAAACTGAAAAAGGCGAGTTGTTGGCGAAAATTAAAATTTTGGAAAATCGTTTCGGTCAATTGAGTGGCGATAACTCGATTTTGGGTGCAGAAAAATCGAAATTGGAGGAACTTGTTGGCGATTTAGAAAAACGTAACCGCCAAGTTTCGACTGATAACAAATTTTTGTCGCAAGAAAACCAAGAATTGCTAAACGAACTGGACGAGTTGAAATTGAGGGTTGAACAACTAACAATTGAAAAAAATAATTTCGAAAAAAAACTGCAACAATCGCAAGAAATTCCTGATTCAAACCAAAAACTCGATGAAGAATTAAAAAAAAACAACGACGATTTAAGGGTGGAAATTGGGGATTTGAAGACGAAATTATCGAGTTTCGAAAACAATAAGCAACAATTGTTGCAAGTTGAGCGTCACGTTGAGGAATTATTGCACGAAAAGCAATTATTACAAGACGAAGTCCAAGAGTTAAAAATTTCACCCCTCAATCTCCAAAACAATAAATTAGATAATCTCGCTATAGTCAAACAAGAAGCTGAATTAACCAACAAATACGTAAACGAAATCGAAAGTTTGCGAGAGAAATTAACGCAATACAAATCACTCGATTTAACTAACCGCACTTCGATTGAGTTTTACGAAAACGAGTTGCAGAAGTTGAAGAACCAAAACGAAAAACTCAACCGAAGACTCGACGAAACTTTAGTAACACTCAATCATTGCACGGAATTGTCTAGTTCCACCGAAATTGAGTATTTGAGGAATGTTCTCTATAATTATATGTTGGGGAAAGAAGGGTTGGTTTTAGCGAGAGTTATTGCGGCTGTTTGCAAGTTTGATCCGGAACAAACTGACGCCGTTTTAGCGAAAGAACAACAAAAACAAACTTTGGTAAGAGTTTTTTTTTTTTAATTAAAATTACAATTTCTAATTACAGTTGGGCCATCTCGGGATTCTTTAACAGTTGTACTTAGATGTGTTGTAGGTTTTGCTACTTATTGGACGAGCCATTCCAATATTTTCGATTTATGTACAAACATTTCTAAACTAATTTTTTTAAAGTCACTTTACACTTTTATTATAACACTCTAACTTATTTGATTTTGTACATAACTTAGTTGTATTTATGTAAATTGTTATAATAAAAGTAACGTTCATTTTTCTATCGCGAAATTTTCAAATTTCCCGCCACTAATTCCGCGATCAATCACAGGTGGCGCGATTAACTTCCGTTATAAAACCAATAAAACAAAAGTGTGACGTAATGAAAATTATCGCGTAGTTCCCCAAAAAAGCTAGAAAAAGCTTGAAAAACCCGAAAATGTCGAGTGTTGCTTTAAAACTCTACAATGTTGCTAAATCAGGTAATCGTTAACGAACCGGATGGGTTTGTTGCGAGAAATTTTGTTAACATAACCTCACATTTTGTTAGGTTCCCGTTTACTCAAGCCTTTGCCTCAATTGGCGTCGAAACGTTACGAGTGTAGCCCCCCGAAAGACGGCTACATTTACGTTAACGAGAAGGAACCCGGAATGGGTTTAAACGAGTTAACAGGTAAAATGGATTTTTTCGAAATTTTAACTGAAATTTTCCGATAGATCGCGCCGCTGAAACGATATTTTTAACGGAATTGGTGCGGGGTTTTGGGGTAACTTTAGCGCATATTTTCAAAGAACCTGCTACGATTAATTATCCGTTCGAAAAGGGGCCATTAAGTCCACGATTTCGTGGTGAACATGCTTTGAGACGTTATCCATCCGGTGAAGAAAGATGTATCGCTTGTAAGTTATGTGAAGCTATTTGTCCGGCTCAGGTATTTAAAAATTTTGTTTTTTTTTGGTTTTAATGTGATTTAAAAAAATTGAAGGCTATTACTATTGAAGCAGAAGAGAGAGCTGATGGTTCTAGGAGGACGACTCGGTATGACATCGATATGACTAAATGTATTTATTGTGGTTTCTGTCAGGAAGCTTGTCCTGTCGATGCTATTGTTGAAGGACCGAATTTTGAGTTTTCAACAGAAACTCACGAAGAATTGTTGTATAATAAAGAGAAATTGTTGGATAACGGTGACAAGTGGGAATCAGAAATTGCTAGCAATATACACGCTGACCACTTGTACCGTTAAAATTGTGAAATTGTAGTTGTGATTATTTAAATAGTTGTTCTAAGTAGAAGTTTTTTTTACTAACAACTTAATCCCTACTCTCACCTAATCAACTGTTTGTTTCTTTGTTTTTTCCTTCGCGGTTTTGCGTTGAGTAGTCGGTTTTATTGCAAATTTTTGTTAATAAAATTGGACGAAACACGTTTCCGGTTGCGGCAAATAATTACATTAAAATGTTTTATTTATCAAAATGGTTATTACATCATATAAATAGCTATTGCTACATCGTATTAAGTCGGTGGACTGTATATTTCACGACCACACAATACCTATCGGTACTTAAACACTATTTGAGTATTAAACTCTAAAACTAATTAATTAAATACAGAAGTACCCTACAATAAAATTACATAACACAACATCCGTATATGGCAGTTTTTTTTTTACAATAAAATTTGGCCCCAAAATCAAACTATTTACTGGCAATTTTTTTAAAACAAATTCCCTGATTTTTGTAAATCAAGGAAAACGTTTTCTAACTACTGTTCGTTGTGGTTGAATATTTCGCCAACAAAAGTTGCGAAAATTTCGTTAATTAGGCTACTCGTCGTTATTTTTTTTTTACAAAAAAAAAATAACGAAGAGGCTGTCATTTGGATTTAAAGCTTTTGTTTGTTTTGAGCCTTTTCTTAGTTATTTTGAGCGATGTAGTCTCTTTCGATTTGTTTGAGTTGTTTGAAGGGTTTTGAAAGAGACGTTTCAATCCATTCAACATCGGGAGCTATGTAACCACCAATTTGACCTTCACCCTTACAACCGGTGTCCCAGGCGTAAATGCCCGAAAGGGTGTATTGGTTGTTGCCGCTGGAACAGGCTAAAGCACTGCCGTAATCGACCTGAAAAAGAACAAAATTCCATTAAATTGATCACTTTAAATGGGGTGGGTACGCTTTCATTGGTTGGCAACTCGACTAGTAGCCAATCACGACACGTTATAGTCACGATTCAAACCGAATGTTGTCGACGATGTACGACGCACCTTTAAACTAGTTTATTGTGATATTACTCGCCTCTCTAAATTCTCTTCTCTTTATTATAAATTACTTCAATTGTTACGTTTTGGGTAAAGAAAAGGAGGAGTTTTAAAGAAAATCGAGAACTAGTCGCTATAATAACACTAATAATGTTGATAATTAACAGAGAACGCCTCTATGCAGAGTTCAAATTGCTTCAATTAGTACATTTTTAGTAAATAGGGGAAAGTTTTTGAGAAAAACGAAAGTTAGTCGCTGATGCGACATGTTACAACTTTAATAATGTTAACAGTCAATAGAGGGCGCCCTAAGTTGCCGCAATTTTTGTAAATGGCGATAAAATTACTTTAATTATGATGTTTTGGTTAAGGAAATGAGACTTTTTGAGAAAATCCGGCATGTTACATCACTAATAATATTGACAGTCAATAGAGGGCGCTTTAAGTTGCCTCCATTTTTCTAAGAACAATGGAAATCGAGATATAATTTCTTCTATTATCTCTTTTTGGCAAAGGAAATGAGACTTTTTGAGAAAATCTGGCATGTTACATCACTAATAATGTCGACAGTCAATAGAGGGCGCTTTAAGTTGCCTCAATTTTTCTAAGAACAATGGAAGTCGAGATAAAATTTCTTCTATTATCTCTTTTTGGTTAAGGAAATGAGACTTTTTGAGAAAATCCGGCATGTTACATCACTAATAACGTTGACAGTCAATAGAGGGCGCTTTAAGTTGCCTCAATTTTTCTAAGAACAATGGAAATCGAGATAGAATTTCTTCTATTATCTCTTTTTGGCAAAGGAAATGAGACTTTTTGAGAAAATCCGGCATGTTACATCACTAATAATATTGACAGTTTATAGAGGGCGCTTTAAGTTGCCTCCATTTTTCTAAGAACAATGGAAATCGAGATATAATTTCTTCTATTATCTCTTTTTGGCAAAGGAAATGAGACTTTTTGAGAAAATCTGGCATGTTACATCACTAATAATGTCGACAGTCAATAGAGGGCGCTTTAAGTTGCCTCAATTTTTCTAAGAACAATGGAAGTCGAGATACAATTTCTTCTATTATCTCTTTTTGGTTAAGGAAATGAGACTTTTTGGGAAAATCCGGCATGTTACATCACTAATAATGTTGACAGTCAATAGAGGGCGCTTTAAGTTGCCTCAAATTTTCTAAGAACAATGGAAGTCGAGATAAAATTTCTTCTATTATCTCTTTTTGGTTAAGGAAATGAGACTTTTTGAGAAAATCCGGCATGTTACATCACTAATAACGTTGACAGTCAATAGAGGGCGCTTTAAGTTGCCTCAATTTTTCTAAGAACAATGGAAATCGAGATAGAATTTCTTCTATTATCTCTTTTTGGCAAAGGAAATGAAACTTTTTGAGAAAATCCGGCATGTTACATCACTAATAATATTGACAGTTTATAGAGGGCGCTTTAAGTTGCCTCCATTTTTCTAAGAACAATGGAAATCGAGATATAATTTCTTCTATTATCTCTTTTTGGCAAAGGAAATGAGACTTTTTGAGAAAATCTGGCATGTTACATCACTAATAATGTTGACAGTCAATAGAGGGCGCTTTAAGTTGCCTCAAATTTTCTAAGAACAATGGAAGTCGAGATAAAATTTCTTCTATTATCTCTTTTTGGTTAAGGAAATGAGACTTTTTGAGAAAATCCGGCATGTTACATCACTAATAATGTTGACAGACAATAGAGGGCGCCTTAAGTTGCGTCAATTTTTTTTAAAAATTATGTAAATGATGTTGAAGTTACTTGCATTATGACGTTTAGGAAGGAGAATTTTTAACAAAATCGAGAATCAGTCAGTAATGTAGCATGTTATCACACTAAAAATGTTAACAGTCAATAGAGGGCGCCAGAAGTTGCGTCAATTTTTCTAAAAATTCATGTAATGACGTTGAAATTAACTTCCCTTATGACGTTTCGAAAGAGTTTTTGAGAAAATCGAAAACCAATCAGTAATGTGGCGTCTTATCACACCAATAATGTTAATAGTCAATAGAGAGCGCCTTAATTTGTGTCAATTTTTCTAAAAACAATGTAAATTTATTTAAATGCCGTTGAAATTACTTCTGTTATGACGTTTCGGAAGGAGAGTTTTTGAGAAAATCGAGAACCAGTCAGTAATGTGGCATGTTACAACTCTAATAATGATAACACTCAATAGAGGGCGTCTTAAATTGTAACTATTCTTCTAAACCACATACATTTTTGTAAACAGATGTCAAATTATGACATTTTGGAGAAAAGAGAGTTTTTGAACGTTTGTTCTATAACTGTCATGTTAGAAGCAACTGTTACGTTACTCAAATAATTTCTAGACTTCAAAGTTTGCGGTTTAAGGGAAAACCAATAAAATGAGGGTTAATATTTATAATTACCACCAGCGCCATCTCTAAGTGAAAACTAAAACTTACTTTGCATTGGTCGATATTGGAGTATCCACACAGCGTGTTAGGGCTATAATTTTCGACAGCATGTTGGAACTTGCTCGCTAGAGTCTCTTGACATTGTTTATTGTCCATAACGTTCACATCAATCGCATGCATAAGCGCACCTTTAGCATGCACTGAAACAATAATTTCGTTAATTAATTAATTAAATTTTTTTACACCATCCTTACATTGCAAAATCCTCTTGCCCCAACCTGTAGCTATACACCCTTGCGTAGGTATTTGGTTAGGTTGCGGTAAACAAATCGTACCAACATTTTTAGCCGGTCTCAACTTTTCTTCCAACACCAAAATCGCCAAATCATTAACAAAAGAGCCACGTTTATATTCAGGATGGCGCAAAATCACAGATACTTTAACAATTTGGAACGGTAAAGGTTCTTCATCGATACCCAACTTCCATTCACCACCTTTCACCAAAACATCACTTGTTTCTAGCCTAAAAAAAGAATTAATTGAAGAAATCAACAAAAATCAACTCACCCCTCGACACAATGGGCAGCAGTCAAAACAGCGTCTCTTCTAATTATGGCACCACCACACAACAAACTTCGATTAGAATCGCGCAAAACCATCGCTTGCCATGGGATTTCAGCAAAATTCACATCGAGAGGTCCAACACCTGCTGGTTTACCATGAGGATGACGTTCCCCACAATTCGGTTGTGGCAATTGATTGTTTCTACTAGATAAAGTTTCTTGACGTGGTCCTCCTCTGTTAGCGCGTACACTTCGTTGTAAATTTGGCGAATATTGTCCCAAATTGGCATCTTCTTTGTATTGACCATCATCGACACCATCAACTAAATTCGCTGATGGCCATGGATCTTTGTAGTTGGGATCACGACAACATTTACCTACAATACCGGCTTCTTGGTCACGACAATCCTGCAATTACAATTTAGTTAATTTAATTTTGAATTTTTTTTTTTTTTTATTACAGTCGTTGGTACTCGACTCAATTCTTGTTCTCTAGTCAAAGCTACTGGAACAGGCGAAACGAAACCGTCAGCTGTACAATAGATTTCTTGTACACATTTCAAAGCGGCAGCACAACCAGATGGTGCAGGACTATCATTGGTGCCTGGTGGTATATTGACAGTGTTCACATTTCCGGTTGGTTGACTGTCAGTATCGGGTTGGAGAGGTTTCGGTTTTGGTTTCGGTTTAAGAACTGTTGTTTGGGAAATGGTTGAACCATCCGAAGTTATTGGTGGTAAATAAGCGTTGGTTGGACGTTGCGTTGTTGTTGTTGAATAATAAACGTTGTTAACATTGAAAGTTGATGATGGTATATTGAAGGTGGGTGTTGGTTTCGGATATTCGTAACCAATTTGTTTTTCAGTTGTTGTTCTTTGTGGAGTTGGTGGTTGGTATGGTCTTTGCGTGGTTGTTGTTTGATACGGTTTTTGAGACGATGGTGGTTGGTATGGTCTCAAAGTTGAAGGTGATAGGCTGGAAGGTGATGTAGGTGGTAAATACTCATTAGTGACCACATTGGTCGGACGTGTGTATATCGATGATGGTCGTGGTGTCGTGAATGTCGATGGCTTCTGACCCGGACATTGATAACCGTTACTTGCTGATGGTACGCATTTGATTGATGGACATTGATAATTGTTGCTGGATGAAGGTGTGCAAGGGCACTGATAATTGTTACTGGCCGAAGGAATACAACCAGATGGTTTAGGTGGTGAACAATCATAATTGTTACTAGCCGAAGGAATGCAACCTATTGGAGGACTTGGACTTGGGTACGTATAACCTTCAGTAGTCCTAGGAGGAGATGTCGGTCTAGGTTCAGGCCTATCACATTGATAATTATTACTAGATGACGGTACACAAGGACATTTGTAATTGTTACTAGCTGAAGGGACACAACCTGATGGTTTAGGTGGTGAACAATTGTAATTGTTACTAGCTGAAGGGACGCAACCCGATGGTTTAGGTGAACAGTTGTAATTGTTACTAGCCGAAGGGATACATCCAGATGGTTTAGGAGGAGAACAATTATAATTGTTACTGGCTGAAGGAACACAACCTGAAGGGAACGGAATGCTAGGCGTTGGATATTGGTAGCCATCAGTAGCTCCTTGGGGAGGTTGAGTGGTTCTTGGTGGTGGACTAGTAGGTCTTGGACATTGATAGTTGTTACTTTGCGAGGGTTCACAAGGACAATAGAAGTTGTTACTGGCCGAAGGTACGCAACGTGGTCTCGAAGTAACCGGAGGATTCGTATGGGTAGGGAATGGAGATGTTGGTCTTGGTTGATAAGTTGTAGGTTGACAATTGTAGTTATTACTAGCAGAAGGTACACAAGGACATTGGTAGTTGTTACTAGCCGATGGTATGCAACCTGGTGGTTTGGTAATTCTAGGAGGATTTGTGGGGGTAGGGAAAGATGGTGTTGGACTTGGATAAGTGTAACCGGGTGTGGTTGGACTTGATCCACATTGATAATTGTTACTGGCAGAAGGTACACAAGGACATTGGTAGTTGTTACTGGCTGAAGGCACGCAACCTGGCCGTCTGGTAGGTTTAGGAGTATCTGTGTGTCGAGGGATAGTAGTTGTTGGACTTGGATAAGTGTATCCAGGTGTAGATGGACTTGATCCACATCTATAATTATTGCTAGCCGAAGGAACACAAGGACATTGGAAGTTATTACTGGCAGAAGGCACGCAAATTGGTGTAATTGGAGGACTTGTTGGTGTAGGGAAGGGAGAACTTGGACTTGAAGACAATCCACATTGGTAATTGGTACTTGCGGAAGGTACACAAGGGCATTGATAGTTGTTACTAGCAGAAGGTATACACGATTTAGGTTTTGAAGGAATTGTTGGTGTGGGGAATGAAGGACTTGGTGTTGGATATGAATATCCAGGAGTTGAAGGTCTTGATGGAGGAGGTTTCCTAGGAGTAGTCGAACATTGATATCCATTACTTGCTGAAGGAATGCAAGGGCAATTATAATTGTTACTAGCTGACGGAACACAAGACGGTGTCGGGAATGTTGGGGTTGGTTTTGGATATTCATAACCGCCACTGGTTGTTGGCTGGTATGTTGAACCACTTGGTCTAAATGGAGGTTGTGTTGTTGGTCTTGGACATTGATAACCGTTCTCAGAAGAAGGAATACAAGGGCAGTTATAGTTGTTACTGGCAGAAGGAACACAACCAGGTTTTGGTTGTGGAGGTGGAGTTGGCCTAGGTTTTGTTGGACACTGGTAACCATTTTCGGCAGAAGGAATACAAGGACAGTTATAGTTATTACTAGCTGAAGGAACACAACTAGGTTTTGGTTGTGGTGGTGGTGTTGGCCTAGGTTTGGTTGGACACTGGTAACCATTTTCTGCTGAAGGAATACAAGGGCAGTTGTAGTTGTTACTAGCAGAAGGTACACAACCAGGTCTTGGCTGTGGAGGTGGAGTTGGCCTAGGTTTTGTTGGACACTGGTAACCATTTTCGGCAGAAGGAATACAAGGGCAGTTGTAGTTGTTACTAGCAGAAGGTACACAACCAGGTCTTGGTTGTGGAGGTGGAGTTGGCCTAGGCTGTGTTGGACACTGATAACCATTTTCGGCAGAAGGAATACAAGGGCAGTTGTAATTGTTTTTAGCTGACGGAACACAACCAGGTCTTGGTTGTGGAGGTGGTGTAGGTCTTGGTTGTGTTGGACATTGATAACCATTACTTGCTGAAGGAATGCAAGGACAGTTATAGTTGTTACTAGCTGACGGAACACAAGACGGTGTCGGGAATGTTGGGGTTGGTTTTGGATATTCATAACCGCCACTGGTTGTTGGCTGGTATGTTGAACCACTTGGTCTAAATGGAGGTTGTGTTGTTGGTCTTGGACATTGATAACCGTTCTCAGAAGAAGGAATACAAGGACAGTTATAGTTGTTACTGGCAGAAGGAACACAACCAGGTTTTGGTTGTGGAGGTGGTGTTGGCCTAGGTTTGGTTGGACACTGATAACCATTTTCGGCAGAAGGAATACAAGGGCAATTGTAGTTGTTACTAGCAGAAGGAACACAACCAGGTCTTGGTTGTGGAGGTGGTGTTGGCCTAGGTATCGTTGGACAATGATACCCATTTTCAGAGGAAGGAATGCAAGGACAGTTATAGTTGTTACTAGCTGAAGGAACACAACCAGGTTTTGGTTGTGGTGGTGGTGTTGGCCTAGGTTTGGTTGGACACTGGTAACCGTTTTCAGCTGAAGGAATACAAGGGCAGTTATAATTATTGCTAGCTGAAGGAACACAACCAGGTCTTGGTTGTGGAGTTGGAGTTGGCCTAGGTTTTGTTGGACACTGATAACCATTTTCGGCAGAAGGAATACAAGGGCAGTTGTAATTGTTGCTAGCTGAAGGAACACAACCAGGTCTTGGCTGTGGAGGTGGTGTAGGTCTTGGTTTTATTGGACATTGATAACCGTTACTTGCTGAAGGAATGCAAGGACAATTATAATTGTTACTAGCTGACGGAACACAAGATGGTGTCGGGAATGTTGGAGTTGGTTTTGGATATTCATAACCGCCACTAGTTGTTGGCTGATATGTTGAACCACTTGGTCTAAATGGAGGTTGTGTTGTTGGTCTTGGACATTGATAACCGTTCTCAGCTGAAGGAATACAAGGACAATTATAGTTGTTGCTAGCAGAAGGAACACAACCAGGTTTTGGTTGTGGAGGTGGTGTTGGTCTTGGTATCGTTGGACAATGACGCCCATTTTCAAAGGAAGGAATACAAGGGCAGTTGTAGTTGTTACTAGCTGAAGGTACACAACTAGGTCTTGGTTGTGGAGTTGGTGTTGGCCTAGGTTTCGTTGGACATTGATAACCGTTACTAGCTGAAGGAATACAAGGGCAATTATAGTTGTTACTAGCCGAAGGAACACAAGATGGGTGCGGCAAGGTGGGAGTTGGTTTCGGATATTCATAACCACCACTGGTTGTTGGTTGGAATGTTGAACCAGTTGGTCTAAATGGAGGTTGGGTTGTTGGTCTTGGACATTGATAACCGTTCTCAGAAGAAGGAATACAAGGGCAATTATAGTTGTTACTAGCTGAAGGAACGCAACTAGGTTTTGGTTGTGGTGGTGGTGTCGGTCTAGGTTTCGTTGGACATTGATACCCGTTCTCAGCAGAAGGAATACAAGGACAGTTATAGTTGTTACTAGCCGAAGGAACACAACTAGGTCTGGGTTGTGGAGTTGGTGTCGGCCTAGGTTTCGTTGGACACTGATAACCGTTCTCTAATGAAGGAATACAAGGACAGTTATAGTTGTTACTAGCTGAAGGAACACAACTAGGTTTTGGAGGTGGAGTCGGCCTGGGTATTGTTGGACAATGATACCCATTTTCAGAGGAAGGAATACAAGGGCAATTATAGTTGTTACTGGCAGAAGGTACACAACTAGGTTTAGGTTGTGGTGTTGGTCTAGGTTTAGTTGCACATTGATACCCGTTTTCGGCAGAAGGAATACAAGGGCAATTATAATTATTGCTAGCAGAAGGAATACATCTTGGAGTTTCAGGTTTTGGGGTGGTTGTAAAGAAAGGATTAGGTCTTGGACTTGATGGTTCTGGTTGGAAGGTTGTTTTAGGTGGTAAATAACCTCTGTTTGTGGTTGGAGTCGATGGATATGGTCTTACTGATGGTTGATACGACGTACTGGATGGGTATGGTTTTTGTGGAGTGATACTGGGTTGATATGGTTTTAGTGTAGTGGGAGATGGCTGATATGGGGTTTGTGTTGGAATTGGTCTAGACGTTACATACTGAGTCGTAGATGGTGGCAAATATTCTCTTGTTTGAGTAATAGCGGTCGATGGGTAAGGCCGAAGACTACTGGGGGTATACGTAGGCCTAGGGGTAGTTGGTTGCGGCACATAAACAGTGGTTTTAGGGGTGATATACTTGTTGTTAACATCAATTCTTGTCGTGTAGGGTCTTTGAGTAGTCCTAGGTACTTCCAGATCTGGTGTTTTAGATGAAGGGACTGGGACTCCTATTGGAGGTAAATAAGCCGGACCTTTAAGAGTAGAAGCGAAACGGACATCATCAAACTTAACATTGCTATAATCTATAGTGCTACCAAAAACTGAATTACTAAAAGAAGTATCTCGAATAGTTTTCGTAGTGCTTGAACTATGTTGACCAGTTTCTCCTACTGAATGGACATTAGGTTTAATATCTAAAGATTGTTCGGGAAGAATTTGAATAGATCCAGCACTTAATCCAGCGCCTCCTTGAAACTTGAAAATTGATCCAGGAATTGAACTTTTTCCAACTGTAATACCAGACAAATCACTTCCGACGAAATTAGGTAATTGCAGTTGTTGGTTTTGAGTAGTTGAAGATCCAGCAAGACGACAACAAACTTCCTTATCCTTCTTGCAGTGTTGCGCCTGCGAACATGATTTTGACGTAAAGAAAGTGTTTTCCATAAGGAACACGAAATCGTGTCAAAGGTTGCGAGATAATCGTTAAAACTTTCTATAATTATGTTTCGGTTACTGATTTATCTAGTTGAAGATGTGAAGCATCAATTTCCGCGATGCATAACAACATAACATCACTTTCCCTAAGTCGACAAAGTCAAGGACGTTTTTGGGTCAAACCATTTCGCTTTTTTATCCCATAGATCGTGGGTGGAGACGGCAAAAAAGAGTGAAATCGCAGTTCTTACGCAATCATTGAATAATTGCAACAACTCCTTAAGAAGCGAGATCTCGACTAAGAAATTCCCGGATTTTATGATTCCTCGACGACATTTAAATGGCAAATTGATCTAATTATCAGTAACTAGTCTTCGTATATATTCATGAGATACGTCATTGTTTTTCTAGAAACACAACGGTGCTTATGCAAACGCGTAGGTGATCCGGCGGTTATGTGGTTCAAGTAACAGAAGCAATTGTGATGTCATAAATCACAATAACAATCATTTATTACTTTTACTTTCCGTTACTCCTCCCATAACCAAAACGGACGGCAGCGTTCCGGTAAAAGCCTCTCCCATAACAAAAATCTTCAGGAAAACAGAAGTTTTCTATATAATTAAATTTTTAAAATGGTAAAGTAGCGATTTTTGTGAGAAAACTCATAAAATAACTGGAGATCCTACGCGGTCAAGCGACGAACCCTAAGTTCAAAACGCTTTTACAACATTTAAAACTTTACCAATAGATTTTGAATGTCTTTTAGTTGATAGCTATTGATTTTGGTAGAAAAATTCAAAAAATTTGTGGAGACCCTTAGCGGTCAAGCGACGAACCTTAAGTTCAAAATGGTTTTAGGAATTTTAAAAGTTCACCAATGAATTTTCAACTGATTTTTGTTGGTAGTTACTAATTTTGGCAGCGAAATACGAAAAATTTGTGGAGACCCTTAGCAGTCAAGCAACGAACCTTATGTTCAAAACGGTTTTAGGAGTTTTCAAAGGTTACCAATGGATTTTGAAGTAATTTTTGTTTACAGTTATTAATTTTGGTAGCGAAATTCCAAAAATTCTTGGAGACCCTACGCGGCCAAGCGACGAACCCTAAGTTCAAAACGCTTTTAGAACATTTAAAACTTTACTAATAGGTTTTGATTTTTTTTTAATTGACACTTATTGATTTTGGTAGAAAAATTTGACAAATTTGTGGAGACCCTTAGCGGTCAAGCGACGAACCTTAAGTTGAAAACACTTTTAGAAATTTTAAAAGTTTATCAATGGATTTTCAAGTAATTTTTGTTGGTAGTTATTAATTTTGGTAGCGAACTTCCAAAAATTCTTGGAGACCCTACGCGGCCAAGCAACGAACCCTAAGTGCAAAACGCTTTTAGAACATTTAAAACTTTACCAATAGATTTTGAATGTTCTTTAGTTGATAGCTATTGATTTTGGTAGAAAAATTCAAAAAATTTGTGGAGACCCTTAGCGGTCAAGCGACGAACCTTAAGTTCAAAATGGTTTTAGGAATTTTAAAAGTTCACCAATGAATTTTCAACTGGTTTTTGCTGGTAGTTACTAATTTTGGCAGCGAAATACGAAAAATTTGTGGAGACCCTTAGCAGTCAAGCAACGAACCTTATGTTCAAAACGGTTTTAGAAGTTTTCAAAGGTTACCAATGGATTTTGAAGTAATTTTTGTTGGCAGTTATTAATTTTGGTAGCGAAATTCCAAAAATTCTTGGAGACCCTACGCGGCCAAGCGACGAACCCTAAGTTCAAAACGCTTTTAGAACATTTAAAACTTTACTAATAGGTTTTGATTTTTTTTTAATTGACACTTATTGATTTTGGTAGAAAAATTTGACAAATTTGTGGAGACCCTTAGCGGTCAAGCGACGAACCTTAAGTTGAAAACACTTTTAGAAATTTTAAAAGTTTATCAATGGATTTTCAAGTTATTTTTGTTGGTAGTTATTAATTTTGGTAGCGAACTTCCAAAAATTCTTGGAAACCCTACGCGGCCAAGCAACGAACCCTAAGTGCAAAACGCTTTTAGAATATTTAAAACTTTACCAATAGATTTTGAATTTCTTTTAGTTGATATTTATTGATTTTGGTAGAAAAATTCGAAAAATTTGTGGAGACCTTTAGGGGTCAAGCGACGAACCTTAAGTTCAAAACACTTTTAGAAGTTTTAAAAGTTTACCAATGGATTTTGAAGTAATTTTTGTTGGTAGTTATTAATTTTGGTAGCGAAATTCCAAAAATTCTTGGAGACCCTACTCGGTCAAGCCACGAACCCTAAGTTCAAAAAGCTTTTAGAACATTTAAATCTTTACCAATAGATTTTGAATATCTTTTAGTTGATAACTATTGATTTTGGTAGAAAAATTCGAAAAATTTTTGGAGACCTTTAACGGTCAAGCGACGAACCTTAAATTCAAAACAGTTTTAGGAATTTTAAAAGTTTACCAATGGATTTTGAAGTAATTTTTGTTGGTAGTTATTAATTTTGGTAGCGAAATTCCAAAAAATTTTGGAGACCCTACGCGGTCAAGCGACGAACCCTAAGTTCAAAACGCTTTTAGAACACTTAAAACTTTACCAATAGATTTTGAATATCTTTTAGTTGATAACTATTGATTTTGGTAGAAAAATTCGAAAAATTTGTGGAGACCTTTAGCCTTCAAGCGACGAACCTTAAGTTCAAAACGGTTTTAGGAGTTTTAAAAGTTTACCAATGGATCTTCAAATAATTTTTGTTGGCAGTTATAAATTTTGGTAGCGAAATTCCAAAAATGTTTGGAGACCCTCGAACCCTAAGTTCAAAACGCTTTTAGAACATTTAAAACTTTACCAATAGATTTTCAATTACTTTTAGTTGATAGCTATTGATTTTGGTCAAGAAATTCGAAAAACTTTACTCGATCAAGTAACGAACCAGAAATTTCAGGATCTCAGATTATCATTTGTGACTTCAGTTGCTTGCAATTTGCTGAATCCAAACATAGTGGAAGGCGGATATGCTGTTATTGGATGACTAGTGGTAGTTGCTTGCCCGTTCTTAGTGTTAAAGGTGACCACGCACCCGTCGATTTATTGCTGTTCGTCCTTTAATCGTTATTGAATAACGCATTGCAAAATCACATTGGGCCATCCCGTTGTGTTGCCACCTCCGTTATTTACGTCTACTAAACCGTCTTGATCTCGACGACCTCTGGGATCAAAAGGTGACATATTAGCCCGTTTCTTTTGAAACATAAAATCTAACGCAATTAACCAACAATACATCAACTTTCCGATTTTCGTGCACCCAACAACAACAATAATATTCAGTTACGTCACCGATTTTCGTCCAGTCACCTAATGACTCACAAATGATTTTTTCGAATTTTATCAGCGCGGAAGAAAGTGGCGAAAGGCGTCCGCATTCTTAAACTAAAGGTCAATCGATGTTAAGGCCGTTACGTTTTCGGTAAATTTTCTAGATTTATGCAACGTTATCACCTTTGACACTGTGACCGGTTGTTGGTAATTTTCGTTTTCACTATGTGACAAATTGTAATTAGCGATTAATTGAAGATGGCGCCTCGAGGTCTTCACAATTATGCAAAACGCCTTGTTCTTGGGTGCTAATTCAGCCTTAACATTCGGACAGTTTATTTGTTTTAGCGAACGTCTCGTAATTGTTTTCACCAATAAGTTGTTGCGCAAAACTTTTTTCTTTTCGCAAGTCAAATGATATAGAAGCTAAACGTGACACTCTAGATCCTTTTATAACGTGAATGTTGACATAGATATCGAAATTACGCTACGCCATTTACTGGAGTTATCACTGTTAATGATACTAAGGTGACGCAAATTTTTTTTTTCGAAAAAAGTCATTTTGAACTTTTTCATTTTTTTTGCTTCAACGCTCAAAAATCGGTTTTCAACAAAAATTTTCAAAGTTTTTTTTATATTGCGAACGAAAAGGGTTATGAGAGAAATTTTCGAAAACGATAAGTTAAAAAAAGAACCCAATCAGGGATTTCCTGGTTTGCTCCAAGTATCAAGTGGCTAGACGCGTTGCGTAACGTCGATAGATGAGTCGTGGTGGCAAAGCAATAGTTACGTGCGATTGTGGAGCATTAGCATAACAACAATGTCCAATCTTGACATTTGCACAGTGGCACAGAAGCTATAAATCACGTGTGCCGTCCATAAACGTAGACGATGAACGTCACTAATGTGAACGATTGCGGAATTTCTCTTGAACCCGAGAGGCTCGTCAATGATTTAATGATTCGGGAGGTGGAAAATTGCCGGATTTTTGGGGAAAAGTTTTTTACATTTAATGCAATGGCCTCGGAAAACTATGTCGGAGGATAACCTTAGAATTCTTGCGACGACATGTGATGTTATCGTGACGATCGACAGGATTTCTTTGTAACTCATCTAAAGAATTTTCAATCCGCACCTTACCATTCTTTTAAAGAATTGCCACTAGATGGTAACTTGAGAAAAAAGAGCCAAAATTTTGAAAATTAGTTTTGAGTAATTTTTCTTGCTCTAATTTATTGGGAGACCCTGAGGGGTCAAGCGACGAACCTTAACAAAAATTCAATTAAAATTGATGCGGGATTTTTGTAATAAATTTTTGAGAATTGGAAATCGAAGATTCTACCGGGTGAAGCTAAAAAGATTTGAGACTTCAAACAATTTTCTAAATTAATTGCAATAACAAATTTTAGAAGAGAATTCTGCAAATCCTCAATTGCTTTTTCAAGCTTAATGATTCAATTATTTCAGTTCGCTTAAATGGGAAATTTCCTTATTTAGTGGGTCGATTAATGTCACTCTTATGTGATCATGAGTCAGTCCGTGAGAATCCGACCAGTTCCTCTTCTCCTATTGACATTTCCCCCAAAACGGTACAAGCAAAAAATCCCGAGTCTCATTATTGCCTCAAAAAAGATTCTCCGGCTATTTTGACACCTTTGGTATTTTAAGGATGTTCCAAAACGAAACCAGCCTTGAATTTTTATTGCGTATGACGAAATAAATTTTCGACTTTAAATGTCAAACGAACGGAATTATTCGTTATAACAGAAACCGTCTTCATTTGTGGCCAGCACTATCGACAATAATTAAAAAAAAAAAAATTATTGAGCAACATTTTGCCTCAAAAGGATTAAATTGCTTTATTGGTATTTGAATTGCAACGTAAAAATCAAGCGGTTTGCGTAATTTCCAAGCCGACTTCGATGCGCTTCGGTTTTGGTTCAACACGACCCCCCGGTTGTCAGATTTCGAATTTCCGCCGAGAAACGGCAATTAAATTTTCAACCGTAAAGAGAGAGAGAGAACTCGTCAAGGAGATGTACCGAAACCTCTTTAACACATGGTTGGGTAATCGCCCGGTATGTTAGTGATGTAACAAGTTGAACGTCATTTATTAAGCGAAGGACTCGCTGAACAAACATGGATTCGGAAAACGACTGTTTGATCACACTAACAAAGAAAACAACCGTATCGTTATTCGATCGAAGCCGTAACGAAAAATGAAACAAAAAAAAACTAATTTTAGTTGAATTAATCGGAGTTGTAACGAAAATTGCAACGCTATGGCAAGAAGCAATCACCCAAAAAGTTTTGAGTTTTCCGATGATAGTAGGGTTGTTTTCGCGATTTGAGACAATGAAAATTTGAAATTTTTATTGTGAAGTTGTAACGAAAATTGCAACGCCGCGGCAAAAATTATCAACCAATAATGTTTTGAAGGTTCTAATAATATTACTATAGCTTCACAGTTTCGAAGTAAGCGAAAAAGTTAAGTTTTGCCGCAATTAATTGAAGGTGTAACAAAAATTGCAACGTCGTGGGGCGAAATAATTGCCCAATAACGTCGAGAATTCTTAATAATTAGTGTAATTTCAACCCTTGGAGACAATTAAAATTTTTTAACTTTGCTAACGGATGAATTGAAGTTGTAACGAAAATTGCAACGTCTCAGAAAAAGAAGCATCCAATAATGTCTCGAGGTTTTTGTTAAAATTATAGCTTTAGTGTCTCGAGATAAGTGAAAATTTTAAGTTTTAGCAGAATTAATTGAAGTAACAAAAATTGCAACATTGTGGGGCGAAATAATTGCCCAATAACGTCGAGAATTCTTAATAATTAGTGTAGTTTCAACCCTTGGAGACAATTAAAATTTTTTAACTTTGCTAACGGATGAATTGAAGTTGTAACGAAAATTGCAACGTCTCAGAAAAAGAAGCATCCAATAAAGTCTCGAGGTTTTTGTTAAAATTATAGCTTTAGTGTCTCGAGATAAGTGAAAATTTTAAGTTTTAGCAGAATTAATTGAAGTAACAAAAATTGCAACGTCGTGGGGCAAAATAATTGCCCAATAACGTCGAGAATTCTTGATAATTAGTGTAGTTTCAACCCTTGGGGACAATTGATATTTTTTAACTTTGCTAACGGATGAATTGAAGTTGTAACGGAAATTGCAACGTCTCAGAAAAAGAAGCATCCAATAAAGTCTCGAGGTTTTTGTTAAAATTATAGCTTTAGTGTCTCGAGATAAGTGAAAATTTTAAGTTTTAGCAGAATTACTTGAAGTAACAAACATTGCAACGTCGTGGGGCAAAATAATTGCCCAATAACGTCGAGAATTCTTGATAATTAGTGTAGTTTCAACGCTTGGAGACAATTAAATTTCTTTAACTTTGCTAACGGATGAATTGAAGTTGTAACGAAAATTGCAACGCCTCAGAAAAAACAATCATCCAATAAAGTCTCGTGGTTTCTGTTAAAATTATAGCTTTAGTGCCTCGAGATAAGTGAAAATTTTAAGTTTTAGCAGAGTTAATTGAAGTAACAAAAATTGCAACATTGTGGGACGAAATAATTACCCAATAACGTTGAGAATTCTTGATAATTAGTGTAGCTTCAACCCTTGGGGACAATTGATATTTTTTAACTTTGCTAACGGATGAATTGAAGTTGTAACGAAAATTGCAACGCCTCAGAAAAAACAATCATCCAATAAAGTCTCGTGGTTTCTGTTAAAATTATAGCTTTAGTGTCTCGAGATAAGTGAAAATTTTAAGTTTTAGCAGAGTTAATTGAAGTAACAAAAATTGCAACATTGTGGGACGAAATAATTACCCAATAACGTTGAGAATTCTTGATAATTAGTGTAGCTTCAACCCTTGGGGACAATTGATATTTTTTAACTTTGCTAACGGATGAATTGAAGTTGTAACGGAAATTGCAACGTCTCAGAAAAAGAAGCATCCAATAAAGTCTCGAGGTTTTTGTTAAAATTATAGCTCTTGTGTCTCGAGATAAGTGAAAATTTTAAGTTTTAGCAGAATTAATTGAAGTAACAAAAATTGCAACGTCGTGGGGCAAAATAATTGCCCAATAACGTCGAGAATTCTTGATAATTAGTGTAGCTTCAACTCTTGGGGACAATTAAATTTTTTTAACTTTGCTAACGGATGAATTGAAGTTGTAACGAAAATTGCAACGCCTCAGAAAAAACAATCATCCAATAAAGTCTCGTGGTTTCTGTTAAAATTATAGCTTTAGTGTCTCGAGATAAGTGAAATATTTAAGTTTTAGCAGAATTAATTGAAGTAACAAAAATTGCAACGTCGTGGGGCGAAATAATTGCCCGATAGCGTCGAGAATTCTTGATAATTAGTGTAGTTTCAACCCTTGGAGACAATTAAATTTTTTTAACTTTGCTAACGGATGAATTGAAGTTGTAACGAAAATTGCAACGCCTCAGAAAATAGAATCATTCAATAAAGTCTTGAGGTTTTTGTTAAAATTATAGCTTTAGTGTCTCGAGATAAGTGAAAATTTTAAGTTTTAGCAGAATTAATTGAAGTAACAAAAATTGCAACGTCGTGGGGCAAAATAATTGCCCAATAACGTCGAGAATTCTTGATAATTAGTGTAGTTTCAACTCTTGGAGACAATTAAATTTTTTTTAACTTTGCTAACTGATGAATTGAAGTTGTAACGAAAATTGCAACGCCTCAGAAAATAGAATCATCCAATAAAGTCTCGAGGTTTCTGTTAAAATTATAGCTTTAGTGTCTCGAGATAAGTGAAAATTTTAAGTTTTAGCAGAATTAATTGAAGTAACAAAAATTGCAACGTTGTGGGGCAAAATAATTGCTCAATAACTTCGAGAATTCTTGATAATTAGTGTAGCTTCAACCCTTGGGGACAATTGATATTTTTTAACTTTGCTAACGGATGAATTGAAGTTGTAACGGAAATTGCAACGTCTCAGAAAAAGAAGCATCCAATAAAGTCTCGAGGTTTTTGTTAAAATTATAGCTCTAGTGTCTCGAGATAAGTGAAAATTTTAAGTTTTAGCAGAATTAATTGAAGTAACAAAAATTGCAACGTCGTGGGGCAAAATAATTGCCCAATAACGTCGAGAATTCTTGATAATTAGTGTAGCTTCAACTCTTGGGGACAATTAAATTTTTTTAACTTTGCTAACGGATGAATTGAAGTTGTAACGAAAATTGCAACGCCTCAGAAAAAACAATCATCCAATAAAGTCTCGTGGTTTCTGTTAAAATTATAGCTTTAGTGTCTCGAGATAAGTGAAAATTTTAAGTTTTAGCAGAATTAATTGAAGTAACAAAAATTGCAACGTCGTGGGGCGAAATAATTACCCAATAACGTTGAGAATTCTTAATAATTAGTGTAGTTTCAACGCTTGGAGACAATTAAAATTTTTTAACTTTGCTAACGCATGAATTGAAGTTGTAACGAAAATTGCAACGCCTCAGAAAAAGGAATTATTCAATAAAGTCTTGAGGTTTTTGTTAAAATTATAGCTTTAGTGTCTCGAGATAAGTGAAAATTTTAAGTTTTAGCAGAATTAATTGAAGTAACAAAAATTGCAACGTCGTGGGGCGAAATATTTGCCCAATAACGTTGAGAATTCTTAATAATTAGTGTAGTTTCAACGCTTGGAGACAATCAAATTTTTTTAACTTTGCTAAGGGATGAATTGAAGTTGTAACGAAAATTGCAACGCCTCAGAAAAAAGAATCATCCAATAAAGTCTCGTGGTTTCTGTTAAAATTATAGCTTTAGTGTCTCGAGATAAGTGAAATATTTAAGTTTTAGCAGAATTAATTGAAGTAACAAAAATTGCAACGTCGTGGGGCGAAATAATTGCCCGATAGCGTCGAGAATTCTTGATAATTAGTGTAGTTTCAACCCTTGGAGACAATTAAATTTTTTTAACTTTGCTAACGGATGAATTGAAGTTGTAACGAAAATTGCAACGCCTCAGAAAATAGAATCATTCAATAAAGTCTTGAGGTTTTTGTTAAAATTATAGCTTTAGTGTCTCGAGATAAGTGAAAATTTTAAGTTTTAGCAGAATTAATTGAAGTAACAAAAATTGCAACGTTGTGGGGCAAAATAATTGCCCAATAACGTCGAGAATTCTTGATAATTAGTGTAGTTTCAACTCTTGGAGACAATTAAATTTTTTTTAACTTTGCTAACTGATGAATTGAAGTTGTAACGAAAATTGCAACGCCTCAGAAAATAGAATCATCCAATAAAGTCTCGAGGTTTCTGTTAAAATTATAGCTTTAGTGTCTCGAGATAAGTGAAAATTTTAAGTTTTAGCAGAATTAATTGAAGTAACAAAAATTGCAACGCCGTGGGGCGAAATAATTGCCCAATAACGTCGAGAATTTTTGATAATTAGTGTAGTTTCAACCCTTGGAGACAATTAAATTTTTTTAACTTTGCTAACGGATGAATTGAAGTTGTAACGAAAATTGCAACGCCTTAGAAAAAAAATCATCCAATAAAGTCTCGACGTTTCTGTTAAAATTTTAGCTTTAGTGTCTCGAGATAAGTGAAATATTCAAGTTTTAGGAGAATTAATTGAAGTAACAAAAATTGCAACGTCGTGGGGCGAAATAATTGCCCAATAGCGGCGCGAATTCTTGATAATTATTTTAGTTGCAACGCCTGGAGACAATTAATAATTTTTAACTTAACTCACGGATGAATTGCAGTTGTAACGAAATTTGCAACGCCTTAAAAACAATTACCCATTAAAGCCTTAAGGTTTTTATTAAAATTATAGCTCCAATGTTTTGAGATAAGTGAAAATTTTAAGTTTTGACAGAAGTTGTAACGAAAATTGCAACGTTGTGTAGCGAAATAATTGGCCAATAGCGTCGCAAATTTTTGATAATTCGTGTAGCTTCAACATTTGGCGACAATTAAAATTTCTAACTTTGTTAACTGATGAAATGAAGCCGTAACGAAAATTGAAACGTCTACTACACATCGAAAATTTCAAACTTTGACACGTTTTCTGTTGATGTAGTAGAATAACGACTTACCCCACTCCTGACTTGGAGTAGACCCTCTCCGTTCTTGTTGACGATACCATTGTCGCACAACTCTTGATCGACGCAAATATATCCCACTCCTTTACACTCTCCTGTCGGTTTCGTTGCGAAACTTTCTCCGCCACTGATCGGATGTGTGGTCGCGAACGGTTTCTTGTTATCTAAAGGATGAGTGGTGGAGAACGGTTTTTTGTTACCTCCCGCGAACGGTTGTGCCGGTTGCACCCCTAAAAAGCCGCTACCTTTCGGGATCGGAGCTCCATTTCCGGTCGTTACAACACCGTTCAAGAACGGATTTTTACTGATATCGATCGAAATTCCTCCATTGTTCGAAGGTTGATCGGTGATTCCTTTGAATTGACCGTTCAAAAAAGGATTTTTTTCTATATCGATCTTTACGTTGTGTTGTTGGGGATGGAAATTGTCGGTGGCGGGTATCTCGTGATTGATTGGAGGTGAACAATTGCCTTTCGAAGAACATTTTTTGTAATGATCGTAAGCGGCTTTGAGGGGTGAATTTGAACTCATCCACCAGAAATCGGCGTTGCCGGGGGCGGCGAGGTAATTAACATCGTGAGCGTTGACGGGATTGGGAGCGTGTGCGGTGCCGTCGAGAACGTGCTTAACGTCCGCAAAGCACGGAGACGATACGACTAGTATCCCCACCAGGAACAGTGGAGACATTTCAATAAATCTGCAAAAAAAATTAATTTCACTATTAAAGATCCAAAAATTTTAATGAACGAGTCGATCACTCGAACGATTCGTTCATTTTTATCTTCATTAATCACGAGGAACGGTTCGAGCACTTAAATGATTCATTGACTTCGAACTCCTCAATTATTTTAGTGTTAAGATCATAGCGAACGGTTCGATCATTCAAAAGCTTCGTTCATTTCGAAGAAATTTTTGTGTATTGAGTCGATCAAAAAAAATTTCGAACCTTTCGGATCTATCTGGAAACGGATCTTGGGGTTAAGGTTGAGGATGGCGATTAGCTATAATTATAGAGTTAGTTGAATTTCTTTTTACGGTAAACAACTACGGATCCGCGAGGCGGTGTCAAAGGTTACGTCGTTCATACCGGACCTTCTTTGTTGCTTAACAGCGATTTTAAACAATACCCGGAGTTTCAAATAACAATAACATGAATATTTAAATCGGGGCAAGGGTAACGATCCTTTGTATCAAATGCCAAGAGCGTCTATAATTAAAATATCGGTGTCGCGTTCAAAATTGAGATCCCGTTCGTTTTCAAAAGAATCTCAAGACGTGTTGTGCACTTTAAATACCAACAAAAGTGAATGTTAATTTTACAGTTATTAACCAACTAGTTATTAATTTATAGTTTAGGTCAATTTTTCAATTAATTACCACACATTTGGATGGTTTTATTAACATTTCGAGTGTGATAAATTTTTTTCAACATCCGAAGAGTTTCCACTTAACGGATCTCGTAATTCCGATTCCGTCATTGTTAGTTTTAATTTAAATTTAACAAATATGATTGTTAATTGAATTACGTCATCGTTCTTCAATTTTCAATCGACCATACAGTGACATAACTTTGTTTCTTTGAAATTTCGCTTCGTTCATCTTTAATTGAAGATTTATTGCCGGGTCGCGTTGATATTTGACGAATGGTACACACAAACTTCTTAATTGTGGTTTATTATTATCGACCTTTCATAATAATAAATAATGAAGCCAAGGAAAATTTCTTGGTTATCAAGATTAAATGTTTACATGCATTTCTGAGATGCTTTGAGGTGCATAATGAACGTGTCGCGAATTGTTATCACGATTCTCACGATAAATCACTGACTTTCACGCTGAGTTACCGTTAAATCACGCTTGTTTACATTATCGTTATTGTTGCAATTAATCGCCAACGAGATATTAATTAAATGTCGTAAAAACATTACAAATTCTTTGAGGTTTTAACTGGAAATTTACACGTAATTACATGGATTAACGTTAACTAGCGATTTGGGTGGTAAAACTCGAAAATTACTTGGAGACTCTAAGTGATCAAGCGACGAACCTGATTTTTGAAAAAGTTCAAATAGAAATTTATGAGTAATGGTGACGCGGAATCGCTTCGAAATTTTCTTTTTGGGATACGTATCGATTTTGGTGGCAAAACTCGAAAAACTACCCAAAGACCCTAGAGGGTCAAGCGAGTAACTCTAATTTCTAAAATTGTTTGAACTAGAATTTAATTCTTCTTGAAGTAAATTGCGTTAATAAATTATTTCCCAAAAGTTAACCAGATTTTTGGGTAAAGAAAATCGAAAAATACTGGAGACTCTAAGTGATCAAGTGACGAACTTGATTTTTGAAAAAGTTCAAACTTAAATTTATGAGCAATTGTGACTCGGAATCACTTCAAAATCACATTTTTGGGATACGTATCGATTTTGGTGGCAAAACTCGAAAAACTACCCGGAGACCCTAGAGGGTCAAGCGAGAAACTGTAACTTCTAAAATTGTATGAACTAAGATGTAATTCCTTTTAAAGTAAATCGCGTTTATAAATTATTTCCCAAAAGTTAACCAGATTTTTGGGTAAAAAAAATTGAAAAATACTGGACTCTCTAAGTGATCAAGTGACGAACTTGATTTTTGAAAAAGTTCAAACTTAAATTTATGAGCAATTGTGACTCGGAATCACTTCAAAATCACCTATTTGGGATACGTATCGATTTTGGTGGCAGAACTCGAAAAACTACCCAGAAACCCTAGAGGGTCAAGCGAGTAACTCTAATTTCTAAAATTGTTTGAACTAGAATTTAATTCTTCTTGAAGTAAATTGCGTTAATAAATTATTTCCCAAAAATTAACCAGATTTTTGGGTAAAAAAATCGAAAAATACTGGAGACTCTAAGTGATCAAGTGACGAACTTGATTTTTGAAAAAGTTCAAACTTAAATTTATGAGTAATTGTGACTCGGAATCATTTTAAAATCACCTTTTTGGGATACGTATCGATTTTGGTGGCAAAACTCGAAAAACTACCCGGAGACCCTAGAGGGTCAAGCGAGAAACTGTAACTTCTAAAATTGTTTGAACTAAGATTTAATTCTTTTTAAAGTAAATCGCGTTTATAAATTATTTCCCAAAAGTTAACCAGATTTTTGGGTGAAAAAATCGAAAAATACTGGAGTCTAACTGATCAAGTGACGAACTTGATTTTTGAAAAAGTTCAAACTGAAATTTATAAGTAATTGTGACTCGGAATTGCTTCCAAATCACTTACTTAGAATACGTCTCAATTTTGGTGACAAGGCTCGAAAAATTACCTAGAGACCCTAAGGGGTCAAGCGACTAACTTGAGTTTTGAAAAACTTCAAACTAAAATTTATGAGTAATTGTGACTTGGAATCGCTTCAAAATTATCTTTTGAGGATACGTATCGATTTTGGTGGAAAAATTGGAAAAACTACTTGGAGACCCTAAGGGGTCAAGCGACTAATCCCAATTTCTGAAATTGTTTGAATTTGAATTTAATTCTTCTTGAAGTAAATCGCGTTTATAAATAATTTCCCAAAAGTTAACCAGATTTTTGGGTGAAAAAGACCAAAAAATACTGGAGACTCTAAGTGTTCAAGTGCCAAATTTGATTTTTGAAAATGTTCAAACTGAAATTTATGAGTAATTGTGATTCGGAATCGCTTTAAAATCATCTTTTTAGGATACGTATTGATTTTGGTGACAAGACTCGAAAAACTACCCGGAAACCCTAGAGGGTCAAGCGAGAAACTCTAACTTCTAAAATTGTTTGAACTAAAATTTAATTCTTTTTGAAGTAAATTGCGTTTATAAATTATTTCCCAAAAGTTAACCAGATTTTTGGGTGGAAAGAATAGAAAAATACTGGAGACTAAGTGATCAAGTGACGGTTTTGATTTTTGAAAAAGTTCAAACTGAAATTTATGAGTAATTGTGATTCGGAATCGCTTATAAATCATCTTTTTAGGATACGTATTGATTTTGGTGACAAGACTCGAAAAACTACCCGGAAACCCTAGAGGGTCAAGCGAGAAACTCTAACTTCTAAAATTGTTTGAACTAGAATTTAATTCCTCTTGAAGTAAATCACGTTAATAAATTATTTCCCAAAAGTTAACCAGATTTTTGGGTGAAAAAATTCGAAAAATACTGGAGACTCTAAGTGATCAAGTGACGAACTTGACTTTTGAAAAAGTTCAAACTGAAATTTATGAGTAATTGTGATTCGGAATCGCTTATAAATCATCTTTTTAGGATACGTATTGATTTTGGTGACAAGACTCGAAAAACTACCCGGAAACCCTAGAGGGTCAAGCGAGAAACTCTAACTTCTAAAATTGTTTGAACTAGAATTTAATTCCTCTTGAAGTAAATCACGTTAATAAATTATTTCCCAAAAGTTAACCAGATTTTTGGGTAAAAAAATTCGAAAAACACTGGAGACTCTAAGTTATCAAGTGACGAACTTGACTTTTGAAAAAGTTCAAACTGAAATTTATGAGTAATTGTGATTCGGAATCGCTTATAAATCATCTTTTTAGGATACGTATTGATTTTGGTGACAAGACTCGAAAAACTACCCGGAGACCCTAAGGGGTCAAGCGACTAACCTGAGTTTTGAAAAAGTTCAAACTGAAATTTATGAGTAATTGTGACTCGGAATCGCTTCAAAATTACCTTCTGAGGATACGTATCGATTTTGGTGGAAAAATTGGAAAAACTACCCGGAGACCCTAAGGGGTCAAGCGACTAACCCCAATTTCTAAAATTGTTTGAACTAGAATTTAATTCCTCTTGAAGTAAATCGCCTTAATAAAATATCGCCTAAGGTAAAAAGAGACTTTGACTGAAGATTTTGAAAAATACTCAAAAACTGTCATTTCTTCTTAATTGATTTCTATTGAGTTTTTGCATTTTTTGCAAAGATTGTCGGAAAATTTTGGAGAATCTTTGGGATCAAGCGACGAACCTCAACTTTAATATCCAAAAAGTGAATAATTTGGCATCTGGTTTCAGTTAATTCAATGGATGAAAAATCCCAAATCATTGTTGAAATATTTCTTCGTTCAAGCGAAAAATTCTCAACGACCTTCACTGTCCTTGAAAGCAATAATTGCGAATTTTCTACGACTATACGAAATTGGCCTTAAACTGGCTTGTTTACTCATCGTTTCAACTTTTCGACGAGGTGTGAAATCGAAACTCTTTAACTTGCACTTAAAGCAATTCCAATGTTGTCACATTTATTCTCAAGGCAAAATCAAATTTCTTGATATTTTGAAGAGAAATCCAAAATTTATGTTGCTAATAATTTCAAAAAATTATCAATAATTTTCCAATTAACAGAACTTTACGAAAATTGTTTGTTCTTCTCAGCCCAAAAGGGTTTAAAATTTTTCTAATAGTTGACCGCAAATTTTAATGAGTTCTTTGCGCTTAATCAGTAAATAAATAAAAGTTAGAGAGATAAACAACATTTCAATTAGTATTATTGTTATTGCGTTCGTTATTATTTATGAGTCGTTGAATGGGCAAAGAAAAGAAATTTACGACCATTTGTCTCTTCAATTCTATGCAAAATACCCAAGTGGCAAATCGTGCAATTACGCAAACATTCAGAAACTTCCGTTTATTGCTGGAGAGAGGACGAATTGCTAGCAATTTGCCAAAAAAATTTTTTGAAAAATAGTAACGAAATTTTTAGGATTTATTGGCACATTTAGGAGTTTTCGATTGTTGCCGGAGAGACGACGAATTGAAAGCAAAATCTGTGACGAAGAAAGGAGATTTTTTTGGAATTCTGTTAATAAGAAATAGTGGCGAAAAAAGCTTGTGGTAATTCTTGTAATTTTTTTGGATTCACTGTCGACATTTGAAGCGACTGTAGAATCGTGAATAACTCTCTTATGACATTATGACACACCATCTCTCATCTTTCATTTCACACGAATTGATCTATTGCAATATTCTAAATGGTCATGTCGACCTTCGTTATCCGTCCACACTCGTGTCCTACTCCCATTTCACGTATCGGTGATAAATTCACAGAAACCGAAATGGAGCATCTTCAACGTTTGACATTTCGGAAAAACACTCTAAAATATCATCAAAGAGTGGGGGTTTAGTCTGAAAACGGGTCCGACAACATCCTTCTCCCTACATTTTGCGACCCGGTGTCAAGGACGATGGTGGTTACCACCGTAATCTCTCACGGAACAATCATTAACAATGTTGGCCTTGCTTGCATAGAAGCGACGTTTCGAAGTAGGCGAAAATCCATCCAGCGGCACTCATCAACACAATTAATTAATTACCGCACAACATCCGCGTCGCGGCAAACAATACATCATTTCTTTAAATAATTGCGCGCGCGTTTTCGTTAAAGTTCATTGTCGTTTTTTCTCTGTTGGATAACGCGACCTTTAGCCTCAGCAAAAATTTCGAATTTTCAACATTTCTTCGCGATTCTAGAAAAAATCCACAAAACCAGCAAAATGTTTCAATGAAACGTCACTGAGTCAATGCGGAAACTCGCAAAAAAAAAACGGAGATTCCACGAGGTCAAGCGATCCTGTTACTAGAATCTCAATACTAACACTTTCATGTAGAAGATAATTTGAGTTGGATGATTGAATTGATTTTTTAATTATATTTTTGGGGTAGAAACTAATTTTGGTGGCAAAATTCGCAAAAATAGTTGGAGACTCTTCGCGATCAAGCCACGAATTTTTTTGAAATTTTAACTTTGAAGCTTTCAATCGAAGTTACTGATGAATCTCAATAATTTCTGGATTTATTGGCAAAACTTTAGGGGATTATTGGCGAAAACGCGTGGAGACTCTTCGCGATTAAGCGACGAACCTTTCTGAAATTTTAACTTTGAGACTTTTAATTGAAGATGATAATTATTCTCAATAATTTTTGGGGTTATTGACCAAAATTTAGGAGTTTATTGACAAAAATACCGGAGACTCTTCGCGGTCAAGCGACGAACCTTTTTGAAATTTTACCTATGAAGCTCTCGATCGACAGCAATTATCAATCTCAATAATTTTTGGGGTTACTCGCCAAAATTTGGGGGTTTTTGAACCAAAAATCGTGGAGACTCTTCGCGATTAAGCGACGAACCTTTTCAAAATTTCAACTTTGAGACTTTCAATTGAAGCTACTGATGAATCTCGATAATTTTTGGGGTCACTGGCAAAGATTGAGGGGTTTATTGGCTAAAACGCGTGGAGACTCTTCGCGGTCAAGTGACGAACTTTTCTGAAATTTTAACTCTGAAGCTCCTGATCGACAGCAATCATCAATCTCAATAATTTTTGGGGTTATTCGCCAAAATTTGGGCGATTTTGGACAAAAACTCATGGAGACTCTTTGCGATCAAGCGACGAACCTTCTTGAAATTTTAACTCTAAAGCTCTCAATCGACAGCAATCATCAATCTCAATAATTTTTTGGGGTTACTCGCCAAAATTTGGGGGTTTTTGAACCAAAAAGCGTGGAGACTCTTCGCGATCAAGCGACGAACCTTTTCAAAATTTCAACTTTGAGACTTTCAATTGAAGCTACTGATGAATCTCGATAATTTTTGGGGTCACTGGCAAAGATTGAGGGGTTTATTGGCCAAAACGCGTGGAGACTCTTCGCGGTCAAGTGACGAACTTTTCTGAAATTTTAACTCTGAAGCTCCTGATCGACAGCAATCATCAATCTCAATAATTTTTGGGGTTATTCGCTAAAATTTGGGCGATTTTGGACAAAAACTCATGGAGACTCTTTGCGATCAAGCGACGAACCTTCTTGAAATTTTAACTCTAAAGCTCTCAATCGACAGCAATCATCAATCTCAATAATTTTTTGGGGTTACTCGCCAAAATTTGGGGGTTTTTGAACCAAAAAGCGTGGAGACTCTTCGCGATCAAGCGACAAACCTTTTCAAAATTTCAACTTTGAGACTTTCAATTGAAGCTACTGATGAATCTCGATAATTTTTGGGGTCACTGGCAAAGATTGAGGGGTTTATTAGCAAAAACGCGTGGAGACTCTTTGCGGTCAAGTGACGAACTTTTTTGAAATTTTAACTCTGAAGCTCTCGATGGACAGCAATCATCAATCTCAATAATTTTTGGGGTTATTCGCCAAAATTTGGGCGATTTTGGACAAAAACTCATGGAGACTCTTCGCGATCAAGCGACGAACCTTCTTGAAATTATAACTCTAAAGCTCTCAATCGACAGCAATCATCAATCTCAATAATTTTTTGGGGTAACTCGCCAAAATTTGGGGGTTTTTGAACCAAAAAGCGTGGAGACTCTTCGCGATTAAGCGACGAACGTTTTCAAAATTTCAACTTTGAGACTTTCAATTGAAGCTACTGATGAATTTCGATAATTTTTAGGGTCACTGGCAAAGATTTAGGGGTTTATTGGCCAAAACGCGTGGAGACTGTGCGGTCAAGTGACGAACCTTTTTGAAATTTTAACTCTGAAGCTCTCGATGGACAGCAATCATCAATCTCAATAATTTTTGGGGTTATTCGCCAAAATTTGGGCGATTTTGGACAAAAACTCATGGAGACTCTTCGCGATCAAGCGACGAACCTTCTTGAAATTTTAACTCTAAAGCTCTCAATTGACAGCAATCATCAATCTCAATAATTTTTGGGGTTATTCGCCAAAATTTGGGCGATTTTGGACAAAAACTCATGGAGACTCTTCGCGATCAAGCGACGAACCTTCTTGAAATTATAACTCTAAAGCTCTCAATTGACAGCAATCATCAATCTCAATAATTTTTGGGGTTATTCGTTTAAATTTGGGGTATTTTGGACAAAAGCTCATGGAGACTCTTCGCGATCAAGCGACGAACCTTCTTGAAATTTTAACTCTAAAGCTCTCAATCGACAGCAATCATCAATCTCAATAATTTTTTGGGGTAACTCGCCAAAATTTGGGGGTTCTTGAACCAAAAAGCGTGGAGACTCTTCGCGATTAAGCGACGAACGTTTTCAAAATTTCAACTTTGAGACTTTCAATTGAAGCTACTGATGAATTTCGATAATTTTTAGGGTCACTGGCAAAGATTCAGGGGTTTATTGGCCAAAACGCGTGGAGACTCTGTGCGGTCAAGTGACGAACCTTTTTGAAATTTTAACTCTGAAGCTCTCGATGGACAGCAATCATCAATCTCAATAATTTTTGGGGTTATTCGTCAAAATTTGGGCGATTTTGGACAAAAACTCATGGAGACTCTTCGCGATCAAGCGACGAACCTTCTTGAAATTATAACTCTAAAGCTCTCAATTGACAGCAATCATCAATCTCAATAATTTTTGGGGTTACTCGCCAAAATTTGGGGGTTCTTGAACCTAAAAGCGTGGAGACTCTTCGCGATCAAGCGACGAACCTTTTCAAAATTTCAACTTTAAGACTTTCAATTGAAGCTACTGATGAATCTCGATAATTTTTAGGGTCACTGGCAAAGATTGAGGGGTTTATTAGCAAAAACGCGTGGAGACTCTTCGCGGCCAAGCGACGAGCTTTTTTGAAATTTCAACTCTGAAGCTCTCAATCGACAGCAATCATCAATCTCAATAATTTTTGGGGCTATTCGCCAAAGTTTGAGATTTTTTGAACGAAAACGCGTGTAGACCCTCGCGATCAAGCGACGAACCTTTTTGAAATTTCAATTATTTACTCTCTGGGTCGAACCTAACAATCAAAAATGCAATCCTAACCACTTTAAGGGTTTTGGATCGAATTCAACAATCAAAGATGTAGCCTCAATCACTTTAGGTGTTGTTAGTAGTTATTTTGGGAATGACACCGAGCCCGTTTTCACTTTGTTACAATCTGGTCCTGCACTTATCTAATTGTGCCACTGGTTACTTACATAATAGTCACAGCACTCCAGACAAACAAAATAACAATTACACTGATGGATACGCGGCTGAAAGTGACAGCACTGATCCGAGGCGGCTTTGGATCATCACCTTTATACCTTTGCGCATCTTGCTATCTTCGCCAACTTGATTGTGATCCCACCACCTTTTGTGCGGGTGACTAAACCCGTTGTTGTCAGTACTTGACGTATCTTTTGATAACAACAAATTATTGTTGCAAACTGTAATGAGTCATTTTTTTCGGTTTAGGAATTTTTCGAAAACGATTTTGGGTCGTCGTTTTTCTCGTATGCAAGGTCAGTTGTGCAATGTTGGTGGGCATCGCGTGGACACTCCTTGATGCCAGCAACATCTTCAGAAAGTAAAAGTGGACTTACTCTAACATCGGTATGTGATCGACCGGATTATTTAACCGTTCTAATTTTCATATTTAGTAACTTTCGATTTTTTCTTATTTTGATGCGATCTTGTTGTTGATTGCAAGTAATTAACACGAAACTCCTACGAGATTTAATCGGTTCAAGGACCAAGAAAATTTATTCCGTTTCAAGTCAATGGCAGTGTTGTAACGTTACAATTTCTCCGGTTTTGTCTCGCAATTCGCGAGAAATTACAAAATTTGCTGTTTACAATTTTTTTTCTCTAGTCAATCTCGCAGTTTATCCGGGTTCCAATCGATTTTTTAAGTGTTGTTAAGTTTTTAGATAAACAAAAGATTTTGTGCTAAATGGGGAAATTTGTTGAAGATTCGTTGACACGATTCCACTACTAATCCAGTTAGTCGCTTTACGTTCTTGTAACGTAATTTAATTTTGGTTTAGAAATAACGGCAATTGAAGTAATGGAATTTTTATTTTTAGAAATCCGTCAATAATTAAAGGATGTTGAAAACCGGATTTTAAACATTATTGTTGTTCAAAATAATTATCGTCGTAACGCCATTCACTGCAAGAATTCACGAAATTTTTGATGTTGTACATCATTTTCAGGCGCTGAAGAGGCGGGAGGGGTTAAATCGAAGAGGACACAAAGGATTCATTTTTATTCTTTCATTTTTTGCAACAAAATTATAGTGATAGGTGTTGTTTAAAATTCGAAGGTTATCGCATCATCCGTGTCTGTTGTGCTAAAATGGCGGATGCGCCGGCCGAAAAATTTTTTACCCGCCCACCTACTTTAGTTTGCCGAAGAAAAAAATTATTACCATTCGATTTTTTCCATTTGCGTATCCTCTCGATTTTTTTAAATTACCAACGAATCCGGGTTCATCGCTTGACAGCTTTGGGATTTTTTCTATAGAAAAATCAAGTTTTTTATCATTAAAATAAATTTGTTAATTTACTTCAATATTTTTCATACTTCAAGCAATTTATTAAGCTACGGTAAGGTTTGTCGTCTAATCGACCGTAGTCTCGAATTTTTTTCGAATTTCTACAACAAATTAATAAATTTCCTCAGAAAGTAATTGAGAGGAGGATGTTAGCAACAATTATTTTAAAGATCCTGTCTCAACGATCCCAGTAATTCGAGTTTCGTCGTCTAATCTACTGAAGTCTCTAATTTTTTTTTAATTCCGTCTTGAAAATTTGTATGCCTGTCAAAAATTGTTGTTGGAAATGGGTTGTCGGTTATAATTTTTGTAAAATTTTGGATTTGACGCCTCTAATAGAAAAGGTTTGTTGCTTAATCGACAGGAGTTTTCAAGTTTCTTCCAAATTCTGCCTTGAAAATTTACAAGCCTTTCAAAAATGTTGTTGGGAATAGGCTCTCAGTTATAAAATTTTGATAAATTTTGATTTTATCGTCTATATGTGGTAAGGTTCGTCGCTTAATCCACTGCAGTCTCCAAGTTTTTTTCTGAATATTGTCTTGAAAATTTATAACCTTCTCAAGAATATTATTGGGAATGGTCTCTCAGTTATAATTTTTGTAAAATTTTGGTTTTAACGCCTCTATGTGCTAAGGTTCGTCGCTTAATCCACTGGAGTCTCCAAGTTTTTTCGGAATATTGTCTTGAAAATGTATAACCTTCTCAAAAATATTATTGGGAATGGGCTCTCAGTTATGATTTTTGTAAAATTTTGGTTTTAATGCTTCTATGTGGAAAGGTTCGTCGCTTAATCCACTGGAGTCTCCAAGTTTTTTCTGAATTTTGTCTTGAAAATTTATAACCTTCTCAAGAATATTATTGGGAATGGGCTCTCAGTTATAGTTTTTGTAAAATTTTGGTTTTAACGCCTCTATGTGGTAAGGTTCGTCGCTTAATCCACTGGAGTCTCCAAGTTTTTTCTGAATTTTGTCTTGAAAATTTATAACCTTCTCAAGAATATTATTGGGAATGGGCTCTCAGTTATAATTTTTGTAAAATTTTGGTTTTGGCGCCACTATTAGAAAAGGGTTGTCGCCTAATCGACAGGAGTCTTTAAGTCTCTTCCGAATTTTGCCCTAAAAATTTATAAGTCTATCAAGAATATTGTTGGAAATAGGCTCTCAGTTATAATTTTTGTTAAATTTTGGTTTTAACGTCTCTATGTGGTAAGGTTCATCGCTTAATCCACTGGGGTCTCCAAGTTTTGTCCGAATTCTGCATTGAAAATTTATAAGCCTTTCAGAAATATTGTTGGAAATAGGCTCTCAGTTATAATTTTTGTTAAATTTTGGTTTTAACGTCTCTATGTGGTAAGGTTCATCGCTTAATCCACTGGGGTCTCCAAGTTTTGTCCGAATTCTGCATTGAAAATTTATAAGCCTTTCAGAAATATTGTTGGGAATAGGCTCTCAGTTATAATTTTTGTTAAATTTTGGTTTTAACGCCTCTATGTGGTAAGGTTCGTCGCTTAATCCACTGGAGTCTCCAAGTTTTTTCTGAATTTTGTCTTGAAAATTTATAACCTTCTCAAAAATATTATTGGGAATGGGCTCTCAGTTATAGTTTTTGTAAAATTTTGGTTTTAACGCCTCTATGTGGTAAGGTTCGTCGCTTAATCCACTGGAGTCTCCAAGTTTTTTCTGAATTTTGTCTTGAAAATTTATAACCTTCTCAAAAATATTATTGGGAATGGGCTCTCAGTTATAGTTTTTGTAAAATTTTGGTTTTAACGCCTCTATGTGGTAAGGTTCGTCGCTTAATCCACTGGAGTCTCCAAGTTTTTTCTGAATTTTGTCTTGAAAATTTATAACCTTCTCAAAAATATTATTGGGAATGGGCTCTCAGTTATAGTTTTTGTAAAATTTTGGTTTTAACGCCTCTATGTGGTAAGGTTCGTCGCTTAATCCACTGGAGTCTCCAAGTTTTTTCTGAATTTTGTCTTGAAAATTTATAACCTTCTCAAGAATATTATTGGGAATGGGCTCTCAGTTATAATTTTTGTAAAATTTTGGTTTTGGCGCCACTATTAGAAAAGGGTTGTCGCCTAATCGACAGGAGTCTTTAAGTCTCTTCCGAATTTTGCCCTAAAAATTTATAAGTCTATCAAGAATATTGTTGGAAATAGGCTCTCAGTTATAATTTTTGTTAAATTTTGGTTTTAACGTCTCTATGTGGTAAGGTTCATCGCTTAATCCACTGGGGTCTCCAAGTTTTGTCCGAATTCTGCATTGAAAATTTATAAGCCTTTCAGAAATATTGTTGGAAATAGGCTCTCAGTTATAATTTTTGTTAAATTTTGGTTTTAACGTCTCTATGTGGTAAGGTTCATCGCTTAATCCACTGGGGTCTCCAAGTTTTGTCCGAATTCTGCATTGAAAATTTATAAGCCTTTCAGAAATATTGTTGGGAATAGGCTCTCAGTTATAATTTTTGTTAAATTTTGGTTTTAACGCCTCTATGTGGTAAGGTTCGTCGCTTAATCCACTGGAGTCTCCAAGTTTTTTCTGAATTTTGTCTTGAAAATTTATAACCTTCTCAAAAATATTATTGGGAATGGGCTCTCAGTTATAGTTTTTGTAAAATTTTGGTTTTAACGCCTCTATGTGGTAAGGTTCGTCGCTTAATCCACTGGAGTCTCCAAGTTTTTTCTGAATTTTGTCTTGAAAATTTATAACCTTCTCAAAAATATTATTGGGAATGGGCTCTCAGTTATAGTTTTTGTAAAATTTTGGTTTTAACGCCTCTATGTGGTAAGGTTCGTCGCTTAATCCACTGGAGTCTCCAAGTTTTTTCTGAATTTTGTCTTGAAAATTTATAACCTTCTCAAAAATATTATTGGGAATGGGCTCTCAGTTATAGTTTTTGTAAAATTTTGGTTTTAACGCCTCTATGTGGTAAGGTTCGTCGCTTAATCCACTGGAGTCTCCAAGTTTTTTCTGAATTTTGTCTTGAAAATTTATAACCTTCTCAAGAATATTATTGGGAATGGGCTCTCAGTTATAATTTTTGTAAAATTTTGGTTTTGGCGCCACTATTAGAAAAGGTTTGTCGCCTAATCGACAGGAGTCTTTAAGTCTCTTCCGAATTTTGCCCTAAAAATTTATAAGTCTATCAAAAATATTGTTGGAAATAGGCTCTCAGTTATAATTTTTGTTAAATTTTGGTTTTAACGTCTCTATGTGGTAAGGTTCATCGCTTAATCCACTGGGGTCTCCAAGTTTTGTCCGAATTCTGCATTGAAAATTTATAAGCCTTTCAGAAATATTGTTGGGAATAGGCTCTCAGTTATAATTTTTGTTAAATTTTGGTTTTAACGTCTCTATGTGGTAAGGTTCATCGCTTAATCCACTGGGGTCTCCAAGTTTTGTCCGAATTCTGCATTGAAAATTTATAAGCCTTTCAGAAATATTGTTGGAAATAGGCTCTCAGTTATAATTTTTGTTAAATTTTGGTTTTAACGTCTCTATGTGGTAAGGTTCATCGCTTAATCCACTGGGGTCTCCAAGTTTTGTCCGAATTCTGCATTGAAAATTTATAAGCCTTTCAGAAATATTGTTGGGAATAGGCTCTCAGTTATAATTTTTGTTAAATTTTGGTTTTAACGCCTCTATGTGGTAAGGTTCGTCGCTTAATCCACTGGAGTCTCCAAGTTTTTTCTGAATTTTGTCTTGAAAATTTATAACCTTCTCAAAAATATTATTGGGAATGGGCTCTCAGTTATAGTTTTTGTAAAATTTTGGTTTTAACGCCTCTATGTGGTAAGGTTCGTCGCTTAATCCACTGGAGTCTCCAAGTTTTTTCTGAATTTTGTCTTGAAAATTTATAACCTTCTCAAAAATATTATTGGGAATGGGCTCTCAGTTATAGTTTTTGTAAAATTTTGGTTTTAACGCCTCTATGTGGTAAGGTTCGTCGCTTAATCCACTGGAGTCTCCAAGTTTTTTCTGAATTTTGTCTTGAAAATTTATAACCTTCTCAAAAATATTATTGGGAATGGGCTCTCAGTTATAGTTTTTGTAAAATTTTGGTTTTAACGCCTCTATGTGGTAAGGTTCGTCGCTTAATCCACTGTAGTCTCCAAGTTTTTTTCTGAATATTGTCTTGAAAATTTATAACCTTCTCAAGAATATTATTGGGAATGGTCTCTCAGTTATAATTTTTGTAAAATTTTGGTTTTAACGCCTCTATGTGCTAAGGTTCGTCGCTTAATCCACTGGAGTCTCCAAGTTTTTTCGGAATATTGTCTTGAAAATGTATAACCTTCTCAAAAATATTATTGGGAATGGGCTCTCAGTTATGATTTTTGTAAAATTTTGGTTTTAATGCTTCTATGTGGAAAGGTTCGTCGCTTAATCCACTGGAGTCTCCAAGTTTTTTCTGAATTTTGTCTTGAAAATTTATAACCTTCTCAAGAATATTATTGGGAATGGGCTCTCAGTTATAGTTTTTGTAAAATTTTGGTTTTAACGCCTCTATGTGGTAAGGTTCGTCGCTTAATCCACTGGAGTCTCCAAGTTTTTTCTGAATTTTGTCTTGAAAATTTATAACCTTCTCAAGAATATTATTGGGAATGGGCTCTCAGTTATAATTTTTGTAAAATTTTGGTTTTGGCGCCACTATTAGAAAAGGGTTGTCGCCTAATCGACAGGAGTCTTTAAGTCTCTTCCGAATTTTGCCCTAAAAATTTATAAGTCTATCAAGAATATTGTTGGAAATAGGCTCTCAGTTATAATTTTTGTTAAATTTTGGTTTTAACGTCTCTATGTGGTAAGGTTCATCGCTTAATCCACTGGGGTCTCCAAGTTTTGTCCGAATTCTGCATTGAAAATTTATAAGCCTTTCAGAAATATTGTTGGAAATAGGCTCTCAGTTATAATTTTTGTTAAATTTTGGTTTTAACGTCTCTATGTGGTAAGGTTCATCGCTTAATCCACTGGGGTCTCCAAGTTTTGTCCGAATTCTGCATTGAAAATTTATAAGCCTTTCAGAAATATTGTTGGGAATAGGCTCTCAGTTATAATTTTTGTTAAATTTTGGTTTTAACGCCTCTATGTGGTAAGGTTCGTCGCTTAATCCACTGGAGTCTCCAAGTTTTTTCTGAATTTTGTCTTGAAAATTTATAACCTTCTCAAAAATATTATTGGGAATGGGCTCTCAGTTATAGTTTTTGTAAAATTTTGGTTTTAACGCCTCTATGTGGTAAGGTTCGTCGCTTAATCTATTGGAGTCTCCAAGTTTTTTCCGAATTCAGCCTTGAAAATTTATAAGCCCTTTAAAAATATTGTTGGGAATAGGCTTTCAGTTATAATTTTTGTTAAATTTTGCTTTTAACGTCTCTACGTGGTAAGGTTCATCGCTTAATCCACTGGAATCTCCAAGTTTTGTCCGAATTCTGCATTGAAAATTTATAAGCCTTTCAGAAATATTGTTGGGGATAGACTCTCACTTACAATTTTTGTTTTAACGCGCCTGACGGTAAGGGTTGTTGCTTAATCGACTGAAGTCTCTAAGTTTTTTCGGAATTCTGCCTCAAAAATGTCTGTCAAGAAGGTTGTTGATAATAGAGCCTTAGTTATAGTTTTTTAAAATTTCGCTTTTAACGCCTCTTTGTGGTAAGGTTCGTTGCTTAATTGCCTGGAGTCTCCAAATTGATAAGTCACCTAAATAAATGAGAAAAAAATCTGAGTCACAACCACTTGAAGATTTCATTATAAAAATAAATATCAAAAATCTTTATTTTCAAATGAGGACAAAACTCGCTACGTGTCAATTTTTTGTAACAACTCGATCCATACATTTCTTCATTCACCATTTACGTACCGAATTCAAACAAATTTTCGTTTTATCAACCATCTACGTTTCCATTAAGCTGTCATTTCGCAAGTTACAAGTGATTTAGTTATCTTGTAAAATTCATAGCTCTCACCAACAATTTTGAATAAATTGATTTATCACCGTAACGAAGCCGATTAGTTCCACGTTATTAAGCAATCCAAACTCAATCCTCAATAGAAAAAAAAAACAACCAAAAACTATTATTGCAAACAAAGTTTTTTTCCAAAAACGCCGTCTCTTCCCCCCAATTTGATTGATGATTCAAATACCTTTCGACACCTTTTAATAAACGTTTACCGGTCAATAATTAACGAATCGTGTTTAAACAACAACAACAAATTTTTGGCAATGACGTAATAGGTGCACTAAAATTTTTTTTTCTATAAACAAAATTAATTAATCAAAAAATTACCAGGTTGTCGAGACGATTCTGGTGACTACAGGATCCTGTTGCGAAAATAAATTTCTCAAAATTGCGAAAGGATTTGTTAATTTTTTATTCTCAAAATGAATTCGCGTGGGAATTTCCTTTTCGGTAGCGCGACACCTTTCTTTGTTGGAGAAATGACGAATGAACCATAAACAAACCAGTTCAAGGATAATGAAAAATGTAAGTGATCCTTTTACGTTGATACGACGACGAGTTGTTTGAAAATGTTTGGAATTTGCTTTCAAAAACCGGAACTGTCGAATTAATTTTTGTTTAATTGCTATAAATTAATTAATTAATTTGACGACGTAATTGTGAACTAAATTTTCCGTGTTATGTTGATATCAATGTTGAATGCCTACCTACGTGAAAGACTGTTAATGGGTTTATTAGTGACTAAGCGTTTCGATACAGGATGCGAAATTGGAAATTCCATATGGAGATAACGGTGGTGCACGAGTTTTGACCCCAGATACCTTTTACAATTTTTTCTAACGGTCGTAAAAAAAATTAATATGCAAAAATGGAATGACGGGAATTCCTTGTAATTATGTCGAGCGAAAAGTTATATCGATGCATAAATAATGGAAGAATTGAATATGCAAATGTTGAGGGACTAAGTTATTGCAGGTAGATACTTTAGGTAAAGAGAGAAGAAACCAGAATGACAATAAAAAAAGTTTTTTAAAATATTTTGTCACCTTCTACTACCTCAATTTTTTTTCTTTCATTTTCTCTAGACACCTAAACTTTCCCGCTAATGTGTTTTACCTTTAATCTCATTTATTTCTAACAAACGCACATTTACTTTCAATTATTTTTGCGGTTGTTAAGTAAAAATTGTGTGCTAGAAATTTTTCTAATAATTCAAGTTTTTTTTTAGACATTTACCATAATTTTTTCTCGAAACTATTGTGAAGTTTTCTTAATTGTTTTCAACAAATCTGAGAGAAACTCGTATTTTGGAGCTACTGATAAATTTTGGTTGTAAAATTCGAAAAATTATTGGAGACCCTGCGCGATCAAGCGACTAACCTTTCTGAATTTTCAAATTCTGATGCAATTTTCAATTTTTATTTGAACTTTATCTTCGAGTGTTATTATCATAGAACAGTTTAAATTTTTTTAACATTTTTAGAACATTGCAGAGAATTCTGAAGAAATTTTTTAACGCATCGATTTTTTTAAATTTAGTTCCTTAGTTATTTTTTATTATTGAAGAAATAATTGAATTGTCTCTGCTTGCCTGGCGGATCCACTTATCGAAACATGTCCATTAATGTTGAATCGAAACAAAAAGTTGCTGGATTCTCTCGAGATGTTAATTTTTTGCACTTAATGATCAAAATTTTATTAGAATTAAGTGATAAAATTGAAGTGGAATGCAAATGAGGCCGAGGTAACAATTTGTAGTGATTGTGTTTCAACCCAGCTTTACAAGAAGAAACGTTCTTTTGTCGATGTGGTATTGTTTGTCATAAAACTATCTTAACATTTAAAGTAACAAAAAAATTATAACGAAGTGACCTTTGTAAAAGTGATCGGTTTCGGTGCTAAATAAAATCGAAACTACAAGTGGCACCTTGCATTAACAAAAATAGTTTCCGACACATCATTTTTATTACAATTTTACGAGCGTTTTAAGAAAACATCACGCGCTTGACAAATTTATTACAATAAATCATGGTAGGTAGTGTTTAATTAAGTAGCAAATTTCGCATTAACCTTCTACAATGAGTTACTCGCTAAGAATTCGTATTTTTCGCAAAAGAAATTACTGAAGACTTTTCAATTTTTTTTTTCTAATTTAGAGAGAAGAAATTACGTTAAGACATTAATTTTGAGTCAAATAACTTTTCTAAAAATTCCACGTAATTGTTTTGAAGGGTTCTTCGAGACACGAGAACAATTTTTTTTTTAAATGTGAGTGATAACTTAGAGGGAACGCCGCGGGTTTTTGGTGGTCCAGTAATCGTTTCTCAGCGGGAACTTTATTAAATCACTGACATTTGGTGTAAGTGATTTTTTAGAGGCCGCACTGTATTTGAGAACTTTAATGATTATTTAATATCGTCGTAAATGTGATGGTTAGTCAAACATTTAACAGGATTGAACTTAAGAACGATTTAGGGGAAAAAATCGCATTAAATCAAGCTAATTGCTGTTGAAGATAAATTGCTGCTCTTCAATTGCGGATGTTGGTGAATTTTATTAAAGAGAAACGAGTTAATGTTAAAAATTGCAATTCTTACCGACGTTTATCTCTAATTTTTAGGTCTTGCAACAATTTCTTAACAAAAATTGTTAAAATTATACCTCAAAATTTTAATTCTGCAACAAAAAGGATTGGAAATAATTATAAAGCTTCAGTACTCAAGCTAGAAGAAGATTTTTTTTTAGAATATCTTTTTTGGTTCTTCTTTCATAGTCTCCAATTTTTTCGAAATTCAAGCAACGAATTTTCACTGTCGTTCAATTGTTTTAATAATTTCTTCTTCTCCTTCTTTAGATAACATTTTTCTTCTCCTAACTTTCCAGTTTCTTTCTGACAATTTTTTTTCATACTCTCTTTTTCTTGGTTTAATTGTTCAAGTTTCATTTCTAGAATTTCGTTCTGGTTTCTTTCCATGTCGGCGGTTTTAATTTTCTTCTCGAAAACTCGGATTTTTCCCTCTCCTCTTGTTCTCGAAACTTTCCAGTAATTCCAATAATTCCTCAACGTGACGCTCAACTTGCAACAATTGTTGCTTATTATTTTCGAAACTCGATAATTTCGTCCTTAAATCCCCAATTTCCACCCTTAAATCGTCGTTGTTTTTTTTAATTCTTAATCGAGTTTTTGGTTTGAATCAGGAATTTCTTGCGATTGTTGCAGTTTTTTTTCGAAATTATTTCTTTCAATTATTAGTTGTTCAACCCTCAATTTCAACTCGTCCACTTCGTTTAGCAATTCTTGGTTTTCTTGCGACAAAAATTTGTTATCAGTCGAAACTTGGCGGTTACGTTTTTCTAAATCGCCAACAAGTTCCTCCAATTTCGATTTTTCTGCACCCAAAATCCAGTTATCGCCACTCAATTGATCGAAACGATTTTCCAAAATTTTAATTTTTGCCAACAACTCGCTTTTTTCAGTCTCTAGTTGATTGCATTTAGTTTCGAATTTCTGGAAATTCCCCAATTGTTGCCTCAATTTCGCTTCAACTTCCTCCTTTTCCTTCAAGCAATCCTCTATTTTGGTTTTTTTCACTAAAACAGTTGAGTGCTTCTCCTCGAATTTTTTCAAACAATCCAAAAGCTTGTCCAGAAATTTTTTTTCGTTACCAAAAGTAATTTCGAAATTTTGCAATTTCGCCTCCAACCCCTCCAAAATTTTGTTGTCTTTGTTTTTGGTTTCCCCAACTTTGGGGGGTTCTTCCGAAATTTTCGCGAGTATTTGGCTGAAATTTTCGCTTCGTTCTTCTATTATCGAATTGTATTGCTCGATTTTTTTCGATAATTCGGCGATTTCTTGTGTTTTAACCCCCACTCCCACTTGAAGTTGCTGGTTTTTTCCCAATAATTCTTTTTCTTGTATTTTATAATTTTCGCGTTCTTTTGAGAGTTTCTCGATTTTTTCGTTGGCTGGAGCTTCCAAAATTTCATCGTTTTTCCTAGCTTCACGCAACGAATTTTTACTATCGCCCAACTGTTTCATTAATTCATCATTTTCGTTTTGGAGTTCACGTTTTTCTTCTTCTAACTTTCTAGTTTCTTTCCGGCAATTTTTATTCAAATTTTCTTTTTCTTGGTTCAATTGTTTAAGTTTCATTTCTAGAATTTGGTTCTCGTTTCTTTCCATGTCGGCGGTTTCGCTTTTCTCCTCGAAAACTCGGATTTTTCCCTCCAAATCCTTGACGGTTTCTTCAAGATAATTTCTAACTTTCCCCGCTTCCCCCAATTCCTTTTCTCGTTCCCCAATCGCTCCCTTCGACCGGTCCAGTTCGCTATTCAAATTTTCGATTATCAACTGCAACTTCAACACTTGGTGTTCGCTTTCTTTAAGTTTGGAGTTATCGGCGAGTAATTTTTCGAAAACTCTGCTTTCGTTCTCGAAACTTTCCAGTAATTCTTTGCGTTCTTCTTCGAGTTTTTGAAGTTTCATTTCGAGGAGTTTAGTTTCGGTGTTGTCGAGATCGATCGCTTCGTCTTTCTCCTCGAAAAGTCGCACTCTTTCCTCCAATCTACTCACCTACTCGTCTAAATCTACTTTAGCTTCGCAAGTTTCTTTGAATTCGGTTTTTTGTTCTTCGAGAGTTTTCTTGAGTTTTGCCAGTTCTGTTTGTAAAATTTGAACGACCTCTTCGAGGTCCGCAATTCGACTTTCACTCGCTTTAAGTTTCGAATTATCAGCTAACAACCCTTCAAAAACTTTTCTCTTGTTCTGGAAACTCTCCAACAGTCCTTTCCGTTCTTCTTCGAGTTTTTGCAGTTTCATTTCCAACAAGTTACTTTTGGTATTTTCGAGGTCGATCGCTTCGATTTCTCTTCGAAAAGTCGAATTTTCTTCTCCATCCACCTGACGTTGTCTTCCAATTGAACTTTAGCTTCTCCAGTTTCCAACAATTCCCTTTCTTGTTCCTCGAAATTTTTTTCAATTGCGCCAGTTGTTGTTCAAAAATTTTGACGACCTCCTCGAGATCAACAATTCTCGCTTCGCTTTTTTTCAATTTGGAACTATCGACTAATAAATTTTCAAAAACTCGTCTCTCGTTTTCGAAACTTTCCAGCAACTCTTTTCGATCCTCCTCCAATTTCTGCACCTTCATCTCCAACACTTTACTTTCGGAAATTTCTAAGGCGACAGTTTCGAGTTTTTCTTCCGAAATTCGCAGTTTTTCCCGCAATTCCGTCCAAGTTTCCCGAAATTTCGAGTTTTCCTCCAAAATTTCCTTCAATTCCCTCGAAATTTCCTCTTTTTCTTCCAAAATTCGCTTCGATTCCTCCTCTGAAACCGCCAGTTTTTGTCGCAATTCCCCCAGAATTGTTTCGAGTTGAAATTGTTTGTTTGCGACGTTGTCAGCGTTTCGATTTCTCCTTCTAAAGTCGCGATGTTCGCTTCTAATCTCGCAATTTTGTCTCGAGAACCGGCGCTAAAGTTTTGATTCTCCCCCAATTCTTTTTCTAAATTTCCGATTTTGGTCCTCAATCCGGAAGATTCTTCGATCAATTCCAAATGATTTTTTTCCAAATCTTCATATTTTTTCGAAATTTCTCCCAATTTTTCTCTTAATTTCTCCAATTCCGCTTCCAAAACTCGAATCGTTCCGTCTTTTTCCTCCAATTTCAAACAAACTTGTTTGAAATCTCCAGAAATTGCCGAATTTTCCTCCAATTTCCCCCTGAAATCCTCCCTTAACGCCTCTTCTTTTAGTTCGAATTCTTTTTTTAGTTGCTCCGTAATTTTTCCCCCTAAACCCAACAAACTTTTCTTAGTTTCCTCCCGTACTTCCTCCAATTTTCGTTCGGATTCCTCGAAACGTCGCCTCAATTCCGCTTTTTCTCCACTCAAATCCTTAATTTAAATCTAAAAACTGTTCCAATCTCAAAGAATCTTCTTCGTAACCGTTGCATTTCAGCGTTAACGCTTCCAATTTTTCAATCAATTTACTATTTTGATTCTGCAAATTCTTCAATTTTATTTTACCAATTTCAGTTTCAAGCACCTCGAGACTTTGCCTCAAGACTTCGTTATTTTGTTTCAAATTAGCAATTCGGCAACTTTTCTCGAAATTTTGTTATGCAACTTTATTTTATTTTGTTCTAAATTGAAATTAATTTTATTCTCCGGGTTAGAAGACGAAAAAAATTTTTCTCTAACCCAAAAATTTTCTCTTTACTCGCATTTTTTACTTTGAAAATTGCCCGAATCCAAATTCTCAATTTTTTGCCGTCCTTAATTAAAATTTTGGCAGTACGTTTTAGTTGAATCGTGAACAATTGTTGATTCTTCGCCAATTTGGCGCGCCGAGTTTTGCCGCAAAACGTCAAGGTTCTCAACAATTAACAATTGAATGAAAATATCTGCTCAATTAAGAAATTGGCGGTCCAATACTTATGTATCGAGTCTAGGATGATGGGGAAAGTAGCCTTGTCAAGGCGACCAACTCGTCTTTTCTTGCGGCATCCTTGCAAGGCTATCGCCCAAAAAACAACACGAAACGACGCTTCGTTTTATTTATTTATTGACAGCGTCGTAATTGGTGACGATCATGACGATTTCCGCATTGGAAGTATCGCTTCTTCCATTTTCGAGGTCGTTTTGAGGAAAAATATGTTGGAAACTTGGAAGAAGCGATTTGTTTTCGAATTAACGACTCTACAAAGTGGCAGGGTTTTGAATGTGTAATTATTATATCAGAGGTTGCCAATAAAATTTTATTACGAATTTCTGCATATATTTCAGGAACGTTGAGAAAACGTGAAGAAATATCGGGGGTTCATTTAAAAATTGTTGAATTACGTAAAGAAAACGAATCGTTTTACTGATTTTGACCCCTGCTAACAATGTTACGTTACTATTACAAGAAATTTTTGGGTTTCTTTTGGACTTTTAACAGCAATCGATTTTTATAAAACTGAAGAAAATATTTTAAGAAAAGAGAAAATAGCGTAAAGTATTGTTGGTCTTCAAAAAAATTTTTTATTGGGGCTAACAATTTTTTAAAAGTAGGAGAAGTTATGAAATAGTTAAAAACTCTTTTTAATGCGTCAAAAGGTGACTGAAGAAATACTCACAATTGTTAAAGTTGAATAGAACGAAGAAATTATCTCTAGGGTTAAAATTTTGAAGTTTTGTCGCTTTTTCGGTTAAGTCTCCAACAATTTTTCCGATTTTTCGATTCAATGTGATAATGAAACCGATTCTTAGAAAATTTATATTTTTGACTTTTCGGTATTCGGAAGACGTTTTTTCAAAAAAAAAATTTTTTACAGCTGGGTTAAGTGACAATCACTATAAATTGTTACCTTGGCCTCATTGCCATAGAAGTTTGCGATCATTGACATTTCTCTCGACGTTTCTAATTTAACTTTAATTAACGAGAATTTAAAAAGTTTAACAACAATACAAATAACTTTACTTACATCTTGCACAGTGTTACATTGATTTGTTCTTAACGAATCCACGATATTTGTTAAAACTGAATCTTGAAATTTCATGTTAAAAATGCCAAAGAGGGAAGGATCAAGTAAAATGTGCTTTTGAAAATATGTTCAATTTAAAAATATATTTTTAGCCCAACAATTTCTGGGTCGGTAAGCCCAAAAATATTGTAATTGCATTTTTAGTTCGTCAATAAAAAGATGAAATTGCTGAAATTTTAAAATTTTGAAGAGATTTGTCGCTTGTTCGCGTAAAGTCTTCAACATTTTATTGAATTATCTTTTCGAAATTAATTATTGCTGTCAAAATATTTTCTTTTCTTTTATTTGATTAAAAAGCGGGCTGCAAATGGTAAAGTTAGAACAAAATTTAAAGGAACTTGGAAAGAGAATTATGACGAAAAAATTTTTTTTCAGTAATTTCTTTAAGTAGATCTTTAAAGAAGTGATTGAAATTACATTTACGATTATTAGCATCGAAATAAGATGCGAAACCGCTTTGGAAATATTTTTTCTTAAAAGGTTCGTCGCTTGATCGCGTAGGGTCTCCAACTTTTTTCGGTAATTTCTCGTCAAAATTAGCTACTATTGTTAGAATGTGGGGATTTCTTTTGATTAATTCAAAAATGACCTGCAAACTTATAAATTGAGGCAAAATTTATTGGAAGATCTTGTAGAAAAGATGATGAAGAAGCTTCTTTAAGTAAAATTTGAGATTATTTTAGCATAAAAACGATTGAAATTGCATCTACGATTATTAAGATTACAAGAGAATACAAAGATACAAAGATTTTTGAGGCGATTTAATAGAACAACTTGGAAAAAAAAGATGAAAGAAGCTTGTTAAGTAAAATTTGGAATTAATTCAGCACAGAAATGATTAAAATTGCATTTTTAATTATTAAAGTCCCAAGAAGGTGCGAAATTGCTTTAGAAATTAAATATTTGAAAAAGTTCGTCGCTTGATCGCGTAGAGTCTCCAACTTTTTATTGAATTATCTCGTCGAAATTAATTATTACTGTCAAAATGTATTAATTTAGTTTATTTGGTTGAACAACGGGCTGCAAATGGTAAAATTAGAACAAAATTTAAAGGAACTTGGAAAGAGAATTATGAAAAAAAAAAAAATTTTCAGTAATTTTTTCAAGTAGATCATTACAGAAGTGATTGAAATTACATTTACGATTATTAGCATCGAAATAAGATGCGAAACCGCTTTGGAAATATTTTTTCTTAAAAGGTTCGTCGCTTGATCGCGTAGGGTCTCCAACTTTTTTCGGTAATTTCTCGTCAAAATTAGCTACTATTGTTAGAATGTGGGGATTTCTTTTGATTAATTCAAAAATGACCTGCAAACTTATAAATTGGGACAAAATTTATTGGAGAATCTTGTAAAGAAGATGATGAAGAAGCTTCTTTAAGTAAAATTTGAGATTATTTTAGCATAAAAACGATTGAAATTGCATCTACGATTATTAAGATTACAAGATAATACAAAGATACAAAAAATTTTGAGGCGATTTAATAGAACAACTTGGAAAAAAAAGATGAAAGTAGCTTGTTAAGTAAAATTTGGAATTAATTCAGCACAAAAATGATCAAAATTGCATTTCTAATTATTAGGGTCCCAAGAAGGTGCAAAATTGCTTTAGAAATTAAATATTTGAAAAAGTTCGTCGCTTGATCGCGTAGAGTCTCCAAATTTTTATTGAATTATCTCGTCGAAATTAATTATTACTGTCAAAATGTATTAATTTAGTTTATTAGGTTGAACAACGAGCTGCAAATTGCAAAATTAGAACAAAATTTAAAGGAACTTGGAAAGAGAATTATGAAGAAAAAATTTTTTTTCAGTAATTTCTTTAAGTAGATCATTAAAGAAGTGATTGAAATTCCATTTACGATTATTAGCATCGAAATAAGATGCGAAACCGCTTTGGAAATATTTTTTCTTAAAAGGTTCGTCGCTTGATCGCGTAGGGTCTCCAACTTTTTTCGGTAATTTCTCGTCAAAATTAGCTACTATTGTTAGAATGTGGGGATTTCTTTTGATTAATTCAAAAATGACCTGCAAACTTATAAATTCGGACAAAATTTATTGGAAAATCTTGTAAAGAAGATGATGAAGAAGCTTCTTTAAGTAAAATTTGAGATTATTTTAGCATAAAAACGATTGAAATTGCATCTACGATTATTAAGATTACAAGATAATACAAAGATACAAAAAATTTTGAGGCGATTTAATAGAACAACTTGGAAAAAAAAGATGAAAGTAGCTTGTTAAGTAAAATTTGGAATTAATTCAGCACAAAAATGATCAAAATTGCATTTCTAATTATTAGGGTCCCAAGAAGGTGCAAAATTGCTTTAGAAATTAAATATTTGAAAAAGTTCGTCGCTTGATCGCGTAGAGTCTCCAAATTTTTATTGAATTATCTCGTCGAAATTAATTATTACTGTCAAAATGTATTAATTTAGTTTATTAGGTTGAACAACGAGCTGCAAATTGCAAAATTAGAACAAAATTTAAAGGAACTTGGAAAGAGAATTATGAAAAAAAAAATTTTTTTTTCAGTAATTTTTTCAAGTAGATCATTACAGAAGTGATTGAAATTACATTTACGATTATTAGCATCGAAATAAGATGCGAAACCGCTTTGGAAATATTTTTTCTTAAAAGGTTCGTCGCTTGATCGCGTAGGGTCTCCAACTTTTTTCGGTAATTTCTCGTCAAAATTAGCTACTATTGTTAGAATGTGGGGATTTCTTTTGATTAATTCAAAAATGACCTGCAAACTTATAAATTCGGACAAAATTTATTGGAAAATCTTGTAAAGAAGATGATGAAGAAGCTTCTTTAAGTAAAATTTGAGATTATTTTAGCATAAAAACGATTGAAATTGCATCTACGATTATTAAGATTACAAGATAATACAAAGATACAAAAAATTTTGAGGCGATTTAATAGAACAACTTGGAAAAAAAAGATGAAAGTAGCTTGTTAAGTAAAATTTGGAATTAATTCAGCACAAAAATGATCAAAATTGCATTTCTAATTATTAGGGTCCCAAGAAGGTGCAAAATTGCTTTAGAAATTAAATATTTGAAAAAGTTCGTCGCTTGATCGCGTAGAGTCTCCAAATTTTTATTGAATTATCTCGTCGAAATTAATTATTACTGTCAAAATGTATTAATTTAGTTTATTAGGTTGAACAACGAGCTGCAAATTGCAAAATTAGAACAAAATTTAAAGGAACTTGGAAAGAGAATTATGAAAAAAAAAATTTTTTTTTCAGTAATTTTTTCAAGTAGATCATTACAGAAGTGATTGAAATTACATTTACGATTATTAGCATCGAAATAAGATGCGAAACCGCTTTGGAAATATTTTTTCTTAAAAGGTTCGTCGCTTGATCGCGTAGGGTCTCCAACTTTTTTCGGTAATTTCTCGTCAAAATTAGCTACTATTGTTAGAATGTGGGGATTTCTTTTGATTAATTCAAAAATGACCTGCAAACTTATAAATTCGGACAAAATTTATTGGAAAATCTTGTAAAGAAGATGATGAAGAAGCTTCTTTAAGTAAAATTTGAGATTATTTTAGCATAAAAACGATTGAAATTGCATCTACGATTATTAAGATTACAAGATAATACAAAGATACAAAAAATTTTGAGGCGATTTAATAGAACAACTTGGAAAAAAAAGATGAAAGTAGCTTGTTAAGTAAAATTTGGAATTAATTCAGCACAAAAATGATCAAAATTGCATTTCTAATTATTAGGGTCCCAAGAAGGTGCAAAATTGCTTTAGAAATTAAATATTTGAAAAAGTTCGTCGCTTGATCGCGTAGAGTCTCCAAATTTTTATTGAATTATCTCGTCGAAATTAATTATTACTGTCAAAATGTATTAATTTAGTTTATTAGGTTGAACAACGAGCTGCAAATTGCAAAATTAGAACAAAATTTAAAGGAACTTGGAAAGAGAATTATGAAAAAAAAAATTTTTTTTTCAGTAATTTTTTCAAGTAGATCATTACAGAAGTGATTGAAATTACATTTACGATTATTAGCATCGAAATAAGATGCGAAACCGCTTTGGAAATATTTTTTCTTAAAAGGTTCGTCGCTTGATCGCGTAGGGTCTCCAACTTTTTTCGGTAATTTCTCGTCAAAATTAGCTACTATTGTTAGAATGTGGGGATTTCTTTTGATTAATTCAAAAATGACCTGCAAACTTATAAATTCGGACAAAATTTATTGGAAAATCTTGTAAAGAAGATGATGAAGAAGCTTCTTTAAGTAAAATTTGAGATTATTTTAGCATAAAAACGATTGAAATTGCATCTACGATTATTAAGATTACAAGATAATACAAAGATACAAAAAATTTTGAGGCGATTTAATAGAACAACTTGGAAAAAAAAGATGAAAGTAGCTTGTTAAGTAAAATTTGGAATTAATTCAGCACAAAAATGATCAAAATTGCATTTCTAATTATTAGGGTCCCAAGAAGGTGCAAAATTGCTTTAGAAATTAAATATTTGAAAAAGTTCGTCGCTTGATCGCGTAGAGTCTCCAAATTTTTATTGAATTATCTCGTCGAAATTAATTATTACTGTCAAAATGTATTAATTTAGTTTATTAGGTTGAACAACGAGCTGCAAATTGCAAAATTAGAACAAAATTTAAAGGAACTTGGAAAGAGAATTATGAAAAAAAAAATTTTTTTTTCAGTAATTTTTTCAAGTAGATCATTACAGAAGTGATTGAAATTACATTTACGATTATTAGCATCGAAATAAGATGCGAAACCGCTTTGGAAATATTTTTTCTTAAAAGGTTCGTCGCTTGATCGCGTAGGGTCTCCAACTTTTTTCGGTAATTTCTCGTCAAAATTAGCTACTATTGTTAGAATGTGGGGATTTCTTTTGATTAATTCAAAAATGACCTGCAAACTTATAAATTGGGACAAAATTTATTTGAAAATCTTGTAAAAAAGATGATGAAGAAGCTTCTTTAAGTAAAATTTGAGATTATTTTAGCATAAAAACGATTGAAATTGCATCTACGATTATTAAAATTACAAGATAATACAAAGATACAAAAAATTTTGAGGCGATTTAATAGAACAACTTGGAAAAAAAAGATGAAAGAAGCTTCTTAAGTAAAATTTGGAATTAATTTAGCACAGAAATGATCAAAATTGCATTTTTAATTATTAGAGTTGGAAGAAGGTGCAAAATCGCTTTAGAAATTAAATAATTGAAAAAGTTCGTCGCTTGATCGCGTAGAGTCTCCAACTTTTTATTGAATTATCTCGTCGAAATTAATTGTTACTGTCAAAATGTTTTGTGTTTTTCTATGTAGTTTATAATCGAGGTGGAATTGGTAAAATTAGAACAAAATTTAACAAAAACTTTACAAGAATATGATGTAAAAAAATTTTTTGAGTAATATTTTGAACTAAATCATTACAGAAGTGCTTCAAATTACATTTACAATTAGTAGCGTCAAAATAAGATGCGAAACCGCTTTGGAAATAAAAATTTTCAAAAGGTTCGTCGCTTAATCGCGTAGGGTCTCCAACTTTTCTTTGAACTTTCTAATCACAAACAATTATTTTTGTCTAAATGTGTTGCTTTTTCTTGATTAATTTAATAAAGACTTGCTGAAGAGTAAAATTAGAACAAAATTTGACAAAACTTGAGAAGAAATTGATGCAAAATAAAACATTTTAAACGACATTTTACATTAAAGCAACACAGAAGTGTTTAAACTACATTTACGAGTGTTATCGATGGAAAATGATGCAAAGCTCCTTCAAAAATAATTTTTTTTAAAAGGTTCGTCGCTTGTTCGTGCAGAGTCTCCAACTTTTTTGCGAATTACGTTACGAAAATCGACGATTATCTCAAGAATTCACGTCCGAATTGAATTTTTATCAAACCCACTTAATAACAATCTCGAAAGTTGCAGAAATAACAAAATTGGTAAATTGAATAGGTTGAAGAAGAAAGCGCGTATTAAATGATTAATGAAAGACGAAGCATAATTAGGAAAACTTTCCTAAATTGCACATTGCTTCTTAACAATTTGTCCGACAACGATCTGAGAAATTTGAATAAATAAAAACAATAAAAAAGGAAAGAACGAAAGAACGAAAGAACGAAAGCGGAACTGATAGAAAGAATTGCGTTATTGAAGATTAAGTAACAATATAATGTCGTTGGTTAGTTCAAATTACATTTTATTGCCGGCGCTTAAACCCGGGAATTCCTCAGGCTAGTTTCGGTTTCTTCCTGGAAATTTCAGCGCATAATTAAAATAAACAAATCGAAAAAATTAAAATAATTCTCAACATTGCTGACAGCTGTTTATTTTAACGTTTTTGTGTCACGCATCACCCGAATCACCGATGGTTTCAGGCGAAAAGTCCAAAATTACGAAAGCCAATCCCAAAGTGTTTTATTTTCCGCAAGGCCGCATCACAAGAGTTTGATAACCGAAATTTTTTGTTTTTCTAGAGTAGCCAAAAAAGGAAAAAAAATTATTATCAAAATCCTCGTGGTTTTCGCATTTTTTTGTCGGATTTTGCCCCCTATTTCAAATTGTAGAAGCGCCACTGGATTAATTTTTTTAATTGAAAAATTACTGAAGTGTCGTTTGTTGATGTCACTGGATTCATTTTTTTTAAATATTAAAAAAAATTCTAAAACTACTGAAGTGTCGTTCGATGAAGAGAAAGAGTGGATGCCGTCATTGCTGATGACGGTGAAAAAGCGCAAGTAATCGATGCCAATTGCGTGAACAATGGCGCCGATTTCGGGTGGGCCACACTTGACCCGTTTGTGTTATGTATTTTGTTATTGTCCGCGTCCATCTAACATTCTACCGGACAATTTTCACTCGATTAAAATTCTTCAATTACGTAATCGATCCGTAAATCACGTTATCGAATGAAAAATTGACGACGTTACCATGTTATAAAATAATAGAAATTTCCCTCCAACACCACCGAAAATTGATTGCAATAATAAAACCCATCCGAAGACGACATTCCGCTGAATCCGTCGAGTTGACAAATCTAGAAAGTTTCGGGATTTTTGTCAATTTCGCAATCAAATGTGACGTCACGGGACGAAATTTTTGCCTCGTTTTCTCGTTTCAATGGAGCTTCGTAATTTCAATGATAAAATTTTGTTTTTGTTGAGAATTTTTTGTGGGTGATGTAAAGGTCATTACCGTGATTCGTTTTGTCTTTGGTTCGGTTAATTATTTTGACCTAACACGAAATCGTTTAATAATTAACGTTTATGTGACAAAAACGAGAGGATTGTGGGAAAAACGGTAGCTTTTGTTTTAATCCCTTGACGTACGTCACTGTTGTGTTTTTTTTTTTTTGCTAAAGAACGCGTGGACGTTTGATCCGGGTTTGTTTTTAATCGCCCATAAAAAGAACGTGTTTATCAATAATTCACGTAATTAGTAACAAACAACGGAAATCTTTATTGTTGAAACGAAGAAATTTTGCAAAATTCGATTATTTTTCAAGTTCTGAAACGTGTTGAATTTTGCTGAAAATAAACGGATTTTGAGGAGGTTCTAAAAACTTAATAAAAAAACTGTAGAGTGGAGAGACCTTGAATTTGCGCAATATGCCATAATAGAATTACCAATCAAGTTTGCTGTGGTTAGAGGAAGAAACCGCAGGACTTGTTCTCTAATTTTCACAAAGTTCGCAATTCTTTGCAGGAGTTTCATTATTTTTGGCCACTGTTACTATTTGAAAACAATTTTGGGGGTTACTGCAGATTTTTGAGTCTAATTTTGAAAATTTTGTGAAGATTTAAAAATTTTAAAAATTTCAAACACTTTATTATGGTCTCAATCTATTTCAGACAGCTCGCTGAACGAAAAGCTGCAGTTAATTTTTAATTTGGAGTCATAATTTTTAAAATTTCGACAATTTGAATTTTTTGAGCAAAATTTTGATCAAAATTGAAAAAATGAACTTTTTTATTTACGGTGGTAAAAATCCGCTCTAGGCTTGTTAGAAAGCCCTTTGAAGGCCTACTAAAGGGATGTTTTCATATTTTAGATAACTCAAAAACTCTGGCAGTTATCGAGATGTAAACTTTGAAAAATTTTGTAATTCTGAGTTCTTTTGTGAAATGTTGGAAGTCTATCACCTAAATGGACGAACTAGGTACCGAAATGAGATAATAGTGACACGCTCAGTCAGAAAATATTATTCTTGAAGACTAAGGATGATTGGTGTCGATTTTAGCATTTTTCAAAATTTTTATCGATTGAGATGGAAAAAAAAATTGAAAATTTTGAAATTTTTTGAGGCCGTTTTATGGCTTCATTTTATACTGTCAAGTTCGCCTAACGCAACGCTGTCGCTACTTTATGATTCGGACTCCTACTTTCCAAATTATGGCCGTTTGATTTTCACTCCAACTTTGGTGAAAAATCGTGCTTTTTTATTTACCATCGTGTGGACTTCGTTTTGGACTTTTCTGAAAGCCCTTTGAATTTCCATTGCAGGGATGTTTTTGTATTCGCAGTACCTCGAAAACTCTAAAAGTTATCGAGGTTCAAACTTTGTAAAAATTTGAGTTTTAGTCGACTTTTGTGAAACACTAGAAATGCATCGCTTAAATTGGGAAACCGAGTACAAAAACATGTTCAGCGACAAAAATTACGCCGGGAAAAGACATTTTCTTTGGGTGGGAATGATTTTAGGTTTTTCTTGTGTTTTCTTGAGTATTTTCAGGCTCATATGTGCCCTGATTTTGGTTGAAAATTTTTAAAAATTCCAAGCACTTTATTATGGTCTCAATTTATATCAGACAGCTCGCTGAACGAAAAGCTGCAGTTAGTTTTTAATTTGGAGTCATAATTTTTAAAATTTGGACAATTTGAATTTTTTGAGCAAAATTTTGGTCAAAATTGAAAAAATGAACTTTTTTATTTACGGTGGTAGAAATTCCGTTTTAGGCTTGTCAGAAAGCCCCTTGAAGGCCCATTAAAGGGATGTTTTCATATTTTAGATAACTCAAAAACTCTGGCAGTTATCGAGATGTAAACTTTGAAAGATTTTGTAATTCTGAGTTCTTTTGTGAAATGTTACAAATCTATCGCCTAAATGGACGAACTAGGTACCGAAATGAGATGATAGTGACACGCTACGTCAGAAAATATTATTTTTGAAGACTAAGGATGATTGGTGTCGATTTTAGCATATTTCAAAATTTTAATCGATTGAGATAGAAAAAAAAATTGAAAATTTTGAAATTTTTCGAGGCCGTTTTATGGCTTTATTTTATACTGTCGAGTTTGCCTAACGCAACGCTGTCGCTACTTTATGATTCGGACTCATACTTTCCAAGTTATGGCCGTTTGAAGTTGACTCCAACTTTGGTGAAAAATCGTCAATTTTTATTTACCATCCCAGGGACTTTGTTTTGGCCTTTTCTGAAAACACTTTAAATTTCCATTGCGGGGATGTTTTTGTATCCGCAGTACCTCAAAAACTTTAAGAGTTATCGAGTTTCAAACTTTGTAAGAATTTGAGTTTTAGTTGACTTTTGTGGAACACTCGAAATTCATCGCTTAAATGGGGAAACCGAGTACAAAAACGTGTTCAGCGACAAAAATTACGTCGGGAAAAGATATTTTCTTTGGGTGGGAATGATTTTAAGTTTTTCTTGTGTTTTTTTGAGTATTTTCAGGCACATATGTGCCCTGATTTTGATTGAAAATTTTTAAAAATTCCAAGCACTTTATTATGGTCTCAATTTATATCAGACAGCTCGCTGAACGAAAAGCTGCAGTTAGTTTTTAATTTGGAGTCATAATTTTTAAAATTTGTACAATTTGAATTTTTTGAGCAAAATTTTGGTCAAAATTGAAAAAATGAACTTTTTTATTTACCTCGTTAAAAAACCCGTTTAAGGCTTGTTAAAAAGCCCTTTGAAGGCTCATTAAAGGGATGTTTTTATATTTTAAATAGCTCAAAAACTCTGGTAGTTATGGAGATGTAAACTTTGAAAAAAAATTAAATTCTGCGTTGTTTTGTGAAATGTTGGAAATCTATCGACTAAATGGACGAACTAGGTACCGAAATGAGCTAATGGTGACACTCTACGTCAGAAAATATTATTTTTGAAGACTAAGGATGATTATTGTCGATTTTAGCATTTTTCAAAATTTTAATCGATTGAGATAGAAAAAAAAATTGAAAATTTTGAAATTTTTCGAGGCCGTTTTATGGCTTCATTTTATACTGTCGAATTCGCCTAACGCAACGCTGGCGCTACTTTATGATTCGGACTCATACTTTCCAAGTTATGGCCGTTTGAAGTTGACTCCAACTTTGGTGAAAAATCATCAATTTTTATTTACCATCCTACGGACTTTTTTTTGGCCTTTTCTGAAAATACTTCGAATTTCCATTGCGGGGATGTTTTTGTATCCGCAGTACCTCAAAAACTCTAAGAGTTATCGAGTGTCAAACTTTGTAAAAATTTGAGTTTTAGTCGACTTTTGTGAAACACTCGAAATTCATCGCTTAGATTGGGAAACCGAGTACAAAAACGTGTTCAGCGACAAAAATTACGTCGGGAAAAGATATTTTCTTTGGGTGGGAATGATTTTAGGTTTTTCTTGTGTTTTATTGAGTATTTTCAGGCACATATGTGTCCTGATTTTGGTTGAAAATTTTCAAAATTTTCAAACACATTTTTATGACCTCAATTCATATTAGACAGCACGCTAAACGAAACGCTGCAGTTAGTTTTTAATTTGGAGTCATTATTTTTAAAATTTCGACAATTTGAATTTTTTGAGCAAAATTTTGGTCAAAATTGAGAAAATGAACTTTTTTATTTACGGTGGTAAAAAATCCGTTTTAGGCTTGTTAGAAAGCCCTTTGAAGGCCCACTAAAGGGATGTTTTTATATTTTAAATAACTCAAAAACTCTGGTAGTTATTGAGATGTAAACTTTGAAAATTTTTGTAATTCTGAGTTCTTTTGTGAAATGTGGGAAATCTATCGACTAGATGGACGAACTAGGTACTGAAATGAGATAATGGTGACACGCTAAGTCAGAAAATATTATTTTTGAAGACTGAGGACGATTGGTGTTGATTTTAGTATTTTTCAAAATTTTAATCGATTGAGATAGAAAAAAAAAATTGAAAATTTTGAAATTTTTCGAGGCCGTTTTATGGCTTCATTTTATACTGTCGAATTCGCCTAACGCAACGCTGGCGCTACTTTATGATTCGGACTCATACTTTCCAAGTTATGGCCGTTTGAAGTTGACTCCAACTTTGGTGAAAAATCATCAATTTTTATTTACCATCCTACGGACTTTGTTTTGGCCTTTTCTGAAAACCCTTTAAATTTCCATTGCGGGGATGTTTTTGTATCCGCAGTACCTCAAAAACTCTAAGAGTAATCGAGTGTCAAACTTTGTAAAAATTTGAGTTTTAGTCGACTTTTGTGAAACACTCGAAATTCATCGCTTAGATTGGGAAACCGAGTACAAAAACGTGTTCAGCGACAAAAATTACGTCGGGAAAAGATATTTTCTTTGGGTGGGAATGATAATAGGTTTTTCTTGTGTTTTTTTGAGTATTTTCAGGCACATATGTGTCCTGATTTTGGTTGAAAATTTTCAAAATTTTCAAACACATTTTTATGACCTCAATTCATATTAGACAGCACGCTGAACGATACGCTGCAGTTAGTTTTTAATTTGGAGTCATTATTTTTAAAATTTCGACAATTTAAATTTTTTGAGCAAAATTTTGGTCAAAATTGAGAAAATGAACTTTTTTATTTACGGTGGTAAGAAATCCGTTTTAGGCTTGTTAGAAAGCCCTTTGAAGGCCCATTAAGGGGATGTTTTTATATTTTAAATAACTCAAAAACTCTGGTAGTTATTGAGATGTAAACTTTGAAAAATTTTGTAATTCTGAGTTCTTTTGTGAAATGTTGGAAATCTATCATCTAAATGGACGAACTAGGTACTGAAATGGGATAATGGTGACACGCTAAGTCAGAAAATATTGTTGTTGAAAACTGAGGACGATTGGTGTTGATTTTAGCATTTTTCAAAATTTTTATCGATTGAGATAGAAAAAAAATATTGAAAATTTTGAAATTTTTCGAGGCCGTTTTATGGCTTCATTTTATACTGTCGAGTTCGCCTAACGCAGCGCTGTCGCTACTTAATTATTCGGACTCATACTTTCCAAGTTATGGCCGCTTGAAGTTGACTCCAACTTTGGTGAAAAATAATCAATTTTTATTTACCATCCCACGGACTTCGTTTTGGCCTTTTCTGAAAACCCTTTAAATTTCCATTGCGGGGATGTTTTTGTATCCGTAGTACCTCAAAAACTCTAAGAGTTATCGAGTGTCAAACTTTGTAAAAATTTGAGTTTTAGTCGACTTTTTTGAAACATTCGAAATTCATCGCTTAAATTGGGAAACCGAGTACAAAAACGTGTTCAGCGACAAGAATTACGTCGGGAAAAGATATTTTCTTTGGGTGGGAATGATTTTAGGTTTTTCTTGTGTTTTTTTGAGTATCTTCAGGCACATATGTCCCGATTTTGGTTGAAAATTTTCGAAATTTTCAAACACTTTTTTATGGTCTCAATTTATATTAGACAGCTTGCTGAAAGAGACACTGCAGTTAGTTTTTAATTTGGAGTTTTAATTTTTAAAATTTCGACAATTTGAATTTTTTGAGCAAAATTTTGGTCAAAATTGAGAAAATGAACTTTTTTATTTACGGTGGTAAGAAATCCGTTTTAGGCTTGTTAGAAAGCCCTTTGAAGGCCCATTAAGGGGATGTTTTTATATTTTAAATAACTCAAAAACTCTGGTAGTTATTGAGATGTAAACTTTGAAAAATTTTGTAATTCTGAGTTCTTTTGTGAAATGTTGGAAATCTATCACCTAAGTGGACGAACTAGGTACCGAAATGAGATAATGGTGACACGCTAAGTCAGAAAATATTATTTTTGAAGACTAAGGATGATTGGTGTCGATTTTAGCATTCTTCAAAATTTTTATCGATTGAGATAGAAAAAAAAAATTGAAAATTTTGAAATTTTTTGAAGCCGTTTTATGGCTTCATTTTATACTGTCGAGTTCGCCTAACGCTACGCTGTCGCTACTTTATGATTCGGACTCATACTTTCCAAGTTATGGCCGTTTGAAGTTCACTCCAACTTTGGTGAAAAATCGTGCTTTTTTATTTACCATCGTGCGGACTTCGTTTTGGGCTTTTCTGAAAGCCCTTTGAATTTCCATTGCAGGGATGTTTTTGTATTCGCAGTACCTCGAAAACTCTAAAAGTTATCGAGGTTCAAACTTTGTAAAAATTTGAGTTTTAGTCGACTTTTGTGAAACACTCGAAATTCATCGCTTAAATTGGGAAACCGAGTACAAAAACGTGTTCAGCGACAAAAATTACGTCGGGAAAAGATATTTTCTTTGGGTGGGAAAGATTTTAGGTTTTTCTTGTGTTTTTTTGAGTATTTTCAGGCACATATGTCCCCTGATTTTGGTTGAAAATTTTCGAAATTTTCAAACACTTTTTTATGGTCTCAATTTATATTAGACAGCTTGCTGAAGGAAACGCTGCAGTTAGTTTTTAATTTGGAGTTTTAATTTTTAAAATTTCGACAATTTGAATTTTTTGAGCAAAATTTTGGTCAAAATTGAGAAAATGAACTTTTTTATTTACGGTGGTAAAAAATCCGTTCTGGGCTTGCTAGAAAGCCTTTTAAAGACCCATTAAAGGGATGTTTTCATATTTTAAATAGCTCAAAAACTCTGGCAGTTATGAAGATGTAAACTTTGAAAAATTTTGTAATTCTGAGTTCTTTTGTGAAATGTTGGAAATCTATCGACTAAATGGACGAACTAGGTACTGAAATGAGATAATGGTGACACGCTAAGTCAGAAAATATTATTTTTGAAGACTAAGGATGATTGGTGTCGATTTTAGCATTCTTCAAAATTTTTATCGATTGAGATAGAAAAAAAAAATTGAAAATTTTGAAATTTTTTGAGGCCGTTTTATGGCTTCATTTTATACTGTCGAGTTCGCCTAACGCTACGCTGTCGCTACTTTATGATTCGGACTCATACTTTCCAAGTTATGGCTGTTTGAAGTTGACTCCAACTTTGGTGAAAAATCATCAATTTTTATTTACCATCCTACGGACTTTATTTTGGGCTTTTCTGAAAGCCCTTTGAATTTCGATTAAAGACGTGCCCTTGGATTCGCTATAACTTAGAAATTTTTGAAGTTAGCGAGGTTCGAATATTGTAAAAATATTAATTTTTGACTTTTTTTGTAAATTGCGCGAAATCCATCGGCTAAGTGGACAAATTGTGCCCAAAATGGAGATCTGCGACACAAATTACATAGGAGATTGCTATTTTCGATGCATAAAATTGTTTTTGAGATTTTTGCAAATTTTCAACGACTGAATGTGGCAAAATTTTCGGTCAAAAATTTACATATTTTTCCAGAGCTCTTTTGTTTCGCTCAATGCAACGCAGTTTCCAGTTTTTGAATTGGACACTTAACTTAGCAGTTATAAAAATTTGAACTTCTTTAGCAAAATTTTTACTAATTTAAAAAAAGTAAGCTTTTTCTGTATACACTTTGAATGTCGATTCTTAATTTTGATGTAAAAGTTGTAAAGAAAGAAATTTTCTATACTCCGTTAAGTGAGAAATTTTTGTTATTCTGAAATTATTAATAGACTGCAACTAAAAAATGTCCTTCGTTTAAAAATAGAATCCAATTAGTAGAATCGATAAAAAAATAATTAGAGACACTATGCGGTCAAGTGACCAATCTCACCTTTAATAAATTAATTTCGCGAATGTTAATAATTAATAATTTATGTAACTAGAAGCTACCTTTCAACATTTTCTGACGTTAAATTTAATTTCGCATATTTTGAAGTTTTTTTATCAATAAAACTTTGCAGAATTTTCAATAATCAACACCTGATTAACATGTCAATTATTTAGTATATTGTTGAAAAATAAAAAGGCGTAAGCACTTTTACTAATTTTACATCACAAATTGATATTTGAGGTAAAAAAAAAATCGAACTGCAATTGTTCAAACTGAATTTTTTCCAAACTTTAACTTACAAACCTTCTCTAATACTTGTTGTTAGACTAACTATCGATTTTGAAAACCAAATTCGAAAAACCAAGTGGAGACCCTAATTGGGTAAGCGACGAACCTTTCTAAGAGTTTTAAATAATTTCAGTTGATCTAAAACAATTTTCCACAATTCTTACTAACTCGATACAACTTAATCAAAAATCGCATTTCTAGATCGTTTTCTTGCCCAAATGGTTTCCAGTTGAAGCCCGTAGTGACGAACCAAATGGCAAAATACCAATTAGAATTCACAAAACGCTAACAATTCTTGGTTGTTAACATTTAAAATACAATGTCGTTGAGTCATTCGACGCATGTCATTTCCAATTACACGGACGTCAAAATTTAATAAACCAGCGCGCCAAAACGATAGGAAGAAGAACCACCAAGGACGATTTCATCCGCCTCAATAACGAGTTCCGTTGTTTCGAGGAAAAAAGTTCAAGTTCGTTGGATTTTTATTTTTCTAAATTTATTTATCGATGCCATCAATCGTCCAGTTTTCCACTCATTTTCACGATTCGTGTCAAGATCAATCCACGATTTTTTGACTAATTACCTTTGGTAATTGACGATTACGCAAATTCAAGAGACTTAACCATTTAGAGAGAAATTTCGTGGCGTGGAAATTAATTAATTTCGATTCAATTTTCTTGCGTTATACGGAGATTATTATAATTAGTTAGAAAGGCGTATTGCGTGAATTATGAGAGGTGTCGGTGAGGCTTCCTGTTTTGGAAATTATGGACCGGACCGGGTGTCATCTTTTTTTGGATAAAACAACCAGTTTCTTCTCAATTATTTTGTAACGTAATCGAATTTGGCGAAATTTATTGTTAATCGAAGAGTGGGTGGTTGAGTAGATATTTTCCATAACGACAGAAATAAGTCAAGTCCACGATTCTCTTGACCTTTTCCTCTATTGCTTGTACTTAATTTTATTACAACACTTATTACAGGTAAGTGTTGAGATAGCCAATTTATTGGCCGTATTTAAGTTAAGAGAGTTGAGGCCAATAGATGGCGATCTCGGACGCACAACCATAAAACGAAAATTTCGTCAAAATTCTCTAATTACGTCACGAAAAGGGGAGTATTGTGGCGGCCATCTAGCTAATTTTGCCCCAAAAAATTTAACGATACCAGGGAAAATTTCGAACAATTGGTTCCTCCTTGTCTCGAACTAGAGGGACTCGACTTGAAATTTCGATTTATTTCATTAAAATCGAAGGAGGAATGCTGTGGCGACCACTTGGAATTTCTTGGTAATTTTTTTCAAATTTTTGTTCCCTAAAATTTGTTTTGTTAGAAATGGGCGCTTGTTTGCGCAACGATTTTACGACTTTGTTTGGTATTTGCGTTATCGTCCAGTCGAAGATCGAATCGTTTGAGTAATTTTTGTAGGTTTTCGAAAAAAGTTGCATGACCAATTACTTAATCAATCAATGGTTACAATGTGTTTCCTGTTCGCTATTAGATAAACAGAAATTAATCAAGCAATAAGCGAGTAGCCTTCGTCGTTAGTTTCCAAACAAGAGTCGCCTTTGACCTCACCATTTCGCCACTAAACACAAGCAAATATGCTAAATATACAGAGTGAACTAAAAATTTCCGATATTGTAGCGAGTTTCTTCTATAATTGCCAAATTTTACATCTAAATGTCGTTACGAATGTGTTGAAAGGTTTTGGTTGTTGGTCGAATTTCGTTTGTTTTGTTTAACATAAGTCGAAGGATGGTGGCATTTACATGTGTTGTTGTGCACTAATTCGCGATGATTAAGACATTTATTGGTTGTCGACTTGTCGATTGTGGTGATTAACAATAGAAGGATGTTAAGATATGAAATTGGCGCCAGATGTTTGGTTTTGTTGGATAATTTATAACATCTGCGGGAGATTACAAGGAATTTTACGTCTTCTGTGGAGGTGTAGGCGAGATCCGGCTCGAATTACTTGAACAACTTGAAATCTAAACGAGTTGAGTTAATGTTAGAATTTGGTGGAAAAAATTAAAAACATTTTAGCAATTTAAAAGGTTTGGCACGATTTGAAGTTATTAATTAATATTGTTGACAACGTGAATGCTATTTGATTGCGCTTTTGGTAAAATAACTCAATGGAAAGATTTTATTGAAATGAGGTAGGCAACCAATAATACATTTCGATTCCACCAAGTTTAGAATTAATTTCTATTAATTTTTAATTACGTCTACAATGGAAAGTTATAACTGACTTGAACTAATCAATAAAAATAAAACGAAAGTTTTGAACTAGCAAAATTTTGAAACCTCCCAAGTTTAACTGTTTAGAAACAAATGTCTCAATTGTAAAGTTGAGCATTTTGCAACCGATTTGGCGAAAAAAATTACAATTTTTCCTCCATCCAAGTGACTTTCGGTTTAATCCTTTTCTCTAACTTGTCTTCAATTACTCTTTGTTACTCAAAATGTTTTCGAGGTTTGCAATTGATAACATCCTTCAATTTTCTGTTTTGTTTCTTTCGATTTTACACTTTCTTTTCGAACTTTTAAGTCTATCACGATTTTCAATATTTTTATGTTTTTCTATCTTCCAATTATTATTCTTGTTCGACAGTTGTCTTTTTTTACTTTATACCGCCAAATTAATTTTTTTGGTGTATAATTGGTTGCCTAATAAAATTATTTTAAGCCTGTAAACATCTTTCATATCTTCATTTTTGCAATAATTTTTTCGACTTTCTTCCGCATTCGTCTTTTCTTCACTTGCATAATTTTGTTTTTATATTTTACTTTTCTATGCTAAAATTGTAATTTTTTAGCCGCAATTATCTTTTACTTGTTATCACCCTTCAAATGAACTTTTCGAATTTTTTGATTGAAAATCTTGCCCCAAATCCGCGTTTTTACCATCATTCTCCCTAATTCTTCTCTTTTTTACTTTAATTATCTTTTTCATCGTCTAATTTTTCTTGTTACTATTTTCTAATTATTGTCAAAAGCTCAAAATTACAATTTCACTTGTTTTTATTTATTTGTTATCACTCTTTTAATTAATTTTTTCGAGTCCTTGGAAAAGATATTTAAATTGGCGTTTTGTTATCAGTCAATCAGAGCTAGTTCGTCTCTAATAACATGCGACGCACCCTTAAACTGGGTGGTTTTAGTTTTTGGTATTTCTACCCTCGAATCATTCGGCTTGTTTGTTGTTTTTTTATAAGTTTCCTACTCTTTTGTTTAGCCACTAATAGAGCAATTTCGTTACGTCTGTATAATTGGTTGCCTACCTATAAAACACTCTTGAAATCATTTTAGTAATTTTATTACTTCAATCTTTAATATTATCAATTTGAAGATAAAATTAACGTATCTAAACAAGGTTATCAAAAAAAACAATTAACAATAATTTCTTAGTAACAAAATAGTTTTTCTTCATTTAGTCGCACAAAACTCAACCAACATAATAATTTTCTCTTATTTTCCTTCCCGAAACGCATTAAGGAAATGCCGGTTCACATAAACACTCCGCTTTTTGTCCAACTTCGACATCACCACATCTGTTAGACATCCGACCGAGTCTTTTTCGCCGCCAAAACACCCAAGTTATTAATAACTTACAACAAAGAACCGCCAGTCGATTTCTCAACACGAACATCGCAACACTTTCGTTTCATCTAACCAAAAATTAATTAAAAAAACCGTTTTAGTTTCAATTTGAATTTGGCGGGTTTAATCGAATTACGCAAGCGCGTCATCAATTTAGTTACGACGCACGTGATTAATCGAATCGCGATGCGTCGAAACGTAACGTTTAATCGCAGTAGGTCGGTGATGATTCGCAGAAAACGTAAACAATTGCAAACTGTCAAATGTGTGGTGATTTGAAAGTTTTCACGGTGTTTTCCCGGGTTTTTCTCGGTTTTTTTGTTGATTTTTCGCGTTTAACGCGGTGATTGTTGTGGAAAATCGGAAGAAATCGTTTGATTGTTGCGTTGGGTTTCTGGAATTTTGTTGGGATGTTCCCATCTGTATGTAGGTATTGAGTTTGATTATTGCCAGGTGATTATCCGTAGGTGTTGGCCTGTTTATCATTAATTTATTCGTTTTAGTTACAGCGATTGTTTGTGGAAAATGCGTTTGCATCGTCTGGTGTTGTGGTGGTGTCGAAACGTTTGATGGGTGCCTCAGTTACCGGACAATTAAAAACCGAAATGCATGTGAGTATGGTAGTGGGAAATATCCGGCAACGAAACGAGTTTTCCGACGTTTTTCCGGTCTTATAAGACAACAATTGAGCATCTGTTGTTAGGGGTTTATTCAATTTTTTTTTAAACAATCGTTTCCAGGTGTCGAGATTCTCATCTACACCAATAAACAAATGATAATAGAAAGTCTTAGAAAAGTCCCCCTGTTGTTTTCAATAACTTTGTTTAATAATAAATATTGAAACAAAGATCACGCCTTAAACCTTAGGAGACGGTTTAGCAAGGAAGTTTCTTTTTTAAGACAAAAACACAAACAAGAAGAGTCTTAGTTTTAACAATAACAAAATTGGGGTTTGTTATGGCTTCTAATTAATTAGTTGGACAAGGAAGAAACTCGATTTTGCAACATTAACTGTTTAGGAAATGCAGTAGGAACGCTTCTAATTGTTTATTCATTTGCGTTCCCAATGCTAAATGGTATACAACAACAAATACGTGACAAAACAGTTTTTTTTAATGTGGGTAAATGTTTATTTGGAATCTTATGCGGTAAACATGTATCATCGCTTGAATACGAATCGAAATCGGCTTCAATTATCTAACTATGACCTGTCCTGTTGAGCATTCGAATTAGTTTTGCCTTTTGTTAATGTATTTTGGCCTAAAAATTGTTGCTTCGGGTCGGCTCAGGTCAAGTCCTTGCAGAAACCAAATAATTAATGATTTCTATCCTTGTCGCAGTTCAATTTAAGAACATTTTGAGCTTCCAAAATACTTTAATGACTTGCTTCCAAATTAATTATTTTTATTAGTAAAGTGTCGTTTGCCAACGATTCGTTCGGTTTGATCGGATCTTGAAACTGAACGATTGAATCGCAACGTTTATTGGAAATTGAACGAATCCCAATCCTGTTAAAAATTTGAATTTTAGTCAACTTTTGTGAAACATTCAAGGTTCATCGCTTAAATGGGGAAACCGAGACCAGAAACGTGTTCAGAGACAAAAATTACGTCGGGAAAAGACGACGTTTTTTTTTTGGGGGGTTTTTTGAACATTTTCAAATAGGTGCCCTGATTTTGGCCGAAAATGTTTAAAATTTTCAAGCAAGTTTTTATAGTCTCAATTCATAATAGGCAGCTCGCTGAACGACACGCTGTCGTTAGTTTTTAATTTGGACTTTTAATTTTCAAAATTATGATATTTTGAATTTTTTGATCAAAATTTTGGTCAAAATTGTAAAATTGAACTTTTTTATTTACGATAAATTTCTTAATTTTCTCTCCGATTCTTCTCTTTTCCACTTTTATTTACTCGTTTTTACGAATAAATTTCCCAATTTTTATTTCTACCAAGTCAATAAAATTGTAATTTTCTTCCTTCTTTCTAATAATTTTCGGTAATTATTCCAGAATCTTAATTTTCGTGAATTTAATTTTCAAATTCCTTCACTTTCTCTCAATATGCAAATTTCGAAATATCCAATTGCATTCACCGTTACGGTCTCTTTGGCACCCCTCCATTTAACAACGACGGCGACGCATGCGTCCCCGTTAGACCGCATGCCGGTAATCGCGTCGTCGCATCATAGTAGATGCCGTACCGTCGACTTGTTTTTGTTTTGATTACGAAATCGCCCTTGCCGGTCGTTCACATACATCGAGAAGGCCGCGTCTTTTCCACCAAAAAAATTTCTCCCACTTCCACAAAACTTGTGTTTTTGTATTTTTTCGTGACGTATCAAACAAGAAAAGAGTGTTTTTCGATGGTGCGATAGTGGTTGGTTGTTTCGAGTTCCTTTGTTCGTTTTAAGGGTGGATTTTCAACGTTACCAACATCAAAGGTCAGTGTCGTACGTCACGCAACATTTGATTTTAATGAAGAAATCTAATTTTGGACGTGCCGGAATGTTATTTGGTGAAATAGTTAAAACGTCGCGTTTTATGTTAATCGATTTTTGTTATTATTGCGGTGTTGTGCCGTTTGAGAAATTTTGTTTGGTGTCAGTGGTGGCGCGTTAGTTATTTCTCGCCGTTTCAAAGACAACAAACGGAACTCGTTTAATTGTTAATTTCCTGATTAACGGTGGGAAGTCGGTAGCGAAACGTAATAATTGTGATGTTGTTTTTGGCGCGTGTAATTGTCGTTGTGAAGGTGACTTAAACGATGGTTGTCTTCGGGAATTCGCATAAATTTCGGTTAATTACCGGTTTATACGTGTGGGGTTTGGTGATTTTTGCTTAATGGCGTATTAAGGTCGAGTTGCAGACGCGAATTTGAATTTTAAATGGCCGCACGGTATACCTAAGAGGTGTGTGTTGTCAATGACATCATTTGAATAAACTCTTGTGTTAGAGGATTTTTTTTAATATCTATCTAGTTGCCCTACCCAGGTTTTCGCAGCGATATCAAGACGGGTCGTGTTGACCAAACACACGAAAGAAACGCCAAAATCGGGGACAAACTTTTAACAAGTTTTTTCTCATGATACGAGACGTAGGAAGACTCGATAGTAGCACAAATTTGGTAAAAAAGGAAAAAATTACATTAATCAGGAAGAATCCCACTACGTTCGTGACTCACCTACGCCAATTTGCCTTGTTATGAGTGATTAAATGTTAAATAAACAACACAGGAATATTTTGTAAGGAGTTACAATATTTTACAAAAACTTACAAAAGATACTAAAATTACAAGAAAAAATAATTTTTGTAAATTTACAAAATTTTATGGCTATATATAAGTATATAAGAAGAGTCCATGGAATTTTGTAAAATTTTAGTGATTGCTGTACTTTTTGTATTTTTAGCGATTTTCCAATAGAATTTTCAAAACTTTTAAGATATGTTCGCAAAGGTACGCAAGTTTCGAATAGATTCCAAGAGTTTCTCGAGATATTTATTAAATATTAATAAGATTTACAAGGGTTTACAATGATTTACAATATATTGAAAAATCATAATTTGACAAAAATTTAAACGGTTTCATACTGCACCAGATTTTGAGAAACCGTCCAAGTTTTAACAAATTTTTTTGTACACTAGTTTAATAAATAAAACGTCATTCCGGTAGTAAACTTGCAAATAAGTGTTTTACGTAGTTTTTCCTTATCTTACGAAATCGAGCAACCATAAACAAGTTTTTTTAAATAGACAAAACCTGGTAATCGTCATTTCGGTAACGCATCGCTTTTCTTTCTTCGATTTACGTTTCGATCACGGAACGCGTCTCGATTCTCCCTTCAACAGTTTCGATGTTGTTTTTACTCCTCACTTCACCCCTCTCAGTCCATCCTCTTGCGCAATTCCCTTGGGATTATGTGATCCCTTCTAAAAATACGGGACGTGCAGTCGAGGAAAGAACCGACATGCGATATACTCGTTGTTGAAAAAGCATTTCGCGTGACAGCCTCGCCATTCGATATCCTCATTGTCGGTCACGCAGGTGGTGCAAATTTTTCCTCGTGACCTTTCTATGGAGTGTGTAGTTGTTTTTTGTTGTTTAATTAATTTTTTTTAATTTTACGCGTTCTCGATCGAATCGATTATGAGTAGTAAAGAAACAATTGGGGCGCGACTGGCATCTTCCGCCAATCATTTCCGCCATGCCATGTAAAAGCGAAGCGGCCCAGATAGGTGCTGGAGCAAAAGCTATGATTGTCTGTTGTCTACTAGAGAATAATAATTTTAAAAAATAATTGACGATCAGTTTGGTTGTTGTTTTGGAATCAGGGAATGGTGAGGGGACGTTAGTTTGTTTTTTTTGTATATTTTTTTAGAATTGACCTCTGCGCTATGTTAAGATTCTCCTTCTAAAGGTCGAAGAGTTTCAAATTTGAACTGCTAGATGTCTATTTCTGTTTTTGGTTTCGTTCATTTTCGGGGTTTACAAATGTGTTTAGGGAGGTATACACAGTTTTACAAAGATCTACAAAATTATTTTATTTTTAATTCGATAGATATTCAAATACATACAAAATTTTGTGTATATAACTGTCCTTCCTGAGTATTTTCAAATCTAAGAACGTTTACAAACATGTTTTACAGAGATTTACAATTATTATCCTTCAAAATCTAGAGGTTTTTTAAAGATTTATAAGAATTTTTGGGATTTACAATGTTTTCAATGAGTAGCAAGAACTTGTATAGAATCTTAAGATTTAAAGGATTTTATGGACATATACAAAGGTTTACAAAAATCTACAAAATTATTCATAAGATTTAAGGCATTTCATTGAGGTATACACAGGTTTACAAACATTTACAAAATTATTTTATTTATAATTTGAGAGATCTTCAAATAAATACAAAATTTTGTGTATATAACTATCTTTCCTGAGTATTTTCAAGCTGCTATAGTGTTTTGTAGAAATTTAAGAACGTTTAGAAGCATGTTTTACAGAGATTTACAATTATTATCCTTCAAAATCTGGAGGTTTTTTTAAAGATTTATAAGAATTTTTGGGATTTACAATGTTTTCAATGAGTAGCAAGAACTTGTATAGAATCTTAAGATTTAAAGGATTTTATGGACATATACAAAGGTTTACAAAAATCTACAAAATTATTCTTAAGATTTAAGACATTTCATGGAGGTATACACAGGTTTACAAACATTTACAAAATTATTTTATTTATAATTTGAGAGATCTTCAATAACATACAAAATTCTGTGTATATAACTATCTTTCCTAAGTATTTTCAAGCTGCTAGTGTTTTGTAGAAATTTAAGAACGTTTACAAACATGTTTTACAGAGATTTACAATTACTATCCTTCAAAATCTGGAGGTTTTTTTTAAAGATTTATAAGAATTTTTTGGATTTACAATATTGTTTTCAATGAGTAGCAAGAACTTGTATAGAAACTTAAAATTTTCTTAAGATTTAAAGGATTTTATGGACATATACAAAGGTTTACAAAAATCTACTAAATTATTCTTCAGATTTAAGGGATTTTATGGAGGTATACACAGGTTTACAAACATTTACAATTATAATTCTTCAAAATCTGGAAGTTTTTTAGACTTATAAAAAAAATCGGATTTACAATATTGCTTCCGATGAGTAGGGATTCAATTCAATGAATAGAGATTCAAAATTTTCTGAAGATTTAGAGGATTTTATGAACATATACCACGGGTTAACAAAATCTACAAAATAATTCTTAAGGTTTAAAGGATTTTATGGAGGTATACACAGGTTTACAAAGATCTACAAAATTATTTTATTTAAAATTTGAAAGATTTTCAATTACATACAAAATTTTGTGATTACAATATATAGGTTTACAATATTTCTAGAATTTTTCAAAGTTCTTTTAGTGTTTTGTAGAAATTTACAACATCTTCCAAAGAGTTTTTACTGTTTTAAATAAATTCACAATTGTTGTCCTTCGAGATGTAGAAGTTTTTGAAAGATTTTTAAGAATACTTAGGATTAACAAAACTATTTCCGTGGGTAGCAAGAACTGTTAGAGGAATTCAAAATTTCCTTAGGATTTAAAGGATTTTATGGACGTATACAAAGATGTACAAAGTTATTTTATTTCAAATTGGAGAGATTTTCAAATGCATGCAAAAATTTTGTGGAACCAAATGTTTTTTCTGAAGATTTACAACAAGTTCTTGCGATTTACAAAAGTCTACTAAGGTTTTTTTAGAGTTTTGCGTTAATTTAAAGAGATTTTTGGGAGATATTTAGAGGCTTGCAAAGATTTACGACATTCAATTTATTCAACATTCAAACGATTTTCAAATATATACTAAATTTGTAAATTTATTGCGGATTTTCTGCATATTCTGACAATATTTGTAGAAATGTTCATATTTGTGTTGGAGTATTTTTGGAATTTACAACGGTTTCTAAAAATATTTATCCAACAATTAAAACCGTTTTAGCATTTTACAAAAACTTACAATTGCAATTCTTCGAAATTTATAAGAATTGTATGAATTCTAGAGATTTTCAAAACAGTTTTCAATTGTTGTGTTGAATTGTTACGAGTATTAAGGATTTTTTTAAAGATTTGAAAGGTTTTACAGGGATTTACACAAGTTTACAAACATATACACTATTAAATTTATTGTAGATTCAATTTTTTTTTAAATATTTATGAAACTTTGTAGATCCAACTATCTATCCAGGAATTTTCAATATGTGTTTATCTGGAATCTACAAAAATTTACAAGTATACAAAAGTTTACAATCATATAGCTGAATGAAAAATTTAAGAAGCAACTGACTACTCTCTTATTTATAAAATTTTCTCGAAATCTAAGCGTTCTTTACGATTTACAAAGTTTTACAAAATTTTACACAAGTTTACAATTTAAAAAAAACTTAATTAAGAAAGTTTAGGTGTTTAAACGGGATAAATTTCAACTAACAAGTGAGTCACGTATTCTTTGGCAATTTTCAATAATCAAAATCACATCGAACCCCATATCGGAATCGATATTTGTAAATGGCGGCGGCGTCTCTATTGTACCATCCTTGCTATTCAGTTATTGGTTCGATTCCTGTCACATCCCGGTACGCCGCCGAAGAAGACGCCGTTTCCGTGTACATCCATCCACACACGCCGGACCTCCTTATTAGGCAATCAATTTATGCAACGCAATGGTGCAACAACCTCACCATCTAATCAATTTCGGCGGATTTCATCCACAAACCCGCCATCATCACCGCGGGTTTAAAAAAAAAATCTCAAACATCGTCGATCTTGTTAACGTCAATAAGCCAATTATCGGGGGCAATAACATCGTTTTTGTCTCTAATGCCATAATTGAAGGTGTCGAAGTGAAAATTTCGCTTTATTGTTGGAAATACCGTTAGATGGAAGCAGTTGCGTTACCTTGCAGATTGGGTCACGGAAGGCACACTCTTGGAGTAGTTCGAAAATGTTAATTAACTTTATTAATAGAATTTTATGGTTGCCGGTTGTTATTATCTAAATCGGTCAGCGTCTTCATCTAGCAAGAAAACTAATTGGTTTGTGGTTTCGTTGAGTTGTAATCGAAACTAATTCGGGTTGAGACACTTAATGGTGGGTGCGATGAGGTTTTGAATTTTTGGTTATTTTCGTCTCGCTATATTCGCTTTGGGACGAAGTGCATCCTTGCAGCATCCGAAGTGGGGATGAATCAATAATGCACTACAGTCAAAATGCCCGGGGATAATTGATGACGTAAAACATTCCGGGTCGACTTTGAGGGTCTCAACCATAATAACTTTGCCTGTTTAACTTATTAGACTTTGAGAAATGTCAAATTTGAGTCAAAACCTTAGAGTTTACAAAAGGATCCGCCCAGTTTCAGGTTGGGGGTGTATCCCAATTTATCGAATCGCTGCTAAAAACGTTCCCAAAAAACTACAAATTGTTTTACTAATGTAAATTTAAGAATTTGCGCTGCTAGATATCAATTTTTTAACATTTTAAGAAAATTTACAATTGTTAATTTTTGAAATTTCTACGTTTTTCAAAGATTTTTAAGAGTTCTTGACATTTACAAAAGTTTTCCAATGAGTAGCAAGCAACGTTAGAGGAATTCAAAATTTCGTTAAGATTAAGCAATTTTTATGAAGGTATACAAGGGTTTACAAGGATCTACAAATATTTTTTATATCAACTTCAAGAGATTTTCAAATACTTGCAAAAATTCATACAGGATTTTCTTGTAATATCCGCAAGTGTATTGTAGAAATTTCAAAAGCTTACTAAGATTTTTTATATTTAATCTACAACTTGTCGTGTATTAAAGTTCGACTTAGAGAACAAATGAGAACTGTTTGGCAAATAACAAATAAAATCCGCATTTAAACTTTCTTAACCTTCGACTGTTCTATAAGGCTCCACCCAGTTTGAAGTTGGGGGTGTATCCCAATTTATCGAATCGCTGCTAAAAACGTTTTCAGAAAACTACAAATTGTTTTATTAATGTAAATTTAAGAATTTTCACTGCTAGATATTTATTTTTTAACATTTTACAGAAATTTGCAATTGTTAGTTTTCGAAATTTTTACGTTTTTCAAAGATTTTTAAGAGTTCTTGACATTTACAAAAGTTTTCCAATGAGTAGCAAGCAGCGTTAGAGGAATCGAAAATTTCGTTAAGATTAAACAATTTTTATGAAGGTGTACGAGGGTTTACAAAGATCTACAAATATTCTTTATATCAACTTCAAGAGATTTTCAAATACTTGCAAGAATTCATAGAGGATTTTCTTGTAATATCCGCAAGTTATCTATCTCTAGTGTATTGTAGAAATTTCAAAAGCTTACTAAGATTTTTTATATTTAATCTACAACTTGTCGTGTCTTAAAGTTCGACTTAGAGAACAAATGAGAACTGTTTGGCAAATAACAAATAAAATCCGCATTTAAACTTTCTTAACCTTTGACTGTACTATAAGGCTCCACCCAGTTTGAGGTTGGGGGTGTATCCCAATTTATCGAATCGCTACTAAAAACGTTTCCAAAAAACTACAAAATGTTTTACTAATGTAAATTTAAGAATTTTCACTGCTAGATATTTATTTTTAACATTTTACAGAAATTTACAATTGTTAATTTTCGAAATTTCGACGTTTTTCAAAGATTTTTAAGAGTTTTTGGCAGTTACAAAAGTTTTCCAATGACTGCAAGCAGTGTTAGAGGAATCCAAAATTTCGTTAAGATTAAACAATTTTTATGAAGGTATACAGGGGTTTACAAAGATCTACAAAAAAAAAATTATTTCAACTTCAAGAGATTTTCAAATACTTGCAAAAAATCTTAGAGGATTTTCTTGTAATATGCTCAAGTTATCTATCTTTAGTGTATTGTAAAAATTACAAAAGCTTACTAAGATTATTTTATATTTAACCTACAACTTGTCGTGTCTAAAAATTAGACTTAGAGAACAAATGAGAACTGTTTGTCAAATAACTTGCTTAACCTTTGACTGTACTATAAGGGTCCACCCAGTTTGAGGTTGGGGGGTGTATCCCAACGTATCGCATAACTCTGAATCAAGTTTTCAAATCGACAGTTGCTCGAGAACTCTAATCACCATATGGTTGTACTAATATAAATTTAACAACTCAATTAGCACAGATTGATCGTAAAAATCTCGAAGCAAGAATGTCCGGATCGTACCAATTAAACGGTCGATCCCTCTATCAAAGATTTTTGATCAAGCAAACAAACACGTTGTCGTCTTCAATAATCGCATATTTTACTTTTTTTTCCCCCAATATTTAATCTATCAACGATAAGATGTTGATAAGCAGATAAGTAGAAGCGATGAATCGTTAGTACTACAGGTGTTGGTTACCAGATAGTTCATATGGTTGGCGTCGCAAATTTGTGATTCGATTTGTTTTTTTTTCCAAAATCCGGTTTCTAACCATGGATTTTTTGAGTTTTTTCAAATCGAAGGTGGGTTTTTTACTATAACAATTTCAATACGTTACTTTCGTCATGCTTCAAGAATTTTCGATATTGTCTCAGTTGGCTTATCGCTTGTATGCTTAAGTTTTATCGGGTTAAACATATTTACAAACCTACATGTAGTAAAATGAAACTGTTAACTAGAAACGATTTAAATTCAAATTGTTAACATCAATTGTGGGATTTTTTGTTAATTATTTTATTTTTTTTGCAGAAAGACAAACCTCCTGCGAAGTCCTCGAAGAGGCCTCAGGAAACCGCAGCGAAGTACGTAGATTTTTTTTTGGCGCCTTATTTTCGATCGTGTCGTCCGTGACTCAATGGTTACGTTAACCGGAAACGTGAAACTGAGTTGTAGACGAGTTGATGGCGGAAGTACCGGGAATCTCGTCACGCAACTTGCGCCCTCTGAATGCGTTCTGTGCGAATTCGTGTAACCGTTACGATAATTATCTAACGATTAAAACATAGAGAACGAAAACTTGAGAGATCCGCGGAAAAGATGTTTAATTAATAACGGTACTGCCAACATTGAAAGGTGAAAGTATTTGGAATTGCGCTTCTATTGCAAAAAAATTACTAACAACAGTTATGTGGGTGATGGAATCGAAGTAATTTTGATGAAACAATTTTATTATTACGCTTTTAGTAACAGCGGTGCGAAAATACAGAAATTTTCACTGTTGTAGTGTTAAAAAGAAAATTAAGAAAAAGTTTCCTCGTAGTTAGGCAACCAAATATACACCTTTCAATAAAATATTTTATTATTGCAAAAATTCGACATTTTTTGAGTTCAAGTTAAGTTACGTAACGTATATTGTTGTTAAAATGTAATTACTGCCGAAATGCTTGTCAAATTTCGCGTTAATCTTAAAAGGAAGTACGTGGGTTGGTATCGAATCAGAAATCCGCCATCTAGTGGCAAGTAAATAAATGGGGGTATAGCTCAGTGGTAGAGCATTCGACTGCAGATCGAGAGGTCCCCGGTTCAAATCCGGTTGCCCCCTAGTAACTTTTTTTTTTTTAATTCTCTACATTAATCAATACTAAACAGTTTTTCAAAAAATTCACATCCCCGAACCCTCCCTAATTTTTTTAACCCTATATAGCAATTTTTAAACAAATTTAAGTGCGATAGCTAAAATTTCGAATCAATGACGCCTTGAAATGTCAACCAGTTATCGAGAAACGTCAAAAAAACATCATAACCTCATTTTTCTCACAAAAGCGAAATAAAACGTTTTTTTGCTTCAAGCCGCGACGGTTCTAAATAATTTTTGTATCGTTCTAAAAGTATACGGGGTTAGTCAAAAATATGGAACCAAGTTTCTGTCTAAACTGACTTGGAGAAAAAATTATTTGTTCAATAACTAAATTGTCTATTTATCCCGACGTAGAGAATTGTTCTCCATACAGGTGTGAAATTTACTTTTACTCGCATCAAGCCGTTTATTTTTAAATAAATAAGAAAAATTTGCGTTTCACATCTTGAAACCGCCCAATTCTACCTACCTGGAAACAATTCGTAGGCGTCAACAATACTAAAATGTAACATTCGGTTGGTAGTTAAAGTAACGGTTGCGTTCTATTGGTGCTGTCTTGGGGTACATCCCCTTTTTGCAGGTAAGTAAAATTGGGCGTTGCCGTTTTAAAAAAATGTTTCAACAGAAGACTTGGATTCAAACTTTTGACCAACCCTGTCATTTACTGTTTTTCTCTCTCTTTATTTAATGTTTTTGTGACTGAACTCGTGAGGTTTTTCTATCGATTTGTTCCTGTGACGGTCCTGTTTGGCTTCAGCTGTGCGTATGAATGGCGGCCATTATTCAGTATTGACGGGTCTGTACTTTATGGTTCTCGTTGACCTCTACCACTGTCAAAGTTCTTGTACGAGTCGTGACCGTCGCCGTCTCTTGTAGATGATTGATGAGACCGTAATCACGTTGAGAAATCCGTTCCAGCATCTGTTTCCAATCGAATTTTGATCGATAAGAGACTGAGCTGTAACTTTCCATAGATAACTGTCTAATGAGAAAAAATCCCCACCATCGGAAGAGAATTTTTTGGTTAATTTTGGGGGGGGGGGAATGTTTTTTTAACAACATGGGACTAAATGCTTTAAAATTACTTCTTGTTTTGACAATAGACTCGCCCCCCTAACCATTAGACGGGAACAGGGGGGATTTATGAAAAACTCTGAGATTGTTATTTGAATGACAATGGACTAAGTAGAATTATGCAAAGAAATTTTTGAAATTTCTTATCTAACCTAGAAATGGTGTAAATTTGGAGATAATTAGGCATTGAGGTGATAATTGACTAAACTGCAACTGTCTTATCGAAAAATACTTTCTACAGGGTACCACCAAGAACAAGATTCGATCAATGGTGACTTTCTCTAATTTTATCAAGAAATCTTGCAAAGTAACCGAAAAAGTTTAGTTTTTGTTTAAAAAATTTCCTTTCACCAGTGACGTTTTACACAGTTTCCAATCACCTTGGTGGCCTGTTGCATATAATTCAATAATAACGTTGATGGTCCAGGGCCGGTTTTGCGACCGCTACCCGCACCCATCAACATCGAGAAGTCGATGACCACCAGACGGCCGTCGCCGTATCGGATCAAGTGCGGAAGGTCAATCGGCCATTACGCGCAATTGATAAAAACACAATGGACCACATTGTCCCTCCCGTTTTCAACAATTTTATCTTAAACAGTCAATAATTTTCTTTTTTAACCATTACAGAAGTTCCACCAAACAGAAAACGTCCGGAAGCGAAAGCAAGAAATGGTTCGGTAAATCAACAACATCCAAAACCAACGAAGCAAAGGTACGTCGATATGTAATTTAGAAAAAAAATGGCGGCGAGCGGACCGAATATTAAACACTATCGCTGCCATTTTGACGGATTGTTTCAATTTATTTCTGTTGTAGTTAAAATCCGCATCTTCGCCATCTTTGAACAACAATAATGAAGGAAAGAAGAACGATAGCAAAAACAAACGACCGTTGACAGTTCTTTTGGGTTCCCCCACCAACATCACTCTTCGCAAGTGAGTAACTTGTTTGATTAATGAAAATTTTTGTTTCCACAGCAACGGTTTTGGTGTTGTTTGTTCTTTTTTTTTTCCATCGACACGCGTTTTTGGTCATTCGGTCACACGTGACCGCCGAGTTTGGGTCGGACGTGTCCGACAGGAATGCCGATTGGTCGACGTGACTCGAATTGTCAAACAACTGATCAAAAAAATTGTTTTTATCTCTCCAGGAGAAACTATGACTCTAATAATTGTTTTTATTTAATTAAGTGTTGTACGAAAATATTTTAATCGCTACATACATTTCGTGCGGCACGTGCTTTACCCAAGGGTATTGTGGGACATGGTCACAAATAATAATCCATTGAGGTTGGAAGAAATTTCAGTAAATTACAACAATAATCTCCTAAAAACGCCCACTTTGGTTCACCTGCAAAAATATTAGAAAGGGGAGATATCTCTACACAATTCGCAGCCGACAATAACACGAGTGACTTTAGAGTGACAGTGTCACGTTCTTTGGGTGTTATCGACTGTTTGTTGGGGTACGTCCCCTTTTTCCGGGAACGTAAAATTGGGCATTTTAAAGTGAATAACCCGATTTTTTTAATTTTTGAAAAATAAACAGTTTGATGCAGGAAAACAATAATTCCAACTCAACGTCAGGCTGAATAGAAATACTGAAATACCAAAAATAATAACTTGAAAGTTAAAAAAATGTTTTTGGGGTTTTTGACATGGGCGTAGCGTGGAAACGGACGGCAGGTGCGTTAATTATTCTTCGTCGGCGGTACGAAACTGAGGTCGTCCGGACAGACGGAATGCGACCGACCGGTTCCATCGCGGTCACTGGATTAGTCGGGGTCCATCCCATAACACCATAACGGGTCCTATCGAATCGTCCCATCCTAATCCTAAATTTCATCCAACCTAACGTTGTCTTCAACGCAATAGAAACACGGAAACACTTCGAACCTTCCTTTCTTTAAGAGTTTCCTGTTCAACTGACATTAAGAAAAAGGCCTAAAAGACACCTCCTGAACCATCTGGGTGAGAAGAACGATAATGGGCGCAACAGGTGGCGATTTGCTGTAATTTTTTTTAGGGGTGGAGAGTTTTAATGGAACTGTGGGAAAAAGGGTTACATCGGGGGGAAGGGTGGATCGTTTTAAATTAAATAGGGGAATTTTTGGGGTAACGTTGTCGTGTCGACAAAACTACAGGTATATAGTGTTACGAAGGTCTATCGCATGATCGTCGCAACGATGTTTCTCTTCTCGTGATCGTGAAAAGGGGGCCTGGAGGGGATCCGGTCGCGCAACCAGAACCGGACTCGCGTCGTTTAACCCTTAAATAATTTTTTTAACAAAGAAATTTTGTTGGTTATGCAACCAAGAATACACCCGAATTACTTAAACCTCAAGTTTATTACATTGAAGACATATAAGAAGAATTCCGGGTGTAGAGTGAAGTCAATTGCTGTTAAAAATTTTCGATAGTTTTTCAAAACGACAACGTCAAGATTTCTATTCCGCCAGACGCCCAATTTTACCTACCTGGACGAAACGGGATGTATCTGAAAATTTACAGGCTACAACGATATTAGGAGGTGACATTTACGTGTCAGTAACTGCCGTTCTATTGGTGTAGTCGACGTTGTATTGTGGTGGGGTACATCCCCTTTTTTCAGGTAGGTAAAATTGGGCGTTTATTTAATAATTAACAGTTTCATCCAGGAAAAAAATTACCGTTTGTTTTGGGAGAATAATTTTATACTTTGGACCTACTTAACCTTAACCCTTAACGACCGATTTTGCTAGAAAACCACCAATAGCGTCATTTTCGTGTTTTTTACGATTGAAAAATCCTGATACGGCCCTGCCTGTCGGTCTACCTCCAACCCCACTCCTCTCTTTGCAACGGTCGCCTTCTTGATAGGCATTTCGAACAGAGAGTTACGTTGTCAAGGTGGTCGCGTCGAGTTCGTTCACAATATATCCCGTTTCGGACGTTTCGTTTTTTTTTTTTTTTCCTTCTTGTCGGGTTGGTGTAGCGTCGTCGAAATGTGGCGTCGCGACCACAACACTCGTCACAGTGATCGTGATAGACGGTGAACCAAGAAAAATCCCAAGTGTCAGTGCAACCACTTCCAAACGGATTACTAGTCAGTAATTTTTTTTTCTTCTTCTAAGAGAAACTCTTCGTCCAATAACAAACACTAAAGTGTGCTTCAATTTTGATTTTTTCAAAAAAACAATTTCTGTTCATTCATTTTTTAACCGCAACACAATTAGAAACCCCATGATGACGTTGTCACGATTTTTTTTAATTACAATTATTAATCAAAAGATGAGTAACGCGTTTCTACGATAAGATACTGGACAGGTCCCAAATTCGCTGTACCGGCCCTGGAAACCGGTCCGTCGATTGTCCTTGGTTAAAAATCAGAACAATTTACGATCGAACGACGCCATCTCCATTTGTGGTAGTATCGTATAGTAAAAAATTGGACGAAACGTCCCACTCGAACAAAGATTTCGACCCCCCCCCCATTTTCCTAATCGTACACCGAATTAATTAACAATTTTGTTTTTACGGGTGTAACCCAACACACGCGATATGTTACCGGAAGCGATTTGTTGAAACGACCCGATTTGAGTCCTATCGAAATTCTTTGGGGGCGTCTCTAAAGGGGTTGAACGACGTGATTTTGGGGTGTTATATCGGGTAATTTTTGATAATTCTATTTCTGGTATCGAAGAGAACCTGGTGAATGGAGAAAATTTGAGGTTTTCACGACAATGACCTACTTGGTGGCAATCTAGGTAGCGTTGTCCAGATGTTTTTCTTTCCGCCATTGGTTAATTAGAGCGAAACGACGGCCATTAACTGTTTTTTTTCCTTTATTACCGCCAATTATTAAATGGAATCGTTCAGAAATCGCTGGATGATTCGAAGGAAGTTCCCGTTTCTCACGGCGATAATGAGATTGTCTTTAATTCGACACCAAGGCCGCACAACCCAGTTGCGATGTAATTTCATTTGGTGGGGAACAAGTAAACAAATGAAATGTTGAAGGATTCAAATTTTGTTTATTTTTTTCTTTTTCTCTCTCCATTTTATTATTGTTATTGCGATTTTATTTCACATTGAAAGTTGATTAGAGAAAACAATCTCACGGACTATTAATATTAATGGCAGATAGAACGTTGATATTTAGAGTTAAACAATAAATTGTCAGTTTCTCACGTGATACGAATGACACTGTTCGAAAAGAGAGACGCAACGGAAGTGTGGAAAGGTTTCCAATGAGGATTCTAGGCTAGAAAACGTAACTACTAGCAAATGTGTTACGTAAGTGGCGGACGTTTCACTTTGATGAGTGTCAACGGAAACTCCCCCAGACATTTGGGGCAAAATTTGACCTTCTCCTTTCATATCAAATAATTATTTCGATTTTGCTATATTTTGCTGCTTAAGTTTTAACCTCACTTTTATTATTTTTAACCTACAGCAATATTTCACGTGTGTCAAACAATTGTTTTCGAAAACTACGTAAAATTACCTTTCAGACGAGTCCAAACTTGACAGAATTTCGTTGACCCGTCGGGGAGTTACCGCATCGAATAGTTAGGGTGCTAACTACTTAGCCCTATATGACTTTTTTGTTACGCGTCGTACATCAAAACTGTTTTCACTCCAACACTTGGCATTATTTAACGAATTTATTTTTGTGAAAAAAAATACGTTGCTGTATGTTTTGGTGCTATTTTTGCCACATTTAACGTCAGTTGGAGGGTTTCTGGACTTCGAATAAAATCGACATTTTTGCTTCTAATCGAAAAATAAGATTTGTGGGGGCGTCCTGGGGCTAAAATTTCGAAAATTAAAATAACGACCTCGAGTCTATTGCTTTGATGATATTAAATGGGACGAATCTGCATGATGTTGCGTGTTAAACAAACGAATTAGAATTGCAACTGGATTCCTGCAACACCTGCGCTGTTGCCACATCAAAACAAATGTTAAATAGTGGCAATTGCTTCGAGAAATGAAGAAATGTGGATTATTCACCACAGGCGGTCACGTTCATCCAAAACCATACATTTCCTAGTAATTTCGTGACGTAATTCGACCGTTAATCTATTGCATTGTAGAAATTTAATCAATTTTTTTGGGCATTAACGTGATGGCTGGCGGCATGGCGTCTGCTCCAATAAATTTTCGAAGAATTTGCCAAACTATTGTTTTCACCTGTTCGCGATCATTCGACCTTCTTCACTTAAATCGCGTGTCTTTTGTTTGTTTAAACAATGAAAACGTGGCGTTGCGGTTTCGTTAATTCGAAGACGTTTGTGATGATAATTTCAACAGTTTTGGTTGCATTTCTATTTCGTTATCTAATTTTAGAGAGGTTTACACGAATTTTTGAATAGCCGCTCCGAATTCCGTTTTAAAAATAAAATATGCAAACATCTGACCTTGATTGTTGCAATAACCGTTCCATTCATAACTAGTTAAAAACAAATGTTATCGTGTCGATTGTTGGGCGCCTGGCTGGATAACAACGGGGGTCAGGCATCTAATAAAACCGGGCCATAATCCAATTTGAACTTAGTTACAAGAAGTGATCACGTCATCATCGGGTTTTCTGTCCAGAAATAGATTCGAATTTCGTTACCGTTTATAGTCTTTTCAGGAAAATTGATTTAGTTCGCTAAAAACACCAAAACCGTTGTCTGTTGTTGTGTGATGGTGAAGATGAAGAGTATCAAAGCGATATTCCGTAGAGGACAACAATCGTCGAAAATCGAAGGACAAACACCTGAAGATCTATCGAGGGCGTCTTCGATAACTAATTTAAATGTGGAACCGAAAGGGGCTAAAGCCAAGCCGAAAAAGGCCGAGTCTAGGGACAGGCTAGACAAAATCGGTGAAAAAAAGAATGAAAGAAAAACGTCATCGTCGTTGAACAAAAACAATAATAAAGACAACGATTCCGACACCCATCAGGAAATCGAACAATTACAAAAACAACTGATGCTGATGGCCAACGAAAAGTGCAGTTTAGCGTTGCAATTGGGGGAGCAAACCTTACAATTAAACAACTTACATGGTGAAGTTGCCAAATTGAAGGTGAGGTTTTTTCTTTTTGTCACGTTACCTACCGTTTTTTTCGAGCGACACATTTCTTTTTATTAACAGCACAGAAATAGCTTTCAAACGATACCAAACTCGATAAGTTTTCTTTTACCCACTCCCAAGTTACGTCACGTAGCACCCAAGTGCTAAGTTTTTAGCGCTATATAACTTTTTGTTTTGCGTTGCAAAAAAATGTTACTAATGTTGGAGGTGCCATTAAATTGGGTTAATATTAAAAATTGACCCCCAAATTTTCAAAATTTTCGAGGCACAAAAAATTTTACGCGTCTCATACAGATGTTTTCGAAAACTACGTAAAATTACCTTTCAGACGAGCCCAAACTTGCCACAATTTTGTTGTCAGGTCGGGGAGTTACAGAACCAAACAGTTAGGGTGCTAACCACTTAGCACTCACTATATGACTTTTTTATTACGCGTCCTAGAAGAAAACGGTTTTCGCTCCACTATTTGGCATAATGTAACGAATTGTTCTGACAATTTTTTTTAATCATTGAAACCCAGATGTTGCAAGAACAAGCCAATCAACAGCTAGACCAGTTGGGAGAAGAAAACTCGATATTGCGCAATCGACTGAGAGATGTCGCGCATTCACCTCTATCGGACAACGAGAAACAACAATTACTTTACGAATCTAGACACCACAGTTCCGCCCCAGCTTCCATAGCAACAAATGTGAGTTAATTGTTTTTGTTTCTTGATTTTTTTCTAATTTTCGTGACAGTTGTTAGATGAAGGCGGCGACGTGACAGCTTGTCCCACCCCCGATTGGGACAAGCATTCAAGCAGTAACGTTAGCGAAATTTCGGTGGCATGTCTTCAAGATAAAATCAACCAAATGCAAGAAACTCATTACAGGTTTGTAAATATTTTTTATTGTTATTATTATTATTAAAAGAAATTTTCTAGCACTAACGAAGAGTTACAAGCGACCCTGCAAGAATTGACTGATTTGCAAAAGCAATTGACTGAGTTGCAACAGGAGAATGAAAGGTTGTTGGAAGAAAAGAATTTGATGTTTGAATCGTTGTGCCGCCAAACTGAACGGTTGAAGGATTCAAGGAATGAAGTTGAATCATTGAAACAGTTGCTGTACAAAGATGAGAGTGGTCAGTTTGAAACGGCGGCGGAAAGGGAACAAAAATTGGTGGATCTATTGAAATCTGTTCAAGAAGAACGTGAAAATTTATTGATGAAACAGGAACAGTTGGGGAATGATTTGCAAGATTCGAGATCCACCAACGTAATGCATGGTGATGAAATCGTGCAATTGAGTGAAAGAGTCAAAACGTTAGAGAGTACTTTAGATGCTAAACACGCCGAACATAAACAGTTAGATCGTGAATTGACGTTGGCCAAAGACCAAAGTAGTGGACGTCAAATCGAAATCAATCGATTGAAAGATCTTTTGGAAAATGCTAGAACGAAAATCGGCGAATTGGAACAAGATCGACAATTGGGTGATAAATCGGAACTGGATGAACTTCTTGATAACGCACGCAAAGAAAAAGACGCTCTAGAATCGGAAGTTGCGCATCTTAAAGAGCAATTGGCTTTGAGCAAAAACGAAACTGAAAAATTGAAGGAACAAGTTTCGGTTTTGCAGGAAGAATGCAAAGTTATTAGGAATAACGCGAAAACGACCCAGTCAGATTTAGAATATAAAGTTGAGAAACTTCTGTTAGAAAAGAACGGATTGGCTGAACAACTGCAACAGTTTCAGGAAGCCGTCAACGAACTCCAAGTGCAATCCCAGTGTCAATTAGAAGATAAACGTCAACTTTCGGCGGTACTTTCGGAAACTCAACGCAATTTGAACGAATCAGAAAGGAAAGTCATGTCGTTAGAAACGGAATTGAACGAAGTGAAACGGTTGAGGCAAGACCAAGTGAGTTTTTCTTCTTTTTTTTTTCTTTTTTTCAACAGCTGTTTTTAGGAAGAAGAATGGGAGAGGTTCCAGAATGATCTATTGACGTCAGTCAGAGTTGCTAACGATTTCAAAACCGAAGCCCAACAAGACCTACAAAGGATGATAATGGAGAACAAGGCGGAAAGGGAAAGAGTGAAACAATTAGAAGCTCAAATCGACAAACTTAAAGGTAAGTTGAGTAGTTTTGGCAAATCGCGCTATCGAAACTTTGAACCCCAGGTGGTAATCCTTCTAAACTTGCCACCAACCCAACCAAAAGAAGTCAAGTTGCGGCGGGGAAGAAACAACCGAGACAGCTATCGAAAGAAGAGGAACTTTTGATGGAACTATTAGGTAAAAGGTACGAGGAGATCGATCCTAACGTACCGGACGATCAACTCACTGAAGAACAGAAGGTTATCAAAAAATTAAAAACACTCTACGAATCGGAACCGAGCAAACAAAAACCGGTTGCGCGTAAAGCGAAAGATAAGTTGGCCATAAGTAAACCGTTGTTGAATTCTGTCATTTCTAATCCTAAGTTGGAGGAAATCGCGAACGATCCTAAAGTGTTTAGCGTTGAAAGGGCTTCGGTTAGGCATTTGGACGATTTCTTGGATGATCTCGAACGGTTGAGGGGGAGCAACTTGCCGAAACTACCCAGCGAAAATAGCCCAGCCAAAAGTAGAAGCTTGAACGACCTCAAAACTCCGGACGAAGATTTCGATTTTCGAAGTTTCGTTGAGGAGTCTTCCGCTTCTCTCCCCAAACCCGGTCCGTCTTCCGGTTCTCTCCCCAAACCTGATTCATCTTCCAAAATTAGCAGTAGATCTTCGGAATCGTCGCGGGGTTCTCCACAAAAATTTCTGGAAAACTCCACAAGACTCGAGGGTTCTTCGAGAAGTTCTGAAGATTCAAAATCTGGCGCTCCTATTTCGGATTCATCAACCAAAGAGTTGCCAAAATCTTTACTTGTGGAATCGCGTCAAGATCCGAACAGAAGCAGCGAAGAGAGAGGAGAAATTGAACTGTCGGAGTTTCCTTTCGAACCTAGAGGAGAGTGTCCCCCACTTTCTTTTAGTTTTAGAATCGATCCACCTGAAATATTTGAGAAATTGCCTGAAGATTCTCAAAAAATCAAAAAGAATCGCCACAGGAGCGTCGTAACGTTCGAAACTCTCGAGGAAATCTGCAACAGTATCGATCCGGACACTCCCGAAGAGCTATTAACAAAAGAACAACGTCTCGCGTTACGTCTTCGGGTCGCTTTGAGTGAACGTAAAGCTACGTTGAAGAAAAACGTTAAAATATCGCGTAAAAAGATCGTAATAAGTTCACCGGTTAAAGAGTCGGTTGTTCTCAATTCGAAATTGTTGTCGTTCATGGAAGATCCGATCGTTCCTTGTGTCGTTCATGATTCGTTTGCGCGCGAAAACCGTTTGAGCGCGCCATTGGACGTTGATGTCGAACGAACGTCGCAGAGTTCTTCTCTAAAAAGTAAAAGTTACGACGATATCAGTTTTACGTTCAAAAATTCGATCAACATGTATTCGGAAGACGAACAGGGCAAAGTTGTTAAAATTTTACCTCCCCAAAATTTCCGGGATCTACCCAGACCCCCGGAAAGTCCCAAAATTTTAACGACTTTCGGCACCAAACCCGCCGATTCCGATACGGAATCTTGGGAAGACGAATCGGGATACGCCAAAGTTCTTGAAGATGGTGCCAGTTGTTGCGATACTCTCGAAATCGCTGGTGGTATTAAAGAAAATTACGGGTATGCGCAAGTACAGAAGAAACAAGTCGAAGAAGAAAATTGTCCGCCAACATTGAAGGAAGAAACGAAAAGTTTCGATGATGTAGAGAAGAAACAAGTCGAAGAAGGAAATCGTTTTGTTGCATTGAAAGAAGAGGCGAAAAGTTTCGATAATGTACAGAAGAAACAAGTGGAAGAAGAAAATCGTTTTGTTGCATTGAAGGAAGAAGCGAAAAGTTTCGATGATGTAGAGAAGAAACAAGTGGAAGAAGAAAATAATTTTGCAACATCGAAGGAAGAACCAACACATTTCGAAGAGTCCTACGAAATCTTCGAAGACGATTACGGTTACGTCACTATTATAGGACAACCAACTGATGACAGTAGCAGCGACGATGGTTTTCAAGAAACTAGAAATTTTGTTTTGAACTTCAAAGATTTCGAAGAAGAAGAAGGCATCGACGAAGAGGAAAGTAAAGCGAGGAAAGAGGTGACACGAGTTTACAGTAAAGTAGTCGACGAAATTAAGGAGAAATATCAAAAAGGTGGCGAGAAAAGGAAGAAAGCGACTGAAACAGTCGATAGTAGCAGCGATGATGACGCGTTGAAAGAAAGAATGATGGATTTAGACGAACACGAAACGTTGTTGGTGAAAGGTTTGATCAAAAAACGTTCGGGTCGACCACTTTCCGAAATCAGTCTTGAAGATTTGTTGATGGTGGAAAAACTGAAGCAAAAATATGGCGACGGGAGCGAAGAAACTTACGGCGAACCAGTCGAGAGGGAAAGTTCTAGTGAGGAAAGCGATGAAGATATCGAAAAAGCTAAGCAAATTTACGAAAATTGGGAAGTTGGAAAAAATTGTAAAAAAGAAACGAAAGATCAAATTGAAGATGAAGAAAAAATTACGAAAGAAGAAACTGAAGAAGTGAGTAGTAGCGATGAAAACGAAGAACGAGTCGATTTTGTTGAAAACAAAGACCCCAAAAAGGAAGAAGCTAGTGAAGACTATGGAAACGAAACCAGAAACGAAGAAGAACCGCTGGAGAAACAAGAAATAATTATAGCGACAAGTCGGAATGAAAGGGAAGATACTGAAGAAGTGAGTAGTAGCGATGAAGATGAAAAACCAGACGATTCTATTGAAAGTGAAAACCGTAGAAAGGAAGAAACTGATAAGGACGATGGGAACGAAAATAAAGGTGAAGAAATAATCGTAGCTGCGAGTCGAAAGGAAAGTGAAGAAAATCTAAGCAGTAGCGGTGAAGATGGAAGAAATTTGGTTGTTGATTATAAAAATAAAGAGAAGAAAGAAGAAGAATGCGGTAGAAAAGTGGACAGTATGGATAGTATCGGAATCGAAGACACTAAAGAGAAAAAGAGAGATGAAAACGTAAGTAGTAGCAGTGATGACGATGAGAAAGAAGAAGGAATTGTTGGGAAGCGCCGGGAAAAGCGAAACAAGTTTGAAAGAAGAGAAAGCAATAATGTTGAAGATGTGGAGGAAGCAATTAGAATCGTTAAAACCGATAAGAAGGAAAGCGACCATAAAGAAGAAAGTAGTGGCAATGATGATGATAAAGAAGAAAAAATTGTTGGAAATCGCAAAGAAACACGAAATAATTTCGAAAGAAGACAAAGCAATAGTGATGAAGATGTGGAAAAAGCGATGAGTAGATTAGCTAAAAATGATAAGAGGAAGAAGAGGAACGATAAAGAAGAAAGTAGCAGCGATGACGATGATAGACGTCCAACAATTGTGGAACTGACCAAAATCGAAACGGACGACGATAAGGCGACTTTATTGGAAAACCAAAAGAGAAGAGAAAAACCGGTCGACTCTTACGATTTCCCATCTTTGACACCTTTCAGTTTGGACGAGCCCACCGTTTACGAGCCGGTCTATGCCAATTTCAACGTTAATTTGCCGAAAAAAAACGAAACCGGTCCGCTGATTCCGAAGAAACCTTTGGCGGCTCCAAGAAATACTTCGATTTTCGAAAGTCGCGAACAGAAGATTTACGAAGAATTCGGCGGTGGTGTGAAGAAGAGTCATTTCAGTATCAGGTATAGTCGCGAACTGGACGAAAAAAAAATTCAAGTCAACGCTAGGGTTAAGGATAAGAAAAGTGTAACTGATTTGAGGAAAATGTTCGAAAGTAGCAATAAACCGAAAGTTCTGCCGAGTTACGATAGTTTAGACCGAGTGGCCGATTTTTTTGTTTTAAACAATGTTCCGAATTTGACAAAAAACGATTAATTTGTTCCTTTTTTATGTTTATAACAATAAATTTGTTCTAAAATTTTGTGTTATTGTTATTATTTCCTTTTGAAGTCGATGCTTTCGAGTTGTTTAAGGTAATTATTGATATGTTTGAAATTTTAGTGATCGTCTGCTGTTATTGGGCTTTTCGGTTATTGAAAGTCTGACGTCATAACAAACTTTGGCGCGACTCGAGCTTTAATTAAAAAAAAAAACGCTCGAATCTAGCCACGTTTCGTTTTTGAATCGCACTGTGACGTCACACTTACAACACGTACAATTAGCGCGCTTTTGTTCCGTCATCGATTTCTCTACTTTCGTTTCGTTGACTTGTCGAATTTTTTTTTTGCAGTAACCACCGAACCCATGCAACGTCCTTCCAGTTTTCCGGTCGAAGATCTGGCGACGAGACGTCAAAAAGCTGCGTTGAGTCGCCAGAACAGTCGACAAACCGTCAAATCGTTGATCGAAAGTATCGAAAGCGCAGCCAAACCGACGAAGACCGGTCACAATTCGGTGTCGCGAAGCAGTTCCGGTTCGTCGGTCAGTTCGATGGCATCGTTGGAAGCTCGTACACCTTCGAGTCCATTGGGGGCACCATCTTCGATTTCGCCCGGTTCACCGTTGAGAACACCCAGCGAATGGGGTGATGCACCCAATAAAACGCCACTCAAAGAACAACAACCCAACAAAATCAACCGCGATTGGAACAAAACCGTCATCACAGGTAGTTGCGATTTCAATTTAATTTTTTTTTGGACACCCTGTATATGATTTTGTTTCGATTGCAGATAATTTGAACAAAAACGATTTGGTTAAACCGAAAACGGAAGAATCTTATCGCGAATCGATTTTTACCAAGAACATCGATTATTCGCGTCGCAACAGTTACTCGGACTTGAGTGAGTTTTTTGGAACTAAATTTTGGTTTTAATGACGTCATTCGATTTTTTAGGTGAACGTAAGGATCCCCTCAACGGTTTGGTTAAGAATGGCGGTTCGAAACGTAACGCTTTATTGAAATGGTGTCAAAACAAAACGGTTGGATACAGAAATATCGACATAACAAATTTCAGTAGTTCCTGGAACGACGGTTTGGCGCTGTGCGCGCTACTACACACCTATTTACCCGACCGTATACCCTACGACAGTTTAACGCCACAAGAGAAACGCAGGAATTTCTCGTTGGCGTTCAGCGCCGCCGAAAGTGTTGGAATACCAACTACTTTGGTAAATTTTGGTTTTAATTTGTTTCAGTTGGAGTCTAACTGGCGGCTTCGTTAACCTTACTTGTCTTCTGTAAGACTCTCGGAAGGGTTTGAAGTTGAAACTATTTGAATACGACCAGTTTGAACTTTGGACCAATTTTGACGCTCTATCTTAACTCAGGTGCTAGGTGGCGGCTTGATTAATCTCTCGCCTTCTACGAGACTCGCAACGGGTTAAAATTTAAACTTTTTAGTTGGAAATTTTGTTAATTTTAGGTATCTAGAGTTGGAGGTAAAGTAGCGCACTGATTGGCCTTACCTGCTTTCTTTAAGATCTCTGTAACGGTTTGAATTTGAAAATATTTGAGTTCCGCGAGTTTGAACTTTCAACAATTTTTGACCCTATAACGCTTGCGTTAGGATTAAGGTGGAGGGCTAATAAATCTTACTTGTCTCCTTTGAGATCTTTGTAAGGGTTTGAAGTTGAAACTGTTTGAATTTAACAAGTTTGAACTTGGACCGATTTTGACACTACTACGAGACTCGTAACGGTTTAAAATTTAAACTTTTTTAGTTGTAAATTTTAGATATCTAGAGTTGGAGGCGAAGTAGCGCACTGATTGGCCTTACCTGCTTTCTTTAAGATCCCTGTAACGGTTTGAATTTGAAAATATTTTAATTCCGCCAGTTTAAACTTTGAACAATTTTTGACCCTATAACGCTTACGTTACGATTAAGGTGGAGGGCTAATAAATCTTACTTGTCTCCTTTGAGATCTTTGTAAGGGTTTGAAGTTGAAACTGTTTGAATTCAACAAGTTTGAACTTGGACCGATTTTGACACTACTACGAGACTCGTAACGGTTTAAAATTTAAACTTTTTTAGTTGTAAATTTTAGATATATAGAGTTGGAGGTGAAGTAGCGCACTGATTGGCCTTACCTGTTTTCTTTAAGATACCTGTAACAATTTGAATTTGAAAATATTTGAGTTCCCCGAGTTTGAACTTTCAACAATTTTTGACCCTATAATGCTTGCGTTAGGATTAAGATGGAGGGCTAATAAATCTTACTTGTCTCCTATAAGATCTTCATAAGGGTTTGAAGTTGAAGCTGTTTGAATTCAGCAAGTTTGAACTTTGAACCCATTTTGATACTACTAGGAGGCTCGTAACGGCTTAAAATTTAAACTTTTTGTTAGTTGTAAATTTCAGATATCTAAGGTTGGAGGTGAAGTAGTGGACCGATTTTCCTTACCTGTCTTCTTTAAGACCCCTGTAACAGTTTGAATTTGAAAATATTTGAATTCCGCGAGTTTGAACTTTGAACAATTTTTGACCCTATAACGCTTTCATTAGGATTAAGGTGGAGGGCTAATATATCTTATTTGTCTCCTATGAGATCTTCGTAAGAGTTTGAAGTTGCAACTGTTTGAATTCAACAAGTTTGAACTTTTTTTGATGTTATTTAACTTAAGGTAGCGGCTTGATTATCTTTACTTGTTTTTACAAATCTCCTAACAGTTTGAAATTTAATCTTTACAATTTGATAGCACGTATCTAAAGTTGCAGACAAAGTGACGCACTGGTTACCCTTACTATTACCCTTAGTATTCTATAAGAACCTCGAAAGGGTTTAAGATTCGAATTTTTTTATTTAGGAAAATTTTAACATTTGACAAATTTGTTTGATATGTAACTGAAGCTCAGGTTGATTAACTTTTGATTTCTATTAAATTTTCAAGAAATTTGAGGTTGAAGCAACATTAACTCAACTAATTTTTAATTGTTTTCGAGATTGTTTCAATAGTTCTACTTAAGTTAAGTAACCAAAAAACCTTACTCGTCCTCTCTAAAGTATGCCAAAGTGTTTAAAATTGAAACCAATTAAATCCAGCGAATTTGAACTTTTGACGAATTTCGTCGCTATGTGCGTTGTAAGTTTCGTAGCGGTCTGATTAGCCATAGTAGTTCTCTGCGAGACTCCCGCTATTGTTTGACGTTAAATTCGGTTTGATTGTGGAAGTTTGAACTTTTTGCTTTTTCCAGAACATCCACGACATGACGCAGCTGGAGCGGCCCGATTGGCAACTGGTGATGGGTTACGTTACCGCCATCTACAAGCATTTCGAAACTTGATTTGCGGCAGTTCTGTGATAAGTACGTTCGCGTGTCTTAATTTCGTTACCAAAGACATCGGTGTTTGTGTGGAGATTTTGATAAGACTCTGGGTTTTATTGACGACAGAAACATATTTTATATAATATTTACTCACGTGTTTTTTGATAATATCTAGTCACCGGATACTCGAAAAGATTCTAGCCCCCCTCTCTTTATATGTTCTAAAGCGGCGTTTTTCAGCAACTAGTTTAACCCTCTAGTATAAAAACAATTAAAGACTGCTTGATTATCCAATTATTTTTGTTAATTTTCGTTTCGATGCCGTAACTTACTAGTAGGTTTAGAATTTTAGTTCTTACAGTTGCCAAGTTTTGTTGTTTTGTAAAGTTATTATTATTATTTTGTATTTGTTTGTGGAAAATAAAATAATGTAAACTATTAACGAGACGATCAACAATATTGGCGCTAATCTGAAAGTAACTCGATTTCCTAAATCATTCAACATCGATGTTATGTCTCCTTTTCACTCCTGGAACCGATTCCAGAACCCTCCATCTTGATTCCTTTCAAGTTTTCAGTTCAACACCGAAGAAATTGGAGAGAACTTCTAGTTTTGGCCGACAAACTAGTAATCAAGTGTTCAATTTTGAGGATAACGAGTTTTTGAAGTATTACGATCCCACTTCTGAAATTAGTTTTCGTTGAAAAGAAGAAATTTAGGTAACTAGAAACAATAATTTATTGAATTAAAAACTATTTACATCACAGACAATTCCTAACTTATAGAAAATTACATAAATAACGCTAAAAATTTTAATCTATTGCCAGTTTCCTGAAACTCCCCGCTACTCCCATTTGGTTTTGGAACCGATCGGTATTTTTGACCGGTGCTCGTTCGCTTTTAACATCTTCCTGTTTCCTGTACCAACTCTCATTTTCCACCATCAGTCTTTGCCATTTCCTCATAATTTCCCTACAACTATCCAAATCGCCCCCGAAATCGCTAGGTAAAACTTCTGATGAAACCGACTGGAACAACGATTTCGAACTCTTATGGACGACGAACTGAAATTTTTGTAAATTAATAAAAAATTGATGTTAACAATTTAACTTACTCGTTTCCTGATTTTTTCGTGGATGAAAGGTCGGATTGCTGTCAAAACTGTTTCGATCATAGATGGCGCGTTAATTATATGAATTTCTTTTACTCTCATCGCGTAGGCGTTGATGTAAATTCCGAAAAGTTTCCTCATTGTCGTCGTGATAAATTTGACGAAATGGTTGGCGGTGAAGTTGGTACCGTCGAAAATCAAAATTTCGCCGCAAACCGGATTTTCCATCATCAAAGCCATTTCGTCTGAAATTAATTTAGTTGGTGAATTTGAACTGGAACGAATCGAATTTGAAAACTCAAAATTTGTTTGAGTGTTGAAGTTTATTTTGAATATTCGATTGATTCTCGACCTCAAGCATTTCCGTCGTAACCGGAAGCGACCTCGGTTTTTGCATTGGAACCGACCTCTATCTCCACTTCCTACGTGTTTGGTTCTATTAAACGATTAATGGAGCGCAACATTTTTCAAGAATTATTTGTTGTGATGCAACAATTATGAACAAAATTAATTTCTCAACCACAGAATTTTTTAAGGTCAATGAGGTACTTACATATCATCAAACTCAACTTGCCATAGACGTCCATATCGAAAGCCGAAATGTCAGGGGTGGCTAGGGAGAAAACGAAGATGCGGTAACCATTTTGGCTGAGTTTTGGCATAATCGCCATGTTGCTGTAACGACAAAAAATTACAAAAATAATTTTCGAAAAAAATTCTTACATTGAATCGAAAGCTTTGGTGATTTCTTTCGAGTTTGGATCCCAATTGCTGAAGAATTCCGGAAATGCGTGTTTGGAATAGAAATAATTTTCGAGTTTTCGTTTGGTCTTCTCCGTATCGTGTTTGGCACCGCGCAAAAAATTCCTCACAATATTTTTCTCTGTAACCAAATAATTTTTGAGTTTTTCAGATTGAAATTAGAAACTAATTCGGACATTAATTTTGTTAATGATTTGCCGAATCTGAAGAGTTCTGGATGTGTGAGAAACTTACCAAAATTCGATTTATTAATTTGTTGGAAGATTATGCCCCGAAATTTTGTTGAAGTGCAGCGAAAATTTTGCGTGGCGCCCTAACCGGAGGAAGGGTGAATTTGGTTTGACTCACCGTAATTTTTGGGCAAGTGTTGTTCTCTTTGAAGCCATTGGTCGAGAAGAATTTGGTTGTGGTTCGTCCTGGATTCATCTTCTCCCAATTTTTTTTTGATAAGTTCCAATTGTCGTTTGTCTGGGACGTCGAGGACGCTCTCGACTGGTTGTGGAATAGCTACCATCGTCAAGCCGTCACTCTTCACGTGCCACTACTTTAATCGAAGACCAACGAATTCGAAATTGTTTCTTTTCGATCTTCAAATGGGAATTTATAGATTCACGTTGGCCTTGGCTGACCATGAATATGATTCTTGAAGGTCGGATAGGCGCTGGTCAATGCCAGAATTAAGTGGAAATTTTAAATGTTTATCACAACACCTTTTTTTAAATCTGAAGAGTCGTCTTAATTGATCCGGCTTTTTTCTAACCTTGTCAACAGTTTTTGGGAAGGTGACGAAAAGGGAAAACCGAACAATTATTGAAAACTAAAATCTCTTTTCGCCAAAAACTAAAATTATTAATAACAATTGTAACTTAGAAAGTCTGTAGGAACTAGAAAAAAATGCGAATTACACTTACGCTTCTTGAATAATTTTACAAAAATTATAAATGCATAACGCATCATAACGGACCTCTGGTTTGAATGTTTAATTTCGAAAAATAGGTAATTTTAATTTTTTAAGCCGAAATTTGGGGAAGTGGAAAAATTATTTACAATTTCAGGACCTGTTTTAGGTTCAAAAGGAAGTTCTTAAAATTCCCATCAAAATGAGGCACTGGTACTTGAAAGGGTTGTAATTTTTTTTAGCAAAAATCAAGATTTGAATTTAAAAGAAAAATTGTGACTGTTTCGGAATTTTCTGAATCTAACACCAAAAAATGATTAATTGAGAGCGAAAATGAGACCATCAGACAAGTGACGTTAGAAAATGTCGCTTTTGTTGACTCAAAATCGTCGGTTTTCATTTGGACATTTTCCAAATTTTAGTCGATTGAGTGAAAATTTTTCCCGATGTCCTCAAATTTTGGCCAAATAAAAAATTCAATTTTCTTATTCAAAATCGCAGAATCTTTGGTTTAATATTATTAGAAAGCCCTAAAAAGCTGACGAAATTCCGGTAGTTGTACTTGGAATGAGTCGACAGTTCTCTAGGTTAAAATTTCGAAAAAAATTTAATTTTTGGACTAACTACTACAAATCTATCGCTTTAATGAATAAACCGCGTCTGAAACTGAAATCAAAGAGACTCTTTACATCAAGAAAGTTTTTTTGGTCCCTATTGTGCCATTTTTGAAAATTTTAATGGATTGAGGCAGAATTTTTTTTTGAAAATATTTTCTACGCCTCTTTTTTGTTATCAAACTACACTTTGGGTTTGTTTAATGCAATTCAACAACAACCCTTCGATTTGAATTATTAATTTAGCAGTAAGACTAGTTCAAATATTTAAAAGAATTATTTTGGTTATTGAAAGTAACTCAACTTTTTTACTTACAATCGCAGTGTTTTTGTTTTAGGCTCAATAGAAAGACTTTTCGATGTCGATTCAAATGACGTAATTGGCTTCGACATAACTTAAAAATTCCAATAGTTATCGAGGTTTCAGTGTGACAATAATTGGTGCCTTTGTACTCTTTTTCAAAATACTGAAAATCTATAACGAAAATGGACGAATCTAACCCGAAGATAAGATTAGGGACACAAATTACGTTAAAAATTAATATTTTCTTTCATTTCCATTTTGAGCTTATCCAAAATATTGGAACAAAAATTTTGAAAGTTTCGGTTTATTTTAAATTTTTTCATTTGTGTAACTCAAGACGACAAAACAACTTTGATTTGAACCTAATTTGAATTTTTTAGTTCATAATTTGGGCAAATGGAAAAAATGTCACTTTGTTATTTAGAATTTCAGGACCTACTTCAGGTTTATAAGAAAACCCCCGAAATTCCGATCAAAATGGAGTACTTGAAATGGTTGCAATTTTTAGCAATAACCAAAATTTGAATTTTACAAAAAAGAAAATTGTGACTGTTTCGGAATTTTCTTAATCTTACACCAAAAATTGATGAATTAAGAGCAAAAATGGGACCATCTGACAAGTGACGTTAGAAAATGTCGTTTTTGTTGACTCAAAATCGTCGGTTTTCATTTGGACATTTTCCAAATTTTAGTCGATTGAGTGAAAATTTTTCCCGATGTCCTCAAATTTTGGCCAAATAAAAAATTCAATTTTCTTATTCAAAATCGCAGAATCTTTGGTTTAACATTATTAGAAAGCCCTAAAAAGCTGACGAAATTCCGGTAGTTGTACTTGGAATGAGTCGACAGTTCTCTAGGTTAAAATTTCGAAAAAAACTGAATTTTTGGACTAATGAACTACTGCAAATCTATCGTTTTAATGAATAAACCGCGTCTGAAACTGAAATCAAAGAAGAGACTCTTTACATTAAGAAAGTTTTTTTGGTCCCTATTGTGCCATTTTTGAAAATTTTAATCGATTGAGGTAGAGATTTTTTTCGAAAATATTTTCTACGCGTCTTTTTTGATATCAAAGTACACTTTGGGTTCGTTTAATGCAATGCAACAACAACCATTCGATTTGAATAATTAATTTAGCAGTAGGACTAGTTTAAATATTTAAAAGAATAATTTTGATTATTGAAAGTAACTTAACTTTTTTACTTACAATCGCAGAGTTTTTGTTTTAGGCTCAATAGAAAGACTTTTCGATGTCGATTCAAATGACGTAATTGGCTTCGATATAACTTAAAAATTCCAATAGTTATCGAGGTTTCAGTGTGACAATAATTGGTGCCTTTGTACTCTTTTTCAAAATACTGAAAATCTATAACGAAAATCTAACCCGAAGATGAGATTAGGGACACGAATTACGTTAAAAACTTATATCTTTGTTGGTTTCCATTTTGGGGTTTTCCAAAATTTTGGAAAATTTCGGAAATTTTGGTTTATATTAAATTTTTCCGTTTGTTTAACCAAAGGCGGCAAAATTACTTTCATTTGAGCATCAATAGAATTTTTTAAGCAAATTGTAGTCAAAATCGAAAAATTAAAATTCTTTTAGCCAATTATTAAAAAAATTTATTACAAGTACAAAATTGTAAGTGAAAATTTCAAAAAACTAAACTCACCTTGGTAATTTTTTTGAAATTTTTGCAGTATTCAACCGATGCCATATTGCCCTTCAAAAGGCAGCTGGCTGTTTTTTCACACGCTAGCTACCCTATGACGAGCCCTTTGGCATTTAGTTGCTCAATTTTTGCTTCTTCCTATTAAACAACTCAAGTTTTTGTACACAACTCAACACATCTAACGACAGACACTAAAAGTGAAAGATTGAAAATTTTTGTTTTTATATCAACCGGGAACCAAACCCGTCCGGATGTGTGTGTCCTGGCGATAATGACTTTATCGCCATATTGCGGTCGGTTGCTTGCTGGATTTTTACTCTCACAAGTGCGACACTCGATTAGAGGGACAATAGAAAAATAAACAAAACGTTTCAGACCACATCTGCAAAATTTAATAGTTCCAGACATTTAAAACAAAAAATTACACGAGTGGACCCAAAAAAGATTCAAAAATTTCTTTCATCGAATTTGGTCAGTGGCGGGGGGACAATTTCCAAAATTATTCAAATTTTAGTTCTCACTCGTTCTTGGCGCTAATTAATTTTTATTTCTCCCAATTGACACGATTTCGGGCTTTAAATCCAAAATATCTGAATATCGTTGAAACTAGTTATCTGTTCGCGTTGGGTTTTGATAAGAGATTGACTGACAATCGCCAGACACGAACGGAAACACATTTTCTCAACGATAACTGCAACAGTTCATTACACTTAATTTTTTCTAATGTAACACCAAAAATTGGAATTGTTGAATAATTTTTTTTTAATTTGCCATCATTTAATAAACCTTCAACTCTTTGAACAAATTGTTTCGAAATTACACAAATCACAAAATTTTTAAGTGGTTGACCACATTACTTCCCGTGAATGCAGATAAACGTTTTGCTTAGAAATTTATCAAAAACCACAACTAGTTACCGTTTTTCTATTTAAAAATGTAACCGACTGTTCGCACTTAGTTTGACTAATGAACACATTGCCATCGACTTGTTTTCATACACTGAAAAATTATATAAATGAAACAAGCAGGAGATGACACAAAAAAACGAATCATCATCACCTTTATTTTCAACAGCGATAAGAACGTATTTCGGTTATCGCAAAGTAATTCGAGAATCACCACTAATACGTGTTAGAACGAGAAATGACGGGATAAAACCGAAATTAAATAAGAGGGAGCGAGGGAGAGATCCTGACGTGTCGCCATTGAGGACGCTTACCACATGTGACGAACCAACATGTGGTTTTGAGAGACACAAAAAAGGACATTAGACGAACATATTGTTGAAGAACCCGGCTCCAGATCGAGATGTTGAAATTTTTAACATTCGACCCGTGTATTATGTCGAAAAACCTGTTTGGAAACGAAATCTTTTTTGAAAAAGAATCGTCAACGTTTTATCGTTACGAAATCTGCAATCAACAATTTTTTTGATGCGAATTGTTGATTTAATAACAATTAATTAATAATTGCCCCTTAGTGCAGGCAACCAAATATACAACGAGTGTGTCCGGTTCGTTATCAACAGGTCGTGATCCGTCAGATCGAAACGTCAGAATCTGGCTAATTTGTGTTTTTGGAGAAAATCGCGGGTAGTGTCGCCTAAATTTCGATTGTTTTCGCGACGTTGTTACTTGTCAAAATTTGAGGTTAAGTTCGAAAAATTCCTTGAACCATGGATAACTCCCCCGAAGACGACGTTTTGGACGAAGACAACCAAGATCTCTTCATCAATTTCACCCCCGAAGTCCAGAAAGCGATCGAAGAAGTAAAAATTGACGTAACCTCACTTTTTGTTAACACCCTTTTTCAAGGTTTTACCCAGTAAAGACCCTTTGGACGAACCCGATTTCAACAGTATCGACTACATCAATTCGCTTTTTCCCACGGAACAATCCCTATCGAATATCGACGAAGTCGTAACGAAAATCGAAAATAAAATCGAAACTATCGATAACGAAATTAGTACGGTGGTTCGGGGTCAAATCGCTGCGAGTCAAGACGGTCGTCAAGCTCTCGACGAAGCTCAAAAAGTTATCAAACAACTTTTCGTCCATATCAAGGATATTAAAGAAAGGGCGGAAAAATCCGAAGAAATGGTTCGCGAAATTACTCGCGATATAAAACAACTCGATTGCGCTAAAAGAAATTTAACGTTAGCAATAACAACTTTGAATCATCTCCATATGTTAGTGGGGGGTGTCGATACTTTGAAATTGTTAACCCAAAAACGGTTATACGGTGAAATCGCGTTACCTCTACAAGCTATTAGCGAAGTCATGACACATTTCGAGAATTACTCGGAAATTCCTCAAGTTAAAACGTTAAGTGATGAAGTTAAATCGATTCATGTCGAGTTAGCCCAACAGATTACGCATGATTTTAAGGAAGCTTTTTCGAGTTATAAAAATTCGATTCCTAACAAACAATTGGCTCAAGCTTGTTTAGTTGTTTCGATTCTCGATCCGAAAGTTAAACGCGATTTACTTAAATGGTTCGTTAACTTGCAATTGCAGGAATACAATCATTTGTTTCAAGAAACCGAAGATACTGCTTGGTTGGATAAGATCGATAAGAGATACGCTTGGATTAAGCGACACTTGTTGGAATTTGAGGACCGTTTAGGTAGTTTATTTCCCCAAAATTGGGAAGTTTCCGAACGAATTGCCGTACAATTTTGTTACGATACTAGGGAGGAATTGTCGAGGATTATGACGAAACGAAAAGGGGAAATCGACGTGAAATTATTGCTTTATGCAATTCAAAAAACTTCGACTTTTGAGAATTTATTAACGCGACGTTTTACGGGGGTAACGTTAAATGATTGTGGTGATAACGAAATTTCGTCACCCTTTTGCGGTTTGATTGGAAAATGTTTTATTCCGCATTTAGAAATTTATATTGAAAGCGTCGATCGTAATTTGAGTGATTTATTAGAAAGGTTCGTGCAGGACGAAAAGAGGAATCAACCGATCGAAGCGACTGAAACGCAAGCACCCATTTTACCGAGTTGTCCCGATTTGTTTGTTTTTTATAAAAAAAGCATGATACAATGTCATCAATTAGATAAAGGACAATCGATGTTGTTTTTGACGAAAACTTTTCAAAAATATTTGCATGAATATTCGGAAAAATTGCTGCAAAATAATTTGCCTAAAATCGAATCGCAAAGTTTAGGTAGTAGCGTCCAATCGTTGACGAGAGATTTACAAAAAATGTCCACTTCAGGTTTGATTCATAATTTTTCTTCGCTTCTCAAAGAAGGTGAAGTTACTAAATTCAATAAAGAAGAACAAGCGAGAATTTGTTGTATCCTGTCAACCGCTGAATATTGTTTAGAAACCACCCAACAATTAGGGGAGAAATTGAAAGAAAAAATCGAACCCTCATTAGCCGACCAAGTTGATTTAAGTAAAGAACAAGACAATTTCCACAAGTATTTTTTTAACTCCCCAATTTCCGTTAATTAATTCAAAATTTCCAGGGTTATTTCGAATTGCATCCAGATTCTCGTCCAAGATCTCGAAAACGCTTGTGAACCCGCCCTAACAGCGATGAGTAAAGTAATTTAGTTGAATTTTGTCGATTTTTTGTTAATTTTTTCTTTTGCAGATTCAGTGGCAAAACGTCGACACTGTAGGCGACCAAAGTCCCTACATAACCGCAATTACTACCAATTTAAAAACAACCATTCCGATAATCCGCGACAATCTTTCCCATTCCCGCAAATATTTCACTCAATTTTGTATAAAATTCGCAAATTCTTTCATACCGAAATTTATTCAAAACATTTACAAGTGTAAACCTATTAACACAGAGGGCGCTGAACAACTACTCCTCGATACTCACATGTTGAAAACTGTTTTACTTAATTTACCTTCGATGGCGTCACAAATTAATCGACAAGCTCCTGCTTCTTACACTAAAGTCGTTACTAAAGGTATGACGAAAGCTGAAATGATGCTGAAACTTGTGATGACACCGGTGGATCCTTCGAGGGCTTTCGTTGAACAATATAAGAAATTATTGCCTGATTGTCAGTTGAGCGATTTTTATAAAATTTTGGATATGAAAGGTGTTAAAAGACAAGAACAAGCGGTTTTGGTCGAAGTGTTTAAAGCGAATAAGGGTTAAAGTGGAATTATTTAATTTATTTATGTGTAGTTAAGTTCAAATAATATATGAAATATATAGAGGTGTCGAAATTTGGACTCTTCAACTGTTTTGTCTCTTCCTGATGTGCGGAAAATGCAAAATTTTGGAAAAAATTGAAGCAACGACCTGATTGAGTCTCCCAATACTCAAAACGTTTTAATAATTTGAATTTGCAAGTCTCGGTTAACATTACAAATATTTTTTACCGTCTTTGGTTTATTGACCACAAGATTGAAGGTGGTCTTAAAAGTTTTATTGGGCTATTTCGGCCACGTGACGTCATACATATATGTTATTAAGTTTCAGTCATCAAGTTTCTTTAGGATTTGTCTCTTCTACAACTTTACAGATTTTCAGTCTTGGCAAAGCCTAAACAGATTTTTCAAAATTATTAATTTTTTTTAATTTTGAAAAAGTAAGTGATTTGAGATATTTTGTTGTGAATTCTTATTAAAATATTTTTTTCAGGTAACACATTGTTACATCATAAAGTGAAACCGAAAAAAGAGAGCACTGGATACTCAAAAATCGTCATGGTCTGATTTTTTATATAAAAATTCTAGCGCCAATTCGGCCTCAAAACATCTTGAAAAGTTACACTTTCGGTCGTAGGAACTAAAAATTTTTCGAAGACCTTTTCGGATTTATATCTTCGACAACTTCATAGATTTTTGGTCTTAGTAAGGTTTAAATAAATTTTTCAAAATTTAGATTTTTGTAAATTTTTGAAAGTGTTTCGATATAATTTTTTTGCAAGGTTTCGTGGCTCTGCATTATCAAATTGAACCAAAATGAAGATCTCAATATCGTAAAATCGACGATTTACTCTAAAGAAATTCTAGCCCTACTTTAGCCTCAAAATATTTTGAAAAGTTGTCACTTTAGGTCGTATGAACTAAAATTTTTTCGGATTTATATCCTCGACAGATTTTTAGTCTTAGTAAGGTTCAAATACATTTTTAAAAATTTCGATTGTAAATTTTTGAAAGTGTTTTGTTATAATTTTTTTTCTAGGTTTCTAGCTCTGTATTATAAAATGGAACCAAAATGGAGATCTCAATATTGTAAAATGGACGATTTACTCTTTATAAGAAAAATTCTAGGCCTATTCGACCTGATTTTTTTTTTAAAGTTGTCACTTTCAGCCATGAACTAAAATTTTTTCGAAAATCTTTTTGGATTTATATTTTCGACAACTTCACAGATTTTCGGTCTTAGTAAGGTTTAAATAAATTTTTCAAAATTTCGATTTTTGTAAATTTTTGAAAGTGTTTTGTTATCAATTTTTTTCTAGGTTTCCTGGCTCTGTATTATAAAATGGAACCAAAATGGAGATCTCAATATCGTAAAATCGACGATTTACTTTTTATAAGAAAAATTCTAGGCCTATTCGGCCCTAAATTTTTTTGAAAAGTTATCACTTTTAGTCGTATGAACTAGAACTTTTTCGAAGACCTTTTTGGATTTATATCTTCGACAACTTCACAAATTTTTGGTCTTAGTAAGGTTTAAATAAATTTTTGAAAGCGTTTCGTTATAATTTTTTTGGAAGGTTTCGTGGCTCTGCATTATAAAATCTAACCGAAATAGAGCCCTTAATAATGTAAAATCAACGATTTAGTATATAAAAAAATTCTAGCCCTACTTTAGCCTCAAAATATTTTGATAAGTTGTCCCTTTCGGTCGTACGAACTAAAATTTTTTCGAAGATCTTTTCGGATTTATACCCTCGACAACTTCACATATTTTCAGTCTTAGTAAGGTTTACATAAATTTTTCAAAATTTCGATTTTTGTAAATTTTTGAAAGTGTTTTGTTATCAATTTTTTTCTAGGTTTCCTGGCTCTGTATTATAAAATGGAACCAAAATGGAGATCTCAATATCGTAAAATCGACGATTTACTTTTTATAAGAAAAATTCTAGGCCCATTCGGCCCTAAAATTTTTTGAAAAGTTATCACTTTTGGTCGTATGAACTAGAATTTTTTCGGAGACCTTTTTGGATTTATATCTTCGACAACTTCACAGATTTTTGGTTTTAGTAAGGTTTAAATAAATTTTTCAAAATTTCAATTTTTGTAAATTTTTGAAAGCGTTTCGTTATAATTTTTTTGGAAGGTTTCGTGGCTCTGCATTATAAAATGGAACCGAAATAGAGCCCTTAATAATGTAAAATCGACGATTTACTCTATAAAAAAATTCTAGCCCCACTTTAGCCTCAAAATATTTTGAAAAGGTGTCACTTTCGGTCGTACGAACTAAAATTTTTTCTAAGATCTTTTCGGATTTATATCCTCGACAACTTCACATATTTTCAGTCTTAGTAAGGTTTAAATAAATTTTTCAAAATTTCGATTTTTGTAAATTTTTGAAAGTGTTTTGTTATCCATTTTTTTCTGGGTTCCTGGCTCTGAATTATAAAATGGAACCAAAATGGAGATCTCAATATCGTAAAATCGACGATTTACTGTTTATAAGAATTCTAGGCCTATTCGGCCCTAAAATTTTTTGAAAAGTTATCACTTTTGGTCGTATGAACTAGAACTTTTTCGAAGACCTTTTGGGATTTATATCTTCGACAACTTCACAGATTTTCGGTCTTAGTAAGGTTTAAATAAATTTTTCAAAATTTCAATTTTTGTAAATTTTTGAAAGCGTTTCGTTATAATTTTTTTGGAAGGTTTCGTGGCTCTGCATTATAAAATCTAACCGAAATAGAGCCCTTAATAATGTAAAATCGACGATTTAGTCTATAAAAAAATTCTAGCCCCACTTTAGCCTTAAAATATTTTGAAAAGTTGTCACTTTCGGTCGTACGAACTAAAATTTTTTCGAAGATCTTTTCGGATTTATATCCTCGACAACTTCACATATTTTCAGTCTTAGTAAGGTTTAAATAAATTTTTCAAAATTTCGATTTTTGTAAATTTTTGAAAGTGTTTTGTTATCAATTTTTTTCTAGGTTTCCTGGCTCTGTATTATAAAATGGAACCAAAATGGAGATCTCAATATCGTAAAATCGACGATTTACTCTTTATAAGAAGAATTCTAGGCCTATTCGGCCCTAAAATTTTTTGAAAAGTTATCACTTTTGGTCGTATGAACTAGAACTTTTTCGAAGACCTTTTGGGATTTATATCTTCGACAACTTCACAGATTTTCGGTCTTAGTAAGGTTAAAATAAATTTTTAAAAATTTCAATTTTTGTAAATTTTTGAAAGTGTTTCGTTATAATTTTTTTGGAAGGTTTTTCATGGCTCTGCATTATAAAATGGAACCGAAATAGAGCCCTTAATAATGTAAAATCGACGATTTACTCTATAAAAAAATTCTAGCCCCACTTTAGCCTCAAAATATTTTGAAAAATTGTCACTTTCGGTCGTATGAACTAAAATTTTTTCGTAGATCTTTTCGGATTTATATCCTCGACAACTTCACATATTTTCAGTCTTAGTAAGGTTTAAATAAATTTTTCAAAATTTCGATTTTGTAAATTTTTGAAAGTGTTTTGTTATAAATTTTTTTCTAGGTTTCCTGGCTCTGTATTATAAAATGGAACCAAAATGGAGCTCTCAATATCGTAAAATCGACGATTTACTCTTTATAAGAAAAATTCTAGGCCTATTCGACCTCAATTTTTTTTTAAAAGTTGTCACTTTTGGTCGTATGAAGTAAACAATTTTTTCAAGATTTTTATTTATATCTTCTAGAACTTCGCAGATTTTCAATCTTAGTAAGATTTTTTCAAAATTTACAATTTACAACTGTAAATTTTTGAAAAAGTGTCTCCATATCAATTCTTATTAAAATCTCTTTTCTAGGTTTCATGACATCATTCTTGAAATTGTAGACCATTTAATATCTACTTTGGCCTCATGCGGTGAGTAGATTTTTTCGAACTACGCCTTTGGACTCGTGGCCAATAATATTTTTTAGACATCTCGAATTTGCTAATTTTAGTAAATTCAAAATTTAAGTCCAATATTCGCGAACAACGAATATTGTTTCCTTAATTATCTTTTACAGTCCACTCCATAATAAAAATTACCAAAAACTGAAGAGCAAAATTATATATAACGCCACACTAAAACCTACTTGCGCCTCATATTTTTGTAAACTTTATTTTTATGAAGTTTGATCACAAAATAGAGCGAAACAGTTGCTTAAGTTCGATTCAAAACTTAATTCGGTCTCGAATTTATGTAAAATTGTTTTGAACTGAAAGTTTCGGCCAGAAAAACTGATAAATTTTAGTTTTAAAGCAAACGAAACCTCAGATTAACATACATAAATACTTTATTGTCATCAAGACGTATAATATCATTAAAGGGACGGAATTCTTGTTTTAAAAGTGTTTACAAAAACGTTTGTATAATGATAACAATGGCACTTTTCCTTCTTGTTTTGATTACAATTATTAGACTTTTCGCAATTCTAACAAAATGATTGGTCCCGTCAACCGGAAATTACGAAATACTGAAAAGGCACAGTCTACACACAAGAAATTTTTTTAGAGCTACAACTACGCGAAATTTGATGCATAAACAAGCTAAATTGCTAGTCGATAGAATTAAAAACATACAAACTTATATACAAGTTAAAATCGTTATTTAAAAAAAATAAAAAATTGTTAAGTAATTATTGCGAAAAATGCGTATCACAATGTGAGGATTCCGAAATATCGAAGAGAGGGCTATAATTGTGTCGTTATAACAGATTTTCGAATGATTGAAGTTTCGGTAGTGTTAACTTTCGACACTGGTGACGACACGACTTCTTGCGACACCAACCAAGGTGACAGTTTGCTCAGAGATGGCGTTGTTGTCGTCGGTGATTTCGCTTCTTCTTCGTCGCTCTAAAACCAAATCAATTACGAAAACGAATGCAACAAAATTTTATTTTAATAATTTCAACAATTAGCATGCAAAGCGGTTGAACTGACCTTATTCGGACCATCGATCACGTCCTCTTTGTCGCCGTTCTGCTCTTGGTCGTCTCTAAAAGGATTGTTGGATGACAAGAAAGGATTCGATCCTCGAAAAGGATTCGTATTATCGGTTAGATATGTCGAAAAAGGATTGGAATTGGTAGCTGAAACGCTCGATTCGGAATCTTGAGAATCTGTACTTAACAAACTTAACGGTTGTGGCGTGTTCAACATGACTTTTTCTAATTTACCGTTGTCGGTATGACCGAAAAACGTCACGGTTACTGGTGTAGCGCAACGTTTTTGTTCCGAAACGTCGTTATCGACTTTATTTTCGATAGGAACGGTTTCGTTTCGAGGACCAGTTACTGCTAAAGTTAGCTTGTCGCCTCCCTGTTTAGTTAAAAGATGGGGAAAAAACAAAAAATCGCATTAGAAGCGGACAATCACATCAAGCAATTAATTGATACGAAACAATTGGTTGAAGTACTTGCCACAGAAACGAAAGTTGCGTTCAGCGACATCTGGTTGGTTAATTTCGTTCCAACTCCCAATTCTTCTTCGAGTTTCGCTTTGAGGATGTTGCACTTGATTTGGCCCGGGGGTAGGGGTTTAGCTGTCACAGAATATTTGATATTATTGGGGATATCCGCCGGTAGAGATTTGGGTTCTTCGCTGTCTGGAAAAGAATAAAAAAATTAGCCCGACGAACTGGCGCCATTTTGTATCAAAATTTAGAAACAATTATTATGTTGATAGCGTTTTGCTACTCCAATTTTGGACGATTTGTGGCGGAAAAATCGAAATTTTAACGTGATTCAAAATGGTGCTGTTTTGTATATTTTTTATAATTGCAATATCGACAAAACTTATACAAAATGGCTACCGTCACTGAAAAATTTGACGATATTGAACGATTTCTTCGGTTTATACAAAGAAAATTTCAGATTTTGCAAGTTAAATTTTTGATTCAAAGTGAAATAAAATCGCTACACAAAATGGCTGCAGTTCCAATGAAACATGGCCGTCTTATAACGTGGATTGAACGATTTCTTCAGTTTCTACTAAGAAATTTTAATATTTTTATTGTTAGATTTTTGATTCGAAGTGAAATAAAATCGTTATACAAAATGGCTGCAGTTCCAATAAAACATGGCCGTCTTATCACAGTGTGCATTGAACGATTTCTTCAGTTTCTACTAAGAAATTTTAATATTTTGATTGTTAGATTTTTGATTCGAAGTGAAATAAAATCGTTATACAAAATGGCTGCAGTTCCAATAAAACATGGCCGCCTTATAACGTGGATTGAACGATTTCTTCAGTTTCTACTATAAAATTTTAATATTTTGATAGCTAGATTTTTGATTCGAAGTGAAATAAAATCGTTATACAAAATGGCTGCAGTTCCAATAAAACATGGCCGCCTTATAACGTGGATTGAACGATTTCTTTAGTTTCTTCTACGAAATTTTAATATTTTGATAGTTAGAATTTTGATTCGAAGTGAAATTAAATCGTTATACAAAATGGCTGCAGTTCCAATAAAACATGGCCGCCTTATCACAGTGTGCATTGAACGATTTCTTCAGTTTCTACTACAAAATTTTAATATTTTGATAGTCAGATTTTTTATTCGAAGTGAAATAAAATCGTTATACAAAATGGCTGCAGTTCAAATAAAACATGGCCGCCTTATAACGTGCATTGAACGATTTCTTCAGTTTCTACTATGAAATTTTAATATTTTGATAATTAAATTTTTGATTCGAAATGAAATAAAATCGTTATACAAAATGGCTGCAGTTCCAATAAAACATGGCCGCCTTGTAACGCGGATTGAACGATTTCTTCAGTTTCTACTATGAAATTTTAATATTTTGATAGTCAGATTTTTGATTCGAAGTGAAATAAAATCATTAAACAAAATGGCTGCAGTTCCAATAAAACATGGCGGGCTTATAACGTGCGTTGATCGATTTTTTCAGTTTCTACTATGCAATTTTAATATTTTGATAGCTAGCTTTTCGATTCGAAGTGAAATAAAATCGTTATACAAAATGGCTGCACTTCCAATAAAACATGGCCGCCTTATAACGTGGATTGAACGATTTCTTCAGTTTCTACTATAAAATTTTAATATTTTCATAGTTAGAATTTTGATTCGAAGTGAAATTAAATCGTTATACAAAATGGCTGCAGTTCCAATAAAACATGGCCGCCTTATCACAGTGTGCATTGAACGATTTCTTCAGTTTCTACTACAAAATTTTAATATTTTGATAGTCAGATTTTTTATTCGAAGTGAAATAAAATCGTTATACAAAATGGCTGCAGTTCAAATAAAACATGGCCGCCTTATAACGTGCATTGAACGATTTCCTCAGTTTCAACTATGAAATTCTAATATTTTGATAGTTCGATTTTTGATTCGAATCGAAATAAAATCGTTATACAAAATGGCTGCGGTTAGAATAAATCATGGCCGCCTTATATGTTCTAGAAATTGCAAAATAATGATACAAAATGGTTTCCAACAACGACAACAACCACAAAATGGTCACCTACGATTTCTAAATATTAAAAATTCTTTTTACCATCAGTATTTTCGTTCTTCTGCATCCCGTTGAGATTCAACGTTTCCTTGGCGAGACTCTTAAGAAGAAAATCAAGTTGGCTGTCGGTATTCGAAGGGGTAGGACTTTTCGCTTCCAACGACCCAGTAGGTGTTGCTGACTTGTTCTTTTTCAACGTACCATTTTTGCTGCCAACCGACAAAACGGGACTGTGAAACAAAATAAATTAAACGTCATTTCCATAAAAAAACAAAACACACACACAGACCTGTATGAAGAACTGCAACCCAACGAGGCTTTACCAAACGAATTTTGACCAACAGAACCTTTCCCGAAACTACTTTGGCTAACTAGACCCAAAGATTCGGGACCTAAAAAAAACGATTCGAATAGGTAAAAAACAACGATCTGAATCGTGAATTACCTGTGGGTGTCAAAGATTTCGTGACGTCATCGTTGACTTTGCAGTACAACGGATCGTTATCGGTGGCGTTAGATTTCGTTGATCGTTCGCTGCATCGATTCGAGGAGTTTAATAAAGTTTCTGGTTTATTTTCGATATCGACTGTTGAAATTTTTTGTTGTTTTTGTCTTTCTCTCAACACGTGACTTTGTCTTTTACCGAACCTTTGACTCGGTTTTCGTTCCAATTGTACGGTACGTCGTGGTCTATTTTGGTGAGTACTTTGATATTCGGTTCTGCCCGAATAACGAAATCTCGAACCCATTCTGAAAAAGTTTTGTCTAGCTGAAGGTCCTTTAACCGGTGCTTGTAACCGGAAGAAACCGTGATGTTCGATGGCGCATTTCCATAAATGTTTACAAGCTTTTTCGTTATGTAAACGAAAAACGAACGTGTGTTCTTGTTCGTGGCCTTGATCGTCATCTTCGACCACGACTAACGTTAATTTTTTCTTTTTGAAATTGAGTTTGCCGATTTTTGGCCAAAAAAACAAACCGATTTTCAATTGGTTTTCGTATACTAAAATGCCGGTCGGTGTTAAACCTAAACGGTATTCCATTCCGTCTTTACCCAAAACCATGTGCATGTCGACACCGTACATGTCTAACCATTTTACTTTGTTCAAGTAACGCAATTCGGCTTGGGCCGGGGAACAACCGCGGACGTTCACGTTCGTTTTGTACTCTTCCAGAATTTCAATTTCCATCTCCTCGCTCTGATTGGGGACGAAATGGAACTCGGAAACCGTAGCGGGGGTGTGTTGAGTGTCGTCATAATCGCCCAATTCCGCTAAAGAAACAAAATTACAATAAAACGGACCGTCAAATTTTTTTTGAAACAACTGGTTACTGTAGTAACACACGTTACTATAGCAACCGACGTTACCTCACTAACAAACTAAAACCATGACGTCACGGTTTGGGTGAAACTACTATTAACTATAAGTTGCGATTTTTCGTCTCGATATCGCTATTGACAGCTGTCACTCACATTGCAACGCCAACGCTGCTAGTTCGACGGCGGTTTGGTGGGGACACTCGAGTCGTCCTTCGAGGATGTCTTGTTTGAGTTGCAAAAAAAATTGGTATCGCGTCAATTCTTCTCTTAAATTGTTGGGTTCGGATGTGTAGAATTTGACTTTTAACCGCAAAGTGTACGGGGGTCCGACTGAAACGTAACGCTATTAATTGGATGTTGAGAAAAGATTTTGTTTACTTTTGATTTGTTTCTTGATGGGTTTGTTGGGTTCCAGCCAATGTTTGACGTGATTGGCGTCGGTGTATTGAAGGCCGAAATAGTCCTTTTCGATTAGGTCCAAAGAATAAAATACTTGCTCGTACAAGTCTCTTGCTTCCGCTTTTTTCTAGAAATTAAAATAATTAATTAAACGTCTAACGAATTCACATGGATTAACATAGGGAAATTAGAAAGGCAAATTCTCACTATTGTTTTGGTTTTTTATAAGTTAATTATTGTCGAAATTTCTTCAATTAGGCGTGAACAGGGACGTACCAAAAGGAAGAAAAACCGTTATAGGTATTTGCACATTCAAGCCATCGACTAAAAATAACGTTGGTTATCGCGCGTCAAGAAAATTTGTTGAAAATAATGCTTCAAAATCGTTAGTTGTTGCTCATTCAAGCCCTCGAATTTTTTTAGTCCAACACTCAAACCACAAGGGCGTTGTAACAATTGCCAATTTCTCCCAATCATTGTTATTGTGCATTTAAACCCTTAGCAAATACAATTCGAACCATTTGGGACGTTATAATAATATTATTACAAATTACGCCAAGTAGTAGTGCGCATTCAAGCCTCTGACGAAATTTTAGGCATTCTAACCACAATGGTGAAAAAATTTAGTAAAATACTCCCAAATTCGTCATTAATTACGTATCCAAGCTCTTGTTGAATTTTCTGTATTCTAAGCACAGAAGCGTTGGGCAAATATTGTTCATTCAAGCCCTCGAAAAAAATTGCAAAGTAACGTTGTAATTTTTTTTTATTATTTCCTAACTTTTGTTATTGCGCATTCAAGCCATTGACAATTACACTGCTACAATATGGAGCGCTATAAGAGAATTAGAAATTATTCCAAGTATTAGTTGTGCACATTCAAGCCCTTGACGAAATTTTCCACAATCTAACCACAGGACGTTGTAAAAATTTTGCAAAATTTTCAAGCTTTACAAAAAATTAGCATTCTAACCACAGGAGCGTTGTGAAGATTGTTACACGCATTCAAGCCATTGACGAAAACATTTTAACACCACATGGCAAGTTTTAAAGGTGTGCAGTTAATTGCGCATTCAAGCCCTTCAGGAAGTTTGTACACTTCAACCACATGGCGCGCTGTAAAAAAACGTTAGTTATTGCGCATTCAAACCATTGATAACAATATTGTAATCACAGGGGGCGTTGTAAATACGTTGGTATCATTTCCAGAATGTTGGTAATTGCGCATTCAAACCACTTTTTGTGGTAAATTTTGAAACCTAAAGAGAAAATTTGTGTATTGTCTACGCCCCTGGGCAAAATAATGGCGAATGATTCGGGGTTGGTGTCGCGCCGCCCCCGCACTCACCGATAACTCCACCGAAAGGTCGGTACCGTCCAACAGGATAACTTTGCACTGTATTAGGTTCTTGTTGATGTTTTTGGCATGTTTCGCGTCTCTGGTACCGTTCGTTTGGGTTGTCTGTCGGTTCTTTCGTCCACTTAAAAAACGAAACATTTTTACCAAATAAATTTGTTTTTAATACGACGACACGTGTTGGTTAATTGTACGTTAATTAACAATAATTAATGGTTTTTCGAACGATTTTTCACACTCGCACCACAGAATGGCCGCCATCGCGGTCGCCAGCGACTTTGCAAACGTCAGGTAAAAACGAAAAAATGCTACGGAGTGGCGCTGACAACAAGCAACAGGTAATTTAGAACGAAAGGGAATGATTGGGAATCGAAAGAGTGAAAGAGAGATAGACGCGCCATCGAAGTGGAAGAAACGGGAGTGCTGTTAGTGGTGATTCACGATTTGGCAACGCCGGCGATTTTCAAAAAAGCGGACAAACTCCTGGAAAATTCGGATTTTTGGAAAATTTGAAACTAAAAAATTTCACGCTTAAAAAAATTCAAAAAACTACTTGTAGAAGTTAATTTTTTGGATCATACAAAGTTTATGTGAGTATTCAAGAAGTAAAATCGCCAGAAACTTTTAGTCCGGCCCTAATGTTATCGAAACGGAAGTGATTCACAGTCAACGTTGCCGATTTTCGATATTTAAAAAAGCGGGCAAAGTCCTGAAAATCGGATTTTTCGAAAAAGCTATTAAAACAATTCAAAAAATTTTGGGCCATCCCGTAAGTTTTTTATGTGATTAATCAAGAAATAAATTTTCGAGAAACTTCTAGTGCGTCAATGATGTTTCTCTATTGTGCGCGCGTCTTTGATTTGAATATTGATTTAGCCCGTTGCGCTATCCCAAAGACTGCGGATTTCTTCAGGAGTCTACGGGTTTACAAAACGAAACTGCGACAATGTGCAAGTCCAACAAATACGCTTTACTTACGGTATTTTTGTGTGTTTGCAGTTTCGGATGTGGTCAAGAAGACAATAGAGAAACGAAACAACACCCCGAATTGACTAAATTGTGAGTAGTCTTCAACTATTTAGATGATAATTGATCAATTTAACAATTTAAGAGTCAAACATTGGGCGCAGAAATTAGGTGGAGAATTATGGCACTTCGGGGAGTTAGTTACGAGACGTACCATGGTGTTGGAAGTAAGTTTCGATTTTTTTAAATAGAAGAAAATTTTATTTTTCTACTCCTAGAGCTTCAAAGGAACGACTGTGGTTAAAGAAGATGGTGAAACGTTACTCAAAGATATCCACGAAAAAATTTCCAACATGATGAAGGATAAAGTCGAAGCTGTTAAGGTATCTTCACTCTATTTTTAGTAATTTGTAATTAAAGAAATTTTTTAACTCTATACATATTTCGAGAACACCCTGTATAACGTTAAATTTTTTTAGCGTATAATGGATATAGCGGAACAAGCTGCCCAGGCTCAAAAGGAAGAAGACATCGATTTCAATTTCCAATTTTTCGCAGCCAAAAACCTCACCAATTCCGCCCCCAATTCGACTCTCAATGACCAAGAAGTGCGGGAGGTTCTTTGGTAATTTTTTTTGGTTTCAAAATTTTATTAACACTTTGATTTGCAGCCGGAAGTGCAAGAATTACGTTACGATGATTCTTTTATTTCAACTGACAGTAGATACGATGAACGTTACCAAGCGATGGTGCAACCGGAAGAGATTGAAGGTTACCAACAGGACCAGGATCCTCAAGAAGACACTTCCGATACTTTCGAAGAACCCGACAGTGAAATTGAGGTGAAACCAAAACTTTTCGTGTCTATAAATAATTTTGAAATTTTTCCACAGGTTACCGATGGTACCGAAAAAGATCCACAAGCCAGTCAAGTACCGCAAAGTGATAAAACGAAATTGCCTCTCTACAGGAACCGACATTTCTACAACATACCGGTCAACACGAACTACAGCGCCGTCCACGTGCCCAGTAACGTTTACGAGAGATGTAAGTGAACAATCGAGGGGACTAAAGAGAACTTTGCGGCACTCCCTACTATTTTCGTTGGTTAATCGGGGGTTTTGCTGATTTTCTAAATTTGAAACTTTGAAAGTGGCTCCCCCTAAGGACGACTTGAGACCGTCTTTAATTGAACTTAATTGTTGCAGCTAAAGACGTGATTGCTGGTATCATTTGGTCGGAAGAGCTCGACAAAACGTTTCGTAACAACTACAAGTTGGATCCGAGTCTTTCTTGGCAATATTTCGGAAGTTCGACGGGTTTCATGCGTCAGTTTCCAGGTAGATAGGTCGATTTTTGAAGATTTCGAAGTTATGACTGAAACGATTGCAGCTATGATTTGGTCACAAGAACCGATAGATCTTTTTGATTGTCGCACCAGGTCTTGGTATATAGAAGCGGCATCGTCTCCCAAAGATATTGTGATATTAGTGGATAGATCTGGATCTATGACTGGGATGAGACGGGAAATTGCTAGACATGTTGTCCACAATATTTTAGATACTTTAGGCAATAACGATTACGTTAACATTTTCACGTTTAGTAACACCACTGAACCTTTGGTGGAATGTTTTGATAACAATTTGGTTCAGGTGAGTCGTTTAGTAACTATTACTGTATACACTTTACTACTATTGCTTGATTTCTAGGCAAATTTGGCGAATGTTAGAGTGTTGAAGGAAGGAATGACAAGTTTTAAAACGGAACAAATAGCAAATTTCTCTTTGGCTCTAATCACAGCGTTCGAACTACTGGAAATGTATAGAGAATCGAACAAAGGTAATTTCTATATATAGTTAGAAAAACAATTTTTTTAAATTTCGACTCATCAGGTGCCAACTGCAATCAAGCTATAATGTTAGTAACTGACGGTGTTCAATACAATTATAAAGAGATTTTCGAAAAATACAACTGGCAAAATCTCCCTTTCGTCAACGTTCGAGTTTTCACCTATCTGATCGGTCGCGAAGTCAGTGACGTCAGAGAAGTCAAATGGATGGCTTGCGCCAATAGAGGATTCTACGTCCATTTGAGTACCTATGCGGAAGTCAGAGAGGAAGTTTTGCATTATATACCGGTGATGGCGCGTCCGATGGTATTGAACGCTAACCAAAAACCTAACCCGACATGGAGTCCGGTTTATGCCGACGTCACCGATCCCAAGTTAACCAACTGGTTATGGGTGAACCGCGAACGTAACAGACAACGAGAACGATTCATGGCTTATCGCAGAAACAAAACGCTACTGCCATCCGACGAACAAGACAAAAAGTTCGTGCATCAACAGAAATATGTTAGTAGCAACTTAATTTGGGCCACCATTGGGGCGCTGCGTGTCGCGCTTTTTTAGCAAATACTTAACTCAGAGCAGCCTGTAGATTTTTATTAATAGCTACTGTAGTAGCAACTAAATTTAAGCTCGCCTCTAGATTTTTCTTAACCATAGTTGAAAGCTGTAGGGGGCGCTACGTGTCTTACTACGATAATAGCAGCTTCTCTCTAGATTTTTGTTAATGAGAATAATTCTTAACTGAAGTTAGACGATATAGGGGGCGCTGCGTGTCTCACTACCTTAGTGGCAGCTTCTCTCTAGATTTTTATTAATGACAGTAATTCTTAACCTAAGCTAGACGTTATAGGGGGCGTTGAGTGTCTCGCTACTTTAGTAGCAACTAAATTTAAGCTCGCCTCTACATTTTTCTTGACCATAGTTGAAAGCTGTAGGGGGCGCTACGTGTCTTACTACGTTACTAGCAGCTTTTCTCTAGATTTTTGTTAATGAGAATAATTCTTAAGTGAAGTTAGACGTTATAGGAGGCGCTGCGTGTCTTACTACCTTAGTGGCAGCTTCTCTCTAGATTTTTGTTAATGAGAATAATTCTTAACTGAAGTTAGACGTTATAAAGGGCGTTGCGTGCCTCGCTACTTTAGTAGCAACTTAACTCAAGCTCGTTCCTAGATTTTTCTTGATCGTACTTGAATTTATAGGGGGCGCTGCGTATCTTACTACCTTACTAGCAGCTTCTCTCTAGTTTTTTTTTAATGACAGTAATTCTTAACCTAAGCTAGACGTTATAGGGGGCGCTGCGTGTCTTAGTAACTAAATTTAAGCTCCTTTCTAGATTTTTCTTGACCATAGTTGAAAGCTGTAGGGGGCGCTACATGTCTTACTACGTTACTAGCAGATTTTCTCTAGATTTTTGTTAATGAGAATAATTCTTAATTGAAGTTAGACGTTATAGGGGGCGCTGCGTGTCTCGCTACTTTAGTAGCAACTTAATTTACGCTCGTTTCTAGGTTTTTCTTGATCGTACTTGAAGGTATAGAGGGCGCTGCGTGTCTTACTACCTTACTAGCAGCTTCTCTCTAGATTTTTGTTAATGACAGTAATCCTTAACCTAAGCTAAACGTTATAGGGGGCGCTGCGTGTCTCGCTACTTTAGTAGCAACTAAATTGAAGCTCCTTTCTAGATTTTTCTTGACCATCGTTGAAAGCTGTAGGGGGCGCTACATGTCTTACTACGTTACTAACAGCTTTTCTCTAGATTTTTGTTAATGAGAATAATTCTTAACTGAAGTTAGACGATATAGGGGGCGCTGCGTGTCTTACTACCTTAGTGGCAGCTTCTCTCTAGATTTTTATTAATGACAGTAATTCTTAACCTAAGCTGGACGTTATAGGGGGCGTTGAGTGTCTCGCTACTTTAGTAGCAACTAAATTTAAGCTCGCCTCTAGATTTTTCTTGACCATAGTTGAAAGCTGTAGGGGGCGCTACATGTCTTACTACGTTACTAGCAGCTTTTCTCTAGATTTTTGTTAATGAGAATAATTCTTAACTGAAGTTAGACGATATAGGGGGCGCTGCGTGTCTCACTACCTTAGTGGCAGCTTCTCTCTAGATTTTTATTAATGGCAGTAATTCTTAACCTAAGCTGGACGTTATAGGGGGCGTTGAGTGTCTCGCTACTTTAGTAGCAACTAAATTTAAGCTCGCCTCTAGATTTTTCTTGACCATAGTTGAAAGCTGTAGGGGGCGCTACGTGTCTTACTACGTTACTAGCAGCTTTTCTCTAGATTTTTGTTAATGAGAATAATTCTTAACTGAAGTTAGACGTTATAGGAGGCGCTGCGTGTCTTACTACCTTAGTGGCAGCTTCTCTCTAGATTTTTGTTAATGACAGTAATTCTTAACTGAAGTTAGACGTTATAAATGGCGCTGCGTGCCTCACTACTTTAGTAGCAACTTAACTCAAGCTCGTTTCTAGATTTTTCTTGATCGTACTTGAATTTATAGGGGGCGCTGCGTGTCTTACTACCTTACTAGCAGCTTCTCTCCAGTTTTTTTTAATGACAGTAATTCTTAACCTAAGCTAGACGTTATAGGGGGCGCTGCGTGTCTTAGTAACTAAATTTAAGCTCCTTTCTAGATTTTTCTTGACCATAGTTGAAAGCTGTAGGGGGCGCTACATGTCTTACTACGTTACTAGCAGCTTTTCTCTAGATTTTTGTTAATGAGAATAATTCTTAACTGAAGTTAGACGTTATAGGGGGCGCTGCGTGTATCGCTACTTTAGTAGCAACTTAACTCAAGCTTGTCTCTAGATTTTTCTTGACTGTACTTGAACACAATAGAGGGCGCTGCGTGTCGTGCCTCCTTAGTAGCAAGTTAATTTCAGCTACTCCCTAAATTTCTATTAATGACAGTAATTCTTAACTGTAGTTTAACGCTATAGGGGGCGCTGCGTATTTTGCCACCTTAATAGCAACTAAACTCGAGTTTCTCTCGATTTTCATTAATGCCAGTAATTCTTAACTGAAGTTAGACGTAATAGCAGACTGTAGTTAGACGCTATAGGGGTATTGATACTGACGTTTTGATTTGTTAGAAGCAGGACAACTACGGGGAGCTGCAAACCTATCGTTTGATGACGTCCGTTTCGTTGCCGGTGTACGACAAGAAGCCGCGAGCGGTGAGTTTGTTTTGTTATGATATTACGTGACAAAATTGTTGGTTTGTTCTGTGAATATCGTTAATGTCTGCAGAACATCACTGAAAAAATTCAACTCAACGAAGCCGTTTGGATGAATGTTACGCGTGAGGTAACCTGTTTAGGTTTTCTTTTTTTTTTGTCTTTCTTTTTTACTTTCGTTTCTTTTTGGTAAAAGTTCTTTTAGAGTGAGTCAACCTAGGATTTTGGCGGAGATTTAGGTCGGCAGCGACAACGTTAGTTGCAGTACTAATTGTGTAGAACTATTAGTATCTATATCGAAAAAAGGTTAATAGTGGTTAGAAATAGAGTTTTTTAGGTCTATGAAATTAGTATCTAGTAGTCTCGCCAGTACTTAGATTTTAGAAGTTAAGTTCCATTTTTTTTTTGCTTAAATACATCAAACGATTTTCAGGAAAGAGTCGCTAATTTGCTGGGTGTTGCCGGTACTGATATACCCATCGAATACATTGAAAGACAGATGTTAGCCTATAGGGTAAGAAAAAATAAAAATTAAGAAAAACGAAAAAAATCACTGGCGGTTTTTAGTTGGGTGTTAACGGTTATGGTTTCATCGTGACCAACAACGGCTACATCTTGATTCATCCAGATTTGCGTCCCGTGGTAAAAAACAACTCATCAGTTCCTCAACTTCTTTTCTACTATTCAAATTTTAGTACCAAGGGATCCTAAAACCGGCCTATAACCGTGTCGATATGATCGAAGTTGAAGTAATGGATGACGATAGAGAACCTAGAGATTTCAGCGATGAAATCAGAGAGTTACGAAAACGTATAGTGATGCAGAAAAAAGGAAATATCACACTTAAGATCAAGTCGCATCTTGACGATATGGTTAGTTCGATTAATTTAATGAAATGCGCACAAACTCGTTTTGACATTGGGTTATTAAGAGTAAAATTTCGAATTTTAGCGACGCATCATCACGAGCACCCGCCATTACTATTATACGGGCATCAACAATACTCCCTTCAGTTTGGTGATTGCACTACCTCATAAATACGGTTTCTATCGAGTGCAACACCCTGTAGAGAACGACATTCATCGCATAAGGTCGAACGACAAAATCAAAGGATCCCTGACGCAATTCTTCACCGGGAACTGGACCATCCATCCCGACTGGTAAGTTCCTCTCTCTATTATCGTGTTTTCTCCATTCTTTTATATACTTCCTGCTCTTCTCTTTTCCATCTTATTTCTTCTCTACTCTTTCTTTCCTTTTTCCAATTTTCGTTTTTTTTATCTTTTATACACTCTTTATTTTCATTCTATATTCTTTCTACTCTTCTGCTCTCTTATTCTTTTCTTTTTATTTTTTAAAATGCTTTAGCTGTTTGTTATATATGCGACTTGGCTTTTTCCTGCTCATTACTCTTTAATTATCTTTCTTTGTTCTATCTTGTCGTTTTATCTTCTAATTGGTACGTTCCATCTCTTTACGTCTCTCTAATTTCATTTCCATTACTCTTTTATCCTCTTATCTCCTTTCTTTTGCCTTCTGTTTTCTTTGCTCTTTCCTTCTCTGTCTTCCAAATTTCCTCTTCTCTTTTTTCTCTCCTCTCTCTTTTTTCTTCTTCTATTTTCTCTCTTCTCTCTTTCCTATTTACTTTTCCCTCTTCCGTCGTTTTTCTTTGCTCTTTCTTCTCCTGTTTTCTATATTTCCTATTCTCTTTCCTCCTCCTTCTGCCCTCTGCTCTATTTTCTTCCTCTTTCTTCATTTATATTCCTTTTTCCATCTTCCTTCTTTTCTCTTGCCTCTTCTCTCTTTCCTCTTTTTTCTTTTCCCTCCCATCCTCTCTCTTATCCCTTCTTTCTTAACCCTTATTCCTCTTGCTTCTCTCCTCTCCTCTCCTCTCTTTTGTCTTCTTCCTTGTCTCTTTTATTTTCTCCCTTCTCTCTTTCCTCTTTTCTCTTCTCTTTTCCTCTTCCCTTTGCACTCTTTCTTTTTTTCTTTCATATCCATATTTCCTTTTTTTTTCTTCTCTCTTTTATCTTCTCCCTTTTATTTTTTCCTTTCTCTCTTTGCTCTTCTCTCCTCTTTTTCCTCTTCCCTTTTCTCTCTTTCTTTTTTCTCCTATCCATATTTCCTTTTTCTTCTTCCCTTTTCTCTCTTTTCTTTTCTCACTAGTCTCTTCTATCATCTCTCCATCTCTCTTTCCCTCTACTCAATTTTCCTTTCTCTCTTTCCTCTTCTCTTTTTTCTCTCTTCTCTTTTTTCTTCTTCCATTTTCTCTCTTCTCTCTTTCCTATTTCCTCTTCCCTCTTCCGTCTTTTTTCTTTGTTCTTTCTTCTCCTGTTTTCCATATTTCCTCTTCTCTTTCCTCTTCCATCTGCCCCCTGCTCTATTTTTTCCTCTTTCTTCATTTACATTCCTTTTCTCTTCTTCTTTCTTTTCTCTTGCCTCTTCTCTCTTTCCTCTTTTCTCTTTTCCTTCCCATCTTTTCTCTTATCCCTTCTTTCTTATCCCTTATCCCTCTTGCTTCTCTCCTCTCCTCTCTTTTGTCTTCTTCCTTGTCTCTTTTATTTTCTCCTTTCTCTCTTTCTTCTTTTCTCTTTTCTTTTCCCCTTGCCCTCTTTCTTTTTTTCTTTTATATCCATATTTCCTTTTTTTCTTCTCTCTTCTATCTTCTCCTTTTTATCTTCTCCTTTCTTTCTTTGCTCTTCTCTCTTCTCTCCCCTTTTTCCTCTTTCCTTTGCTCTCTTTCTTTTTTCTCCTATCCATATTTTCTTTTTCTTCTTCCCTTTTCTCTCTCTTCTTTTCTCACTCTTCTATCATCTTTCCTTCTCTCTCTCTCTACTCAATTTTCTCTTCTCTCTTCTATCTTTCCTCTTCTCTTTTCTTTTCTCTTCCTTTTTCTTTCTTTCATCTTCTCTCTGCCATTTTTCTTTGTTCCTTTCTTTGTTCGTCTTCCCTATTTCCTATTCCCTCTGCTTTCTTTCCTCTTTCCTTATCCCTTTTACTTTTCTGCTTTTCCCTTCTTCTATCTTTTTCCTCTTTGCTTCCTTTTTTTCACTTCTCTCTTATCTCTACTTTCTTCTTCTCCATTGCAGTTTCTTTTTATTCTTTTCTCCTCTTCTCTCTTCTATTTCTTGTTACTTTCTACTTTCTGTACATTCTACTATTTACACTACTCTCCACCGACTTCTAGTGTCTCCCTCCTCTTCCCCCTTTTGCAGAGTTTGCCAAATACTTGTTAGTATAGAAGAAAGAAAAGTGGGAGTACATTACCTTTCTAGGAACATTCTCTTCTCTCCTTGTTGTACTTTTCTCTCTTCTTCATTATTTGCTTCATTTCTTCAAATTTCCATCTTTTTGCACTTTATTTTCAATTGAGATTTTTTCAGGCACTACTGTCGCTACTTGGACGACCGCCACTACTTCGAGAATCCCGAAGAGGAGTTTATCCATTTCTTGAAGAAAATGGAGGGTCCCGGTTGGAAATGGACAGGAGAATGTCAGTTTTGTTGTTGTTTTGTTTTGTTTTAATTGTGAGTTTGCAGGTGATCGCAAGTTAATATGTAAAGTTGTAGCGGATGCCAAAATAACGTCGTGGTTTAGCCAAAACATTACCACCACAACAAAAGAAGAGAACGGGTGAGTTATTGCTATATCGTCATCTTCATTATTATTAACCGTGAAAGTAATAACAGAAATAATTTTTTTATTTTTTTCGTATAAGACCCATAGCTATGTTGATGGCTTTGATACCAAGGTACAGTAAATCAAAACTCTTCAATTTGAATTGATCGAGTTGTTGGATTGTTTAGGGAAAAAATGTCGTGAGTAGATTGTTACAATTAGTTTTTTTTTAACAGGGCCGAGTTTATACGAAGATACGGGATTACTGTCGCTTTTCTTGCAACTCACAGTGGTTTGACTAGATGGCAAGATTTTCCTCAAAATATCGATGTCAATTTTAAAGAAGAACCGTGAGTGAAATTGTTAAATTTTTATACGTTCTTAATGTGATTTTTTTCAAGACATTTCCATATTCTTCACAATAAAGCAATCGACGAAATTTGGTACAGAAGAGCAGTGGAACATTACTACATAGACCCAATGACTTTTGTTTATTCCGCACCTTTCGATATTGGTACGTTTGTATGTCAAAAAAAATTCAGTGAAGAAATTTGATTTTCAGGCGATGAAAACAATACGCTACTAACTGTTAGTCACGCCATCTTTCGAGAAGAAGGCAACAAGAAAGCTCCAGCTGCTGTTATTGGTTATCAATTCTACCATTCCGCCTTGTACGCTTTGTTCAGAAAAATCACTACTAGTGTATGTAATTTCTCTTCCTCTAAGTTTCTTCTTTTTTGCTAATTTTCTTCACATTGGAAATTATTATCATTTTCTTTGTAGCGGCGCATGAGATGGACATGTAGCGAAGGTGATGAGTGTATTTTGATAGCTTAACAATTGGGAGACCCGGGTTCGAATCCCGGTCAAAAAACGCTCTTTTAACCTCGCTGCACTGAAATTCCATTAAAGCAAATCCCTGCATCTTGTTCTTAATACTTTTTTCCTATTTTGTTCCTCTTTGTTAAAAAATATCTATAAAATCGCTATTTTTGGACTACCTTACAGTGTGGAGATATCCCATGCAAAAGGACTTGCGAGTCCAGCGAACTCCATTGTTTGATGTTAGACGACAACGGTTACGTCATCATCAGCGATAACATCTTAGAAACCGGCTACTTCTTCGGCCGAGTACGTCCCGATATTATGGGTCATTTAGTTGATGAAGGTGTCTATAGAGTGACAAGGATGTACGATTACCAAGGACTATGTCCGGAAGAACAAGAAACCAGTAATCCAGCTCCTCGACCTTTTACTGTAAGTCCTTTTGACCCAGTAGAAAACACGAGACACACCTGGGAGACACAGGCACATGGTTTCATTAGCACCTACCCTTTCGACGTTTTAAAATTCCTTCTCTCTTCCCGTATCTCCCGAAAATTCAAAATTTTTAACTTCTTAACCGGTAGAGGTCAGCGCCACCTTTCACATACCGTGTAGTACTGAAATAGCTACGATAGATGGCGGTTCGTTTCACCTCTCGGTGATTGACGCGGTTTTAGACTCGGAGTGAAAAGACTATCGGATCATACTCTTAATTGTCAGACGGTTGAAGATATTCTATCCTTCTGGTGGGTTCTAGAAGATTTTTTGGGGTGTTTCTAAATTTTGACTTGGTTTGAAGAACGGTAAGAGACTCTACTGTTGGATTTGTTCTTGTTGATAATAGAAAATTCGTTTGGTTAAATGAAAGCTTTTCCCAAAATCCCTAAAATCGTTCGTTCCTTCGTACCCTCGAAGCACAATGACATACCACAACTTAGGTAAAGTCACTCGCGAGCACTCGTCTAACAGAAACTTTTCACTCGCTCGGTTCCAGCCCATGAAACACCTAACGAAACTCGCGAATTGGGCCTTCGGCATGGCCATATCCTTAACACGTACCGTCTTGGGTAGCGACCTAGAAACTATGATGTACCCCGAACAGGAGGACCGCGAAGACCACGACGATCATCAACACGAAGAGATGGAACCGGAAGATCAGCCACCGTCGAAATTCAACGAGAAAGAATTCGATCAGAGACTTCTAATCAAAAAAACGAAACCGGAACCGTGCGACAACGAGATGTGGCTCTACAATCTCGTCCATTATTCGGAACGTAACATCTCCAATAGCGGTTACAACAAATCAATGACGTACTGTACAAGACCGTTCATCGTACAAAGAGTTTCGGGAAGTAACATGATCCTTTTGGTTATCAACAATTTATGTAGAGAAGATAGCGAAAGAGTTACCAGAATGCCGGATCCGGAACAAATCGATTATAATATGTCTTTAGCTTGCTACAGGGTGTTACATAACGATTTTCCAAGACGACACTATATGAGTTGCATCAATCGAAGTGCTAACGTAAGTTTGGTACCATTTTCGATACTGTTTAATCAAAAAATGTTTGTAGGAGAGCGAAATTAAGTTGTGTGGTGGCTCAGGAGATGTCGCTATTTCCACGATGCTCATCTGTTTACTCAACGTATTTGCGCTACGTTTCTAGAACGTTAACGTTAGAATTTCTCGATATCTGTGATAAATTCCAGTAATGTTGTAATTTCGATATTTATGGGAGACATGTCATATCCGTATACTGTGTTTTAGGATATTTCGCATTGATTTTGTGCTATTATATATTCTATCTACTATACCTGCGATCATTAAATACTTTTAATAGTAACGCAATTTGTGTACGGCCATCTTCCACCTAAACCCTTCGATAAGGTGATTGTAGATGCGTAAAAACAACCGATTGAAATAGCGCCATCTATAATTATTTAAGTGAAACAATTACAGAACACTACAATACCGGCGCTTTTTTTTTCATCAATACGGTTCTCCCAATGGCTTAATTGTTAATTCGTGGACCTAGAGAAGAGAAATTGAAGGAATTGCACATTTTGAATGTTTCACGTACCTGTACGTGTTGCGGCGTCGATAACGCGTACAAAACACCATCGGCAATGTCTTCGGGGTTCAAAATCGGGCGTTTCTTAAACATTTCCATTCTTTCTTCGCTAATTTCTTTGTTCAACACAGTCAACTCGCTTATAACAAGTCCCGGACTTACGCTCTAGGAATTAAATAAATTTTTAATAATTACAACAACTCTAACAATTACCGTAATTTTAATTTTTGATTTCAGAAAATTCAATTCTTTTCTCAAAGTTTCAGTTAATGCCGTCACAGCATGTTTGGAAGCTGCATACACGTTCATGTTTGGTAATGGAGGTATTTGGTGACCGGCAATACTGTTAATGTGGATGATGTGGCCGTTGATTTGGTTTTTGGTCATAATTTGGATGGCTTCTCTCGTCGCTATACATAACGCAATGACGTTGAGATCGAAAACGTGTTTCCAATCTTCTGTTTTGCCGTTAGAAAGAGAACCTTCATGAACTGTTCCGGCATTGTTTATGAGGATGTGAATAGGACCGATGGTTGTTTCGATTAATTTGAAAGCTTTAAGTATTTCGTCTTCTTTTGTCATATCGGCTTGGATTCCATGTAATTTTCCTTTTTTTCCAGAAAGTTTCTTCGATTTTTCTTCAATTAAGTCGACTCTTCGAGCGATTCCGACCACCTAAAAAATTTTCAAGTTGGTTCAATTAACTGAAAATCAATAGTTGAAAGTTATTAGAAGAATTCGGCAGATTAAAGTTTGATTTCTTCAAATTTTGAAGATTTCATCCCAATTTTGTTTGAATTTCGCCTTTTGAACCCTACAAAGTTCTTCCAATTCTACTTGACTTGCTTTATACTTACAATAAGGCCATTTTCGACTAATTGGTCGACAATAGCTGCTCCAATACCAGAACTAGCTCCAGTGACCACGGCCACTTTACCCACGAAACGTTCAATAGACAACACCATGACGAAAATAAAATTTTCAGATGTTTGTTCAGTAATATTGCAGATGACTGATAAGAAAATCTCAAAGTCATTTTACTTAAAGACTTTATTATCACTCTTTCATAACATGGGCGCTAATCTAAAATTTTTCTTTGCGAGTTCAAGGCCAGTTGGTCAAACTTGATAAACAATTTTAAATTAGTTTCGTTCTTTTCTGAACAATAACAAAAACTGTTCAAATAATTGTCACTAAAACTTAAATTTGTCGCTACCATTGATTTGGTGTTCGATAAACAGCAATGGGACCTGAAGCGAGACTTGCGGTACGCTTCCAACTTTGGGATATTCAACAAACGAACAATATTGGTCCATTAATTGATACTTGAAGCCCCCCCTTTGCTACAATTAATCAATGTAGGTCCCCAAGGTGCGTTTTTGGGGCCCATCCTGTTGCAAAATTTTGTTTGTTGGCACGTCAATGTTCAGAATTTTTTTTCTTGTTGCGTGTGGCTCAATTTAATTTTTTTAAATAAATTTGACCAAAAATTGCGAGGCAAAAATATGAAATATCAAAATGGTAGAATTAGGGCAACAAGTACACGTCAACTGTTTCTGGAAAATGCTTCGTTTTCTTTTTTTCAAAAATGATAATTTTTAGACGTTTTACAATGAAGGTGCGCTTGGGTGGGGCTACCTGCAAGAAGGGGAGTATCCCAAAGAATACCCCCTTTTGTCTTAAAGGTAGCCCAAACTTGGCCGATATTTATAGCGAAAACGTTGCAATTTAAGGAAAAATTTTCGTAGTCAAAATGGACGGTTCAAGTTCTTATTATTAGAATTCAATCAATTTAATTTCGTACAGGGTTAAGGGATTTCTTAGGCCGCTCCAATTGGTTGAATAGTCAATTCGTGCACCTACAAAACAATTGAAAGATAAATTTATGTAGAGTGGTCATAAAATAATTAAAATTTTTGCTTGGTCTTGGACTTAAAACGAAGACCACGCTGTAGATAATTTAAAACGTACCTGCACGTGTTCGGGGGTTGATAACGCATAAACGACACCGTCAGCGATATCTTCGGCTTCTAAAATTGGAGTTTTTTCATACCGTTCTTTTGCTTCTAGTGTCAAATTTTTGTTTAACGTCGTCCTTTCAGTGGCAACCAAACCGGGGCTGACACTCTAAAATTTTAATGTTAAAAGAAAATTGAAAAAAATTTTTTTTACCGTAATTTTAATTTTGCTTCCTGATCTGTTGAGTTCTTGTCGAAGACCTTCAGTCAGGGCAGTGACGGCGAATTTTGAGGCCGAATACATGCTCATGTTGGGCGCGTTGAGGACTTTATGTCCAAAAACGCTATTAATATGGATGACGTGACCGTTAATTTTGTTGGTTTTCATGATATTGATGGCCTCTTTGGTTGCTATGCTAAGACCCAAAACGTTGAGATCGAAAATTTGTTTCCAAATTTCCGTGTTGGCGTTGTCGGTTAAAGATGTTTGTCCTCCTCCACCTGCGTTGTTTATCAAAATGTTGACGGGTCCTAAATTTTCGATTATCCATTTGAAAGTTTCTGTTATTTCGGTTTCTTTGGAAAAATCCGCTTGGTATGCGTGAAGTTTTCCTTTTTCTTTTGATAATTTTTTGGATTTTTCTTCGACTAAATCGACGCGACGCGCTACTCCCACCACCTAAACAATTGAGGTTTTGGGAAAATTTTTGGCTTGGTTAAATAATTACGATTAAGCCACTTTTGACGAGTTGATCGACGATAGCTGAGCCAATTCCGGAACTTGCTCCTGTTACCACAGCAATTTTTCCCACCCAACGATCCATTGATATCACCATTTTTGAGAGATTTTTTGGTACCACCGATTAGTGAAAAAATTTAAATTTAACTACACTTTTTGAGATTAATTCTGTAGCGATTAAGCGAAATTTAGAAATTACGCAACTGATAAGAGTTATCAGGACACTACAACCAACCGATAAGTACTCAAAAAACAAATTTCTCGTAACAATTTTTTTCCACGTTCTAAATCTCTTAAAACTCAAAAAATTATTGCGAGAGTTTCGAAAGAATTTTTTTCGAAATTTTTGGGAACCATAGTGGGATAATAGGAAGAGTTCCGCAGGTGTCCCTTCAAGCCCCATGACTTTTCAATCGTAAAAAAGCAAACAAAATTGTTTCATTTTCCCTCTATGTAAAAATAGGTCCCCAAAACATTTTGGGGACCTAAAGTTGAAAGTGAGATCGCCAACATTGGTCTATTAGTGGATACTTGTGGCACCGCATTAGGTCCCCAAAACGCGTTTTGAGGCCCCATTCTCTTCATAGATTTTCAAAAATGGTACAATTTTGATTGTTGAGATTGAAAAATTTTGAAACGTGAGAAGATACTTGCGGTACTTTTCCTGTTATCTTACTATAGTCCACAAAAATTTTAAACGGTGACCAAGTGAACAAGTTCTTCTTGATAAACAGCAATGGGACCTAAAACAACACTTGCGGTACTTTTTCTAATTATCCAATTTTACCACTCTTACGATTTGAATGGTTAAGCGAACAGTATTGGTCTACTAGTAGATACTTGAAGCACCCCACTTTAAAAAATTTGTAACTTTAGGTCCCCAAAGTGCGTTTTGAGGCCCAATTCTCTTTGTAGATTTTTGAAAATGGTACAATTTTGCTTGTTTTTTCGAGATTGAAAAAGCATGGGGCCTAACAAGAAACTTGCTGCAGTTTGTTACTTTTTAATTATGGCCCCAAAAATTTTGAATTGTGACCAAGTGAACAAGGCGATGCTGCCGTTAATTTATTTTTTCGATAAACAGCAATGGGACCTAAAAAGGGACTTGCGGTACTCTTTCTAATTATCCAATTTTGCTACTGTTACGATTTGAATGGGTAAGCGAACAGTATTGGTCTACTAGTGGATACTTGAAGCACTCCGTTTTCAAAAATTAGTTACTTTAGGTCCCCAAAGTGCGTTTTGAGGCCCAATTCTCTTTGTAGATTTTTGAAAATGGTACAATTTTGCTTGTTTTTTCGAGATTGAAAAAGCATGGGGCTTAACAAGAAACTTGCTGCAGTTTTTTACTATTTAATTATGGTCCCAAAAATTTTGAATTGTGACCAAGTGAACAAGGCGATGCTGCCGTTAATTTATTTTTTTGATAAACAGCAATGGGACCTAAAAAGAGACTTGCGGTACTCTTTCTAATTATCCAATTTTGCTACTGTTACGATTTGAATGGGTAAGCGAACAGTATTGGTCTACTAGTGGATACTTGAAGCACCCCGCTTTTAAAAATTTGCAACTTTAGGTCCCCATAGTGCGTTTTGAGGCCCAATTCTCTTCATAAATATTGGAAAATTATACAATTTTGCTTGTTTTTCCGAGATTGAAAAAGCATGAGGCTTAACAAGAGACTTGCAGCAGTTTTTTACTATTCAATTATGGTCCCAAAAATTTTGAATTTTGACCAAGTGAACAAGGCGATGCTGCCGTTAATTTATTTTTTTGATAAACAGCAATGGGACCTAAAAAGAGACTTGCGGTACTCTTTCTAATTATCCAATTTTGCTACTGTTACGATTTGAATGGGTAAGCGAACAGTATTGGTCTACTAGTGGATACTTGAAGCACTCCGTTTTCAAAAATTAGTAAATTTTGGGTCCCCAAAGTGCGTTTTGAGGCCCAATTCTCTTTGTAGATTTTTGAAAATGGTACAATTTTACTTGTTTTTTCGAGATTGAAAAAGCATGGGGCTTAACAAGAAACTTGCTGCAGTTTTTTACTTTTTAATTATGGTCCCAAAAATTTTGAATTGTGACCAAGTGAACAAGGCGATGCTGCCGTTAATTTATTTTTTTGATAAACAGCAATGGGACCTAAAAAGAGACTTGCGGTACTCTTTCTAATTATCCTATTTTGCCATTGTTACGATTCGAATGGTTAAGCGCACAGTATTGGTCTACTAATGGATACTTGAAGCACCCCGCTTTCAAAAATTTGCAATTTTAGGTCCCCATAGTGTGTTTTGAGGCCCAATTCTCTTCATAGGTATTGGAAAATTGTACAATTTTGCTTGCTTTTTTAAGATTGAAGAAGCATGAGGCTTAAACAAAGATTTGCAGCACTTTTTTTACTATCTCCAAAAATTTTGAATGTCGACCAAGTTTAGAGACGTGATAAAAAAATTTGTTTTTGTGTTGTCATTGCTTGAACAATGAAATCTCGGTACCTATCATTTGGTTGTCGTGTCCAGATAATCACTCTATCAGTTATGTAATTGAAAAATTGTCGAATCACCAAAGAATCAATCACAAAATCTGCAGTCGACATTGAAATTTTCTACGAGTCGGTGGTACCAAAAATTCTCTCAAAAATGGTGATATCAATGGATCGTTGGGTGGGAAAAATTGCTGTGGTAACAGGAGCAAGTTCCGGAATTGGCGCAGCTATCGTCGATCAACTCGTCCAAAAAGGCCTAATCGTAATTATTTAACCAAGCCAAAATTTTTCCCAAAACCTCAATTGTTTAGGTGGTGGGAGTAGCGCGTCGCGTCGATTTAGTCGAAGAAAAAGCCAAAAAACTGTCGAAAGAAAAAGGAAAACTTCACGCATACCAAGCGGATTTTTCCAAAGAAGACGAAATCATAAAAACTTTCAAATGGATAACCGAAAAGTTGGGACCTGTCTACATTTTGATTAACAACGCAGGCAAAGGAGGTCGCACAACTTTAACCGATAATGCAGACACGGAAATTTGGAAATCAATTTTGGATCTCAACGTTTTGGGTCTCAGCATCGCAACCAAAGAGGCCATCAATATCATGAAAACCAACAAAATTAACGGTCACGTCATCCACATCAATAGCGTTGTTGGACATAGAATCGTCAATATGCCGAATTTGAGTGTGTATCCGGCATCGAAATTTGCCGTTACTGCCCTCACTGAAACTCTTCGACAAGAACTCAACAGAACAGGAAGCAAAATTAAAATTACGGTAAAAAAATTTTTTACCAATTTTGATGTAAAATTAAAATTTTAGAGTGTCAGCCCCGGTTTGGTTGCCACTGAAATGTCGACGTTGAACAAAAATTTGACACCGGAAGGAAGAGAAATGTTGTCGAAAATGGCAATTTTAGAAGCCGAAGATATCGCCGATGGTGTCGTTTATGCGTTATCAACCCCCGAACACGTACAGGTGTGTTTTGTTTATTTTGTTCTAAGCCCAAAAAAATTAATTAGATAATATAGGAACACCCTGTAGAAAAGTATTTTTTAATTATTTTTTTTAGGTGCACGAGATGATTATTCAACCAGTTGGGGCCATTTAAGGAAATTGCGATGTTTTTGCTATAGAAATTTTCTCTTTAACATAGGGCTTTGGGATACACCCCCATCTTCCAAGTAGTTCAGACTGGCCGGAGGTTTATGGCAAAAACGTGAATCGACTTTGTATATTTAAACGGTTTGGTGTTAAATAATAAATTTTGGAATTTTCTTAAAAAAAATTCAACATTTAAATAAAAAATTTTTTTATTTATTTTGTATGGATTTGTTATAACAGTAGGAAAGACTTAAAAAAAATCGATCCAACTGCAAAGGCGATGCGATGATTTAAAAAAAAAATCGCCCAGTTTGGCCTACCTAAGATAGAGGGGGTGTATTCTTGGGATACACCCCTTTCTTGCAGGTAGTTCAAACTGGACGGACTTTTATGTTTTAATTTTCGTAAAAATTAAAAAAAAAATTGCTGAACTTAAGATACTTCACAGTTGTTGTTGATGCGTAATATTGTTGCATATAAGACCGCATCAGAAAAATGGAACTTGACCTCAACCTCAAATCCCCACGCAAAATTTCTTTTGACAATAACAATTATTTATTGACTTCTAATAAACAAACGACAGGTAACGTTGTCTAACGGTTCTCGAGACATCGAGTTGTTCCAATAGTTTTTTCCGCTGGAATTTTTTCTACCTGTCTAGACAACTCAATAAATGGTCGAATAATAAAAATATTTTTGCTTTCTAACTAAAAATTATTTAAAAAAATTTGAAAATTTCCCAAATTCTCCTAATTGCAGTATCCACATTTTTTCAACATAATTTCCAATTTGAAAGCGGATCAGATAAATTAAATAAAAAAAATTTTTCTCCCGAAAGTAATTCGAATAATAAAAATTATTTTCAAAAATACTAAAATTTCCCAAAATTCCAATCGCATTCTCAACGTTTTTTTAACATAATTTTCAATTTAAAAGCGGATTAATGAGATTAAATAAAATTTACGACTTACATTCTAATTAGTGAAGCGGTCCACTCAATTTTAGTAATTTTTAAAAAGTGGGCCTATCCCGCATAGTTACCATTAAAATTCTACTTTTGATAAGTGGGCCAATCGGTTTGAAAAAATAGCAAATGAAAGTTGCAACAATCGAATAACGGCACTTGCTGAATTTCAGTGGAGGGGGTTTGAATATTAACCAAAAACTGTGTAACTTGTACCATTTTTCTACAACACTTCAACTAACGTTACCAAGTGCATGTGATTAAGTGAAAATTTTGGGGTAAGAAGAAATTTTGGTAAATTTTTTTTGAAATATTTTTCCAGCAACAATTTTAATTGTTATGGCTCCTAACACAGCGAAAAGTGTGGTACCTGAAGAACTGTTACAGTGCGATTCACCTAAAGAAATTAAATTGATTTTCGATAAATCCCACCGGACGTTATGGGGAACGTTCCTGACACCTTTAAGGTGGAAGAACATTTTGTTGTTTATAATTTTCCACATAGCTGCTCTTGTTGGAATCCTCACCTTCCCTTATTTGGAGAAAAAGAAAACTGCGCTATGGGGTAATTTTTTTTTTTTTTAATTTCAATTTCCAAAATTTTTTCCAGCTTGGTCCACAGGTGTAGCTTCTCTTTTTGGGATAACTGCTGGCGCTCATAGATTATGGACGCATCGTTCTTTTAAAGCCACGTTACCCATGCAAATTCTATTAATGATTTGCTACACAATGGCTGGACAGGTAAAAAAAAAAAAATTAACAACCAAAAATTTTTTTTCAATTTCAGTTCAGTTTGTTTAATTGGGTGCGTCATCATCGAGTTCATCATAAATTCAGCGACACAGATGCAGATCCTCATAACGCTAAACGGGGATTTTTTTTCTCCCATCTCGGTTGGGTCATGCTCGACCGACATCCAGAAGTCGTTAATCAAGGTGGCAAAATCGATTGTAGCGATCTGTTGAAAGACCCCGTGATCAAGTTTCAAAAAAAGTTTGTTTTATTTCGATTTGTTTTTTAGAATTAATTTTGTTTTTTTAGAAATTATTTTTTAATGAACGGACTTTTTTTCTACGTTATTCCCGTGATCGTTCCTGTTTTTTTCTGGAACGAAACACTCTACTGGTCGATTATGCAAGCTATCGTTCGATCAGTTATTGTTTTACACGTTTCCGCTTCCGTTAATAGCGTGGCGCATCTATTCGGGACAAGACCCTACAATAAGTGAGTTTCAATCACGAAATCCCGTTACGGATCGACTCACCTTGCTAATTTTTCCAAATTTTTTGTCCAAAAATTAATTTGCTTTAAACAATTAATTATCAACATTGGTACCCTTTTTGACTGATTATTGACAGCGATTGTAGTTGGCGACGCTTTTTGAGATTTGCGACTTTTCGATTTTGAATTAATTTTTGTTTCAAGATCAATTGATTTTTAGGAAACACCAGGCTGTGGAAAATTGGTTGATTGCTTTCTTGACTATTGGTGAGGGTTGGCACAATTACCATCACACGTTTCCATGGGACTATAAAGTTTCGGAATTGGGAAATTACGAGACGAATTTTACGAAATTAGTTTTGGATCTTTTCGCTACTATTGGTTGGGTTTATGATAGAAAAACGCCCTCTATTGAGTTGGTTAAAAAGTATACTCAATGTCATGGTGACGGTACACATCCAAAATGGAAGTTGAAAGAAGTTTTGGAAAATGTTGAAATTGTTCAAACTTATTGAATTGTGATTTTGCAAAAGAAATTTTTTGTTGTTATTTATGTTCATTTTGTTATTATGTGTGTAGTTTTGAAGCTTTTTTAAGTTATTTATTGAAAATAAATTATTTATTTTGTTTTTTCTTTTCTAAAGATTTTACTTCTTCTTTTTCAAGTCTTTCCATTCATTATTTAAGGATTTCTGCATTTTTCTTTATGTTCTTCATGCATTTTTTCTAATTTCAATTTTTTGTATTCTACTTCAATTCCATTTCAGTCAAAATTACTTACTCTTTGTGCGTCTTCTTCACTATAATTTCGTCAAAATTCTTTCTCATATTTTTTTCTTTTTAGTATGTTTTTATACTATTTGGTTTCTACTACTAACTTTTATTGGTACAGTGTCGTCTTTCTTAAAAAATTGCTTCTTTTCTTCCTCTCCACATTTTTCTTCTATGATTTGGCTTCTATTGGATATTATACGAATAGTTTATTCTTCCTTTCTTCTGGTCTTTCTACTCAACACTCAAAGATCTTCATAATTCTTTTCTTTCTTCTAAGATTTTTTCTATTTTTAAAAAAATTTGACATAGTTTTTTGGCTTGCTTCCCAATTACATTTTTCCTCCACTTAAACTATAGTTTTGACTTTATTTTCTTCAACTATATCAAATACTCATTTTCTTCGTTTATTTTTTCACTACAATTTAGTAATTTCTTCAAAGAGACTGCGTATGTTTCTATTTTTTTATTACTTGTCTTGAGAGCCTTCTATCATTTGGGCGATGTCTCTTTTCTTCAGTATTTACTTCTTATCTTCCTCTATATAACTTTTTTCTACGACTGATTATAATACTAAATGTTTACTTCTTGTTGCTTTAGGTCTTTCTACTTATTACTTAAAGATCTTCATAATTCTTCATTTTCTTCTGGAAATTTTCCTGTTTTCAAGGATTTTTACATGGTTTCTTTCTTTTGCCTTCTTTTATTTCCGTTACTCTCACATTTACTACATTTACGTTTTGACTTGATTTTCTTCAAGCGTATAGGAAATACTTACTCAAGTATATGTTAAATAAAGCTTTTCTTCGTTCTTTTTCTTCACTACAATTTAGTAATTTCTTCAACATTCTTTCTCATATATTTCTAGTTTTTCATTAATTATTTGTCTTGAGGGGTTCCTATCATTTGGTCGTTGTCTCATTTCTTCAAAATTTACTTTCTTTCTTCCTCTATAATTTTTTCCTACGATTTGATTTTTATTGCTTATAATTTAAATGGTTCACTTTATGCCCCTTCAGGTTTTTCTTCTTAATATTCAAAGATCTTCATAATTCTCCATTTTCTTCTAAGTTTTCAACGATTTCGACATAGTTTCTTCCATTTCATTTCTTTAATTCAGGTTTTTTCAGTTCTACTACATTTATATTTTGACTTGATGTTCTTTAAATGTTGGAATAGTCACAGAATACTTTTCTTGTGTTTTTTTTCTTCACTACAATTTAATAACATGTGCAAAATTTTTTTGCCATATTTTCCTATTTATTTATTGTTTGTTTTAGAGTTCTTTCTCATTTGGACAATGTCAAATTTCTTCAATATCTTTTCCTTTCTTCCTCTATATATTTTTTTTGTCATTAGGTTTCTATTACTTATAATACGAATAGTTTGCTTCTTCTTTCTTTAGGGATTTCTACTTATTACCCAAGGATCTTCGTAATTCTTTATTTTTTTTCAAAATTTTTCCGTTTTTTAACAATTTTGGCATAGTTTCTTCGTTTTGCTGACTCTTATTTCCGTTACTTTTACGTTTACTACATTTATGTTTAGACTTGATTTTCTTCAAGCGTATAGGATAGTAACAAATTACTTAATGAAGTGTATGTTAATTAAAGCTTATGGTCGATGTCTCCTTACTTCAAAATTCACTTCCTTTCTTCCTTTATATAATTTTTTCCTACGATTTGCTTGTAATTCAAATGGTTTACTTCTTGTTTCTGTAGGTCCTTCTACTTATTACTCGAAGATCTTTATAATTCTTCATTTTCTTTGAATTTTCTTCTGTTTTTCTACGATTTTGACTTGATATTTTTTAAGCGTATAGAATAGTCACAAAATTGTTTTCTTTATTAATTTTCTTCACTACAATTTAATAATGTCTGCAAAATTTTGTCTGCATCTTTTCCTATTTTTTTATTACTAGTCTTGAGAGCTTTTCTCATTGGGACAATGTCTCGTTTCTTCAATATTTATTCATTTCTTCATCTATATAATTTATTTTTACGACTAAGTTTCAATTACTTATAATACAATTAGTTTGCTTCTTCTTTCTTCAAAGGATTTTACTGATTACTCAAAGATCTACATAATTGATAATTTTCTTCTGAATGTTCTTCTGTTTTTTAAGGAATTCGACATAGTTTGTTCCTTTTGCTTTCTTTAATTCCGTTTTCTTCACTTCTACTACATTTATATTATGACCTGATATTGTTTAAGTGTATAGAATAGTCACAAAATTGCTTTCTTCATTTTTTTTCTTCACTATAATTTAATAATGTCTGCAAAATTTTGTCTGCATATTTCCCCATTTTTTTAATTGCTAGTCTTGAGAGCTTTTCTCATTGGGACAATGTCTCATTTCTTCAATATTTGTTCATTTCTTCCTCTATATAATTTATTTTTACGACTAAGTTTCAATTACTTATAACACAAATACTTTACTTCTTCTTTTTTCAAGGGATTCTACTTATTACTCAAAGATCTTCATAATTGTTCATTTTCTTCTAAATGTTCTTCTGTTTTTAAGGAATTCGACATAGTTTTTTCCTTTTGCTTTCATTAATTCTGTTTTCTTCACTTTTACTACATTTATATTATGACCTGATATTTTTGAAGTGTATAGAATAGTCACGAAATTGCTTTCTTCATTCTTTTTCTTTACTACAATTTAATAATGTCTGCATATTTTCCTATTTTTTATTGCTAGCCTTGAGAGCTTTTCTCATTGGAACAATGTATCGTTTCTTCAATATTTGTTCATTTCTTGATCTACATAATTTATTTTTACGACTAAGTTTCAATTACTTATAATACAATTAGTTTACTTCTTCTTTCTTCAAAAGATTCTACTTATTACTCAAAGATCTTCATAATTGTTCAAGTTCTTCTGTTTTTAGGGAATTCGACATAGTTTGTTCCTTTTGCTTTCTTTAATTCCGTTTTCTTCACTTCTACTACATTATCATGACCTGATATTCTTTAAGTGTATAGAATAGTCACGAAATTGCTTTCTTCATTCTTTTTCTTTACTACAATTTAATAATGTCTGCAAAATTTTGTCTGCATATTTTCCACCTTTTTTATTGCTAGTCTTGAGAGCTTTTCTCATTGGGACAATGTCTCATTTCTTCAATATTTGTTCATTTCTTCCTCTATATAATTTATTTTTACGACTAAGTTTCAATTACTTATAACACAAATACTTTACTTCTTCTTTTTTCAAGGGATTCTACTTATTACTCAAAGATCTTCATAATTGTTCATTTTCTTCTAAATGTTCTTCTGTTTTTAAGGAATTCGACATAGTTTTTTCCTTTTGCTTTCATTAATTCTGTTTTCTTCACTTTTACTACATTTATATTATGACCTGATATTTTTGAAGTGTATAGAATAGTCACGAAATTGCTTTCTTCATTCTTTTTCTTTACTACAATTTAATAATGTCTGCATATTTTCCTATTTTTTATTGCTAGCCTTGAGAGCTTTTCTCATTGGAACAATGTATCGTTTCTTCAATATTTGTTCATTTCTTGATCTACATAATTTATTTTTACGACTAAGTTTCAATTACTTATAATACAATTAGTTTACTTCTTCTTTCTTCAAAAGATTCTACTTATTACTCAAAGATCTTCATAATTGTTCAAGTTCTTCTGTTTTTAGGGAATTCGACATAGTTTGTTCCTTTTGCTTTCTTTAATTCCGTTTTCTTCACTTCTACTACATTATCATGACCTGATATTCTTTAAGTGTATAGAATAGTCACGAAATTGCTTTCTTCATTCTTTTTCTTTACTACAATTTAATAATGTCTGCAAAATTTTGTCTGCATATTTTCCACCTTTTTTATTGCTAGTCTTGAGAGCTTTTCTCATTGGGACAATGTCTCATTTCTTCAAAATTTGTTTCTTTCTTCCTCTATATAATTTAATTTTACGATTAAGTTTCAATTATTTATAACGCAAATAGTTTAATTCTTCTTTCCTTAAGGGTTTCTACTTATTACTCAAAGATCTTCATGATTGTTCATTTTCTTCTGGGGTTTCTTCTGTTTTTCACGGACTTTGACAAAGTTTCTTCTTTTTGCCTTCTTTAATTCCGCTTTTTTTACTTCTACTACATTTACATTTTGACTTGGTATTCTTTAAGCGTATAGAATAGTTACAAAATTATTTTCTTCATTTTTTTTCTTCAATACAATTTAATAGTGTCTGGAAAATTTTGTTCGCATATTTTCCTATTTTTTTTATTGCTTGTCTTGAAAGCTTCTCTCATTGGGACAATGTCTCAATTCTTCAATATTTTTTCCTTTCTTCTTCTATATAATGTTTTTTACAATTAGGTTTCTATTGCTTATAATACAAATAGTTTACTTTTTCTTTCTTCAGGGGTTTCTACTTATTACTGGAAGATTTTCGTAATTCTTCATTTTTTTTCTTCAATACAATTTAATAGTGTCTGGAAAATTTTGTTCGCATATTTTCCACCTTTTTTATTGCTAGTCTTGAGAGCTTTTCTCATTGGGACAACGTCTCATTTCTTCAAAATTTGTTTCTTTCTTCCTCTATATAATTTAATTTTACGATTAAGTTTCAATTATTTATAACGCAAATAGTTTAATTCTTCTTTCTTTAAGGATTTCTACTTATTACTCAAAGATCTTCATGATTGTTCATTTTCTTCTGGGTTTTCTTCTGTTTTTCACGGACTTTGACATAGTTTCTTCTTTTTGCCTTCTTTAATTCCGCTTTTTTTACTTCTACTACATTTACATTTTGACTTGGTATTCTTTAAGCGTATAGAATAGTTACAAAATTATTTTCTTCATTTTTTTTCTTCAATTCAATTTAATAGTGTCTGGAAAATTTTGTTCGCATATTTTCCTATTTTTTTTATTGCTTGTCTTGAAAGCTTCTCTCATTGGGACAATGTCTCAATTCTTCAATATTTTTTCCTTTCTTCTTCTATATAATGTTTTTTACAATTAGGTTTCTATTGCTTATAATACAAATAGTTTACTTTTTCTTTCTTCAGGGGTTTCTACTTATTACTGGAAGATTTTCGTAATTCTTCATTTTTTTTCTTCGATACAATTTAATAGTGTCTGGAAAATTTTGTTCGCATATTTTCCACCTTTTTTATTGCTAGTCTTGAGAGCTTTTCTCATTGGGACAATGTCTCATTTCTTCAAAATTTGTTTCTTTCTTCCTCTATATAATTTAATTTTACGATTAAGTTTTAATTATTTATAACGCAAATAGTTTAATTCTTCTTTCTTTAAGGGTTTCTACTTATTACTCAAAGATCTTCATGATTGTTCTGGGGTTTCTTCTGTTTTTCACGGACTTTGACAAAGTTTCTTCTTTTTGCCTTCTTTAATTCCGCTTTTTTTACTTCTACTACATTTACATTTTGACTTGGTATTCTTTAAGCGTATAGAATAGTTACAAAATTATTTTCTTCATTTTTTTTCTTCAATACAATTTAATAGTGTCTGGAAAATTTTGTTCGCATATTTTCCTATTTTTTTTATTGCTTGTCTTGAAAGCTTCTCTCATTGGGACAATGTCTCAATTCTTCAATATTTTTTCCTTTCTTCTTCTATATAATTTTTTTACAATTAGGTTTCTATTACTTATAACACAAATAGTTTACTTTTTCTTTCTTCAGGGGTTTCTACTTATTACTGGAAGATCTTCGTAATTCTTTATTTTCTTCTCAAAATTTTTCTGATTTTCAAGAATTTCGACAGTTTCTTCGTTTTGCGTTCCACTAATTTTATTTTTTTCACTTTTACTACATTCGCGTCGCGACTTGATCGACTTGAATAGTCGCATAATAATTACTGAAGTATATGTTAAACACCTTTCTTCATTCTTTTTCTTCAATACAATTTAATAATTTCTTCAAAATTCTTTCGCATATTTTCCTACTTTTCCATTGCTTGTCTTGAAAACTTTCTACCATTATGACGATATCTTCTTTCTTCAATATTTACTTCCTTTCTTCTTAATATATTTTCTACAATTTGGTTTCTATTAGTAATTACACAAACAATTTCCTTCAAATTTCTTCAAATCTTTCTACTTATCATTTAAATCTTAAAATTCTTCACTTCTAAAATTTTCTTCTTTTCAATGATTTTCGACGTTTTTTTCCACTTCAAGTTAGAATTCCGGCATAAACTGCAATTCACTCGCTGTTATCTTGCATAACAAAGATGTCTCGAAATTGCGCAGTTCTAAAGATTCGACACTCATGATCAAGTGGATTAAATAACAAGTCACCGCTCTCCTTCAAGGTTCCAAAACAATTACGTTTAGGTGCCTGCAGGAGAAGAGATGCCACTAATTTAACCAGTCGAAGTTCGTCTCTATAACAGTCAAGATGGTTCTATCTTTAGACCGTTGGCGTGGCAAAGTTGCCATTGTGACAGGTGCCAGTTGCGGGATCGGTGCAGCAATCGCCCAACGTTTAGTCGAAGAAGGCCTCCAGGTAGCTACTCAAAAAAAAATTTCAACTAAAAAAAATTATTTAGGTAGCAGGTTTAGCGCGTCGTTCCGAACGCGTTGAAGAATTATCGAAGAAACTTGAAGACAAAAAAGGGAAATTGTTCGCGGTCAAAGCGGATGTTAGTAAACCTGAAGATGTTATCGAAGCTTTTAAATGGGTGAAAGAGAATTTGGGACCGGTTCACGTTTTGGTTAATAATGCGGGGGTTGTACAACAAACGTCTTTGATTGATGGTGATGTTGAGAAATGGAAACAAGTTTTGGATACTAACGTTTTGGGTTTGTGTGTTGCTACACGTGAAGCTGTTGCAGTTATGAAAGAAAATCAAATTGATGGTCACATTATTCATATTAATAGCGTTGCCGGCCATATTGTTCCTAATATGCCCAATTTGAACGTGTATTCAGCGTCAAAACACGCTGTTACTGCCCTAACGGAAACTTTGAGACAAGAAATCAACAGAGGAGGACTCAAAATCAAAATTACTGTGAGTTTTTGACCAAATTTTTTTCTAGCTACAAATCTTCCTTTTGGACTAGTCTTGTAATCTTCTCTATGGTTCCAGTGTTTTAGAGTCTTGGTCCTTTCTTCTATTTTCAGAACTGTTGAGAATTCTTCATTTCAAAAACTTGCTGTTTTAGTACAGAAAAATTAAAAAAAAAATTCAAAAATATTTTGAAAATTAAAAAAAGTTGAAAAATTAAAATCCGAAATTTTTTTTATTTCTATTTTTGAAACTGTTAGAAATTCTCCAACAAGTTAGAAAAGTCTCCAGTTCTATGTAGAGGTTTTGGTTTCAGAGTTTGAGTCCTGGAGCTGTCGAAACTGAGATCGCCCAAACAAACAATTTCAATATTGACGAAGCAATGGTCAACTTTATCAAAGACATGCCCTATTTGAAATCTGAAGACATTGTTGATGGTGTTATGTACCTCCTATCTACTCCACCTCATGTCCAGGTAAATATAATTTTTGCAAATTTAATTTTTTTACTTAACACAATTTTTCAGGTCCATGAGTTACTGATTAAGCCCATTGGAGAACAATTTTAGATTTCCAAAAAAAAAATTGAAATATTTTTTATTGTCACTCATCAATATATTTTAAAACAATTGCAACAATTCCCTCAACCTGTTTTGTGGCTATTGTCACATTTTTTTCTAGAACATAGACAAACACCACCTAGAGAGGAAGCAAGAAAACTTTTTTAAAACTCCCAATTTTCGAAAAAAAAATTGTTAGTAACAAGTTGTTTGTTTATTATTCAAAATATAGTCAAATTGAACCGTAAATAATTACTCAACCACACGATAAGATAAATTTCTAAATCTTTCATTAAATAGCGCCAGTACAGCAATTTACCGTACAACTGTTAACATGGTGTTAGACCGTTGGCGTGGCAAAGTGGCCATAGTGACAGGTGCTAGTTGCGGAATCGGCGCTGCAATAGCCCAACGTTTCGTCGAAGAAGGCCTCGAGGTACTCAATTTTTCAACCCCAAATCACCCTCTAAATAATTTTTCAACCCCCCAAATCACCTTCTAAACAGGTTGTAGGTTTAGCTCGCCGTTCCGAACGTATCGAGGAATTATCAAAGAAACTTGAAAACAAAAAAGGGAAATTACACGCAATCAAAGCGGATATCAGCAAACCGGATGACGTTATCAAAGCTTTTGATTGGGTGAAAAAGAATTTGGGGCCCGTTCACATTTTGATTAACAACGCGGGAGTTTTTAAACAAACTGGTTTGATTGATGGTGATATCGAGAAATGGAAGCAAGTTCTCGACACTAACGTTTTGGGATTATGTGTCGCGACACGTGAAGCTATCGCTAATATGAAACGTAACAAAATCGACGGCCATATCGTCCATATTAATAGTGTTGCTGGACATATTATTCTTCCTTATCCCAATTTGAACCTGTATCCGGCATCAAAACACGCTGTGACTGCGTTAACCGAAACTTTGAGACAAGAATTGAACAGAGAAGGGTTGAAAATAAAAATTACGGTAATTTTTGATTTTTCTTTAAACGAAAAAAGAGGGCGTAACGAAAAGTGAAACGGTCCAATTTCGGTTGATTATGCTAATTTCGAGATTTCTTGTTAGTGGGGAAAGTTATACTGGTTGTGGTTGTTTAATTTACGGCAACACTGCGGCGGCTTCTCTTTAATTTACCCTAAACACCGCCATGGTTATCGAAATTTTGAAATAATCGAACAGAATGGTTGAGAATTGAAATTACGGTGATTTTTGATATTTTTTGATTTTTTTTTTACGAAAAGAAAGGTGCGTAACGAAAAATGAAACGGTCCAATTTTGGTTGATAATGGTAATTTTAAAATTTCTTCGTAAGTAGGGAATGTTATACTGGTTGTGGTTGTTTAATTTACGACAACACTGAGGCGACTTCTCTGTAATTTAAGTAAAAAACAGCCAAAACTATCGAAATGTTAAAACAATTACACAAGAAATGGTTGAAAATAGAACTTACATTAATTTTGGATATGTTTTGAATTTTTTTAACGAAAAGAGAGGTGCGTAACGAAAAGTGAAACGGTCCAATTTTGGTTGATTATGGTAATTTTGAGATTTTTTTGTTAGTAGAGAATGTTATATTGGTTGTATTTATTTAATTTACGGCAACACTGTGGCGACTTCTCTGTAATTTACTCTAATGACCGCCAAAGCTATCGAAATTTTGAAATAATTACACAAGAAATGGTTGAAAATAGAAATTACATTAATTTTGAATACGTTTTGAATTTTTTTAACAAAAAGAGAGGTGCGTAACGAAAAGTGAAACGGTCCAATTTTGGTTGATTATGATAATTTTGAGATTTTTTTGTTAGTAGAGAATGTTATATTGGTTGTATATATTTAATATACGGCAACACTGTGGCGACTTCTCTATAATTTACTCTAATGACCGCCAAAGCTATCGAAATTTTGAAATAATTACAAAAAAAATGGTTGAAAATAGAAATTACATTAATTTTGGATATGTTTTGAATTTTTTTAACAAAAAGAGAGGTGCGTAACGAAAAGTGAAACGGTCCAATTCTGGTCGATTATGATAATTTCGAGATTTTTGTTTAGTAGGAAATGCTATACTGGTTGTAGTTGTTTGATTTACGCCAACACTGTGGCGACTTCTCTATTATTTACCCTATACACCGCCATGGTTATCGAAATTTTTAAATTCTCGTACAGAATTCTTGAAAATGAAAATTGCGGTGATTCTAGATGTTTTTTGATTTTTTTTAACTAAAAAAATTGTGCGTAACGAAAAGTGAAACGGTCCAATTTTGGTTGATTATGGTAATTTAAAAAAAATTTCGTAAGTAGAGAATGTTATACTGGTTGTATTTGTTTAATTTACAGCAACACTGTGGCGATTTCTTTATAATTTACTCTAAACACCGTCAGGGTTATCGAAATTTTGAAATAATCGAACAGATTGGTTGAAATGAAAATTGCGGTGATTTTAAAAAACTTTCGATTTTTTTTAACAAAAAATAGAGTGCGTAACGAAAAGTGAAACGGTCCAATTTTGGTTGATTATGGTAATTTTGAGAATTTTTCGTTAGTAGAGAATGTTATACTGGTTATATTTGTTTAATTTACGGCAACACTGTGGCGACTTTTATGTAATTTACTCTAAAGACCGCCAAACTTGTCGAGATCTTAAAACAATTACACGAGAAACGGTTGAAAATAGAAATTACATTAGTTTTGGATATGTATTGAATTTTTTTAACAAAAAAAAGGTGCGTAACGAAAAGTGAAACGGTCCAATTTTGATTGATTATGGTAATTTTCAGATTTTTTTGTTAGTAGAGAATGTTATACTGGTTGTATTTGTTTAATTTACGGCAACACTGTGGCGACTTCTCGGTAATTTACTCTAATGGCCGTCAAGGCTATCGAAATTTTGAAACAATTGCACGAAAAACGGTTGAAAATAGAAATTACATTAATTTTGGATAATTTTTCAATTTTTTTAACAAAAAAAAGGTGCGTAACGAAAAGTGAAACGGTGCAATTTTGGTTGATTATGCTAATTTTGAGGTTCTTTGTTAGTAGGGAATATTATACTGGTTGTGGTTGTTAAATTTACGGCAACACTGTGGCTGCTTCCCTATAATTTACCCTAGACACCGCCATGGTTATCGAAATTTTGAAATAATCACACAAAAACACTTGAAAATAGAAATTACAATAACTTTGGATATTTTTTTATTTTTTTTAACCAAAAAAGGTCCGTAACGAAAAGTGAAACGGCCCCAATTTCAGTTGATTGAGCCAATTTGGAGATCTTTTTGTTAGCAAGTCGTGTCCTACTAGTTATTCTCATTTAATTTACGCAACACTGCGGCGACTTTTCTTGTAATTTACCCCGAAACGTTGCTAAAACTGTTTTGGTGGCAAAAAATTTTTTTATTTTTTTACATTTTTATAGAGCGTGAGTCCTGGACGTGTCGAAACTGAAATTGCTTTAACTAACAATTTTGTTTTTACTGAAAAAGAAATTGCTGAAGAGAGAAAAAGCATTTTTTTGCAATCTGAAGATATTGTCGATTCCGTTTTGTACGTTTTAGCAACTCCTCCACATGTTCAAGTAAGTATTTTGATTAGTTTTTCGAGAAAAAAAATTAAATTTTTGTTTTAGGTACATGAATTAATTATTAAACCAATTGGGGAGGTTTTCTAGAAACTAAAAGAAATTTTGACGAAATTAAAAGTTACTAAATATTTGTTTAAATATTTCTCATTTCTTTCTCCTTTCCTTCTAACTATCGAAGTTATTTTCTTAGAATTGTTTTTCATTTTTTTCTATATATTTTTAATTTTTTCCGCAAATTAAATTAATTACTCGTTGAATTCGTTCAATTTTTTTGAAAATTCAATAAAACTGAACAAATTGTTAGTGAACGACGTCAGAAAAACAAAAAGTAGATACTAATAACGTGCAAGTCACTTGAACCATGAGTGATAATTGGAAGAATTATCTATCTATTAACAAACAATTGAAGTACCGTTAAAAAATTGTTTTCTTATCAAAGAACTCAATTTTTTTACATAATAAAATATTGCGCAATCTTTATCCGGAAACGACTTTGATTAATTAATTCTAACTAATTAAGAAAAATTAATTTAGAGAATTTCCGAAAGAAAAGTGTCAAAAATTCGAAATTTTGAGTTAAATTTTTACAATTTTTCTCATAGATACTAAAAATTCCGATACTGATTCACTACAATTGTAGCAAGTCATTACGATAAGTGCTCAAATAAATATAAAAACAATTTTTTATTCCACCAATTCAGTTCCAAATTTATTGTTGCTAAACACAAAATGGTTTTGTCTCTAGACCGTTGGAAAGGCAAAGTTGCTGTTGTTACAGGAGCTAGTGCCGGTATTGGTGCTGCAATAACTGAAAAACTCGTAATCGAAGGCCTAAATGTGAGTCAAAAAATTTCACAAAATTTTTGTAATGTCAAAAAATTAGGTAGTAGGGATAGCTCGACGTTCCGAACGTGTCCAGGCTTTGGCCAAAAAATTAGCAGGAAAACGAGGAAAACTCCACGCAGTTAGAGCCGATATGGCTAAACCCGAAGATGTTATTAAAGCTTTTAAGTGGATAACAACAAATTTGGGGCCAATCCACATTTTAGTTAATAACGCCGGATTGGGACAACAAACCAATTTGATTGATGGCGATTTCGATAAATGGAAAAGTGTTATCGACACTAACGTTTTGGGATTATGCGTCGCGACACGTGAAGCTATCGCTAGCATGAAAAGCCACCAAATCGACGGCCATATTTTCCATATTAACAGTTTAGGGGGCCACTACGTTCTTGATCTTCCATTTATGAACGTGTATCAAGCTTCAAAACACGCTGTTACTGCCCTAACGGAAACTTTGAGACACGAACTCAACAGAGCCGGCTTAAAAATCAAAATTACGGTAATTATTAATTAATTTGGGAAAATTGCTAAATTTTGGTTTTAGGATATTAGTCCTGGAGCTGTCGCAACTGAGTTTGGTAATAATTTCGATTTTACTAAAGAGAAAAAAATGATTGAATTGATGAAAAACTCGCCCATGTTAGCTCCTGATGATTTGGCCGATGCGGTCCTGTACGCCCTTTCGACACCACCTCACGTCCAAATACACGAATTGATGATTAGACCCGTTTCTAGCGAGTTTTAACAATTAAAATGAAGTTTCACAAATGTTATTTTATTAAAACAACATTAGAACGCAAAATCTCGGATTTTTACCGAAATGCGACATCTACTCGTCGAGATCCACAACTAATTTTTAATATCGATTAAAGTCGAGTTGAATTTTGTTGTAATTTTCGGCCGTTGCGTTAATAATTAAAAAGCAATGTTATTAAAAGTTTTCTAGTACCAATTTAATTTTGTTAATTAATTAATTAAATTAATTCGTTTGAATTTGGCGGCTTCGCCGCCATTGTTGGCAAAGTGACAGTCTTTGTTACCGGCAAAATTTGTTTTGTCATTCCGAAAATGGCGGCCGTAGCTGTGCAAAATCCTAACGTTACTGAATTTCTGTCGAAAAAACAGAAAGAAAGCCCCAAAGACCTCGCCGCAGAATGGGCGGAACTCGAGGAATTACACAATAAAAAGTAGTAAAGTATTCCCCTAAAATTCCCTTAATTTTAATAAATTTCCAGATTATGGCATCAATTGACTCTAAAACTGTTAGTATTCATCAAAAAGCCCGAATTACAAAAAGACGACAACCTCGTCCAACTCTACAACAGTTTCATTCAAACTTTTGAGAACAAGTAAGTCATCTTGTTTGACATAACCTCAAATTTTTTCTTTGGCAAATTTCAGGATTAACCCCCTTTCGCTGGTCGAAATCGCCGCTGTCGTTATCGTACAATTAAAAGAACCCAAAGACGCTATCGCGTTTTTGGAAAAAACCGAAACTAAAGTCAAAATTAGTTCAGATGCTCAAAACTTATGCAAAGTTTTGGCCGGCCAAATCCATTTAGATAAACTCAACGATTTGGACGCAACTAAAAAAATTATTGAAGAAGTCGAAGCTACTTTCGATAACGCGGACGGAGTCACCACCGTTCACGGCAGATTCTATTTACTCGCTTCCCAATATTACAGGTTTCTACCTTTTTTTTTTTTTGATCAAATTTAATTAAATTCTTTCAGAATACAAGGTGATCACGCCCAATACTATCGTACAGCGTTACGTTATTTAGGTTGCATCGATCTCGACACTCTCACTTCAGAAGTTAAACATCAACACGCGTTTTTTTTGGGATTAGCGGCACTTTTAGGCGAAGGCGTCTATAATTTAGGCGAACTTTTAGCGCATCCCGTTTTAGAATCGCTCAAATCGACTGAAACTTCATGGGTAATTGAACTACTTTACGCTTTCAATTCAGGAAACATCAACAAGTATGAAGCAATGAGACCTCAATGGGCGGCAATTGCCGATTTGGCGGCGCAAGAATTGTTTTTACGTCAAAAAATTTCTTTGTTATGTCTCATGGAGGTTGGTGTTTCGATTTTTTTCAATTAGCAACTAAAGAGAGGTTTCAGATGACTTTCAAGAGACCTTCACATAATCGCCAGTTAAGTTTCGATGAAATTGCTAAAGAAACTAAACTTCCTATTAACGAAATTGAAGTTTTAGTAATGAAAGCGTTGTCGCAAGGGTTAGTTAAGGGAGCAATCGATCAGGTAATTTTTGATAAAAAAAATTTTGTTATTTAATAATTTTTTTAGGTTGCCAGTACTGTTAACATGACTTGGGTACAACCTCGAGTTTTGGACAGGACTCAGATTGCCTCAATGGTTGACCGCCTTAACGAATGGTGCATACATGTTGGTTCAATGGAACAATTGTTGGAGGGAAAAGCCAACGAAATTCTAACTTTGTAACTTATTTATTTAAATTTTTTCTATGTAAGTTAATTAAGGTTTGTCTAACAGAAATTGCGTTATAGGAAAAGTTTGTGTATAAAATTCAATACAAAAATTATTTTAACGTCATGAATTAAAGGAATTTTCCTTAAATCAAGCAGTTTCCCGTTATCCTTAATGACTTAACAAATTTTTTAGGTGCTTGAACAGGAGATTGCTTTTGAGGACGCTACTGATTGAGAATTTTTGGTTACGTCAACAGATGGCGCCAAAATTTAATCACTTTGACTCCAACATTTTTTTATAGGCAATCGATTTTTATTAATTTGTTGTAATTACAATTAGTTATTGTTTATTTATGATTGCGCCAATTTCTAAAATTACTTTTAAATTTGATTTGTTGTATGTTTCAGTCGTTCATAGGTGGCGCTGTTGACAGAAATTCCTCGATAGTTTTCCTGTCGGGGATTGATGATAATATTTAGTTATTACTTATTTAATTTGTTAATAATTAATTGGTTGATGCGTTTATCAGGTTTAGTTGCGTGTTTTTAGGAAACTGCGGGTCGGGCGCTGTCGGTAATTCAGGTTCCTGCTAGAAGTGTCATGGCGGACGGCGTCGCTTCTTAGCAGGAATCGTGCCGGTTGTTGCCCCACCTATTTACATTTAGCAGAAGAAAACCGTTAAAACGCGACTCCCCGTCATCTCCGAAAATAGTCGTGATAGTTGCGAAGACCTCGACCGCTTTTCGCGTGTTGGTAGCGTTAGTTGGTGGTCAGTAGTGCAGTTGATTGAAAGTGTTGGAAAAGCCAGCAAAAATGGCATCGAGATCGAAGAAAAGTTCGACGCCGGCTTCGCAGCCGCATTCCACGCGGCCGGCAAGCCCCCTGAGTCCGACGCGGACCTCCCGGCTGCAAGAAAAAGCCGATCTCCAAAACCTCAATGACCGGCTGGCATGTTACATAGATCGCGTCCGTTATTTAGAAGGTGAAAACGGCCGTTTAACCCGCGAAGTCCAAAAAACTCAAGAAACCGTAACACGTCAAGTCACAGACATCAAATCTATGTACGACCACGAATTGTCTGAAGCCCGAAAATTATTAGACGAAACCTTTCGAGAGAAAGCCAAATTGGAGATCGACACGAAACGTTTATGGGACGAAAACGAAGAACTCAAAGCCGATTTGGCAAAGAAAAACAAGGAACTCGTTATTGCTGAAAATTCAGTCAGAATTTGGGAAACTAGATGTAACGAGTTGCAATTGAAATACAATCAAGCCAATGCCGATGCTAAAAAGGCGATTGGTGAATTGAAAGATCTCGAAAGAGAACGGGATAAACTCCGAAAACAAGCCGACGAACTCAGAAAACAACTAGAAGAAGAGTCTCTGGCTCGTGTCGATGTTGAAAATCATAACCAAACTTTAAGAGAAGAACTGTCATTTAAAGATCAGGTGCGTAAACAAATCAAACAAATGATAGTCGCAGCTAACGTGATTTGCCTTGAATTTTAAGTAGATACGGGACGTCCCTGCTTCACACCGAAAATATTTTTGTAATTTTAGGAACGTCAAACAGTTGCGTTTTTAGGTCAAGGCGCGCTTGTTTAATGTTTGATCAATAGCTAGGATGGTTTCGATTGCTCAATGTTGGAGAAATTTCCGCAATTTGTCACTAAAACGCTAATAATCGTGACGTAATTTACTAAAATGTCAAAAAGATAGGTGGCGCGATTGTTACGTCATTGCGCTGCAATTTTTTAAAGAAATTTTTTTTTTTATTATTTGAACTGGTTTGTCGTCGATGACGTCAGTCAGGTCGATGTTGCCGGTTATGATGTCACAGTTTTAAAAATAAACGTTATAGCTCCTGATGGTTGAATCGGAATGGTAGGACGCTCCTTAGTAGCGCGTTTTCATTTGCATTGATAATTTTATAGCGTTGGTGGGACGCTTTCACCATCTCCCGCTGAGACGTTCGAAATTACAAGGTTTGAATGAAAAGGTGGGTTCGTTTCCAAAAAAATACAAAAATCCCACTTTTGATGGCGTGTTGACGTCACGTTTCCGGTCGAAATTGTGCTGGATATCAAAAAAATAATAAACAAACGCACGTGGTTGAAGTTACACCCTCTAGAAGGTCATGTGTCGACCCTTTCACATATTAAATGGAATGTTGGGATGATGCAACCAACCGGAAGCGGCGTTCTTTTCGTTTCGTGTCTAAATTTTGTTCTTAATGAATTTTTTTATTAGGTATTCGAATATACAGAATGGTTAAATGTTATGTTTCACGTGGCGTACCTCGGACAATCTTTTTTTTTTTTAGCGCGTGTTGAAACTTGAGCAGACGATAAAATTTACAACTGCAATATTAGTATTGCTATCGCGAGCCAAATCAAACAAACAATCCTTTTTCTAGGATATCTGAACGATAAGTAGCTTTGTTTTGCAACACAGAAAGTAGAGCAATTCATATTTACAGTCTCATCAACAATTTGCAATAATTCCTAAGCAAACAATCTGGGAAGGTTCAAACACCCGCTCACAGATGGCGCAGTTGTCTCCCACCGACAACGTGTGTTTGCGGAATTTCGGCAGCTGCCTAAACCCAACCATAGATGGCGAAATTGCGAAATTCGCCGCTAAATTCCGATAGATGCCGCTAAAGTGAATCATTAACTACCAATCGGAATCTCGGCATATCTAAACAATTTATCTCCATCTAGCAGTCGATCGCGTTATGCTCCCCTTAGATCTGCACACGTCATTTAACGTTGCCGTCATTTTCAGGTGTTCCAGAAGGAGCTGGTGGATACCCGAACCCGCCGTCAGGTGGAAATCAGCGAGATCGACGGTCGTTTGGCCGAAAAGTACGAGGCCAAACTGCAGGAAGCTCTGCAAGAGTTGCGCGACCAATACGAAAGTCAAATGGCCAATAATCGTCAAGAGATCGAATTGTTGTACGAGAACAAAATCAAGAACCTCCAATCGGCGGCCAATCGTAATTCTTCTGCGGCCGGTAACGCTTTGGACGAACTGCGTCAGGTGCGCACGCGCATCGACACTCTCACATCGCGCATTTCCGAATTGGAAGGTGAAAATTCCGGCCTTCACAACCGTTGTCGCGATCTCGAGAAATTGCTCGAAAACGAACGGACACGTCACGCCGAAGATTTGGCGGCGTTAGAAAACGATCTTTCTCGTTTACGCGAAGAGATGGCGAATCAATTGCAAGAATATCAAGATTTGATGGACATTAAGGTGTCTTTGGATATTGAAATAGCCGCTTATCGGAAATTGTTGGAGAGCGAAGAGGCTCGATTGAATATAACACCTCATGGTTCGCCTGATAGTTCACAACATGTCGGTAGGGCGGGATCGCAAAGACGTACCCCAGTCAGGGCGGGTGCTAAACGTAAACGTACTCTTCTCGAAGAGAGTCACGAACAGAGTTTGTCGGATTTCAGCGTTAACAGTTCTTCAAAAGGAGAAGTTGAAGTTATCGAAGTCGATGCTGACGGTAAGTTTATTAAGTTGCATAATAAAAGCAACCAGGAGATCTCGTTGGGTGGATGGACGATTGTCCGCAAAGCCGGCGATAACGAAACGATTTTCAAGTTTCATCGTTCGGTTAAGATCGAAGGTAACGGAAATGTTACCGTATGGTCGTCCGATACGAACAAGGAACACGATCCGCCTACCAATATCGTGATGAAAGGGCAGAAATGGGTGGTGGCCGATAACATGACCACTACTCTGTTCAATACTAACGGCGACGAGATGGCGGTGTCTGAAAGGTTAGTGCATTCTACTGGGTATTCGAGGTTGTATTGGCGGTAGAAATCTGCGGGCGGTGGTAACAAAAATGTTTAGAATTTATTTTTTTATTATTTTTTTTTCCAACACCATTGTACTAGATGATGCACTTAAACGTTAAGGTAATTTAAGTGAAAGGGGCCCAATTCTGAAACTATAGTCTAGTCGTAAAAACTAAAAAGTTGTAGCTGCTATGTTAATGTCGAAAAAGTTGGAGAAAAAACTACCGAAATCGCCTTAAATTTTCTCCAAATTTTCCAAAATTGTACTCAAAAGGCACGACAATGTAAAGGAGGAGATGGCCAATTTTTCGAGTGCGTGGACCCAAAATTGCGATTTTTTTGCTCTTTAATCGAGATTTTCCAAAATCAAGGTGGCAGATTTTTAAAATACTGACATTAACCTAAAACGTCTCTAATCGCTTCGTCGAATAGAGAGAAATTTTTGAAATTGCGATTGTTACGAAACAATCATCCAAAATGGCGTCGGATGTCGTACACAAATATCAAAAATCAGTTGACTCGGGGCGTTTGTTGCCTGCTCAGCAACGCTCGGTGTTACGCGGCCATTTTAAAAAATATTCAAAATGGCGACATTTTTAGTTGTCAAGATTCACAATTATAATGTAAAACTTACTGACAACAATGACTCAAAATGGCGCCAAAATCGGAGAAAATTACTCAAGATGGCGATCTAGACGCGAAACAGTTGGCGCGCTGTTTAACGATTTATGACAAACGCCACCGTTGGTTTAAATTGGAACTCTAATCGGTAGAGATAACCTCTAAATTGCAGAAAATGATTCAAAATGGCGATTACTGTTTTTGGCAGCTCACGCGGAACAGTTGGCAACTTATATTCAAGATGGCGCCATGGAACGATTAATGATAAATGTCAAAAAATGCCACTATCGTTTCAAAATGGCGCCGCTAACAGTTTTTTTGATTGGAATTTGGTAGAAAAGTGGCCGTCGTCTCTTTGCTCCTTTCGGTGCTTCGGATGGTTTTTGTTAAGTTATTAGATGCTATGCTAAACAACTGTAGAAGGCTTAAAAATATTTATTGCAGTGTCTGTTGTAATCGGCGAGTTTTCACTTCGCAGTTTCGGAATCGGCCCCCTCGCCCGCTATGCTAAGCAACACTTTGTACTTTATAATTAACCAACCACATATATGATTATGGAAATAAAACCGTAAAACGTGCCCTGGCTGTTTATTTTAACTCCAATCGCCTGGACTAAACAGTTGATTGACGAGTCAGCGGACAAAAGTTGCACCACAATCCGTCAGAGGTCGCCACCGCTACAACCTCCGTAAATACCGCCAAAAAAAAAATTGGATTTGACTTAAAAAAATGTTTTTAGAGCCAAAAAACAACTGTCCAGTTCCGTATTGAGGCACCGAGAAATGGGGGGATTTTTAGGGTCCGAAGAGCTCCACCATCAATTCGGCGATCCTCAGGGTGAAGAAAAGTGTCGATTAATGTAAAAAAAACTTCGAACTCTCCCGCGTTTTCGATCAGGAAACGTAACTGGTTCGATTTGGGAGGTGAATTTCGACGTGTTTTTTTTCGCGTCGAAGTTTGGCTCGTTTTTTTAGTTTCATGTTGATTGACGAAACAGTTGACGCTCGGTTGTTTCTGGAGCGCCTCTCGTGGCCGGTTCGTTCATTAAATTTTGTCATTTAAGTTTTGAGTCAACTCTACTACTGATACAGATTGTACAATAAGACTTTTATATATTTTTATTTTATATAAGTATTAAAAGAGATTTTTATAGAAATACTTCTTCCATTGTTCAATTTGTGTGATGGTGTTTGGAGGGATTTTGTTTGAAACTTAAGAAAATGAAGTCTCTTTTTTACATGAAACAACCGCATTTTGCCTGGAATTTTGAATTCTGGGTCCAAAATTTAGAGATAAGATTTTTTTTTTTGTAATTTGTGTTCAATAAATTCTTTAATTTAGTTGCGTTGTTCTAGAATTTCTTGTGCCTTAGACACATTTTATTATTACTGTTTTTAGTATTACTGAAACTTGTATGTTTGAAAACTAAAAAGTTCCAAGTTGTAGTAATAAAAATTGATGTTTTCACACTATTTTAAATCGAAATACAAATATATTTTCACGAAACCTGTCGTTTCATGTATGTACCTGAATTTCAGTCAAGAGAGTGCGGCCGGAGACGAAATCTCTTGCAAATATGGTGACGTAATGGTGGAATTTTTTTATTGAGTAAGTTCTAAAAATACTTTTACAAATGTGATGTCATGAAACGTAAATCAAAGAAGCCCCCACGCATCTAAATGTAAATAGAAATATCCAAATTTAGATTTAAATAAATTTATCATTTCAGGTGCAAAGGTTCGTTCACATGAAACGTAACGTAAAATAGGAAGTTAGCTACTGCTACTACCAATCGCGTTATTACGTTACTTTCAACTTTTCCTATGTGAACGAGACTTAAGTTCGTAGATGGTGGCAGCACTTTACAGGTTATTTGGAATTTTCTGTAAGTATTCAATTGGATTCACAGATGGCGCTAGAGTCTTACAGTTTTCTTTTACAGGGCGATTACAGTTTTCTGTAGTTCAAAATCGAAAGTATCAGCAGCGCCGCCACTAGAACTCGATTACGTCACCAACTGATGAGGGCCATTTAGAACCATCAATGCCTCTGAAAATCGAATTTCAACTAAAGACGTTTCATTTTGAAACGATTCTCAAAGATGAAACTAAACAACAAAATTGGGTCAAATGTTGCTATAAACAAAACTTTGAGTAAACCAAACGATAAATTGCTTTATTCATCCAAGCTTTTCCACATTCAGATTCATAATGTTTGTGTTGTTATTATTGTGGAGGTTTTGTAAAAACCTGACCAAATCTCAATTGCCTCCGAAAATTAAGATGATGATTCGACACTTTTAAAGTCTGAATCATCCCACTTAATTTGATAATCGTTGTAGCCTTACATAACTGTGGGTCCTTCAGTTACGATTTTAGTTGCGAAATTGCAACAGTTAACATGGTGCTATCGTTAGACCGTTGGCGTGGCAAAGTGGCCGTAGTGACCGGTGCTAGTTGCGGAATCGGTGCCGTAATAGCCCAACGTCTCGTCGAAGAAGGCCTTCAGGTACTCAATTATTTTTGCAACCCCCAAATCACCCTCAAGTAGGTTGTAGGTTTAGCTCGTCGTTCCGAACGTATCGAGGAATTATCAAAGAAACTTCAAGACAAAAAAGGGAAATTACACGCGATCAAAGCGGATATCAGCAAACCGGAAGATGTTACAAAAGCTTTTGATTGGGTGAAGAAGAATTTGGGGCCCGTTCACATTTTGATTAATAACGCGGGAGTTGTTCAACAAACTGGTTTGATTGATGGTGATATTGAGAAATGGAAACAAGTTCTCGATACTAATATTTTGGGATTATGCGTAGCGACGCGTGAAGCTATCGCTAGCATGAAAAGTAACAAAATCGACGGCCATATCGTTCATATTAACAGCGTTGCTGGACATACTGTTCCGAATTTTCCACAAGTCAACGTTTATCCTGCTTCAAAACACGCCGTTACTGCATTAACTGAAACTTTGAGACATGAATTGAATAGGGAAGGGTTAAAAATCAAAATTACGGTAATTCTCCTAACGTTTCTATCGTCGTTATTGTTGAAATGAAACTTCTTTTGATGTACAACACTAAAAAAAGTGACGTAACGAAAAGTGAAACGCCCCCCACTTTCTTTATAATATAGAGAAATTGAAGGGCGGTTGCGTCGCGAGTAAGCAACGTCAAGAAGTTTTGTTTCTATCGAACGAAAACTGTGCTAAAAAAGTTTTTATAGAGCGTAAGCCCTGGAGGCGTCGACACTGAAATCATGTTAACTAACAATATTAACATGGATAACGAAATTGCTGAGATTATGAAAAAAATTAAAATTTTGGAATCCGAGGATATTGCTGATTCTGTTCTGTATGTCCTTTCGACGCCACCGCATGTTCAGGTGATTTTATTAAAAAATGGATTAATTAATAAAAATTTCTTTTTAGGTTCACGAACTGCTTATTAAACCCATCGGAGAACAGTTCTAGAAACTTCTGGATATTAAAAATGCTAATTAATAAAATTTGTTTTATTTAACACTTCAAAAAAAAGGTTTCTGTAAATACTTAAATTTTTCATTAACAATTGCGCTTTCTGTGGTAGTTTGTACCTAAGTTTACATCTGTAAATCACATGACACGTCACAGAATCTCTTGTTTTGTTTGTAATTATAACAGAAATCGCTCTATATAAGTAGCGCCATCTTCCGCTAGTTTCAATTTATTTTAGATGATTAGTAGCTAAAGTGCAATTCTAATTTTTATTTTAATAAATAAAAATTACACCCAATAACGTTTCTCAGAATTCTTGAAACAAAATATTTTCAGTAGCGTAACAAAAAACGAAACGTTTTCAACATAAATTTGAAACTACAATACTTTGACGACTGCAATAATTACCCCAAACACTCTGATTATTTCTGTGTAGAAGCGCAATTATAATTTTAACACGCGTAAAGAACAATTTTACGCCAAAAATTAACGAAATTGCTACGCCTCTGATTAGTTCCGCTCCAACCAATTCGTTTCAGTTCAATTTTAGCCCGCCAGATGCCGCTATTTCTTGTCAAGATCTTTTGACGAGAACTAAAATTATAAAAGCGTTTTCGTTGAGAACGTTCTCACTTGCGACTTGAGACTCGATAATTTCGTTTCTAACAGTTCATTTTTCAATTTAAGTTGATTCAAGTAATCGTTTCAAATAACGCGCCGTATTTTGACAAGTGACAGTTGACATACAATTACACACTTGATTTGTTGAATAGTTAAAAAAGTGTTTAGAAAGTGGTGCAATAATAGGGAAATTTCCCGAAATTCTCCCCCAAATTAAGGACGAAATTCGTTTTTAATTGCCAGTCAATGTCGATCTAGTTTCGAGGATAAATTGGATTAACAGGAAAAGTGGATTAGGTTAGTGTTGTTGGTTGTTGCAAGTTTCCTTATGTTTTGGTGCCCGGACAGTTATTAACGGTTTACGTTACGTAAATAATTGTACGTAGGTCAGTGTTGCTGTGCTTATTTTCGATTGTTTATGGTTGAGGTGCCAAAAAAATTAAAAATTGTTTCGGTTAAAATTCACTAATATTGGGGGGCTCTTACCCCGAGAAATGTCACTAGTCTAAACAAGGAGACTTTCTCGCAATCACGATTGAAACGTGAGTGGTTTTTTGGTATTTTTTACTAACTGTCATTTGTTTGTTTTTTTTTTTGGGCCAGAATTGCAGAGATGGATCAGGAAAAATTTCGCGATCAAATCGTTTCGAGAGTGCGTTCCTGTCTTATCTCCACCAAAGGCAAGATTTCCCTGAGGCAATTGGAAGGTGAGTTTCTAATCAATTTTTCTTGTTTTTCTGTTATATCAGGCGTTTTCTGAAACAATTGTCAACCTATAAACAATTTTTAGGTAATTTACAATTTTAGCAAAGCCAACTACAATATTTCCAAGTTATGACTGCCATTTCTATGAAAATTATATATATATATAGAACATACTTTTATGACCAATTGTTTCCAGCGTTTCCCGCCTTTTCTATAATTACATTTTTGTTCTATAACCTGCACTCAGTTGGAGAGAATTTGCAACATTTCCAAAAACTATAGCGAATCCATTTTGGGTACAAAACTTTGATACTTTTTTTTTATAAACAATTTTTTGCTGCCTTTTGTTTGTTGTTAAATTGAAAACAATGGGGTTGAAGAATTTTTAACAATTAAAACAATTGGCGTTTATGCAGTGGTGTAGGTGGATAAGGCGTGAGTTGCATTTTTGATTTCTATAAAAGTCACGACCTACACACTGGCATAATTAGACGGTGTCTCACTTAATTTCGTTTTGATTACATGTGAATTTTATTCACGAGGAACAATCGAAAATTTCTCTTTAGTTGCAATTTTTTTAAAAATGTTGCAACTGTTGAGTGATAATTAAAAAATATTTTAAAACATTACGTCTCTATGTTGTTATAATTTTTTTGCATTAATTATTTAAGTAAATATTTAGGGAGTATTTTCAATTATCCAAGAAACTTGCTAAAATTTTTAAAAAAGTTTGAAAAAATTTAAATGGTAACTAATCCGTCCTGCCTTGAAGGGTTCCGGTTTTACCATATGCACCCTGGCGGCTTTCTCCAAAGGTTTTATTGCCCGCTTTACTTTGAGAAACTCGACCCTTCGCTAACGACCGAAAATCCCTGTCGTAAACGTTAACATTAATAAAATTGATGCATTTGTTATTTTATTGGTAACTGTGAACATCTGGAAAAACTCCAGAAATAAGGAAGAATGTTGTTTAGAATTTGTTTATCTTAAAATAATTGGAGTATAACTCTATCGCACGCCACTGGTGCAATTTTAAATAACGTTATATAAATTTAATTATAGGCGGCTTTGACAATTTTTAATTCAAGAAACGTCAAAAACAACTTAACCTCACTTCCATTACACTCGATTAATTAACAATCTATACGTTGTGTCGATTGAAGAAAGAAATTGTGTTTTGCTTGTATTGAATTTCAACGTTTTCGATGTTTTAATAATTTCTATTTCAATTAAACAAAACTCGAATTTAAAATTTGGGCCTCTTGTTGTGACGTCATGTTGCCTAGCAACTGATTGTTTTTCAATAACCATTGACGATTTGATTAGCGAGACTTAGTGACGCACTTTGTAACATAAGAGAGATGTGACAGTTAGAAAAAATTATAACTCGAACTGTAAACGATTCGGGTTTTCCCCTTGCTTCGCTTTAAAATTTTATTACGTTCTTTCCTGTTTTATCTTTATGAGTGTCTCTTTGATAATTCTCTAATCGGTGGCACTTGCGAAATTATTGTCAATAGTAAAATATTTTATTGCAAACATCTGGGAATGCTCAGGAACACGAGGATAAGATAAGAAACTTGTGGCAGGGAAAAACTAAAAATAGTTCTGGCGTTTGTTTCTAAAAAAACAATTTTTACTTTATAGCAAGAATGTTTGAAAATAACATTTTTATTAACTAAGTAAATTGAACACTAAAAATGTTGAGAAGAGTTAGCATATGTGTCTTGAAATAATTCGAGTATAACCCTATTGCACGCCACTGGTGTGTCACATTTGGATGAAAATAACTTCAAGTAATAGTTCTTTGTAAGCAAAGTGTCCTTACAAAATTTGGTTTGGTTGCCTTCTTTTTTCAAGAAAATATAAGAAAAAAATTAGTTTTTTGGAAACTTTGAAACTGTGTATCTTTGTTAGGAAACGCTTGAAAGGCGTGTATGTATGTTTTTTTGAATCGTAACGACAAGGTGAATATTCTATCAAAATTTCAGATTAAACCTGAATCACTCTGTATATGTTAGTTTGCACTTTAAATTTTAAATAACGTTATATAAATTTAATCAAAGGCGGCTTTGACAATTTTAGATTCGAGAAACGTCAAAAACAACTTAACCTCACTTGCATCACGCTCGATTAATTAGCAATATATACGTTGTGTCTATTGAAGAAAGAAATTCTGTTTTGTTTGTATTGAATTTCTACGTGTTTGATGTTTTATTAATTTTTATTTCAACTATATAAAACGCAAATTTAAAATTTGGATCTTTTGTTGTGGCGTCATGTTGCCTAGCAACTGATTGTTTTTCAATAACCATTGACGACTTGATTAACAAGTCTCTTCGTGACGCACTTTGTAACATAAAAGAGATATGACAGTTAGAAAAAATTATAATTCGAACTGTAAACGATTCGGGTTTTCCCCTTGCTTCGCTCTAAAATTTTATTACGTTCTTTCCTGTTTTATCTTTATGAGTGTCTCTTTGATAATTATCTAATCGGTGGCACTTGCGAAATTATTGTCAATAGTAAAATATTTTATTGCAAACATCTGGGAAAACTCAGGAACACGAGGATAAGATACGAAACTTGTGACAGGGAAAAACTAAAAATAGGTCTGGCGTTTGTTTGTAAAAAACAATTTTTACTTTATAGCAAAAATGTCCGAAAATAACATTTTTATTAACTAAGTAAATTGAACACTTAAAATGTTGAGAAGAATTAGCATTTGTGTCTTGAAATAAGACGAGTATAACCCTATTGTACGCCACTGGTGTGTCACATTAGGATGAAAATATCTTCAAGTAATAGTTCTTCATAAATAAAGTATCCTTACGAAATTTGGTTTGGTTGCCACCTTTTTTCAAGAAAATATAAGAAAAAAATTATTTTTTTGGAAACTTTGAAACTGTGTATCTTTGTTAGGAAACGCTTGAAAGGCGTGTATGTATGTTTTTTTGAATCGTAACGACAAGGTGAATATTCTATCAAAATTTCAGATTAATCCTGAATCACCCAGTATATGTTTGTTTGCACTTTAAATTTTAAATAACGTTATATAAATTTAATCAAAGGCGGCTTTGACAATTTTAGATTCGAGAAACGTCAAAAACAACTTAACCTCACTTGCATCACGCTCGATTAATTAGCAATCTATACGTTGTGTCGATTGAAGAAAGAAAGTGTGTTTTGCTTGTGTTTAATTTCAACGTGTTTGATGTTTTATTAATTTTTATTTCAATTAAACAAAACTCTAATTTAAAATTTGGGTCTCTTGTTGTGACGTCATGTTGCCTAGCAACTGATTGTTTTTCAATAACCATTGACGATTTGATTAACGAGACTTTTAGTGACGAACGTTGTAACATAGAAAGGTATGACAATTAGAAAAAAATTATAACTGAACTGTAAACGGTTCGGGTTTTCCCCTTGCTTCGCTCTAAAATTTTATTACGTTCTTTCCTGTTTTATCTTTATGAGTGTCCCTTTGATAATTCTCTAATCGGTGGCACTTGCAAAATTATTGTCAATAGTAAAATATTTTATTGCAAACATCTGGGAAAACTTAGGAACACGAGGATGAGATACGAAACTTGTGACAGGGAAAAACTAAAAATAGTTCTGGCGTTTGTTTCTAAAAAAACAATTTTTACTTTATAGCAAGAATGTTTGAAAATAACATTTTTATTAACTAAGTAAATTGAACACTTAAAATGTTGAGAAGAGTTAGCATATGTGTCTTGAAATAATTCGAGTATAACCCTATTGCACGCCACTGGTGTGTCACACTTGGATGAAAATAACTTCAAGTAATAGTTCTTTGTAAGCAAAGTGTCCTTACAAAATTTGGTTTGGTTGCCATCTTTTTTCAAGAAAATATAAGAAAAAAATTAGTTTTTTGGAAACTTTGAAATTGTGTATCTTTGTTAGGAAACGCTTGAAAGGCGTGTATGTATGTTTTTTTGAATTGTAACGACAAGGAGAATATTCTATCAAAATTTCAGATTAAACCTGAATCACTCTGTATATGTTAGTTTGCACTTTAAATTTTAAATAACGTTATATAAATTTAATCAAAGGCGGCTTTGACAATTTTAGATTCGAGAAACGTCAAAAACAACTTAACCTCACTTGCATCACGCTCGATTAATTAGCAATATATACGTTGTGTCTATTGAAGAAAGAAATTCTGTTTTGTTTGTATTGAATTTCTACGTGTTTGATGTTTTATTAATTTTTATTTCAACTAAATAAAACGCAAATTTAAAATTTGGATCTTTTGTTGTGACGTCATGTTGCCTAGCAACTGATTGTTTTTCAATAACCATTGACGACTTGATTAACAAGTCTCTTCGTAACGCACTTTGTAACATAAAAGAGATATGACAGTTAGAAAAAATTATAACTCGAACTGTAAACGGTTCGGGTTTTCCCCTTGCTTCGCTTTAAAATTTTATTACATTCTTTCCTGTTTTATCTTTATGAGTGTCTCTTTGATAATTCTCTAATCGGTGGCACTTGCGAAATTATTGCTAATAGTAAAATATTTTATTGCAAACATCTGGGAAAACTCAAGAACACGAGGATAAGATACGAAACTTGTGACAGGGAAAAACTAAAAATAGGTCTGGCGTTTGTTTCTAAAAAATAATTTTTACTTTATAGCAAAAATGTTTGAAAATAACATTTTTATCAACTAAGTAAATTGAACACTAAAAATGTTGAGAAGAATTAGCATTTGTGTCTTGAAATAATTCGAGTATAACCCTATTACACGTCACTGGTGTGTCACATTAGGATGAAAATATCTTCAAATAATAGTTCTTTGTAAGCAAAGTGTCCTTACGAAATTTGGTTGAGTTGCCATCTTTTTTCAAGAAAATATAAGCAAAAATTTATTTTTTGGTAACTTTGAAACTGTGTATCTTTGTTAGGAAACACTTGAAAGGCGTGTATGTATGTTTTTTTGAATCGTAACGACAAGGAGAATATTCTATCAAAATTTCAGATTAATCCTGAATCACCCTATATATGTTTGTTTGCACTTTAAATTTTAAATAACGTTATATAAATTTAATCAAAGGCGGCTATGACAATTTTAGATTCGAGAAACGTCAAAAACAACTTAACCTCACTTGCATCACGCTCGATTAATTAACAATCTATACGTTGTGTCTATTGAAGAAAGAAATTGTGTTTTGTTTGTATTGAATTTCTACGTGTTTGATGTTTTATTAATTTTTATTTCAACTAAACAAAACGCAAATTTAAAATTTGAATCTCTTGTTGTGACGTCATGTTGCCTAGCAACTGACTATTTTTCAATAACCATTGACGACTTGATTAACAAGTCTCTTCGTGACGCACTTTGTAACATAAGAGAGATATGACAGTTAGAAAAAATTATAACTCGAACTGTAAACGGTTCGGGTTTTCCCCTTGCTTCGCTTTAAAATTTTATTACATTCTTTCCTGTTTTATCTTTATGAGTGTCTCTTTGATAATTCTCTAATCGGTGGCACTTGCGAAATTATTGTCAATAGTAAAATATTTTATTGCAAACACCTGGGAAAACTCAAGAACACGAGGATAAGATACGAAACTTGTGACAGGGAAAAACTAAAAATAGTTCTGGAGTTTGTTTCTAAAAAGACAATTTTTACTTTATAGCAAAAATGTTTGAAAATAACATTTTTATCAACTAAGTAAATTGAACACTAAAAATGTTGAGAAGAATTAGCATTTGTGTCTTGAAATAATTCGAGTATAACCCTATTACACGTCACTGGTGTGTCACATTAGGATGAAAATATCTTCAAATAATAGTTCTTTGTAAGCAAAGTGTCCTTACGAAATTTGGTTGAGTTGCCATCTTTTTTCAAGAAAATATAAGCAAAAATTTATTTTTTGGTAACTTTGAAACTGTGTATCTTTGTTAGGAAACACTTGAAAGGCGTGTATGTATGTTTTTTTGAATCGTAACGACAAGGAGAATATTCTATCAAAATTTCAGATTAAATCTGAATCACCTTGTATATATAATGCAATTTTTGGGAAAAACTTAAATTTAAAACTTTTAAACTTTTATTTCAATTCCACAAAATACGATGACTCGATTTCGTGACATTTAATTTATTGAATCTTACGTAGTTTTTTTTATTATTAAGATGACTACTACACCCTCTTGGGGGAGAGGATTCCCTACAACAAATTGGGTTTCCGCACTCTCGCCGATTTCATCCAATCCGTACCATCTTTAATTCTGATCAAATCATCTGACGGTTTTCTCGTTGATGCCAGGCCCAGTGAACAGTCTTCTCACATTTCTAGCATGGTCAGCAGACAAAAAGCAATCACAAAAAAAAAGTAAATCGTTACGGAATCTATCGCAAATTTACCAAAAAATCATTTCTAGAAGCTTCAAACCCAGTTACAAATCCAACAACCAATGCGCTCCTGTGATGACAAATTGGCGTCCGAAAAACGCCGCATGGAACAACAAAAAGCAATACCAAGGCTCCCCTCGATTAGCGGCAGTCTCACACAATCAATTCGTTAATCGACCGAAACCATCGAACGACAATCATTACGTCAAACCTTCGGTACCATCCAAAGTGGTGGTAGTGTCGAAACCGCAACAACCACCGCAAATAACGAAAAAACCGGAACGTTTAGTTTCAATTTCACCACCATTGACACCCCCTAATCAAGAGAAAGAAAAAGTTTTATCGACGCCGTTAAGTAGCGCCCGCAAAAGAATTGCGAAAGGAATGAGAGAAATCGATCTGGATAGAGACAGCGGCAATAGCAGTCCGACTTACGAATTTCCGCAAGCTAACGTAATTTTGTTTTTTCGAATAACTTAAATTTGATTGTTTTTGTTTTTTTTCAGCCGATTCGCGAATTCGTCCCTACCGGTGATCCTGTTAAAGATCTGAAAAGTTTTGTTGTTTATTTCAAATTAGGCGAATTGGAGATCAAATATACTCGTACCAAACCGAAATCGTCGAAAATGCCGGTGGTTTACTGCACGATCAAGGTGAACAGTTTCGTAAATCGTCGACAGATGGCGGGACTAAATTTCGAATGTTTCCAGGTGGATTCTCAAGTTTACTCGAGTTATCCTAAAGATCTTCTGGACGAACGGTCGGCGGAAAAAGTTGCCGCTCAAAACGCCCTCGACGGTCTGATACCGAAACATAATCGACGACGTTCGTTGTTGATTTCGGGTAACGAAGATATCATGGAGAGGATACCACCGATGTTGGAAAAACATCAAAATGCCGTTTGGATGTCACAAATCGAATCCGATTACATTTTCAAATACAACGAACAATTGCCGGCCAACTGGTTGCAAGTTGTCGACAGGAGTTCGTTCGTTTCGATCGAGAAATGCATGGGGGGCTACGTATTGAAATACTGCAAACCGGGAGATGTTAGTAATTATTGATGAAGCGACAATTTGCTTTTAATTACGCAAAGATTTTAATTTTTTCAAGCAATTGACGTGACGTCATGATGTAAAAAAACAACATGGCGGCAATTTTGAGGTTATGCGATTGCGCTGCAAAAATTTCATCTTTTAGCGTACCGCGAAATCGTCTGCATTGCCTGTGTCAGTACGTTTATGACTCATTGGCAGAATCGCAATCACGCCATAAATTTCCATTCATAATTATTTGATGTTTTTGATTCGCCATTTTGAATTTGGCAATTGAAACTGGTGACGTCGTAGTTACTGCTTTTTAATTTCTTGGTTGGTTCGAGTTACTTAACGTTTTTGGGGACGGTTCATTTTTCATATTGAACATATTGGCACTTCATTGCTACTTGCGGTGTGTTTGCTTGTGTATATAGAAGAAATTAGTTTTTGCAAGGTTCTTCAGTGTAGGTACCGAAAGGAAATGATTGCACGGAAATGTAAATAAAATTGCGATGCTGTTGCCTGGTTTTGGTTTGTACTTGTTACTGATGTGTGATGTACGCAACTTCGCTTTTAACGTTTTCGCGGCGCCCTTGCGATCTGAATAAAATCGCATAACTAAAATTGAACTGCTAAAAACCAATTTTTGAGATTGGAAATGCATGGCAAACGTTTTTGAACTGTTTCGGAATTTAAAAAAATATTCTGGCAATTATTCTCAACGTTTCCAGAGTTTAGAATCTTGGCCAAACATTTTTAAAGTGCTTCAGAATTTTAAAAAAAAATCATTAGAACGTTTTTGAATTGCTTCAGAGTTAAGAAAATATTTTGGCAATTATTCTCAACGTTTCTAGAGTTGAGAATCGTGGCCAAGCATTTTTAAAGTGCTTCAGAATTTAAAAAAGAATTCTTTAGAACGTTTTTGAACTGCTTTGGAATTAAAAAGAATATTTTGGCAATTTATTCTCAACGTTTTCAGAGTTGAGAATCGTGGCCAAACATTTTTAAAGTGCTTCAGAACTTAAAAAAATATCTTTAGAGCGTTTTTTAACTGTTTCAGAATCAAAAAAAATATTTTGGAAATTTATTCTCAACGTTTCCAGAGTCGAGAATCGTGGCCAAACATTTTTAAAGTGCTTCAGAACTTAAAAAAGAATTCTTTAGAACGTTTTTGAACTGCTTCGGAATTAAAAGAAATATTCTGGCAATTATTCTCAACGTTTCCAGAGTTTAGAATCTTGGCCAAACATTTTTAAGGTGCTTTAGAATTTAAAAAAAAATCATTAGAACGTTTTTGAATTGCTTCAGAGTTAAAAAAATATTTTGGCAATTATTCTCAACGTTTCTAGAGTTGAGAATCGTGGCCAAGCATTTTTAAAGTGCTTCAGAATTTAAAAGAGAATTCTTTAGAACGTTTTTGAACTGCTTTGGAATTAAAAAGAATATTTTGGCAATTTATTCTCAACCTTTTCAGAGTTGAGAATCGTGGCCAAACATTTTTAAAGTGCTTCAGAACTTAAAAAAGAATTCTTTAGAACGTTTTTGAACTGCTTCGGAATTAAAAAAGATATTCTGGCAATCATTCTCAACGTTTCCAGAGTTTAGAATCTTGGCCAAACATTTTTAAGGTGCTTTAGAATTTAAAAAAAAAATCATTAGAACGTTTTTGAATTGCTTCAGAGTTAAAAAAATATTTTGGCAATTATTCTCAACGTTTCTAGAGTTGAGAATCGTGGCCAAGCATTTTTAAAGTGCTTCAGAATTTAAAAGAGAATTCTTTAGAACGTTTTTGAACTGCTTTGGAATTAAAAAGAATATTTTGGCAATTTATTCTCAACGTTTTCAGAGTTGAGAATCGTGGCCAAACATTTTTAAAGTGCTTCAGAACTTAAAAAAATATCTTTAGAACGTTTTTTAACTGTTTCAGAATCAAAAAAAATATTTTGGAAATTTATTCTCAACGTTTCCAGAGTCGAGAATCGTGGCCAAACATTTTTAAAGTGCTTCAGAACTTAAAAAAGAATTCTTTAGAACGTTTTTGAACTGCTTCGGAATTAAAAAAAATATTCTGGCAATTATTCTCAACGTTTCCAGAGTTTAGAATCTTGGCCAAACATTTTTAAGGTGCTTTAGAATTTAAAAAAAAATCATTAGAACGTTTTTGAATTGCTTCAGAGTTAAAAAAATATTTTGGCAATTATTCTCAACGTTTCTAGAGTTGAGAATCGTGGCCAAGCATTTTTAAAGTGCTTCAGAATTTAAAAGAGAATTCTTTAGAACGTTTTTGAACTGCTTTGGAATTAAAAAGAATATTTTGGCAATTTATTCTCAACCTTTTCAGAGTTGAGAATCGTGGCCAAACATTTTTAAAGTGCTTCAGAACTTAAAAAAGAATTCTTTAGAACGTTTTTGAACTGCTTCGGAATTAAAAAAAATATTCTGGCAATTATTCTCAACGTTTCCAGAGTTTAGAATCTTGGCCAAACATTTTTAAGGTGCTTTAGAATTTAAAAAAAAAATCATTAGAACGTTTTTGAATTGCTTCAGAGTTAAAAAAATATTTTGGCAATTATTCTCAACGTTTCTAGAGTTGAGAATCGTGGCCAAGCATTTTTAAAGTGCTTCAGAATTTAAAAGAGAATTCTTTAGAACGTTTTTGAACTGCTTTGGAATTAAAAAGAATATTTTGGCAATTTATTCTCAACCTTTTCAGAGTTGAGAATCGTGGCCAAACATTTTTAAAGTGCTTCAGAACTTAAAAAAGAATTCTTTAGAACGTTTTTGAACTGCTTCGGAATTAAAAAAAATATTCTGGCAATCATTCTCAACGTTTCCAGAGTTTAGAATCTTGGCCAAACATTTTTAAGGTGCTTTAGAATTTAAAAAAAAATCATTAGAACGTTTTTGAATTGCTTCAGAGTTAAAAAAATATTTTGGCAATTATTCTCAACGTTTCTAGAGTTGAGAATCGTGGCCAAGCATTTTTAAAGTGCTTCAGAATTTAAAAGAGAATTCTTTAGAACGTTTTTGAACTGCTTTGGAATTAAAAAGAATATTTTGGCAATTTATTCTCAACGTTTTCAGAGTTGAGAATCGTGGCCAAACATTTTTAAAGTGCTTCAGAACTTAAAAAAATATCTTTAGAACGTTTTTTAACTGTTTCAGAATCAAAAAAAATATTTTGGAAATTTATTCTCAACGTTTCCAGAGTCGAGAATCGTGGCCAAACATTTTTAAAGTGCTTCAGAACTTAAAAAAGAATTCTTTAGAACGTTTTTGAACTGCTTCGGAATTAAAAAAAAATATTCTGGCAATTATTCTCAACGTTTCCAGAGTTTAGAATCTTGGCCAAACATTTTTAAGGTGCTTTAGAATTTAAAAAAAAAATCATTAGAACGTTTTTGAATTGCTTCAGAGTTAAAAAAATATTTTGGCAATTATTCTCAACGTTTCTAGAGTTGAGAATCGTGGCCAAGCATTTTTAAAGTGGTTCAGAATTTAAAAGAGAATTCTTTAGAACGTTTTTGAACTGCTTTGGAATTAAAAAGAATATTTTGGCAATTTATTCTCAACGTTTTCAGAGTTGAGAATCGTGGCCAAACATTTTTAAAGTGCTTCAGAACTTAAAAAAGAATTCTTTAGAACGTTTTTGAACTGCTTCGGAATTAAAAAAAATATTTTGGCAATTATTCTCAACGTTTCCAGAGTTTAGAATCTTGGCCAAACATTTTTAAGGTGCTTTAGAATTTAAAAAAAAAATCATTAGAACGTTTTTGAATTGCTTCAGAGTTAAAAAAATATTTTGGCAATTATTCTCAACGTTTCTAGAGTTGAGAATCGTGGCCAAGCATTTTTAAAGTGCTTCAGAATTTAAAAGAGAATTCTTTAGAACGTTTTTGAACTGCTTTGGAATTAAAAAGAATATTTTGGCAATTTATTCTCAACGTTTTCAGAGTTGAGAATCGTGGCCAAACATTTTTAAAGTGCTTCAGAACTTAAAAAAATATCTTTAGAACGTTTTTTAACTGTTTCAGAATCAAAAAAATATTTTGGCAATTATTCTCAACGTTTCCAGAGTTTAGAATCTTGGCCAAACATTTTTAAGGTGCTTCAGAACTTAAAAAAGAATTCTTTAGAACGTTTTTGAACTGCTTCGGAATTAAAAAGAATATTTTGGCAATTTATTCTCAACCTTTTCAGAGTTGAGAATCGTGGCCAAACATTTTTAAAGTGCTTCAGAACTTAAAAAAATATCTTTAGAACGTTTTTTAACTGTTTCAGAATCAAAAAAATATTTTGGCAATTATTCTCAACGTTTCCAGAGTTTAGAATCTTGGCCAAACATTTTTAAGGTGCTTCAGAACTTAAAAAAGAATTCTTTAGAACGTTTTTGAACTGCTTCGGAATTAAAAAGAATATTTTGGCAATTTATTCTCAACCTTTTCAGAGTTGAGAATCGTGGCCAAACATTTTTAAAGTGCTTCAGAACTTAAAAAAATATCTTTAGAACGTTTTTTAACTGTTTCAGAATCAAAAAAATATTTTGGCAATTATTCTCAACGTTTCCAGAGTTTAGAATCTTGGCCAAACATTTTTAAGGTGCTTCAGAACTTAAAAAAGAATTCTTTAGAACGTTTTTGAACTGCTTCGGAATTAAAAAGAATATTTTGGCAATTTATTCTCAACCTTTTCAGAGTTGAGAATCGTGGCCAAACATTTTTAAAGTGCTTCAGAACTTAAAAAAATATCTTTAGAACGTTTTTGAACTGCTTCGGAATTAAGAAAATATTTTTTTTGCCAATTTATTCTCGACGTTCCAGAGTTGAGAAACTTTGCCAAACATTTTTAAAGTGCTTCAGAACTTAAGAAGATGTCTTTAGAACGTTTTTGAACTCCTAATGTATGAAATCATCTGCCAAAATTTTTGAAATGTTTCAGAATTGTTCAAAATATTTGTCCAACATTTTTTAACTTTTCCGGAATTCGAAAATCTTAGTGCAACGTTTTTGAACTTTTTCAGAAGTTCAAACGTTCTTGATAAATATTCGAAAGAGAACGTTAACAGCGAAGTTATTTGCTATAAAGGGTCTTTTGGTCCTCTGGTTCTAACTTGCTCTTTTAGATCTGTTGCTTGCTTACTAACTGTACCTAATCGAGAACCCCTTAAAACTGTTTAGGTTTTGCAGAAAGGCAAAAGAATCAACGTCAACTTGCACGCTTTCGACGTTTCGGTCCCATCCAACACCGTACAGTTTGCCGAAAACAATCGACTCTTCGCCATCATAACTTGCGTGACGTCAATCAACGAAATCTGGTGCCAACAATGCTACACACCCGAATACGTAACCGAATCCACCCCAACAATCAATTAATTACTACAAACGAACATTTCAGGATTCATTCATTGAAATGTCGAACGCCATGGACAGGTTCTATAACAAAAACGGAGATGGCAGTGTCGTTTGTAAGAACGTCAATTACGGAAGTTGTTACGCCATCTACCATAGCGAAACCGGTTGGGTCAGAGTTCGTGCAATTTCGTCTTTTAACAAAGATCAAGTCAATTGTTTCATGATCGATTTCGGTGAAGAATGTTGCGTGGAATCAAAAAACGTTTTTTATTTAAAACAAGAATTTGCCGTAAACCAAGCGCAGGTACCCCTCGAAATTATAATAAATCACACCGGTACCAACCCCCAATTTTTTAGGCTTTCGTGTGTCGTCTCGAAGGTTTGGAAGATTTACACGCGACTTCGACCGATTCGGTACATTTGCAGAATTTGATGGGAAAAGAAGTCGTTTTGGAAATGGGTTCAGACGAAGGATGTAAGTTTAGCGACGAACCCCGAAAATTTGTTCAAACTAATCGGAAAATTTCCAGCGGAAAACATGGAGATAACGATACCTGTCGTCATGTACGATACCGTTACCGGCGATTCCATCAATAAAGAATTAATTTCATTATTAACGATGGAATCGGCCAGTCCCGTTCTAGACAAAACCGCAATCACCGAAGTTTACGTTTCCAACATCGAAGACAACGGTGACGTGTACGTGCAAGTTCGCAACAAAGCTTTCCACGTTCTCATCAAAATGTTGGAAGAACTGGAAAAGAATCTAACAGCGAAACCACCTTCACCACCCCCATCACCTCCAATTAAACAAAACAGCGACAATCGATTCTACTTGATGAAATATTGGAAATTAAACAAATGGATGAGAGTATCCATTTTGGATTGGTCACCGAAAGGTGATCTCGCCCAAATCTATTTCGTTGATTACGGCAACACTAACATTATTAAAGTTAACGAAGTCATTTTGTATCCACTCGATAATTTAGACGATGTTATCAGTCAATATCCGGCTCAAGCTGTCAAAGTTCGAATTTTACTCGAAGCTCTACCTGCCGATATCGTTACGAAAGCTTCGAAATTGATGCCGGAAGATCAGGCGATACTGTTAAAAATTGTTAGTTGCGATAGCGAAGGGGTGCCTCATGTGGAATTTTTTAAAAGATCCAACGATGGAGTTCTAGTTTGTATCAATAAATCGATTACGATGGAGGACGAACTCAAAAGGTATGGCGACGAGTTTTTTTGAACGTTTTCACAAATTTTTTTACAGCTTGGACACCGCCAACAACAACGATACTACCAACAGAAGTTCGAGATTGATGAATCTGGTCAAGTTCAACGAAAGCAGCATCAGTAAGTTGGCGTCAACGCCATCTACTTGTAACTGGCGCAATTGCGGTTTTAATTGTTATTTGTTTAGAAAACGTGCCATCTGGTGGCTGTTTGAAGCGACCCGTTCTTCCGGATAAGAGCTGCTATTTTGGCGTTTGCATCCCTTTCGCTGTCAATCCTTGGAATTTTTTTGTAAGTCGAAAAGTTTTGTTTTTCGCATCTTGACACTTTTCCATCTTAATTCAGATTCAACCTATTGAGAGTCTCAATGATTTGACCAGATTGATGGAGGATATGCAGATGCAGTATAGAGATATGGTAATTTCGCCTCTGCTTATCGACGATATTGTTCCCGGTAAGATTTACGCTTCGAAACACGAAGACGGCCGTTGGTATAGGTAATTTTTGATATTTTTTTGATTTTTTTATTTTCAAATTTTGTTGCAGAACTAGCGTTTTGAAGGTGATACATTCCGGTTCTATTTCGGTGTTTTATTGCGATTACGGATATTACACTAATTTAAGTTTGCATCAGTTGGTACCCCTTGATCTGAAGTACATGAATCTGCCGTATCAGGCGATGAAAGCGAAATTGGCTGGTATTAAGCCGATCAAAAATAAATGGTCGATGGATGATTGTGAAACTTTTAAGAATTTAGTTACGAAAAAACAATTTTTTTCTGTCCTTATCGATGTTGAAAAAGATGAACTCTATCGGTCTGATAGCATTTTGCAATTAATATTAATTGATACTTCGACTAAAGAAGATGTGCATATTAGAGACGAACTGGTTAAAAAGGGGATTGCTGCTGCTGTTAACTAGTTCATAAGACTGTAACTGTTTGAATTGTAAAATTATTACAGTTTTAGGTTTTAGTGCAACTTTAGAATTGTTTATCATTCCTTTTATATAGCCAACAGTATTCCATTAATTTGCCATGGAGGTTGGTAATTGTTAAAGACGCCTTAATTTCTTTTTTTCAATTATTGTTTTTGTTTTTAATGTTTAGGAATGTTAATGAGGTTTACTCGAGTTACCAAAAAAGAAATATTGGCTGATTTTTGATATTGAAATTATTATAACCCCTCGTTTTATTAATAAACTATTTTTTGTATTGGTAGTTAGCAAATTGAATCCCACTTCTGATAACATAACTCCCTAAATCTCGCCATTTTCTCTTAACTTAATGTAGGAACAACGAATGATTTATAAAACATTGTCCAGTTCTGTTAATACCAACTATCATAGATACTTCGAATTATTTCTCCACTTGCCTTCCTCATCTTGTTTTTGTAATTTTTTTCCAGGTATCTCAGATATTTTTAGAACTAAATTTCGGTAATTTGTTAACATTTTCGCATTTTACATTGTCACAAAACCATGTCAAAACTGATTTCCGAAATTAATTTCTGCAGTTTGTTATTAAATTAAATCAAATTTCCTAAAACCGGCCCTGAGTCTCTACCAGTTTAAAGAAAAAACTGATAAGTGTCTCACCAAAAAACGTCCGCAACTAATCTTAACCAAAGAATTCAACAGAAGGTACAAAATTTTTGTAAAACAATTGTTGCTGTTTGAAAATGTCTGTGACGCATCGTATTATTATTAGTAGTAAAGATTCTCCAGTTGATCTTACTGATAACATTTCTGAAGATCTCAATTCCGATGTCTTTACGTAAGTTACAAAAATTCGAAATTTCTTTATAATTTTTCCACTTAGGAGCGAAAAACCGAACCATTTGAAATTTTGGGGAAGAAACCTTAAAGTTGCCGTATTTGTCGCCATTTGGGTGGTGTGCAGTTGCGCCTTTATGACCAACAACGAAAAAGTGCAACAAATGCACCAAATCAGCATACCACAAGGATTAACGAAAAGTAGGTCCTTGCTTCTTCTATTTGAGAACTTTCTTCCTCTTTTCTACTTTTCTGTTCTTTTACACTTTCACATTTTTGTCAGTTTTTTCCCATTAAGTTACTTTCTTCTACTAAACTTTTCTGTTCTTTTACACTTTCGCTTTTTTCCCATTACATTCTTCAACTACAAGTGCTTGGTTAACCAATTTCTACTTTTCTGTTATTTTACACTTTCACTTTTTTTCCCATTAAGTTACTTTCTTCTACTACAAGTGCTTGGTTAACCAATTTCTCGAAACATTTTGAAATTAGTGGAAATTTGCAGGCTACTTGGTCTCGGAGGCGCCCGTCGACAATAAAGTGAGAGTGGTGCTGGAAGGCGCCCTAGTTCCCCCTTACTACGAAAACATGTCGACCCATTGGTTGAACGTTTGGGTGCAACTGTTGGTGCTCAAAGAAACTCCTCGAAATCCAACCAAAATTAAACCTTTCAACATAATTTTGGTTCAGGTGAAATTTTTGGAAGAATTTTCGAAATTTTTACGTTAATTTTCAGAACGTTTCCGACGTTTGGTCTGTGCCTTTGGTTTCGGAAAATCTAATTGGAGTCGTTCCTGAAGTTACTTACAAAAATATTTTTAAGTTAAACACCATCAATTTTGATAATTCCTCATCAACTTTATTGGAAATGAAATTCCAAACTAATCTAAAAACGAATTTTCCTATTTCGATGGGTTACAATTTACAACCTATCAACACTGATAATGGAATTATTTACGCAGCACTTGTTCTTCTTGGATTGTATATTGTTATCATTTTTGATGTGAGTTTCAAAAAAAAATTTTTTTAATTTTAAAATATTTCATTTTAGTTACTCCACCGGACTCTAGCTGCTATGTTAGCTAGCACTATGTCTCTAGCGATTTTGGCGGTTCTCAACGCTAGACCTACAATGGCCGAAATTATTTCTTGGATTGATATCGAAACTCTTCTTTTATTGTTTTCAATGATGACGATAGTCACGATTTTGAGCGAAACTGGCGTTTTCAACTATATGTCTATCTTAGCTTACAAGGTTAGCTAAAGGGTTAACTTCATTTTTGCTATAAATCGATTTTTTAGATTACCGACGGCAAAATTTGGCCATTAGTCAACAGTCTTTGCGTGATAACAGCGTTATTATCGAGTTTCTTGGATAACGTCACAACTACACTGTTAATTACGCCAGTTACTATCAAGTATAAACTTTAAAAAAAATTCGTTTTATTATAACAATTTTTTAAGGTTGTGCGAAGTTATGAAAATCAATCCGGTACCGATCCTCACTTATATGTTAATTTTCGCGAATATAGGTGGCGCAATGACCCCTATAGGCGACCCCCCCAACATCATCATAGTTTCTAACATTGACGTCAAGAACGCGGTGAGTGAGTCAGATTCTGGAACATGAATTTTTTATTTTTTTAGGGCGTAAATTTCGGGACTTTCACCCTACATATGGGGGTCGGTGTGATAATAGCGTTTGTAGTGACCTACTTCCAGTTACGGTACACCCATCGAGACGTCAAGTTCTTCAAATATTCTGAACCCATGGAAGTTGAAGGCGAGTACTATTAAAAATTTATTTAAAAAAAAACAAAATGACGCTTAAATTCGACTATTTCAACGATATTGTTGTTACGAAACAAATGACAGTATTAGTTGATACTTTTTACGAAACTGCACAAAAAACGCTTTCAAACGATTCCAAACTCGGTAGAATTCGGTTCACGCGTTTTGGAGTGACTTGCTTAAATAGTTAGGGTGCTAAGCGCTTAGCACTATATGACTTTTTTATTGTGCGTCGTATAAATTAGCGGTCTTCGTTATTGTGTTCAGCGCCTTAAGGTGAATCTTCGAATGGTGCTACCCCACTTCAAATTACGGTGTACTCCTCGAAACGTCAATTTTTTCAAATGTTTTAAACCTATAGAAGTTTAAGGCGAGTACTTTTAATAAAACAATCGAATTTTGTTTAAAGGAGAAAGTAATTGCGACTTCAATTTGATGATTTCAACAATATTTCAGTTACGAACCATGTTACAGAATCAGTTGATACTTTTTTAGAATCTGCGCCAAAAGTACTTTCAAACGATTCCAAACTCGGTGGAATTCGGTTCACGCGTCTTGGAGTGATTTGCTTAAATAGTTAGAGTGCTAAGCGCTTAGCACTATATGACTTTTTTATTGTGCGTCGTATAAATTAGCGGATTTCGTTATTGTGTTCTGCGGTTTAAGGTGAATTTTAGAATGGTGCTACCCCACTCAAAATTACGGTGTACTCCTCGAAACGTCAAGTTTTTCAAATGTTTTAAACCTATAGAAGTTTCGAGCGAATACTTTTAATAAAACAATCGAATTTTGTCTAAAGGAGAAACTAACTGCGACTTTAATTTGATGATTTCAACAATATTTTTGTTACGAAACATGTTACAGAATTAGTTGATGATTTTTACGAAACTGCACAAAAAGCGCTTTCAAACGATTCCAAACACGGTGGAATTCAGTTCACGCGTTTTTAAGTGACTTGCTTAAATAGTTAGGGTGCTAAGCGCTTAGCACTATATGACTTTTATCTTACGTCGTAGAAATTAGCTGCTTTCGTTATTGTGTTCTGCGGTTTAAGGTGAATCTTTAAGTAGTGCTACCCCACTTCAAATTACGGTGTACTACTCAAAAAGTGAAGTTTTTCAAATGTTTTAAACCTATAGAAGTTTAAGGCGAGTACTTTTAATGAAACAATCGAATTTTGTTCAAAAGAGAAACTAAATGCGACTTTAAGTTGATTATTTCAACAATTTTGTCGTTACGAAACAATTGACAGAATTAGTTGATACTTTTTAGAAACTACACATAAAACGCTTTTAAACGATTCCAAACACGGTGGAATTCAGTTCACGCATTTTTAAGTGACTTGCTTAAATAGTTAGGGTGCTAAGCGCTTAGCACTATATGACTTTTTTATCTTACGTCGTAGAAATTAGCTGTTTTCGTTATTGTGTTCTGCGGTTTAAGGTGAATCTTTGAGTAGTGCTACCCCACTTTAAATTACGGTGTACTACTCAAAAAGTGAAGCTTTTCAAATGTTTTAAACCTATAGCAGTTTAAGGCGAGTACTTTTAATGAAACAATCGAATTTTGTTTAAAAGAGAAACTAAATGCGACTTTAAGTTGATTATTTCAACAATTTTGTCGTTACGAAACAATTGACAGAATTAGTTGATACTTTTTAGAAACTACACAAAAAGCGCTTTCAAACGATTCCAAACACGGTGGAATTCAGTTCACGCGTTTTTAAGTGACTTGCTTAAATAGTTAGGGTGCTAAGCGCTTAGCACTATATGACTTTTTTATCTTACGTCGTAGAAATTAGCTGTTTTCGTTATTGTGTTCTGCGGTTTAAGGTGAATCTTTGAGTAGTGCTACCCCACTTCAAATTACGGTGTACTACTCAAAAAGTGAAGCTTTTCAAATGTTTTAAACCTATAGCAGTTTAAGGCGAGTACTTTTAATGAAACAATCGAATTTTGTTTAAAAGAGAAACTAAATGCGACTTTAAGTTGATTATTTCAACAATTTTGTCGTTACGAAACAATTGACAGAATTAGTTGATACTTTTTAGAAACTACACAAAAAACGCTTTCAAACGATTCCAAACACGGTGGAATTCAGTTCACGCGTTTTTAAGTGACTTGCTTAAATAGTTAGGGTGCTAAGCGCTTAGCACTATATGACTTTTATCTTACGTCGTAGAAATTAGCTGCTTTCGTTATTGTGTTCTGCGGTTTAAGGTGAATCTTTGAGTAGTGCTACCCCACTTCAAATTACGGTGTACTACTCAAAAAGTGAAGTTTTTCAAATGTTTTAAACCTATAGAAGTTTAAGGCGAGTACTTTTAATGAAACAATCGAATTTTGTTCAAAAGAGAAACTAAATGCGACTTTAAGTTGATTATTTCAACAATTTTGTCGTTACGAAACAATTGACAGAATTAGTTGATACTTTTTAGAAACTACACATAAAACGCTTTTAAACGATTCCAAACACGGTGGAATTCAGTTCACGCATTTTTAAGTGACTTGCTTAAATAGTTAGGGTGCTAAGCGCTTAGCACTATATGACTTTTTTATCTTACGTCGTAGAAATTAGCGGTTTTCGTTATTGTGTTCTGCTGTTTAAGATGAATCTTCGAATGGTGCTACCCCACTTCAAATTACGGTGTCCTCCTCGAAACGTCAATTTTTTCAAATGTTTTAAACTTCTAGAAGTTTAAGGCGAGTACTTTTAATAAAACAACCGAATTTTGCTTAAAAGAGAAACTAATTGCGACTTTAATTTGATTATTTCGACAATATTGTTACGAAACAAATGACAGCATTAGTTGATACTTTTTTAGAAACTGCACAAAAAGGGCTTTCGAACGATTCCAAACTCGGTGGAATTCGGTTCACGCGTTTTAGAGTGATTTACTTAAATAGTTAAGGTGCTAAACGCTTAGCACTATATGACTTTTTTGTTATACGTCGTAGCCAAAAGCGGTTTTTGTTATTGTTTATTGTGATTTAAGACGGATTTTTGAGTGTTGCTACCCTACTTCCAATTACGGTATACCCATCGAGACGTCAAGTTCTTCAAATTTTCTAAACCCATAGAAGTCTGGAGCGGGTATTTTTTACTTAAACAGTCTACTTATATTAAAAAAGAAAAGAAAATTGCGAGTTTAGCACTACTATAATAAGTTTTTCAGCAATATTTTCGTTACAAAATACGTTACACAATTAGTAACAACTTTTTTAGAAACTCCATAAAAAACTCTTTCAAACGATTCCAAACTCGACATACATTGTGAATGTGAATAGTTAGGGTGCTAAGTACTTAGCCCTATATGACTTTCTTGTTATACATCGTAGACGCGAGCGGTTTTCGTTGTTGTTTGTTACGATTTAAAACGAATTTTGGAGTGTTGTTGTTTTTTTGAAATCAATAAAATTTTCAACCGTACAGAACTAAAACGAGAGACAGCCGTTTTGCAAAGAGCGGCCGCCTCGATAAGCAGTTACAGCAAACACGAGGAGGCCGTCAAACAATCACTACGTAAACAATCAACGAAACTTATAGGAATACTGAGAAATACACCCAACAATATTAGCGACATCGAAGACAGTACAAACATCAAAGATTTAGAAGCTCAGGTATTGATGATAATAATTAAATTTTTATAGTAACATTAATTTTTAGTATCCCCTCAAAGACAGAATTCTTCTAATCAAATGCGGAATCGTTCTGTTACTGGTCATTTGCGTTTTCTTCTTACATTCAATTCCTGCAATGAGTAAGAATTTTGGAAAAATTAACAAATTTTTAACGAATTTTTTCAGGCCGATTGAGTCTAGGATGGACCGCACTTTTAGGAGCACTCCTACTCCTTCTTTTGTACGATAAGGAAGACATGGAAGGGATTTTAAGTAGAGTAGAATGGTCGACTCTTCTTTTTTTTGCTTCACTCTTCATCTTAATGGAGGTAATAACCAATTTCTAACACTAAATTGGATAGGAAATTAAATTTTTTTAGGCGCTAGCTAAATTGGGTTTAATCGAATGGGTAGGGCTCCAAACTAAAACAATCATCATGTCAGTGGGGCAAGAATCTCGATTGACAGTTGCTATAATTTTGATTCTGTGGGTTTCCGGATTCGCCTCAGCTTTTGTCGATAACTTACCACTTACCACAATGATGATTCGAATTGCTACAAATTTAGCTGACAATCCCGAATTGGGATTACCTTTACAACCGCTGGTTTGGGCCTTATCTTTCGGGGCCTGTTTTGGAGGTTACTGTCGATTTTCAAAAAAATATTTCGCTAACAAACTCTTTAAGGTAATGGAACTCTTTTTGGATCTTCTTCGAACATTATTTGCGCTGGAGTCGCTGAACAACACGGCTACAGGTTCACTTTCATAGAATTTACAAGGTTTGATACAGTTCGGTTCTTGATTGCTAGAAAACAGCTACGCAACATTTTTTATTTCAATTTTTTTTCAGAATTGGCCTTCCTGCAATGTTGACAAGTATGGCGTCCATTACTGTTTACTTAATTGTTTGCCACGTTGTGTTGTGCTGGCACTAACAGTTATTGTTATGTTGTTGCGCATTGATGTTCGCGTACCTTCAGCAGAAAAAGTTTGATGTTACATAAACTGTTCAATTTTCAAAATTTTGTTACTGCACCTAAAATATTTGTCCATCTAAATAATTTTTTGATTGATTGAAGCGACTCAAGTTCTGCAAATAACCGCGTTTGAACTGTATTGCGCCTCCAAAGCGTTCTTGATTCAGCAGGAGTTAGGTATACAACTTTATACTATCCCATGGCGGCTATTAATGGATTTAAAAATCCGGTTGATATCTTTTTGGTGAAAACACTATCTTTTCTAGCGATAGCGCGAATAAAATTTCCACAATTTTTTTTTAGTACGAAACGCCACTTTAATACGTGAAAAATAACAATTTTTTCGCTACTGATTTTCGTTAAGGATTTGCCGCCGACTCAAGAGCCAAGTTCTTAATCCCATTACAACAAAAACTAAAGAAATCGCTATGTGGTAACTGCCATAAACAACATACTGTTCCCTAGCGGGTAGATGAAAACCGACATTTTTCGTCGCGACAAGAAACGTTAAAATTGAATTGAAAATCAAAGCAACAAACGAGTTAATACCGAAAATTAACCCGTAACTGTCCGGATCTATAGATTTAGCAATTTGGGCACTAGCTATAGTAACCATAAAATGAAACATAACACCAAATAAAATATAAAGAATATAACAAACAAAAATTTCGTCAGTTTGTGACGCTATCACAATACAAATACCTTGAATCATCGAAAATATAGCTAAAGTAATTTCACCTTTAACCTCCCAATTGACACGAAGATAACCAGCGATTAAAGCACCCAAAAAACCTAAGAGCGTTAAAGACGCTTCGACAGCGCCGTTATAAGCGGCGTCATCGTCACCTTGAATTTTTGAATAAAGAGGTTGCATGTAGTTTTCAACTTGGACGTAACCACATGACGAAAGCGCCCACCAAAACGACCATTTTAATATATAAAAATTCGAGAAAGCGTTAACGAAATGGTTTTTCATCAAAACGAAGGCAGAGAGAAGTTTTTTTGACCACGGCAAATCTCTTGAGGTTTCCGAATGGAAGTAGATGCTGGTTCCGACTGGTGGCAAAAAAACGGCCCAAATTGTGGCGGCGCTAACGGCTGAAAAAATCGATTGATGTATCAAAATTCTTGGAAATATTTAAACTTACAAGTGAAAGTGATGTAATTGAGTTGTTTGTAGTCCAAAACGTCGGTGGAAGTGAGAACTTGCGACGTTATTCCCGAGATGGCTCTACCAGCTAAAACGGCGCCTCTAGTGTGTGACGTTACTTTTTGGAAATGTTGTGGATCGACTTTAGCGTAGATGTAAGTATAGTAAGCGACTTCAGCAGCGACGAAAGTTCCGTAAAAGACCTGAAACACGAATAATTTGTTTTCGACAAAACTATAGAGTAGATACCTACTTCTAACACTTGAAGTTCGAAAAGAGTGTTGGTCCAAATCAACATTGCCCACACGGCAATTCCGGAAAGTCCCAAAACAATTATGAGGGGTTTATAGCGACACATGTCGGTGATTAAAAACACTATCAATAACAAGATCATATTGGAGTAAGTTCCCACAGGATAAACTTCTTGTGTCACTTGATCTTCGGTGAAGTTTTTCCATTTTCCCGTTAGATAATCATAGATGTACGGCTCTGAAGGGCGGATTTCTTTGAGGAAACCGAAAACGCAGAGGAGAAGAGAAATCTTGAACCAACCCTCCATGACGGAACTGTTGATTTTTCAATTTTGCAACATTTTATATGTTGCTTTAAACGCGGTTTCGAGGAATCGATCGAAATTATCTTATCTTGAAATCTCAAAGATTTTTTCCTATATTGTTACTAGCCTTGATCTTTTTTTTTTGGTGTTTTTTCTTCGCATTTTCGCACTTTGTAATTTGATAAAAACAATCGCCACCAACCAATCGATACGTTACCAAGAGTGCAGCCAAAATTTTGCTACACTTCAATTCTTTTTTTTAATTTTCTTATACATTTAGTTCACTTGTAAATTCAAATTATAGATATAAAGATCAGAAGTTGCTTCAAAAATGTCTGTGCTAGTAATAGAACACGCGATATATGTTATCGTCGACTTTGACTTGGTGTTATCAACATTCAACAATCGTGTAAGATTTAAATGATACAACACAATCAAATTATCGTCGCGAAGTAGGTTTAGAACCAAGAACAAAGCGATTTCTTTCAAATTGCGTCATCAATCACCCGTTTGAATAAAAGTCGGTAATGCAGAGCTCCGAATTATCCCAAAATTTTCAAAAACTCGAATAGTTTCCAATCAACCAATACAATCAAATTATTTGGTTATAATAAAATCTTATCAATTGGTAGGTTTCTGTTTTTCCCCATGCGTGGCGCCAACAATAAAACTTTCCAAAAAGGGTTCGATACGAAATTATTTTGGAAAACAGTTCTCTGTAATTAACTCCGAGTTTCGCCAAAAGAGGCGCGGTCATCAAGTTTTGCCTCTATAATAAGTTTCGTTTCTATGGTCACCACATTGACGTGTCTAGAGTTCAAGATGGCGGTCCCTGAAAGCGTGATGCCTATAACACGTAAAAATTCGAAGAAAACTTCGAAAAGCGGCAATCGAAAACTGTTTTTCGTTACACAAGAATTGAAATTCGCACGGGCGTTAGCCGGAAACGATAAATCTCTTCGTCGCGTGGCTCTCAAAAGTCTTAAAAAATGGTTACCTGATCGCTGCAAGTGTTTGGGTAAGTTGCTTAAAATCGTCGATTTTCGCCTAATTTTTGCTATTTTCAAGTGGATTTCACCGATGAAGACTTGATGCGATTGTGGAAAGGTCTTTTCTACTGCATGTGGATGTCTGATAAACCTCTAGCGCAGGTTGGTAACGTGGTGGAAATTTTGAGGTTATGTTTTGATTTTTTTTTTTTTTTAGGAGGAATGTGCGGAAAATATTTCGAATTTAATTCATGCAATGCCGGAAGATCCGGCTTTGTTGTTTTTTAAATGCGGACTGAAAACTTTAATGAACGAATGGTTCGGTTTAGATCAATTTCGTATTGGCAAATTTCTAATGGTAATAAGAATTTTTTAATTTCACACAATAAATTTAATTAAAATTTCAGTTTGTTAGAAGATTATTGAGGCAAAGTTTGGTTGTTTTGGGTAAAAAGAAGTGGACACTCGAAAAAGTTCAAAAATATAACTTAATCCTTTCGGAAACTGTACTGAATCCAACTGAAATCACATCAGTTGGATTGGTGATGCATTTTACTGAAATTTACTTAGAAGAAGTTGCTAAAGTTACCGAAGGTCAATTAAGTCCTTTATTGTGCGTCGAATTAGTTGTTCCGTTTATCAAAATGTTGGTGTTGGCGGCGGATACGCGTATTGTTAGCCATATCAGAAAATACATTTTTGCCCATTTAATTAAACAATCCGATTTGGGAATGGATTATCAAGAAAAATATGAGGCATGGAAACAACAGGGTTTTCCCGGTTCCATCAATTCCATGAAAAAAATCGAAATTTCGACCATTGACGATGGAAACGACTCAAAGGAAGAGGAGGAAGAAAAACATTTAGATCCTAGAGCTGGACGCGTCAATGTTGACCTACCACAACTCAAATTCGACACGAAAGCTATGATCAAGGCTTTAACTGCCCACAAATTTGAAAAAGGAAGCAACTCTAAGTCAAGGCGAGCCGTCCTCGAGCTAACCGAACAGTAAGTGTTTTTTAAATTGAAATAAAAATTGTACCACTTTCGAAAAGTGAGGTTATGTCGTCTCAATGGCGGCGTGGATAATGACATTTATCGGAATATTTTGATTGGTTCTGGAGACGAAGCGTTTTGATTGGCCGAAATTTTTCCTCCAATTTGGCCAAGGTGCATAGACTTTATCGGGTGCGTTCATTGCTCGCCAAAAAGGTGAGTTCGAGATTTTTCGAAATTTCCCCAAAAAGTCAGCCCGCTATTTGTTTAATCGCATTTGCGTTATAATGTTAATGATATTTTTACATTTATTTATTAATTTTTTGAAAAATAGATTTTTCAGGTTTATTCCTAGCATTTGAGAAATTTTTAAAACGAGATTGATCGAAAACTACATGAAAGATTTTTTTCCAGATTTAAAAAACTCGATTCGGGGATTTACCCTTTGGGCGTGAACAAGATCAAGTTGGCGAAATCGGAGGTGGACACCAACGTTCGAAAAGCGGTCAATCGTCTCGTCAAATTCGACAATCATATCACCGGAAAACAGGCGAAACGAAAACGTAAAAATAAAAGCGCCCCCAACGTTATCGACAAAAAACCGAAACTAAACGTGACGACAAAAAGTGACGAAGAAAAAAAAAGTTTACGTAAACGAAAAGTTTCGGCGCTTTCAACCGAAACGGAGATGCAACATAAAAAGATCAAACCGAATCCGGTCGGATCGTTGGTTATGGATAAACCGATCGAGTCGATTTTCAGGAGGAATTCCGGCACGTGGTTCGTGACGACGAAAGACAAAACAATTGAAAATCGCAAAGATGTTGAATGGAAAAAAAATCCGATTCCTGTTGTTGTTTTGAAAAATTGTAGTCCGAAGAAGGTTGGTAAAACTAGCGAAACGACACCGACGAAAAAAGTTGTTATCGATACCAGTTTGAATATGGAACAAGACTTACATCAACATCATGCGCAAATTTTGAGTTCACCAGCCATACCGTTTGATGCTAATAAGAAACCGTCGAAACCGCTACTGAAGACTCCCACTATTTTAAGTCCTGTCAATCCTTTTTATGGTTTTCGTTAATGTTGTTGCGAGAAGACTTAAGACTGTTGGTGTCTTTTTTTATATTTAAGAGACTTTTGTAATGTGTACCATCACTTTCATTTTAGTTTCAAAAATTATATTAAATTTCGTTTTTTTTCTAGCTATATTAGCTACTTGAAACTATTTACACTCTCAACATTTTTATTTTTCGGTTTGTTAAATTTTTTGCTACCTACTGTAGCTTTTAACTTGAATCTTTTGGTTTTCAATGGTAGATAATTTTTATTCAACGATTAAGATGTTATTGTGGGTATTAAGTTTTTTTTGTATATTATTTATTATACTTCTCAAAATTTTCAATTAACTGACTCAAACATTAATGTTGGATTGTTTCACCTTTTTGTACAAACAACTCTTATTTAATATTTAGCGCCATCTATCCATTAATTGGGAATATAAAAATCTCTTCATATTATTTTTGATATTTTTTTAAGATTTTCTTTGACCCAGTAGAGAAAACGTGACACTTGGGAGACGCAGGTACATGGTTTCATTAGCGTTCTCCTGTTCCACCTATTAAAATCCCATTTCTGTCAAAATTTGGATATCTCAACTGGACGTAGAAATATCACTCAAGGAGATATTCGGTGCCATCTTGGAGATTTAATTTGGGGAAACCGTTGACGTCACCACCATTCGGGGAAACGTACCGCGCGATATTGAAATTGTTATGGTACCTCGCGGTACGTTTCCCAGGAGGGTGGCGCTACTAGTCGGACGATTTTTTGAGGTTCTTCTGGTGGGTTTAGAAGATTTTTTAATTAGTTCTAAGGTCTAGAAAATAATAATTTTTGTGAGGCGTTTCTAAAACCGGAAGTTATGTTGAAAATTAATAAAAAAATGTAAGAAACGCTGAGGTTAGAGTTGATCTCAAATTGTTGGCAATAAAAATTCTGCGTTGGCGCCACCATTCGGGGAAACGTACCGCGTCGTATTGAAATTGTTATGGTACCTCGCGGTACGTTTCCCAGGAGGGAGACTACACAAGTGAAAGTATAAGAAATTTTGGTAACCGCCCATGCTATTCTTCTGGTGGATTATAGAGATTTTTTTTCTCGAATTTTAAAATCTGAAATGTAACTAATGCGAGGTGTTGGGTCGATTTTTAGAAAAAAAATGGTACGAGACTCTACTGTAAGATGTCGTTGACGTCACCATTCGGGGAAACGTACCGCGTGATATTGGAATTGTTATGGTACCTCGCGGTACGTTTCCCAGGATGGAGATGGTTTTCGTGCAACAAAATCTTTTAACGTTCTTCTGGTGGGTTCTCAATTTTTGGCAATTTGATTTTTAAAATATAGAAAATCGTAATTGCTGTGAGGTGTTTCTAAATTCTTCTAAGTTTGGGTTATGTTGAAATTCGCTTTCGGAAATTAAAAAATTGTAAGGAACTCTGCTATGGAGTTGATCTAAAAGTGTTGAGAATCCAAAATCAGCGTTGGTACTTCCATTCGGGGAAACGTACCGCATGGTATTGAAATTGTAATGGTACCTCGCGGTACGTTTCCCAGGATGGAGGCGGCAGTTTTGCAACAATATTTATTAAGGTTCTTCTGTGGTAAAAATTTTTCCAGGGCCCTTTCATGGTCTTAATTCATAATTTTTAGTTCGCCCAATGCAACGTAATCGCCAGTTTTTGAATTGGACTACTAATTTTGGAGTTATGAAAATTTGAACTTTTTGAGCAAAATTTTGGTCAATTTTGGAAAATTGAGCTTTTTTATTTACAAAGTTAGAGCTTCAGTTTTCGGTTTTTTGAAAAGCCCTTGGAATGTCGAGGAAAGGGGTGTTTCTGTATTCGAATTACTTTCAAAGTTCCAATAGTCATCGAGGTTTAAAATTTGAAAAATTTTCAATTTCTGTCTTATTTTTTCAAATACTCGAAATCCGTCACTTGTATGGACAATTTGAATACAAAATCGAAATCAGCGACACGATCTACACTGGAAAATCATCTCTTCCTTAGTTGAGAGCGCTTGGTTTTCAATTTAGCATTTTTGAAAATTTTCATCGATTGAGGTAGAAACAAAAAATTCGAGTTGCCGAAATTTTGGTCAGAATTGAAAAATTCGACTTTCTTATTTACAGTCGTAGGTCTTTCATACTGCGCTTATTGGAAAGCCCTTTGAGAGTCGACTAAGATGATGCACTGATATTTGAAATAACTTCGCATCTTTAGTAGTTATCGAGGTTTGAAATTAAAAAAAAAACGAATTTTTGTGTTTTTTACAAAATGTCGAAAATCTATCACTTAAATGGACGAACCCAGTACGAAAATGAGCTCAGAATTGCAGGTTACGTTAGAAATTACTGTTTCCGAAAGCTCAAAACGATTGGTGTCGATTCTAGCATTTTTGAAAATTTTAATCGATTGAGATAGAAAAAAAAAATCGAAAATTTTGAAATTTTTGATGCGTCTTTTATAACTTCATTGTAAACTTTTAGTCTCGTATAATACAACGGCGCAATCGGATTTTGATTTGGACGCTTAATTTCGAAGATATGACACTTTATAGATTCCAAAATCCAAATTTTTACCATTGGCCAGAAAGGGTACTTTCTTATTTACAGCGACAGGATTCTCATTTTACCCTCGTTTGAAAGCTCCTTGAAAGTCGATTAAAATGATGTACTTTCGCTCGATATAACGTAGAAACTCTAGTAGCTATCGAGGTTTGAAATTTGAAAAAATCCCTAATTTTGTAGATTTTCTCGAAGTACTGAAAATCTATGCTGAAATTCGAGAAACTAAGTTCGAAATCGAGAAGAACGAAACAAAATACATTGGAAATGATCTTTTCGCCGGGTCATAACGATCGATTTCTATGTGAACAATCGATGAATGAAAAAGGTGCCATAATTTTCACAAATTTTGGTCAAAATAGAAAATTCGAACTTTTTATTTACGCACTTAGGACATGCATTTTACTTCGCTATGAAAGCTAGCAAAAAGTCGACTAAACTGGCTTATTTACATTTGATTAGTTCTAGAGGCTCAAGAGGATACGAACGTTTGAAATTTGTAAAAATTTTGATTTTTGCAAAGTTTTTCCAATTACTGGAAATCTATCTCGATAATGGACTAACCGAGTGCAAAATTAACATCAGGCGGACGTTTTGCATTAGGAAAAGCTACTTGGATTGGCTCAACGCGACTGGTTTCGATTTTAGCATTTTTGAAAATTTTTATCGATTGAGATAGAAAAAAAAATTGAAAATTTCGAAATTTTCGAGGCCGTTTTATGGCTTCATTTTATACTGTCGAGTTTGCCTAACGCAACGCTGTCGCTACTTTATGATTCGGACTCATACTTTCCAAGTTATGGCCGTTTGAATTTCACTCCAACTTTATTGAAAAATCGTCCATTTTTAATTACAATCAAACGGACTTCATTTAGGTATTTTTTGAAGGCCCCTTGAATTTTTATTGCGGGGATGTTTTTGTATTTACCGTACCTCAAAAACTCTAAAAGTTATCGCGGTTCAAACTTTGTGAAAATTTGAGTTTTAGTCAATTTTGTAAAACATTCAAAATTCATCGCTTAAATGGGGAAAGCGAATACAGAAACGTGTTCAGCGAGAAAAATTACGTCGGGAAAAGATATTTCCTTCGGGTAGGAATGATTTTGAGTTTGTTTTGGTTTTTTTTGAGCATCTTCATGCACTAATATGTCCCCTGATTTTGTTCAAAAATTTTTAAAGACGTTTTTATGGTCTCAATTCATAATAGACAGCTCGCTGAACAAAATGCTGTTGCTAGTTTTTAATTTGGAGTCTTAATTTTCAAAACTATGACAATTTGAATTTTTTGAGCCAAATTTTGGTCAAATTTCAAAAATTGAACTTTTTTATTTACAAGGCTAAAAGTTTCGTTTTAATTTTTTTAGAAAGTCCTTTGAATATCGATGAAAATGACGTTTCTACATTCGAAATGATCTCAAAGCTCTGATAGTTATTGAGGTTTTAAATTCTTAAAAATTTGAATTTTTGTCTTGTTTTGTAAAATACTCGAATTCTATCAGTTGTATAGTCAATTTGAGTATAGAATCGAGATCAGGAATGCGGACTACGCTAAAAAATTATCTCTTCCGTATCTAAGAGCGACTGGTTTTCATTTTAGCATTTTTGAACATTTTCATCGATTGAGGTAGAAACAAAAAATTCGAGTTGCCGAAATTTTGGTCAAAATTGAAAAATTCGACTTTCTTATTTACAGTCGTAGATCTTTCATAGTGCCCTTAGTAGAAAGCCCCTTGAAAGTCGACTAAGATGATGCACTGACATTTAAAATAACTTCGCATCGTTAGTAGTTAGCGAGGTTTGAAATTAAAAAAAAAAATGATTTTTGTGTTTTTTTACAAAATGTCGAAAAAATATCACTTAAATGGACGAACCCAGTACGAAAATGAGCTCAGAACGGCAGGTTACGTTAGAAATTGCTGTTTTTGAAAGTTCAAAATGATTTGTGTCGATTTTAGCATTTTTGAAAATTTTAATCGATTGAGATAGAAAAAAAAAATCGAAAATTTTGAAATTTTTGATGCGTCTTTTATGACTCCATTGTAAACTTTTAGTCTCGTATAATACAACGGCGCAATCGGATTTTGATTTGGACGCTTAATTTCGAAGATATGACACTTTATAGATTCCAAAATCCAAATTTTTACCATTGGCCAGAAAGGGTACTTTCTTATTTACAGCGACAGGATTCTCATTTTACCCTCGTTTGAAAGCTCTTTGAAAGTTGATTAAAATAATGTACTTTCGCTCGATATAACGTAGAAACTCTAGTAACTATCGAGGTTTGAAATTTGAAAAAAATCCTAATTTTGTAGATTTTCTCGAAACACTGCAAATCTATGCTGAAATTCGATAAGCTAAGTTCGAAATCGAAAAGAACGAAACAAAATACATTAGAAATGATCTTTTCGCCGGGTCATAACGATCGATTTCTATATGAACAATCGATGAATGAAAAAGGTGCCAAAATTTTCACAAATTTTCATCAAAATTGAAAATTCGAACTTTTTTATTTACGCATTTAGGACAAAAATTTCACTTCGCCATGAAAGCTATCAAAGTCGACTAAATTGGCTTATTTACATTTGATTAGTTCTAGAGGTTCAAGAGGATACGAACGTTTGAAATTTGTAAAATTTTGATTTTTGCAGAGTTTTTCCAATTACTGGAAGTCTATCTCGATAATGGACTAACCGAGTGCAAAATTAAGATCAGGCGGACGTTTTGCATTAGGAAAAGCTACTTGGATTGGCTCAAGGCGACTGGTTTCGATTTTAGCATTTTTGAAAATTTTTATCGATTGAGATAGAAAAAAAAAATCGAAAATTTTGAAATTTTGGATGCGTCTTTTATAACTCCATTGTGAACTTTTAGTCTCGTATACTACAACGGCGCAATCGGATTTTGATTTGGACGCTTAATTTCGAAGTTATGACACTTTAAAGATTCCAAAATTCAAATTTTTACCATTGGCCAGAAAGGGCACTTTTCTATTTACAGCGACAGGATACTCGTTTTACCCTCGTTTGAAAGCTTTTTGAAAGTTGATTAAAATAATGTACTTTCGCTCGATATAACGTAGAAACTCTAGTAACTATCGAGGTTTGAAATTTGTAAAAAATCCTAATTTTGTAGATTTTCTCGAAACACTGCAAATCTATGCTGAAATTCGATAAGCTAAGTTCGAAATCGAAAAGAACGAAACAAAATACATTAGAAATGATCTTTTCGCCGGCTCATAACGATCGATTTCTATGCGAACAATCGATGAATGAAAAAGGTGCCAAAATTTTCACAAATTTTGGTCAAAATATAAAATTCGAACTTTTTATTTACGCACTTAGGACATGCATTTTACTTCGCTATGAAAGCTAGCAAAAAGTCGACTAAACTGGCTTATTTACATTTGATTAGTTCTAGAGGCTCAAGAGGATACGAACATTTGAAATTTGTAAAAATTTTGATTTTTGCAAAGTTTTTCCAATTACTGGAAATCTATCTCGAAAATGGACTAACCGAGTGCAAAATTAAGATCAGGCGGACGTTTTGCATTAGGAAAAGCTACTTGGATTGGCCCAACGCGACTAGTTTCGATTTTAGCATTTTTGAAAATTTTTATCGATTGAGATAGAAAAAAATTTTGAAAATTTCGAAATTTTTCGAGGCCGTTTTATGGCTTCATTTTATACTGTCGAGTTCGCCTAACGCAACGCTGTCGCTACTTTATGATTCGGACTGATACTTTCCAAGTTATGGCCGTTTGAATTTCACTCCAACTTTATTGAAAAATCGTCCATTTTTAATTACTATCAAACGGACTTCATTTAGGTTTTTTTTGAAGGCCCCTTGAATTTTTATTGCGGGGATGTTTTTGTATTTACCGTACCTCAAAAACTCTAAAAGTTATCGCGGTTCAAACTTTGTGAAAATTTGAGTTTTAGTCAACTTTTGTGGAACACTCGAAATTCATCGCTTAAATGGGGAAAGCGAATACAGAAACGTGTTCAGCGAGAAAAATTACGTCGGGAAAAGATATTTCCTTCGGGTAGGAATGATTTTGAGTTTGTTTTGGTTTTTTTTGAGCATCTTCATGCACTAATATGTCCCCTGATTTTGTTCAAAAATTTTTAAAGACGTTTTTATGGTCTCAATTCATAATAGACAGCTCGCTGAACAAAATGCTGTTGCTAATTTTTAATTTGGAGTCTTAATTTTCAAAACAATGACAATTTGAATTTTTTGAGTCAAATTTTGGTCAAATTTCAAAAATTGAACTTTTTTATTTACAAGGCTAAAACTTTCGTTTTAATTTTTTTAGAAAGTCCTTTGAATATCGATGAAAATGACGTTTCTGCATTCGAAATGATCTCAAAGCTCTGATAGTTATTGAGGTTTTAAATTCTTAAAAATTTGAATTTTTGTCTTGTTTTGTAAAATGCTCGAATTCTATCAGTTGTATAGTCAATTTGAGTATAGAATCGAGATCAGCGATGCGAACTACGCTAAAAAATTATCTCTTCCGTATCTAAGAGCGACTGGTTTTCATTTTAGCATTTTTGAAAATTTTCATCGATTGAGGTAGAAACAAAAAATTCGAGTTGCCGAAATTTTGGTCAAAATTGAAAAATTCGACTTTCTTATTTACAGTCGTAGGTCTTTCATACTGCGCTTATTGGAAAGCCCTTTGAGAGTCGACTAAGATGACGCACTGATATTTGAAATAACTTCGCATCTTTAGTAGTTATCGACGTTTGAAATTAAAAAAAAAAACGAATTTTTGTGTTTTTTACAAAATGTCGAAAATCTATCACTTAAATGGACGAACCCAGTACGAAAATGAGGTCAGAACGGCAGGTTACGTTAGAAATTACTGTTTCCGAAAGCTCAAAACGATTGGTGTCGATTCTAGCATTTTTGAAAATTTTAATCGATTGAGATAGAAAAAAAAAATCGAAAATTTTGGAATTTTTGACGCGTCTTTTATAACTTCATTGTAAACTTTTAGTCTCGTATAATACAACGGCGCAATCGGATTTTGATTTGGACGCTTAATTTCGAAGATATGACACTTTATAGATTCCAAAATCCAAATTTTTACCATTGGCCAGAAAGGGTACTTTCTTATTTACAGCGACAGGATTCTCATTTTACCCTCGTTGAAAAACCCTTTGAAAGTCGATTAAAATGATGTACTTTCGCTCGATATAACGTAAAAACTCTGGTAGCTATCGAGGTTTGAAATTTGTAAAAATTCCTAATTTTGTAGATTTTCTCGAAATACTGGAAATCTATGCTGAAATTCGAGAAACTAAGTTCGAAATCGAGAAGAACGAAACAAAATACATCAGAAATGATCTTTTCGCCGGCTCATAACGATCGATTTCTATGTGAACAATCGATGAATGAAAAAGGTGCCAAAATTTTCGTCTAAATTGAAAATTCGAAATTTTTTATTTACGCATTTAGGACATAAATTTCACTTCGCCATGAAAGCTATCAAAGTCGATTAAATTGGCTTATTGACATTTGATTAGTTCTAGAGGCTCAAGAGGATACGAACGTTTGAAATTTGTAAAAATTTTGATTTTTGCAAAGTTTTTTCAATTACTGGAAATCTATCTCGATAATGGACTAACCGAGTGCAAAATTAAGATCAGGCGGACGTTTTGCATTAGGAAAAGCTACTTGGATTGCCTCAACGCGACTGGTTTCGATTTTAGCATTTTTGAAAATTTTTATCGATTGAAAATTTCGAAATTTTTCGAGGCCGTTTTATGACTTCATTTGATACTGTTAACCTCGTTTAACGCAATTCTGTGGACAGTTTTTATATTAGACGCATATTTCCTAGTTATGGCCGTTTGAATTTCACTCCAACTTTGGTAAAAAATCGTCCATTTTTATTTACTAGCTGACGGACTTGATTTTAGGTTTTTCTGAAAGCCCTTTGTATGTCGATTCAGAGAAAGTCCTTGTATTCGCGATAACTTGAAAATTTTTGAAGTTACCAAGGTTTGAAAATTATAAAATTTTCAATTTTGGTCTTTTTTGTAAAATACTCGAAATCCGTCGCTTAAATAGACATTTCCAGTAGAAATTCGGGTTCTGTGACACGAACTACATTAGAAAATCACTGCCATGACTGAAAACGTTTTATTTGAAATTCGATTGAATATTTTAAATTTTTTTCAAAATTCCAAAATTAGAAACAAATTTTGCAGAACAAATTTTAATTCAACAATTTTAACTAAACAAATAAATTGACAATTCCCCACAGTACCAACTTTAACAAAAAAAAAAAAAAATCAAGTCAAGGGTTGTTGTTACCCAATTTTCTTCTATTCATCTTGTTAAAGAAATCGTTCGTGACCTCATTTCCGAGTAGTTTTAAACTAATAGGCGGCGCCACCTGTTTATCAATGTTTATGAGGTTTCATTATGTCAGATGACCCCCAAAATTACCAACAGTTGCGTGTGAGACTTCCCAGAAACTGGCGCTGCTAACTAAACTTAGTTACACGTCGAATTTCTGCACGAAAACTCAACTAACCTTCAACTTTTTTCACATTTGTCTACACAACGAATTGAGTCAGTTCAGATAAATAATCGCAACATTCGATAAGATACGTCCAAGTTCGGGTTACGTTTCACAACAAAATGATTGTTATTGTTTGTTCGAGTGTCAAAAAGTGAACAACAAAACCATCAAATGAACCGCCACAATCCCAGAACCGCAAGTGTTGGTATTTTTATTATTGACACAATTAAATTTTTTTACTTTCCAAGAATTTCAATTTTGATTGAAAAATTTTATTAAAGGCCTCAACGACTAGTGACGATGACGGCACTTCCTACTTTTCTCCCGATAAAGGACGGCAACGCCCTAAAGAAACACCAGACGAAGATGTAATTTCGAAACAAATGTCTCAATTGAATTAAAAAAATAATTTTAGATTTTCTTCCAAGGTAGCAGCACTGCTGATAAAGGTAAAGAATACGAAGACGCTCTCGCAACGATTTCCTCATTCAAATTATCCCACCACCATGACGTGATCGATTTCGAACTATCATCCAACGATGAAGATTTTTTAAGTTTCGACGATTTCGTCGTTTCGGTCAACATAAAAGATGTCGGCGTACGAAAATTGGCGGCACAACTCAAACATGGTCTTCAATACAACAGTATCGTGACCAAAGACAGTTTCGTTTCGGACAAAGGCGATTTTTGTTTAAAAAAATATTTTAAAGATTTCAAACAAATCAAAACGAAATTTCCCGAAAACATTTTCGTTATCTACACCAACAGATTGATGGGGAACAGCGATAGGTGTCGTAACTCAAAATACGTTGGTGATGTTAAAGTGGGGTTTAAGGGAAAATCGCATTTCTTCATTCGTATCTTCAAAAGTTTTTTACCCAAAGATTTTGATGTTTTAACGAACATTTTGAATACTTCCAAAAATTTCGATGATGCCATCCACAAATTCGAAGCCGTAATCAATTGGAAGAGTTTAGAAGAAAGGAAGAAACGATTAACGGAAGAAGAAACGAAAGAAATTGAAGAATGGAACGAGTTTTTTTCACGTTTCTACCTATTCGCGAATCAAGGAAGAGTCAACGAAATTGAGGATAAAGCTGCGGATTTCTTCAAAGAAGAATATCGTTGCGGTCAAGATTCTTACGTCGATTTCAACCATTTTATAGCGAATTGGAGTAAAAGCGACGAAAACAAACAAAAATTGACGAAACGTTTAGTGAGAATCAAAATAGCCGAAGCGTTATTGGCGCCATATTTGAAATTGTTTCCGGTCCCGAAATCCGGCGAAAAAGTCAAAATTTTGGCAAAAACAGTTCTGCGGTTCGATTTGATCCTAGTGGAGTCTTTTGAAGAGATCCAATTGTGGAGTTTTCGACCCCAACCACCCTACGATTTTGAGGAATTGAGGAGGATCGCAAACGAGTTTTATGTGGTTTTTCGAAAAATCGAGGTGGTTGGGGATTTTTCAGATGAAGAAATCGCCAAAATTTTGTGGTATAAAGGGGAAGCCGCGCTGGTTGTCGATTTTAGCGAAATTTCTCGCAAAATTATTTGGGAGGTTTTCCGGATTTTGCGCGAAAATCCGGGGGAAGTTAAAAAATTCGTTTTGGTTGGCACCGCCGATTTCGGTCCGCTACTCGAGAATTCGACCGTTTTTCGAGATTTGGGCGATTTAGGGGAGGACGATCCCGATTACGTCGAAATTTCCGCAAAATTTCAATGCAAATTGCAAGGCCGAAAAGCCACGACAATTGCCGAAATTATTCGAAACGATCACGAGTTAAGAAAAATTTTCACAATCAAAGAACTCGTCAAAATGACGGATTCTTCTCTTTGTGTCGGCGAAGAACTCGAGTTCGTTCCTCAACATTTTTTTCAAACCTCACAAATTAAATTGTGGCTGCGGGGGTTCCCTCGCGATAATTTCGGCGATTTTTGCCCGAATTTTAGCAACGAAATTATTTTAATTTGCGCCGCCACTGGTATGGGGAAAACAGTGCTGCTCAATTATTTAAAAAATAATTTCACCAACGATTTTTGGGTTATCAAAATTAACCTTCGGGACCATTTCGAGAGTTTTTCCAAAAATTTCGACCCCAATTACTACATTGATAGTGATCCGCCTATGCGAAATTACACGAATTTCGAAAAAAAAATCAAAAATCTTTTTGTTTTACGATCGAAATTTGTTATCCTTTGGGACGGGATGGACGAAATTCCCCGAAAAACCGTCGCGTCAGCTGTCGACACCGTCAAACAAATGGCGGAATTTTGCAACCAATGGGTGACGAGCAGGAGCGAGTTGCAGAAGTTTCTCGAAAATTCCCTAAAAGTTCCTTCTTTCACCGTCAATTATTTGAGCGAAAAAGAAAAAGAAAACTTCATTACCGACCGGTTAGGTAGCGATTTCGTTGGGGAAATTACTGAAAAATTATCATTGGTTGATGGTGGAAATTTCTTGAATGTTTTCCATCACATCGATTTGGTTTCGGAAATTTTGACAGTTGACAGAAACGCTACTGTTGAAGCAATAATTCGGTTTGTTGTCGAAGAAAAATTTCTTCATTTTCAAAAAAAAGCGAACGTCGATTTCTCGAATAGTTCGATGAAATTGATTTTGAAAGGCAGCACCAGATTTCGACATCACCAATACGAAAGTGCTGCCATTAAGAAATTTTTTTCTTCTCCCCACCTTGGTTGCGAACCTTTTTTGGAAAATTTGAAACAATTTGGGGACGATGTCGGATTTATTGTTGAAGTTTCTGAAGAATTGGTGCCAACTTTTTCGCATGAAGCGTTTTTGTTTTATTTCGCCGCTAGATGGTTGAGGAAGAATCTGGATAAGGAGGAAATGTTGAAATTAAAAAGTGAAGAATTGCAGAAATTGAAGAAAATCGGAAATATGATTCCGCCGGAGACCCTCACTGAAAAATATCCCTACTCGGGATTTATGAAAGTGAAGAAAGGTAATGAAGCATTAATTTGAAGATTATTTTTATTGTTAAATGAAACCGAAGAGTAACCACTGTAACTAAACATTTTAAAAAGTAACTATGTTTTCTTCTTTTCAAAAATTTACAACAATTCTCAATACGTTAGCGGGTTGTGACACTAAAAAGTATTCTCGCTTAAAATTTACAAAAACAAAAAAATTTTCGAAGAATAATTTGAAGAAAAACTAATAATTTCGACAATTGCTTCATTGTTAGTATTTCTTCTTATTGTTAAAACACTAAAAGTATTGTCGCCCCAAATTTACATAAACGAAGAGAGACTATGAAGCATAAATTTGAAGAATTTAATTTTAATAACAACTCGCGAATAATTTTTTTTTGTTGACAAAAGACAATGGAAAGTATTCTCGCCCTAAATTGACAAAAATGAAGAAATTTTATGAAGCATAAATTGAAGCACTAATAATATTGACGATTAATTATTTGTCAATCTATTGTTAGGCACTAAAATGTGTTTTCGCGGCCTTGTGCCAAAATTTAAAAACGAAGAAAAATTATGAAGAATTAATTTGAAGAAGAAAATAATTTAGACAATTAATATCCAAATGCGATTTTTTTCGTAAGTAGAAGATACTGAAGAGTATTGTAACTAATTTACAAAAATGAAGAAAGATTATAAAGCAAAGTTTGAAGAAACTTTAAGAAGTTTAGAAATTAATCGATTACCAATAACTTTCTTCGTTGTTCAAGCATTAAAAAATATCTTCCCGAATTTGAAAGAAACGAAGAAAGATTTTGAAGAAAGGCTAATAATATTGACAAGTAGTTGGTATGTTTATATTGTTGTAAAACCCTACAAAACCTTTTGACTAGAATTAAAAAAAACAAGAAAGTCTGAATAATTGAAAAAACGCTACAACATGAATTTAAAGAAGAAACTAATAATTTTGACAATTATCCGATTGTTAGGTAGCGTTTTCATTGTTAGAAAATAGTGAAGATTTTCTTTTTTGTAATAATAATGAAGAAAGGTTGTAATGAAACATGAATTTGACGAAATTTTACAAATTTATTGCCAATAACTTTCTTCATTGTTGAGACACTAAAAAGTATTTTTTCGAATTTGAAAGAAACGAAGAAATATTTTGAAGAATAATTCGAGGAAAGGCTAATAATATTGAAAACGAATTTATATTTTTATGGTTGTAAAGCCTTACAAAGCTTCTTGCATTGTATCTAAAAAACGAAGAAAAACTAGAAAATTGAAGAAAGACTAAAACTTAAATTTAAAGAAGAAATTAATAATTTTGACAATTAGCCAATTGTTAGTTACCGTCTTCATTAGCAGATAGCAGTGAAGATTCTCTTTCCGCAATAAAAGCGAAGAAAAGTTGTGAAGCATAAATTCGAAGAAAATATAAGAATTTATTGCCAATAACTTTCTTCATTGTTGAGACACTAAAAAGTATTTTTTCGTATTTGAAAGAAACGAAGAAATATTTTGAAGAATAATTCGAAGAAAGGCTAATAAAATTGACAACGCATTTATATTTTTATGGTTGTAAAGCCATACAAAATTTTTTGCATTGTATCTAAAAAACGAAGAAAATGTAGAAAATTGAAGAAAGACTAAAACTTAAATTTAAAGAAGAAATTAATAATTTTGACAATTAGCCAATTGTTAGTTACCGTTTTCATTAGCAGATAGCAGTGAAGATTCTCTTTCCGCAATAAAAGCGAAGAAAGGTTGTGAAGCATAAATTCAAAGAAAATTTAAGAATTTATTGCCAGTAACTTTCTTCATTGTTGAGACACTAAAAAGTATTTTTCCGTATTTGAAAGAAACGAAGAAATATTTTGAAGAATAATTGGAAGAAAGGCTAATAATATTGAAAACGAATTTATATTTTTATGGTTGTAAAGCCATACAAAGCTTCTTGCATTGTATCTAAAAAACGAAGAAAAACTAGAAAACTGAAGAAAGACTAAAACTTAAATTTAAAGAAGAAATTAATAATTTTGACAATTAGCCAATTGTTAGTTACCGTTTTCATGGTCAGATAGCGGTGAAGATTTTCTTTCCGCAATAAAACGAAGAAAAGTTGTGAAGCATAACTTCGAAGAAAATTTATGAATTTATTGCCAATAACTTTCTTCATTGTTGAGACACTAAAAAGTATTTTTTCGAATTTGAAAGATACGAAGAAATATTTTGAAGAATAATTCGAGGAAACGCTAATAATATTGAAAACGAATTTATATTTTTATGGTTGTAAAGTCCTACAAAGCTTCTTGCATTGTATCTAAAAAACGAAGAAAAACTAGAAAATTGAAGAAAGACTAAAACTTAAATTTAAAGAAGAAATTAATAATTTTGACAATTAGCCAATTGTTAGTTACCGTTTTCATTAGCAGATAGCAGTGAAGATTCTCTTTCCGCAATAAAATGAAGAAAAGGTGTGAAGCATAAATTCGAAGAAAATTTAAGAATTTATTCCCAATAACTTTCTTCATTGTTGAGACACTAAACAGTATTTTTCCGAATTTGAAAGAATCGAAGAAAGACTTTGAAGAATAATTCGAAGAAAAGCTAATAATATTGAAAACGAATTTATCTTTTTATTGTTTTAAAGTCATACAAAGCATCTTCAATTGAATTTAAGAAACGAAGAAAGACTGAAAAATTAAAGAAACACTACAATATGAATTTAAAGAAGAAACTAATAATTTTAACAATTAGCCAATTGCTAGTTACCGTTTTCATTGTCAGAAAAGTGTGAAGATTTTCTTCCCGCAATCTTTTTCCCACGATAAAAACGAAGAAAAGTGAAGCGTAAATTCGAAGAGATTTTTAAAATTTTAACAAATGATTGACGATAACTTCTTCATTGTTGAGACACTAAAAAGTATCTTCTCGAATTTGAAAGAAACAAAGAAAGATTTTGAAGAATAATTCGAAGAGAGCCTAAGAACATTTACAACTAATTTATTTTTTTATTGTTGTAAAGCCCTACGAAGCTTCTTTCATTGATCCTAAAAATCGAAGAAAAACTGGAAAATTGAAGAAAGACTTACAACATAAATTTAACGAAGAAACTAATAGTTTTGACAATTAGCCAATTGCTAGTCTTCATTGTCAGAAAAGAGTGAAGATTTTCTTTCCGCAATAAAAGCGAAGAAATGTTATGAAGCATAAATTCGAAGAAAAGGAACTTTACAAATGCTTGCTAAGAACTTTCTACTTTGTTGAAACACGAAAAAGTATCTTCCCCAATTTGAAAGAAACGAAGAAATATTTTGAAGAATAATTCGAAGAAAGTCTAATAATATTGACAACGAATTCATCTTTCTATTGTTGTAAACTCCAAACAGCATCTTGCCTAAAATTAAAAAAAACGAAGAAAATCTGAAAAATTGAAGAAATTCTACAACATGAAATTGAAGAAGAAACTAATAATTTTCACAATTAGTCAATTGCTAGTTACCGTTTTTATTGTCAGAAAACTGAAGATTTTCGTTCCACAATAAAAACGAAGTAAGGTGAAGCATAAATTTGAAGAGAATTCAAGAACTTTAACAAATAATTGCAAATAACTTTCTTCATTATTGCGACACTAAAAAATATTTTTTCGAATTTGAAAGAAACGAAGAAATATTTTGAAGAGACGTTAATAATTGACACCGAATTTATCTTTTTATTGTTGTAAAACCCTAACCAACATCTTGCTTAAAATTAAAGAAACGAAGAAATTTTGAAAAATTGAACAAATTCCACATGAATTTAAAGAGGAATCTAACAATTTTGCCAATTAAGCAATTGCTAGATATTATTTTCGTTGCTAGAAAGCAGTGAAGAGTATTTTCTTCCCCCAATAAAAGTGAAGAAAAGTAATGAAGCATAAATTTGAAGAAAAACTAAATTAGACAATTTGTTTGTTATCATTACCTTTATAGTTTTGGAGACACTAAAATTATTTTTACAATAAATTAAAAAAGAAGAAAGGTGAAGAATCATAATTTTGAAGAATATACTAATAATTTTGACAATACTTATCTGTAACTTTTTAAAACACTGCCGATTTCAGATCTTCGTTTGGTTGTTGAGAAACTTTCTTCTTTTTAGTTGTGCAAATTTCAAAGTTTTTACCCAAAAATTTTAAGAAACGAGACAAGTTACTTCCAAACTTCAGTTTCTATAATCGAATTATTTACAAAAATTTAAATTAAAAAATCATTTTTCTTCTGTCAATTTTTCTACAGTTAAAAAATTGTTTCATAAAACAGGAGACGATAGGAAATTTTATTTGGTAATTAGTAATAATTAACGAGTGATCACAATTTTTTAAAAAATTAATTCAATTTCCATTACATAAAATTGATAATTTTATATTAAAGAAGTAAATAAAGAAACGAAACATGATAATTAAGAAAACATGAAATTATTGATCTAGGATGTTGCAAATCCGCAATGGTTGCAGCGTTTTCGGCGCATACAACAGCAACAGATGATGCCGCAAGGGAAACAAAAAATCGCCAACAACCATCCGCAACAAGTAAAGCTTCCGGTGAATTTGCCCGTATGACAAACCGGACAAGTTCCTGTCCAATTCGGATTGCTCATGACGGTCACGTTAGTCACTTCTGGAAATAAAAAAACAATTTTTACCAAAATTCAAACCAATGACAGCATTATTCGTATTCCAATATGCCAAAAAGATTTTTTTGTCATTGACGTTACCTCCGACGAAATTTACGGTCAATTTTAACAAAATGCCGATTCGGCCAACGATTGGGTGACGTCAGAGGTCACCTTATTTTGGAAGACGACCGCGGCGTTTCTCCTAAATCTATCAGTTCGTCTAAACACTGTTTAGTTCAATAAGATAAGGTGGCCAACCTGGATAAAAAGAAGTCTATTGTGACGTCGCAAGATTCTTATCGATTGTTGTTTTAACTTTTATTGGCCTTACTGGAGGAAGTAAAACGTTGTCTCGTAGGGCTTTGAGCAGAAATTTAATGGATCACCCTGTAGGTGCGTTGTAAAATTTAGGGACTTCCCAAACGTTGAATTTCGTTCGATTTGCCAAAATTTTTGCATTAGAACACTTCGTTAGTTTGTTTTTAATTAAAAAAAAATCAAAGTGAGTTCACATGATTATGAAGATTACGAAATCAATTCAACTTATGGTTGATACATTTGTGTAATAGATTGCGATCGTTTCAAAATTTATTAGTAAAGCAAGAAAAATTTTGATATTTGAGATAGTCAATTTTGTTGAATTTTCCTCAAAAATTCTACTTAATTTCAACTAAAACGACGCCACTTTTAGTAATAACAATTTTTTAAGGGTAACTGAATAATAAAAAACTTACGTGGAGCAGATGCTTGCGATACCGGATTGTAATAAGGTGGGGGTGATTTATCCATTTTTGATTTTAAATCCACAACGCAATTGAAAAATTAAAATAAAAAAAAACGATTTTCATCAATTTTCGGTTCTTCCACACAAACGACCAGCAGCTATTTGAAGCTTATCTAGAAAGCGACGAATTAAGTAGTGGAGGGGTTGAAAGACTCCCACTCCCAGATGGCGCTGTCATACTTTTGCAGTATTTTCAACTAAATTACCACTCATGAAAGTTAAATTGCAATAGTTTCTCTTGATCGACAAAACTTTTTTTTTTGTTAATAATAATGGGGGCGAATCCGGTCCTGATTTTCGATATCGCTCGCCGTTTCAAGTTTCTGCAGCTGCAAGAGTTTCATGTTATGCATATTGACACGAGAAACGATAAAACGTTTGGTTTTTTGTTTCTACCGAATTATGCAAGAAACGCACTGTTGTTGTTTAAAATGCACATGCTAATCCAATACAAATTAATAATTTGAAATAAAACGCCAGACAATCAAAAGTGAATTGTAGCAAGTAATTAATTAACAGAGAGATAAATAGCAAATTGAAATTGTTTTCCCTTTAAAAACTACAGAAATCTTTTTTTAGTATTTTTCCGTTTCTAAGGTTGACCAACTGACGTCATCTATTTCTGAAAACTTTTCGGTTCTTCCAAAACCTGTCTAGCAAATTTTGTGAATAATTTTGATATTTCTAGTAATTTTTGTTATTATGGGTTGGTATTACGCCGCGATTTTCAGTTGTATCACGCCGTTCTCGCGAAACTTCACGAATTTATCGAAATTTCGAACGTTTTCGGTCTAATTTGTTGCTATTGTGAACCTAATCAATAGCTCGACTTGATTTTGTGTTTCTCCGAATTTTGAGTGTAAAATTAACAAAAATTTCAAAACATCGAAATGTCATTTTTTTTTTGACAATTTCTGTTTTATTTTCGTAATTTTTTTACGATGAACAACCACAAGTGAGTAATTTTCGAATAAATTTTGCGTAATTGCATAGAAACTTAATTCAAGTTGATTTCTAGCGAATCCACCAATTTTAGGTTATAATTAAGCGATACGTCAAAGTAGTTCGCGAAATGGCCGCAAAGCGTCGCGAATTTTGACGCCCGCGCTAATTTTAAACTTGCGCTAGTAGGCAGTGGTTTGAATTTTTGTGACAGATAAGCGTCGTAATGGAAGTTTTTGCGTCCTAATTTGCTTAGTATTATTCAAATTTTAGACTTGAACGCGATTTGGTGAGTGTTTCCTCGATTGTGTTTAATGATGTGCGGGTCGCAGAAAATTTTACAAAATTTATTTTTCTAGCTCCACCAACACGTCGGAATTTTGAATTTGAAAACTTCCGGGACTTGAATCCAATTAACGAGACACGAAGCTTTTCTCTCAAAAAACACTTTTTGATGCCCTTGATTTCCGGCGAATCCACCAATTTGAGGTTATAATTAAGCGATACGTCAAAGTAGTTCGCGAAATGGCCGCAAAGCGTCGCGAATTTTGACGCCCGCGCTAATTTTAAACTTGCGCTAGTAGGCAGTGCTTTGAATTTTTGTGACAGATAAGCGTCGTAATGGAAGTTTTTGCGTCCTAATTTGCTTAGTTTCATTCAAATTTTAGACTTGAACGCGATTTGGTGAGCGTTTCCTCGATTGTGTTTAATGATGTGCGTGTCGCAGAAAATTTTACAAAATTTATTTTTCTAGCTCCACCAACACGTCGGAATTTTGAATTTGAAAACTTCCGGGACTTGAATCCAATTAACGAGAAACGAAGCTTTTCTCTCAAAAACACTTTTTGATGCCGTTGATTTCGGGCGAATCCACCAATTTGAGGTTATAATTAAGCGATACGTCAAAGTAGTTCGCGAAATGGCCGCAAAGTGTCGCGAATTTTGACGCGCCCGCTAATTTTAAAGTGGTTTGAATTATTGTGACAGATAAGCGTCGTAATGGGAGTTTTTGCGTTTTAATTTCGATCCAAATTTTTGACTGGAACGCGATTTGGTGAGTGTTTCCTCGATTTTATTTAATGTGCGTATTGGCAGTAAATTTGACAAAACTTTTTCTAGCTCCACCAACACGTCGGAATTTTGAATTTGAAGACTTCCGGGACTCGAATCCAATTAACGAGAAACGAAGCTTTTCTCTCAAAAACACTTTTTGATGCCGTTGATTTCGGGCGAATCCACCAATTTGAGGTTATAATTAAGCGATACGTCAAAGCAGTTCGCGAAATGGCCGCAAAGTGTCGCGAATTTTGACGCGCCCGCTAATTTTAAAGTGGTTTGAATTATTGTGACAGATAAGCGTCGTAATGGGAGCTTTTGCGTCTTAATTTCCATCCAAATTTTTGACTGGAACGCGATTTGGTGAGTGTTTCCTCGATTTTATTTAATGTGCGTATTGGCAGTAAATTTGACAAAACTTTTTCTAGCTCCACCAACACGTCGGAATTTTGAATTTGAAAACTTCCGGAACTTGGACAACATTTTCAAACTCCATCAACCAACACGCCGCAATTTTGGATTCGAAAGCTTCCGGGACTTGGATTCAATTGACTTGAAACGAAAGTTTTCTCTCAAAAAACGCTTTTTTGATGCCGTGACGTTTCTTTGGTTAACTCCGCCCAATTGCAGCTACCACTTAGATCAAAATTTAGTAAGCGTGTCGTTTTGACGCAGTGGCGGCTCCTCAATTTTTTTTAGGGGGCTGCTAAAAAAAATTAAGTACTGCGTGTAGCGAATAATGTACACAGGGTAATCCAGAAATACCAGTGGCGTAACAAACAATTTTTGTGTTAATCATTTTTTAAATACAACTATTGCCTCTTAAGTACAGTAAGCTACTTAACTAACAACATTTCAAATATTTTAATAATTACGTTTCATATAAATGGACAAGAGTGAACGACACGTCACTAGTTTTCTAATACAGTGGGTTTTCGGTACGGCGACGACCAATTTTTTAACTTTATCCCAAACAAATTTTTTGTTATGTTCTCTTTTCAAGCCTCAACACCCACTTGTTATTTAAGCCTCATATCCAAATACCTAACTCTACTAGTACATCTAATTAGAAGCTTCTAACACTAACAGACTCTACAGGGCGGTTCAAATTAACATTATTATGTCATATTTTAATTATATTCACAATTAATCGAAAAAAAGTTCTCTGTAACGTCAAAAATTCGTTTTAACGTTAAGCTACTGTATATCCGCAATGGTTGCATTTCTTCTGTTTCATGCAGCACAGGCAACAGATGGTGCCGCAAGGACAACACAGAATGCCGCAAACCCATCCGCAAGTCGTGTACCCTGTAGCGAAATTGCCTGTATGACAAACGGGACAACTTCCGGTTCCTGTTGTGGGCGTTATAACATGAACGTGAGTAATAGGTGGTGGTTCTGCAAAAAAATCGTTATCACTATCAGATAACGTTAATTGAAACGGAACGAAATCGTCACCAGGTGGCGTGTCTCAAGTTTTTTTAATAAAACGATTTTTTAATTTTTTTGGAACTCACGCGTTATTATCGTTGTGTATTGTTGTTGGGGATAGGGTGCGGGTTCCGGCGGTTCTCCACTGGAGGGTTGCGTTTGCATTTTTTCGTTTATAGAAGTTGGAGGTGGTGGTGGATAGATTCCGGGTGCTGGTGGCGGTGGATAGAGTCCGGGTTCCGGGGGTGGCAGATACGGAGCTCCAGGCATCGGCATCTGTAACGGCATTTCGGTTGAAAGGTGCGGAGGTGGGTAAGCGGTTGGCGAGTATGGGGGTGGAAGTTCGTTTTTTTCCATGATTGACGGAAGGGTTGCGATCTACTTTTAACTAACTAAAATAATTGTTGAAGCGACACTTTTTAACTACTAATCCGACCCTAGTTCCAATTTTGATCACAATTCACCAACTGATTAGATAAAGTTCAGTCGTAACAAACAATGTACGTCATCAAACTAATGTACTTAAATGCACTTTGTATTGTTGTTATTAACGGAGCGACCCCTCACTTCAACATGTCGTACTATACGTGAAGCTAATTTCAAAACAACAATTTTTGTTTATTTATTTAAACGATTGGTTCGATTTCTAGCGCAATTTTGCGCGCTAACATGTATATTTGGTTGCCTAACTTACCGCACATTTTCAAGAGTACAACAAAAAGTGTCTCATTCATATACGCAAAAGGCGTTAGAAATCTTTTAAACTCTACGAGACTTTCGGAACGTGATCAGAAAGGAACAATGTCAAGCTTTTTTAATTATAAGTTCAACAGATAACGAGATGAATCATTGTTCCAGTATTACAATGGATACTCGAATACTGGAGTCATGACACAAGAATGCTGATGGAATTGTTTGTTGTTACATTATTTGACGCGTTTGCTTTATTTTTGTGTATTTTTGCAACACGATAGCTGCAAGGAATGTTGAAGCGCATGCGCGATACTAAGCAAACACTGAGAACGAGGGCTGTTCGATAATTATCCTTCCTATCACCCTAACGATAGGATTTTCGTCTCTTTAGGTTTAAACTTTTCTTTTATCAGAAGCGAGTTCTTCTTTGGAACATTTTCAGTCTTCATCACACTCTTCTTTGGACATTTTGGTTCTTTACTGCACAATTTTTGCATTGTTTGTTATTTTTGTGTTCAGGGTTTAATTTTCCAAAAAATTTGAAAAGATATGTTCACATCGACCCAAGAGAATTTCTATCTTCGACTTGTTAACCAAACAATCCAACCAAGCAAAATTTTTATTGTTAATTATAATAATGCGGCACGTTTACACCACATCGGCAATTGTAGCCAATGTAGCTACTTCCTAAACAAGGCTTGTACAACAATTGCTAATTGAAATCCCAATTGGGGCAGAAAAACTATTTTATTACTAAGCGTAAAAATTATTTGCTCCAATAACAAATCGTGTTAACTGACTATAAGTACCAAACAATTCTACTCGGTGGTTAAGTAAATATACGCGTTTTTGTATTTCGTTGCGATTATCGATAGGATATCGATTTTGTAGAAAACCAACCATGCCAAAGTCAAGTACCACACTAGGTTGAACAATTTCGAAATCACCCACATCCTAGAAAATTTCTGTTAAAATCAAAACGATTCGATTTTGCCCCGAATCACCTTCTTGCGTGTTTTTTGGCCCGTTCATGATCGAATTCCTTCAATAGAAACTTCTTTAGACCCAACAGAGCGTTTCTGAAATACTCCACGACATCCACGTTGTCTTTGAAAAGACCGAAATCTGGACGGTCTTCCGGTAACAGTTTGAATTCCAAATTTTCACCATTAGTGTTGATGAATTGCCATTGGTTGGTGATGAAATGTTCCAATGCCATATTGGCGGTGTAAATTTTACGTTGGATCTTCACTAAGCTAAAATTTCGTTTTTAATTTTTGATATTGTTAAAAATTGTTGGAAATCACATCGGTTTGTAACCCAAAACTTTTAGGAGTAAATCGACGAAAATCGCCGGTATTAACTGAAAAAGGACGAACCGGATGAAGAAATTGTACCAACAAAGAGTAGCGGAACCGTCCGGATACCACAACATATCTTCCAAAGGATTATTCCAAGACAAATCGATTCCTAAATCGGTCACTTGTTGGAACGTTAACGATTGGAAACTGTTGTTGGCGAAATTGTAGACGTTAGTCTCGCTTTTCTCTTCTTCAGAACTGAAATTTCGAAGCGTTTCATTAATTTTTCTGATTTTTAGGAATCTCCAAACAACCAAAGCAGGGAGGTCCGCCAACAAGTGCGGACGAAGAACTTGGTTGTCCCCGAATTTTTATTTTTCACTCCAGTCGTACCGAACGATACGGCAATTTGTGGTTGTCTTCCGAGGGGAAACCACCGAATAAAGCGAATCAATTTTTGACTTACCCAGTGGCCTTTTTCCAAGAAGCTATGACGATGCCCTTAACAACATAATCGACCGGAACGTAATCGGCTTCGATATCGCGGTCCGCATACATGACTTTGACTATACCTGAAATTTGTTTTTAACAAAAATTTTTCTTTGTCACCTCCCCCCACCTTTTCCGGAAGCCGTCAAAATTCCGATGGGTCCATTGAAATTGTCGATCCATCCAGGGAACGGGTCACGTAACGTTGAGATGACTGTCGAAAAAAATTTATTCAAAACAAATTTAGTGACATCACTCACCGATAGAGGGTCTGATGATCACCAATGGAATTTTGCCGTAACACAAATCGTTGGCGACGTGTTCCGATAACGATTTCGAAAAAGTGTAGGTGTTGGGTAGGTTACCCATGTACTTTTTGGTGAGAATATCCAAAGTTCGCGGGTCGGCCTTTTCGGCTAGCTCGATGGTTTTGCGCCAATCGGCGTGAGCTGGATACATTTTCTCGTCGATCACCTGACGGTCTGTTTGACAGTAAGTTGTGGATATGTAGACTAAAACTTTCAATTGTTTCATTTCTAAAGCTAATTTGACCGTTTCTCTTGTTCCTCGCGTGTTGAGGATGACGGCTTCACGTAAAGTGTCGTCGAAACGTACCGATGCGGCGCCGTGGTAGACGATTCCGATTTCTTTGATCAAAATTTGGCGATCCTCGTCGCAAAGACCTGAAAATTTCGAATGGAGTTGTTGATGAAAATTTATTGGAATTACCTAAACCGAGTTGGGAAACGTCTCCAGATACCAGTTTGATTTTTTTGAATCTTTCCGGTGTTTTTTCTCGAATCAGGTCGAAAAGCTATTTTGGAAAAATCAAAATTATTTCAATTTTTTTTGGGTAATTAACTTACTGGAAGATCGGTGATCGCTTTGATTCTCTCCTCGATACTTTTGTCTTTTTTTGGTCTCATCAACAGGTAGATGCTTCCTATGCCGGGACATGATCTCAAAAGTTTCTCTATGAGAACTTTACCAATGAAACCGCTACCGCCGGTGATGAAGATGTTCTTGCCCAAAAAAAATTCAGTTACTGTTGGTATTTCTGTCATGTTTGGACGATGTCTAACGATCAGTAACAAATGACGTTGTAACGTTACTAGTGAATCGACTGGAAATTGTCGATTCAATTTAAATTACATGAATTTTACCATTGTTTCCAATTTTGGGCGACCTTTAACAGCTAATGACTTAACATAATCGACGGAAGTTTGCTTTTGTTAAGCAACAACTCATTGAATAAAAACAAATTTCCCATTCTTTCCCAATAAGTCGCCTCAATTTTTACGGTAATTTTTGGATTTGGGGTCATTGATTTGTGACAATCTCTATAAAGCGATACGTCGATTATAATTAAACTTTTGTTCATCGAACGATGCTGAGGTGCCTAATTTTGCTAAAAGAAATAATTTGATGCTCAAAGGAACTAGAAAGACCTCACCAGCCTCGTTGACGTGTCGATGGAAACAACGAAATCGTCTAGAGAAAGATGGCGCTCCTAAGCAGGGGAGAAAGTGACGTGTCAAAGGAGCATAGCATATCATTGGTCTGACATTTAAGGGTATGACCCAGAGGTCTTCTCACTTTCAATCTAAAACCGCGTCAATCACCAAGAGGAGGGAGGGACGGTAAATAAAAAGACCTCACCAACTTCTCTGCTCTCTCTGCTCTGTTGATGGAAAAAAACAAAAAAACAATATCGTCCAGGGAGTAACAGATGGCGCTCTTAAACAGCGGAGAAAATGACGTGTCAATTTGATGAACTAGAAGGAGCTTCGTAGCGTCATTGGTCTGACATTTAAGAGTATGACCCATCGGTTTTCTCACTCGGAGTCTAAAACCGCGTCAATCACCAAGAGGGGAGAGAGACGGTGGTAACTAAAGGAACCTCACCGGCTTCTCTGTTATCTTGATAAAGAAAAAACGAAAAACAAATCGTCCAGGGGGCAACAGATGGCGCTCCTAAGCAACAGAGAAAGTGACGTGTCAAAGGAGCATAGCATATCATTGGTCTGACATTTAAGAGTATGACCCAGAGGTCTTCTCACTTTCAGTCTAAAACCGCGTCAATCACCAAGAAGAGTGAGAGACGGTAAATAAAAAGACCTCACCAACTTTTCTGCTCTCTCTGCTCTGTTGATGGAAAAAAACAAAAAAACAATATCGTCCAGGGAGTAACAGATGGCTCTCTTAAACAGCGGAGAAAATGACGTGTCAATTTGATGAACTAGAAGGAGCTTCGTAGCGTCATTGGTCTGACATTTAAGAGTATGACCCATCGGTTTTCTCACTCGGAGTCTAAAACCGCGTCAATCACCAAGAGGGGAGAGAGACGGTGGTAACTAAAGGAACCTCACCGGCTTCTCTGTTATCTTGATAAAGAAAAAACGAAAAACAAATCGTCCAGGGGGCAACAGATGGCGCTCCTAAGCAACAGAGAAAGTGACGTGTCAAAGGAGCATAGCATATCATTGGTCTGACATTTAAGAGTATGACCCAGAGGTCTTCTCACTTTCAGTCTAAAACCGCGTCAATCACCAAGAAGAGTGAGAGACGGTAAATAAAAAGACCTCACCAACTTCTCTGCTCTCTCTGCTCTGTTGATGGAAAAAAACAAAAAAACAATATCGTCCAGGGAGTAACAGATGGCGCTCTTAAACAGCGGAGAAAATGACGTGTCAATTTGATGAACTAGAAGGAGCTTCGTAGCGTCATTGGTCTGACATTTAAGAGTATGACCCATCGGTTTTCTCACTCGGAGTCTAAAACCGCGTCAATCGCCAAGAGGGGAGAGAGACGGTGGTAACTAAAGGAACCTCACCGGCTTCTTTGTTATCTTGATAAAAAATAACGAAAGAAACAATATCGTCCAGGGGGCAACAGATGGCGCTCCTAAGCAACAGAGAAAGTGACGTGTCAATTTGATGAACTAGAAGGAGCATAGCATAGCATCGTTGGTTTGACATTTAAGAGTATGACCCGTCGGTCTTTTCGTTAGGAATCTAAAACCGCGTCAATCACCAAGAGGGGTGATAGACGGTAACTAAAGGACCTCACCGGCTTCTCTGTTATGTTGAGGGAAAAAACAAAAAACCCAATATCGTCCAGGGGACAACAGATGGCGCTTCTAAGCAGCGGAGAAAGTGACGTGTCAATTTGATTAACTAAAAGGAACACAGCATAGCATCATTGGTATGACCCGTAGGTGTTCTCACTCCGAGTCTAAAACCGCGTTAGTCACCACGAAATGTGAGAGACGGTAAGTAACTAGAAGGACCTCAGCGGCTTCGTTGATGTGTCGATGGAACAAACAATATCGTCCAGGATCAACAGATGGCGCTCTTACGCAGCTAAAAAGTGACGTGTTTAGGAAAGGATTTTTTTTAAACCAGAAGTCGCTTTATATCATTTGGAAACAGTTGAAAGTGGATCAGAGGACACAAAAGCGATGGAAAAGAAAAAAATGTTTGCTAGAGAAGGCGACCCGAACCGACCTCCTGGATAGGATACAGCACCGGAAATGAGCCAAATACGGAGATGAAGGACCATTCGAAATATTATTAACTTAACTGGAGCACCATAAGGGTGGGAGAAAATCCCTTCTCAAGGCATCTGCAGTGAATCCCAAGCTATGGTAGCATGGAAGATCAACGACACATGGTGAGGTAACCAGAGGTCTTTTAAAGTGTTCCCTTTCAAGGGAACTGGTCTGAAGGAGTGATGCGACTATAGCCTGCAATATGATTGTAGCAGAGATGATCTTGATAGCTTAGTTATCAAGGCAATTGGGAGGCCCGGGTTTGAATCCCGGTTAAGGAACTCACTTTTATCCTCGCTGCACTGAACTGCCATTAATACAAATTCCTACAAACTGAAGCTTCAGTACAGTTCGTCCTCACCCGCAACTGATAAGGAGAAGAAATTATTCAAGCTTGATACTGAATAAATAAAATGATAGGAAGATGCAAAGAAAAAGTTTTTACTAAGACATCAGTAGAGAGAGTGAAACCAATGACATTGCCATCTAATTAGCAGCAGTAAAAGGAAAACAGAAAAGAAACTTATTGGTATTGGTGACATTTATGTATTTAGTTGGACATTTTGTTTATGATTACTGTAAACAATTCTGGCAAATGGCTGAGTCGGAAAAAATAATTCCTTGAACTAGAAGGTTAATTGAATTAGCTTTGAACAAGTGTTTTTATTAAATATTGAGAAATTCAACCGCCATCTGTCGTCGAAATCAGGAACGTAACCTCACCATGGTACAGTTTTCTACTATATCATGCTCTTCAATTTTGTATCTTTGGTTGCAGCGGTTTGTAGTGCAATTAAGAGTCGTGGGGTCTTCTTATAAGTATTTTATTGTTTTTAACAATGACATGATAATTCATTTTGATATGTTTGACAAAATATAGGTCGTTATAACGCTACAAAAAGGGTTTTTCATCATTAATATGTACATTATTGGTTAGTAAAAATATCATTAGTTAAACGCTACCAATAACAAATATAATTATTTATAAGTAGAATATCGACTAACATACAACTACGCTGGTTACACGTTTAGTAAGAAAAACCTCGAATAAAAAAGACAAAAAAACGACAACATTATTACTATTTCCACCACAACTTATTAATCGCTCCAACAGAAAAACGTCGAAATTAAACAATTTTTTCCTTTTTTTTGGTCAACGTTAATATTAACAAACATCATCTCTAAACAATTTTTTGTTAATAATAAAAATGCGATAACGGTCGAAACGAAATGAAACAAATTAACGCGCCTTCAGTTCGAATTTGTCGTTAGGTAGAAATTTTGGGACGTCGCTTGTTGGTGGTTTGCGTGCGATGGTCGTTTCTAAACGAAAATGAAGGCAGATTCGGTTTTGCACGTCCTCGCTGTACAGGACCGGTCCACTTCGGCTTGGGCCCTCAACCATTTACCGTGACAATGGGGCGCCGACAACGCCGACCAACGGGTGATACGTCCCTGAACGCCGTGACCTTGACACCGCCAACCCAACGTTTCGTGGAGAGCTTCGGATTCGCACCGCACACACACCCGTTCACCTGTAAAACGAATTGATGTAAAACTTGCAGCGAGATACTGAACGCGGCGGGGGAACTATTTTGACACTGTTGTGCTCTATCCAGATAGAATTTTTCTATTTTAAAATGAAATTTTATTTAAAATTTAAGTTAAAGCGTTTCAATGGTAACCTCCACGTTAATTTTGATGGTTGTTGGTGGCGTTGTTAATAAACTTGTGATGTAGCGTGGAAAATTGCGGATTTCGTCTGGAAACGTGAAAAGAGAAAATCTAAAGTGAGTGACGGTGTAATGAAAACGCGCGATTCCTCCGGATTTCCTGCAATTATTCGAAAAAGCACACGCTACACGTTCTAGGATATGCCATAATAGAAGAAGTGGAAAGGGACATATTTTCTATATATACGGACCTTCTTTGAGAGCGTTGTAATTCACTTCCTTCCTGCAAGCTTTCGACGCTTTCAAGATTTCAAACTCGACGCAATATCTGGAAGAGAAAAAAAAACTGTTAGTGCAAACAGAAGAGTGAAGTGGTAATTTCATATTTCTACTATCGTTTCCCGGAAAATGCGAGAAGTTTCGTCTCTTATTAAAGTTTCACGAAGGCACTTTATATACCAATTTTCCAACTTTAAATGGTTGGAAAATTGCTACCGTTTTTTTAAATATTCCTCCTTTCGAGATTATGGGAAATTATTTAAAAAAAGTTTTTTACATATTTCAATTTTGCAACTTCCGTTTCACAAGTTAGCGCCTCAAATTTAACTCGCGGTAACGGTAACGCGCTGATACCTTCAAGAAAACGCGGTGGCGGCTATTCTACCGCCACGCCAAGAATTCCAAGTTTGCGTCGTGTTGCGGCCGTTTAGATAGACATTCCGGAAGAGATGCGCTGAGAAAATTGAATATTTTAAATGCCGGTCTCGCCACGTCAGCAACAAGTTGGACGAAGAAACAAGCAAAAAAACGGAGTAGTTACGTTGATAATTCGTGAAGTTTGTCGATTCGATAATTTCGTTACGTCGAAGAGTACGCAAACACTTTGGTGTTTCCGTTTCCGGAAGAGTGGCGAATAAAAATTATCGAGTCTGTTTCAGTTTTACAGTCAATTAGGGGGAGTTCCCTTGAGCGAGGGACGTTAATTGAATTTTTGTTTGAACAGGAGGATGAGCTGACTTGATATCGGTTAATTTCGATATTGGGTCGAATGGAAATTATTTCGGGGTTTCAATCGAAAATTATTGAAACCGATGTTGATCGCAGAATTTAATTATTTTGGTTAAAATTTCCACATATTAAGTTGAAACGGCTTTTGCAGTGTTTCCTTAGTCTGTTGTATTTATGTTTATTTTATTATTTTTGTGTTGTTATTTTTTCGTTGAAATTGGAGGAGGCGAATTTTCGACCAAAAAACTTTTTTGCTCCGATTGCTATGAAATTTGGCACACTATGAAGTAATTTGAATGCGAATTCATAGAGCTACTCAGTTCCTCTGTATCTTGCTTAGTTTTCGAGAAATCGAGCATCAAATGCTCGAATATGACAAGGACCGAAAATATTCTAGCGGCACAGATTGAGCGCTGCTCTTTCCAAAACGAGCAGCAATATTCAGCAGCCGAACGTATTTTTCTATTCCTTATGAAGTTCTACATCCGCCATTAAAGTTTCGTTGAAATCCGGGGACATAAGTTTTCTTCCGGTTTTTGAAGAAAAAGGAAGCTTATAGCCTTATGAAAATTTTTGCCCAAAAAACTTTTTTGCTCCGATTGCTATAAAATTTGGCACACTATGAAGTAATTTGAATGCGAATTCATAGAGCTACTCAGTTCCTCTGTATCTTGCTTAGTTTTCGAGAAATCGAGCATCAAATGCTCGAATATGACAAGGACCGAAAATATTCTAGCGGCACAGATTGAGCGCTGCTCTTTCCAAAACGAGCAGCAATATTCAGCAGCCGAACGTATTTTTCTATTCCTTATGAAGTTCTACATCCGCCATTAAAGTTTCGTTGAAATCCGGGGACATAAGTTTTCTTCCGGTTTTTGAAGAAAAAGGAAGCTTATAGCCTTATGAAAATTTTTGCCCAAAAAACTTTTTTGCTCCGATTGCTATAAAATTTGGCACACTATGAAGTAATTTGAATGCGAATTCATAGAGCTACTCAGTTCCTCTGTATCTTGCTTAGTTTTCGAGAAATCGAGCATCAAATGCTCGAATATGACAAGGACCGAAAATATTCTAGCCGCACAGATTGAGCGCTGCTCTTTCCAAAACGAGCAGCAATATTCAGCAGCCGAACGTATTTTTCTATTCCTTATGAAGTTCTACATCCGCCATTAAAGTTTCGTTGAAATCCGGGGACATAAGTTTTCTTCCGGTTTTTGAAGAAAAAGGAAGCTTATAGCCTTATGAAAATTTTTGCCCAAAAAACTTTTTTGCTCCGATTGCTATAAAATTTGGCACACTATGAAGTAATTTGAATGCGAATTCATAGAGCTACTCAGTTCCTCTGTATCTTGCTTAGTTTTCGAGAAATCGAGCATCAAATGCTCGAATATGACAAGGACCGAAAATATTCTAGCCGCACAGATTGAGCGCTGCTCTTTCCAAAACGAGCAGTAATATTCATCAACCGAACGTATTTTTCTGTTCCTTTTGACGTTCTACATCCGCCATTAAAGTTTCGTTAAAATCCGGGGTGATAAGTTTTCTTCCGGTTTTTGAAGAAAAAGGAAGCTTATAGCCTTATGAAAATTTTTGCCCAAAAAACTTTTTTGCTCCGATTGCTATAAAATTTGGCACACTATGAAGTAATTTGAATGCGAATTCATAGAGCTACTCAGTTCCTCTGTATCTTGCTTAGTTTTCGAGAAATCGAGCATCAAATGCTCGAATATGACAAGGACCGAAAATATTCTAGCGGCACAGATTGAGCGCTGCTCTTTCCAAAACGAGCAGCAATATTCAGCAGCCGAACGTATTTTTCTATTCCTTATGAAGTTCTACATCCGCCATTAAAGTTTCGTTGAAATCCGGGGACATAAGTTTTCTTCCGGTTTTTGAAGAAAAAGGAAGCTTATAGCCTTATGAAAATTTTTGCCCAAAAAACTTTTTTGCTCCGATTGCTATAAAATTTGGCACACTATGAAGTAATTTGAATGCGAATTCATAGAGCTACTCAGTTCCTCTGTATCTTGCTTAGTTTTCGAGAAATCGAGCATCAAATGCTCGAATATGACAAGGACCGAAAATATTCTAGCCGCACAGATTGAGCGCTGCTCTTTCCAAAACGAGCAGTAATATTCATCAACCGAACGTATTTTTCTGTTCCTTTTGACGTTCTACATCCGCCATTAAAGTTTCGTTAAAATCCGGGGTGATAAGTTTTCTTCCGGTTTTTGAAGAAAAAGGAAGCTTATAGCCTTATGAAAATTTTTGCCCAAAAAACTTTTTTGCTCCGATTGCTATAAAATTTGGCACACTATGAAGTAATTTGAATGCGAATTCATAGAGCTACTCAGTTCCTCTGTATCTTGCTTAGTTTTCGAGAAATCGAGCATCAAATGCTCGAATATGACAAGGACCGAAAATATTCTAGCGGCACAGATTGAGCGCTGCTCTTTCCAAAACGAGCAGCAATATTCAGCAGCCGAACGTATTTTTCTATTCCTTATGAAGTTCTACATCCGCCATTAAAGTTTCGTTGAAATCCGGGGACATAAGTTTTCTTCCGGTTTTTGAAGAAAAAGGAAGCTTATAGCCTTATGAAAATTTTTGCCCAAAAAACTTTTTTGCTCCGATTGCTATAAAATTTGGCACACTATGAAGTAATTTGAATGCGAATTCATAGAGCTACTCAGTTCCTCTGTATCTTGCTTAGTTTTCGAGAAATCGAGCATCAAATGCTCGAATATGACAAGGACCGAAAATATTCTAGCCGCACAGATTGAGCGCTGCTCTTTCCAAAACGAGCAGTAATATTCATCAACCGAACGTATTTTTCTGTTCCTTTTGACGTTCTACATCCGCCATTAAAGTTTCGTTAAAATCCGGGGTGATAAGTTTTCTTCCGGTTTTTGAAGAAAAAGGAAGCTTATAGCCTTATGAAAATTTTTGCCCAAAAAACTTTTTTGCTCCGATTGCTATAAAATTTGGCACACGATGAAGTAATTTGAATGCGAATTCATAGAGCTACTCAGTTCCTCTGTATCTTGCTCAGTTTTCGAGAAATCGAGCATCAAATGCTCGAATATGACAAGGACCGAAAATATTCTAGCCGCACAGATTGAGCGCTGCTCTTTCCAAAGCGAGCAGCAATATTCAGCAACCGAACGTATTTTTCTATTCCTTATGAAGTTCTACATCCGCCATTAAAGTTTCGTTGAAATCCGGGGACATAAGTTATCTTCCGGTTTTTGAAAAAAAAGGAAGCTTATAGCCTTATGACAATTTTTGCCCAAAAAACTTTTTTGCTCCGATTGCTATAAAATTTGGCACACTATGAAGTAATTTGAATGCGAATTCATAGAGCTACTCAGTTCCTCTGTATCTTGCTTAGTTTTCGAGAAATCCAGCATCAAATGCTCGAATATGACAAGGACCGAAAATATTCTAGCCGCACAGATTGAGCGCTGCTCTTTCCAAAGCGAGCAGCAATATTCAGCAACCGAACGTATTTTTCTATTCCTTATGAAGTTCTACATCCGCCATTAAAGTTTCGTTGAAATCCGGGGACATAAGTTATCTTCCGGTTTTTGAAAAAAAAGGAAGCTTATAGCCTTATGACAATTTTTGCCCAAAAAACTTTTTTGCTCCGATTGCTATAAAATTTGGCACACTATGAAGTAATTTGAATGCGAATTCATAGAGCTACTCAGTTCCTTTGCATCTTGCCTAGTTTTCGAGTAATCGAGGATCAAATGCTCAAATTGAAGACGACCAAAACTTCCTCCAACTTCTCTAGCCAAGCGCTGCTTTTTCAAAAACGAGCAGTAATATTCATCAACCGAACGTATTTTTCTATTCCTTATGAAGTTCTACATCCGCCATTAAAGTTTCGTTAAAATCCGGGGTGATAAGTTTTCTTCCGGTTTTTGAAGAAAAAGGAAGCTTATAGCCTTATGAAAATTTTTGCCCAAAAAACTTTTTTGCTCCGATTGCTATAAAATTTGGCACACTATGAAGTAATTTGAATGCGAATTCATAGAGCTACTCAGTTCCTCTGTATCTTGCTTAGTTTTCGAGAAATCGAGCATCAAATGCTCGAATATGACAAGGACCGAAAATATTCTAGCCGCACAGATTGAGCGCTGCTCTTTCCAAAGCGAGCAGCAATATTCAGCAACCGAACGTATTTTTCTATTCCTTAAGACGTTCTACATCCACCATTAAAGTTTCGTTGAAATCCGGGGACATAAGTTTTCTTCCGGGTTTTGAAAAAAAAGGAAGCTTATAGCCTTATGAAAATTTTTGCCCAAAAAACTTTTTTGCTCCGATTGCTATAAAATTTGGCACACTATGAAGTAATTTGAATGCGAATTCATAGAGCTACTCAGTTCCTTTGCATCTTGCCTAGTTTTCGAGTAATCGAGCATCAAGTGCTCAAATTGAAGACGACCAAAACTTCCTCCAACTTCTCTAGCCAAGCGCTGCTTTTTCAAAAACGAGCAGTAATATTCATCAACCGAACGTATTTTTCTGTTCCTTAAGACGTTCTACATCCGCCATTAAAGTTTCGTTAAAATCCGGGGTGATAAGTTTTCTTCCGGTTTTTGAAGAAAAAGGAAGCTTTATAGCCTTATGAAAATTTTTGCCCAAAAAACTTTTTTGCTCCGATTGCTATAAAATTTGGCACACGATGAAGTAATTTGAATGCGAATTCATAGAGCTACTCAGTTCCTCTGTATCTTGCTTAGTTTTCGAGAAATCGAGCATCAAATGCTCGAATATGACAAGGACCGAAAATATTCTAGCCGCACAGAGTGAGCGCTGCTCTTTCCAAAGCGAGCAGTAATATTCATCAACCGAACGTATTTTTCTATTCCTTAAGACGTTCTACATCCACCATTAAAGTTTCGTTGAAATCCGGGGACATAAGTTTTCTTCCGGTTTTTGAAGAAAAAGGAAGCTTATAGCCTTATGAAAATTTTTGCCCAAAAAACTTTTTTGCTCCGATTGCTATAAAATTTGGCACACGATGAAGTAATTTGAATGCGAATTCATAGAGCTACTCAGTTCCTCTATATCTTGCTTAGTTTTCGAGAAATCGAGCATCAAATGCTCGAATATGACAAGGACCGAAAATATTCTAGCGGCACAGATTGAGCGCTGCTCTTTCCAAAACGAGCAGCAATATTCATCAACCGAACGTATTTTTCTGTTCCTTTTGACGTTCTACATCCGCCATTAAAGTTTCGCTAAAATCCGGGGTGATAAGTTTTCTTCCGGTTTTTGAAGAAAAAGGAAGCTTATAGCCTTATGAAAATTTTTGCCCAAAAAACTTTTTTGCTCCGATTGCTATAAAATTTGGCACACTATGAAGTAATTTGAATGCGAATTCATAGAGCTACTCAGTTCCTTTGCATCTTGCCTAGTTTTCGAGTAATCGAGCATCAAGTGCTCAAATTGAAGACGACCAAAACTTCCTCCAACTTCTCTAGCCAAGCGCTGCTTTTTCAAAAACGAGCAGTAATATTCATCAACCGAACGTATTTTTCTATTCCTTATGAAGTTCTACATCCGCCATTAAAGTTTCGTTAAAATCCGGGGTGATAAGTTTTCTTCCGGTTTTTGAAGAAAAAGGAAGCTTATAGCCTTATGAAAATTTTTGCCCAAAAAACTTTTTTGCTCCGATTGCTATAAAATTTGGCACACTATGAAGTAATTTGAATGCGAATTCATAGAGCTACTCAGTTCCTCTGTATCTTGCTTAGTTTTCGAGAAATCGAGCATCAAATGCTCGAATATGACAAGGACCGAAAATATTCTAGCCGCACAGATTGAGCGCTGCTCTTTCCAAAACGAGCAGTAATATTCATCAACCGAACGTATTTTTCTGTTCCTTAAGACGTTCTACATCCGCCATTAAAGTTTCGTTAAAATCCGGGGTGATAAGTTTTCTTCCGGTTTTTGAAGAAAAAGGAAGCTTATAGCCTTATGAAAATTTTTGCCCAAAAAACTTTTTTGCTCCGATTGCTATAAAATTTGGCACACGATGAAGTAATTTGAATGCGAATTCATAGAGCTACTCAGTTCCTCTGTATCTTGCTTAGTTTTCGAGAAATCGAGCATCAAATGCTCGAATATGACAAGGACCGAAAATATTCTAGCCGCACAGATTGAGCGCTGCTCTTTCCAAAGCGAGCAGCAATATTCAGCAACCGAACGTATTTTTCTATTCCTTAAGACGTTCTACATCCACCATTAAAGTTTCGTTGAAATCCGGGGACATAAGTTTTCTTCCGGGTTTTGAAAAAAAAGGAAGCTTATAGCCTTATGAAAATTTTTGCCCAAAAAACTTTTTTGCTCCGATTGCTATAAAATTTGGCACACTATGAAGTAATTTGAATGCGAATTCATAGAGCTACTCAGTTCCTCTGTATCTTGCTTAGTTTTCGAGAAATCGAGCATCAAATGCTCGAATTTGACAAGGACCGAAAATATTCTAGCCGCACAGATTGAGCGCTGCTCTTTCCAAAGCGAGCAGTAATATTCATCAACCGAACGTATTTTTCTATTCCTTAAGACGTTCTACATCCACCATTAAAGTTTCGTTGAAATCCGGGGACATAAGTTTTCTTCCGGTTTTTGAAGAAAAAGGAAGCTTATAGCCTTATGAAAATTTTTGCCCAAAAAACTTTTTTGCTCCGATTGCTATAAAATTTGGCACACGATGAAGTAATTTGAATGCGAATTCATAGAGCTACTCAGTTCCTCTATATCTTGCTTAGTTTTCGAGAAATCGAGCATCAAATGCTCGAATATGACAAGGACCGAAAATATTCTAGCGGCACAGATTGAGCGCTGCTCTTTCCAAAACGAGCAGTAATATTCATCAACCGAACGTATTTTTCTGTTCCTTTTGACGTTCTACATCCGCCATTAAAGTTTCGTTAAAATCCGGGGACATAAGTTTTCTTCCGGTTTTTGAAAAAAAAGGAAGCTTATAGCCTTATGAAAATTTTTGCCCAAAAAACTTTTTTGCTCCGATTGCTATAAAATTTGGCACACGATGAAGTAATTTGAATGCGAATTCATAGAGCTACTCAGTTCCTCTGTATCTTGCTTAGTTTTCGAGAAATCGAGCATCAAATGCTCGAATATGACAAGGACCGAAAATATTCTAGCCGCACAGATTGAGCGCTGCTCTTTCCAAAGCGAGCAGCAATATTCAGCAACCGAACGTATTTTTCTATTCCTTAAGACGTTCTACATCCACCATTAAAGTTTCGTTGAAATCCGGGGACATAAGTTTTCTTCCGGGTTTTGAAAAAAAAGGAAGCTTATAGCCTTATGAAAATTTTTGCCCAAAAAACTTTTTTGCTCCGATTGCTATAAAATTTGGCACACTATGAAGTAATTTGAATGCGAATTCATAGAGCTACTCAGTTCCTCTGTATCTTGCTTAGTTTTCGAGAAATCGAGCATCAAATGCTCGAATTTGACAAGGACCGAAAATATTCTAGCCGCACAGATTGAGCGCTGCTCTTTCCAAAGCGAGCAGTAATATTCATCAACCGAACGTATTTTTCTATTCCTTAAGACGTTCTACATCCACCATTAAAGTTTCGTTGAAATCCGGGGACATAAGTTTTCTTCCGGGTTTTGAAAAAAAAGGAAGCTTATAGCCTTATGAAAATTTTTGCCCAAAAAACTTTTTTGCTCCGATTGCTATAAAATTTGGCACACGATGAAGTAATTTGAATGCGAATTCATAGAGCTACTCAGTTCCTCTATATCTTGCTTAGTTTTCGAGAAATCGAGCATCAAATGCTCGAATATGACAAGGACCGAAAATATTCTAGCGGCACAGATTGAGCGCTGCTCTTTCCAAAACGAGCAGTAATATTCATCAACCGAACGTATTTTTCTGTTCCTTTTGACGTTCTACATCCGCCATTAAAGTTTCGTTAAAATCCGGGGACATAAGTTTTCTTCCGGTTTTTGAAAAAAAAGGAAGCTTATAGCCTTATGAAAATTTTTGCCCAAAAAACTTTTTTGCTCCGATTGCTATAAAATTTGGCACACTATGAAGTAATTTGAATGCGAATTCATAGAGCTACTCAGTTCCTCTATATCTTGCTTAGTTTTCGAGAAATCGAGCATCAAATGCTCGAATATGACAAGGACCGAAAATATTCTAGCGGCACAGATTGAGCGCTGCTCTTTCCAAAACGAGCAGTAATATTCATCAACCGAACGTATTTTTCTGTTCCTTTTGACGTTCTACATCCGCCATTAAAGTTTCGCTAAAATCCGGGGTGATAAGTTTTCTTCCGGTTTTTGAAGAAAAAGGAAGCTTATAGCCTTATGAAAATTTTTGCCCAAAAAACTTTTTTGCTCCGATTGCTATAAAATTTGGCACACTATGAAGTAATTTGAATGCGAATTCATAGAGCTACTCAGTTCCTTTGCATCTTGCCTAGTTTTCGAGTAATCGAGCATCAAGTGCTCAAATTGAAGACGACCAAAACTTCCTCCAACTTCTCTAGCCAAGCGCTGCTTTTTCAAAAACGAGCAGTAATATTCATCAACCGAACGTATTTTTCTATTCCTTATGAAGTTCTACATCCGCCATTAAAGTTTCGTTAAAATCCGGGGTGATAAGTTTTCTTCCGGTTTTTGAAGAAAAAGGAAGCTTATAGCCTTATGAAAATTTTTGCCCAAAAAACTTTTTTGCTCCGATTGCTATAAAATTTGGCACACTATGAAGTAATTTGAATGCGAATTCATAGAGCTACTCAGTTCCTCTGTATCTTGCTTAGTTTTCGAGAAATCGAGCATCAAATGCTCGAATATGACAAGGACCGAAAATATTCTAGCCGCACAGATTGAGCGCTGCTCTTTCCAAAACGAGCAGTAATATTCATCAACCGAACGTATTTTTCTGTTCCTTAAGACGTTCTACATCCGCCATTAAAGTTTCGTTAAAATCCGGGGTGATAAGTTTTCTTCCGGTTTTTGAAGAAAAAGGAAGCTTATAGCCTTATGAAAATTTTTGCCCAAAAAACTTTTTTGCTCCGATTGCTATAAAATTTGGCACACTATGAAGTAATTTGAATGCGAATTCATAGAGCTACTCAGTTCCTCTATATCTTGCTTAGTTTTCGAGAAATCGAGCATCAAATGCTCGAATATGACAAGGACCGAAAATATTCTAGCCGCACAGATTGAGCGCTGCTCTTTCCAAAGCGAGCAGCAATATTCAGCAACCGAACGTATTTTTCTATTCCTTAAGACGTTCTACATCCACCATTAAAGTTTCGTTGAAATCCGGGGACATAAGTTTTCTTCCGGGTTTTGAAAAAAAAGGAAGCTTATAGCCTTATGAAAATTTTTGCCCAAAAAACTTTTTTGCTCCGATTGCTATAAAATTTGGCACACGATGAAGTAATTTGAATGCGAATTCATAGAGCTACTCAGTTCCTCTGTATCTTGCTTAGTTTTCGAGAAATCGAGCATCAAATGCTCGAATATGACAAGGACCGAAAATATTCTAGCCGCACAGATTGAGCGCTGCTCTTTCCAAAGCGAGCAGCAATATTCAGCAACCGAACGTATTTTTCTATTCCTTAAGACGTTCTACATCCACCATTAAAGTTTCGTTGAAATCCGGGGACATAAGTTTTCTTCCGGGTTTTGAAAAAAAAGGAAGCTTATAGCCTTATGAAAATTTTTGCCCAAAAAACTTTTTTGCTCCGATTGCTATAAAATTTGGCACACTATGAAGTAATTTGAATGCGAATTCATAGAGCTACTCAGTTCCTCTGTATCTTGCTTAGTTTTCGAGAAATCGAGCATCAAATGCTCGAATATGACAAGGACCGAAAATATTCTAGCCGCACAGATTGAGCGCTGCTCTTTCCAAAGCGAGCAGTAATATTCATCAACCGAACGTATTTTTCTATTCCTTAAGACGTTCTACATCCACCATTAAAGTTTCGTTGAAATCCGGGGACATAAGTTTTCTTCCGGTTTTTGAAAAAAAAGGAAGCTTATAGCCTTATGAAAATTTTTGCCCAAAAAACTTTTTTGCTCCGATTGCTATAAAATTTGGCACACGATGAAGTAATTTGAATGCGAATTCATAGAGCTACTCAGTTCCTCTATATCTTGCTTAGTTTTCGAGAAATCGAGCATCAAATGCTCGAATATGACAAGGACCGAAAATATTCTAGCGGCACAGATTGAGCGCTGCTCTTTCCAAAACGAGCAGTAATATTCATCAACCGAACGTATTTTTCTGTTCCTTTTGACGTTCTACATCCGCCATTAAAGTTTCGCTAAAATCCGGGGTGATAAGTTTTCTTCCGGTTTTTGAAGAAAAAGGAAGCTTATAGCCTTATGAAAATTTTTGCCCAAAAAACTTTTTTGCTCCGATTGCTATGAAATTTGGCACACGATGAAGTAATTTGAATGCGAATTCATAGAGCTACTCAGTTCCTCTATATCTTGCTTAGTTTTCGAGAAATCAAGCATCAAATGCTCGAATATGACAAGGACCGAAAATATTCTAGCGGCACAGATTGAGCGCTGCTCTTTCCAAAACGAGCAGCAAAATTCAGCAGCCGAACGTATTTTTCTATTCCTTATGAAGTTCTACATCCGCCATTAAAGTTTCGTTGAAATCCGGGGACATAAGTTTTCTTCCGGTTTTTGAAGAAAAAGGAAGCTTATAGCCTTATGAAAATTTTTGCCCAAAAAACTTTATTGCTCCGATTGCTATGAAATTTGACATACGATGAAGTAATTCGATTGCGAATTCATTGAGCTACTCAGTTCCTCTATATCTTGCTTAGTTTTCGAGAAATCGAGCATCAAAAGCTCGAATATGACAAGGGCCGAAAATATTCTAGCGGCACAGATTGAGCGCTGCTCTTTCCAAAACGAGCAGCAATATTCAGCAGCCGAACGTATTTTTTTATTCCTTATGAAGTTCTACATCCGCCATTAAAGTTTCGTTGAAATCCGGGGACATAAGTTTTCTTCCGGTTTTTGAAGAAAAAGGAAGCTTATAGCCTTATGAAAATTTTTGCCCAAAAAACTTTTTTGCTCCGATTGCTATAAAATTTGGCACACGATGAAGTAATTTGAATGCGAATTCATAGAGCTACTCAGTTCCTCTATATCTTGCTTAGTTTTCGAGAAATCGAGCATCAAAAGCTCGAATATGACAAGGGCCGAAAATATTCTAGCGGCACAGATTGAGCGCTGCTCTTTCCAAAACGAGCAGCAATATTCAGCAGCCGAACGTATTTTTTTATTCCTTATGAAGTTCTACATCCGCCATTAAAGTTTCGTTGAAATCCGGGGACATAAGTTTTCTTCCGGTTATTGAAGAAAAAGGAAGCTTATAGCCTTATGAAAATTTTTGCCCAAAAAACCTTTTTTGCTCCGATTGCTATGAAATTTGGCACACGATGAAGTAATTTGAATGCGAATTCATAGAGCTACTCAGTTCCTCTGTATCTTGCTTAGTTTTCGAGAAATCGAGCATCAAATGCTCGAATATGACAAGGACCGAAAATATTCTAGCGGCACAGATTGAGCGCTGCTCTTTCCAAAACGAGCAGCAAAATTCAGCAGCCGAACGTACTTTTCTATTCCTTATGAAGTTCTACATCCGCCATTAAAGTTTCGTTGAAATCCGGGGACATAAGTTTTCTTCAGGTTTTTGAAGAAAAAGGAAGCTTATAGCCTTATGAAAATTTTTGCCCAAAAAACTTTTTTGCTCCGATTGCTATAAAATTTGGCACACGATGAAGTAATTTGAATGCGAATTCATAGAGCTACTCAGTTCCTCTGTATCTTGCTTAGTTTTCGAGAAATCGAGCATCAAATGCTCGAATATGACAAGGACCGAAAATATTCTAGCGGCACAGATTGAGCGCTGCTCTTTCCAAAACGAGCAGTAATATTCATCAACCGAACGTATTTTTCTGTTCCTTATGAAGTTCTACATCCGCCATTAAAGTTTCGTTGAAATCCGGGGACATAAGTTTTCTTCCGGTTATTGAAGAAAAAGGAAGCTTATAGCCTTATGAAAATTTTTGCCCAAAAAACCTTTTTTGCTCCGATTGCTATGAAATTTGGCACACGATGAAGTAATTTGAATGCGAATTCATAGAGCTACTCAGTTCCTCTGTATCTTGCTTAGTTTTCGAGAAATCGAGCATCAAATGCTCGAATATGACAAGGACCGAAAATATTCTAGCGGCACAGATTGAGCGCTGCTCTTTCCAAAACGAGCAGCAATATTCAGCAGCCGAACGTATTTCTTTCTTCCTTATGAAGTTCTACATCCGCCATTAAAGTTTCCTTATGAAGTTCTACATCCGCCATTAAAGTTTCGTTGAAATCCGGGGACATAAGTTTTCTTCAGGTTTTTGAAGAAAAAGGAAGCTTATAGCCTTATGAAAATTTTTGCCCAAAAAACTTTTTTGCTCCGATTGCTATAAAATTTGGCACATGATGAAGTAATTTGAATGCGAATTCATAGAGCTACTCAGTTCCTCTATATCTTGCTTAGTTTTCGAGAAATCGAGCATCAAATGCTCGAATATGACAAGGACCGAAAATATTCTAGCGGCACAGATTGAGCGCTGCTCTTTTCAAAACGAGCAGCAATATTCAGCAGCCAAACGTACTTTTCTATTCCTTATGAAGTTCTACATCCGCCATTAAAGTTTCGTTGAAATCCGGGGACATAAGTTTTCTTCCGGTTTTTGAAGAAAAAGGAAGCTTATAGCCTTATGAAAATTTTTGCCCAAAAAACTTTTTTGCTCCGATTGCTATAAAATTTGGCACATGATGAAGTAATTTGAATGCGAATTCATAGAGCTACTCAGTTCCTCTATATCTTGCTTAGTTTTCGAGAAATCGAGCATCAAATGCTCGAATATGACAAGGACCGAAAATATTCTAGCGGCACAGATTGAGCGCTGCTCTTTCCAAAACGAGCAGCAATATTCAGCAGCCGAACGTATTTCTTTCTTCCTTATGAAGTTCTACATCCGCCATTAAAGTTTCCTTATGAAGTTCTACATCCGCCATTAAAGTTTCGTTGAAATCCGGGGACATAAGTTTTCTTCAGGTTTTTGAAGAAAAAGGAAGCTTATAGCCTTATGAAAATTTTTGCCCAAAAAACTTTTTTGCTCCGATTGCTATAAAATTTGGCACATGATGAAGTAATTTGAATGCGAATTCATAGAGCTACTCAGTTCCTCTATATCTTGCTTAGTTTTCGAGAAATCGAGCATCAAATGCTCGAATATGACAAGGACCGAAAATATTCTAGCGGCACAGATTGAGCGCTGCTCTTTTCAAAACGAGCAGCAATATTCAGCAGCCAAACGTACTTTTCTATTCCTTATGAAGTTCTACATCCGCCATTAAAGTTTCGTTGAAATCCGGGGACATAAGTTTTCTTCCGGTTTTTGAAGAAAAAGGAAGCTTATAGCCTTATGAAAATTTTTGCCCAAAAAACTTTTTTGCTCCGATTGCTATAAAATTTGGCACACGATGAAGTAATTTGAATGCGAATTCATAGAGCTACTCAGTTCCTCTGTATCTTGCTTAGTTTTCGAGAAATCGAGCATCAAATGCTCGAATATGACAAGGACCGAAAATATTCTAGCGGCACAGATTGAGCGCTGCTCTTTTCAAAACGAGCAGCAATATTCAGCAGCCAAACGTACTTTTCTATTCCTTATGAAGTTCTACATCCGCCATTAAAGTTTCGTTGAAATCCGGGGACATAAGTTTTCTTCCGGTTTTTGAAGAAAAAGGAAGCTTATAGCCTTATGAAAATTTTTGCCCAAAAAACTTTTTTGCTCCGATTGCTATAAAATTTGGCACATGATGAAGTAATTTGAATGCGAATTCATAGAGCTACTCAGTTCCTCTATATCTTGCTTAGTTTTCGAGAAATCGAGCATCAAATGCTCGAATATGACAAGGACCGAAAATATTCTAGCGGCACAGATTGAGCGCTGCTCTTTTCAAAACGAGCAGCAATATTCAGCAGCCAAACGTACTTTTCTATTCCTTATGAAGTTCTACATCCGCCATTAAAGTTTCGTTGAAATCCGGGGACATAAGTTTTCTTCCGGTTTTTGAAGAAAAAGGAAGCTTATAGCCTTATGAAAATTTTTGCCCAAAAAACTTTTTTGCTCCGATTGCTATAAAATTTGGCACATGATGAAGTAATTTGAATGCGAATTCATAGAGCTACTCAGTTCCTCTGTATCTTGCTTAGTTTTCGAGAAATCGAGCATCAAATGCTCGAATATGACAAGGACCGAAAATATTCTAGCGGCACAGATTGAGCGCTGCTCTTTCCAAAACGAGCAGCAATATTCAGCAGCCGAACGTATTTCTTTCTTCCTTATGAAGTTCTACATCCGCCATTAAAGTTTCCTTATGAAGTTCTACATCCGCCATTAAAGTTTCGTTGAAATCCGGGGACATAAGTTTTCTTCAGGTTTTTGAAGAAAAAGGAAGCTTATAGCCTTATGAAAATTTTTGCCCAAAAAACTTTTTTGCTCCGATTGCTATAAAATTTGGCACACTATGAAGTAATTTGATTGCGAATTCATAGAGCTACTCAGTTCCTCTGTATCTTGCTTAGTTTTCGAGAAATCGAGCATCAAATGCTCGAATATGACAAGGACCGAAAATATTCTAGCGGCACAGATTGAGCGCTGCTCTTTCCAAAACGAGCAGTAATATTCATCAACCGAACGTATTTTTCTGTTCCTTATGAAGTTCTACATCCGCCATTAAAGTTTCGTTGAAATCCGGGGACATAAGTTTTCTTCCGGTTTTTGAAGAAAAAGGAAGCTTATAGCCTTATGAAAATTTTTGCCCAAAAAACCTCTTTTGCTCCGATTGCTATGAAATTTGGCACACGATGAAGTAATTTGAATGCGAATTCATAGAGCTACTCAGTTCCTCTGTATCTTGCTTAGTTTTCGAGAAATCGAGCATCAAATGCTCGAATATGACAAGGACCGAAAATATTCTAGCGGCACAGATTGAGCGCTGCTCTTTCCAAAACGAGCAGCAATATTCAGCAGCCGAACGTATTTCTTTCTTCCTTATGAAGTTCTACATCCGCCATTAAAGTTTCCTTATGAAGTTCTACATCCGCCATTAAAGTTTCGTTGAAATCCGGGGACATAAGTTTTCTTCCGGTTTTTGAAGAAAAAGGAAGCTTATAGCCTTATGAAAATTTTTGCCCAAAAAACTTTTTTGCTCCGATTGCTATAAAATTTGGCACACTATGAAGTAATTTGAATGCGAATTCATAGAGCTACTCAGTTCCTCTGTATCTTGCTTAGTTTTCGAGAAATCGAGCATCAAATGCTCGAATATGACAAGGACCGAAAATATTCTAGCCGCACAGATTGAGCGCTGCTCTTTCCAAAGCGAGCAGTAATATTCATCAACCGAACGTATTTTTCTATTCCTTAAGACGTTCTACATCCACCATTAAAGTTTCGTTGAAATCCGGGGACATAAGTTTTCTTCCGGTTTTTGAAGAAAAAGGAAGCTTATAGCCTTATGAAAATTTTTGCCCAAAAAACTTTTTTGCTCCGATTGCTATAAAATTTGGCACACTATGAAGTAATTTGAATGCGAATTCATAGAGCTACTCAGTTCCTCTATATCTTGCTTAGTTTTCGAGAAATCAAGCATCAAATGCTCGAATATGACAAGGACCGAAAATATTCTAGCGGCACAGATTGAGCGCTGCTCTTTCCAAAACGAGCAGCAAAATTCAGCAGCCGAACGTATTTTTCTATTCCTTATGAAGTTCTACATCCGCCATTAAAGTTTCGTTGAAATCCGGGGACATAAGTTTTCTTCCGGTTTTTGAAGAAAAAGGAAGCTTATAGCCTTATGAAAATTTTTGCCCAAAAAACTTTTTTGCTCCGATTGCTATAAAATTTGGCACACGATGAAGTAATTTGAATGCGAATTCATAGAGCTACTCAGTTCCTCTGTATCTTGCTTAGTTTTCGAGAAATCGAGCATCAAAAGCTCGAATATGACAAGGGCCGAAAATATTCTAGCGGCACAGATTGAGCGCTGCTCTTTCCAAAACGAGCAGCAATATTCAGCAGCCGAACGTATTTTTCTATTCCTTATGAAGTTCTACATCCGCCATTAAAGTTTCGTTGAAATCCGGGGACATAAGTTTTCTTCCGGTTATTGAAGAAAAAGGAAGCTTATAGCCTTATGAAAATTTTTGCCCAAAAAACCTTTTTTGCTCCGATTGCTATGAAATTTGGCACACGATGAAGTAATTTGAATGCGAATTCATAGAGCTACTCAGTTCCTCTGTATCTTGCTTAGTTTTCGAGAAATCGAGCATCAAATGCTCGAATATGACAAGGACCGAAAATATTCTAGCGGCACAGATTGAGCGCTGCTCTTTTCAAAACGAGCAGCAATATTCAGCAGCCAAACGTACTTTTCTATTCCTTATGAAGTTCTACATCCGCCATTAAAGTTTCCTTATGAAGTTCTACATCCGCCATTAAAGTTTCGTTGAAATCCGGGGACATAAGTTTTCTTCAGGTTTTTGAAGAAAAAGGAAGCTTATAGCCTTATGAAAATTTTTGCCCAAAAAACTTTCTTGCTCCGATTGCTATAAAATTTGGCACACGATGAAGTAATTTGAATGCGAATTCATAGAGCTACTCAGTTACTCTGTATCTTGCTTAGTTTTCGAGAAATCGAGCATCAAATGCTCGAATATGACAAGGACCGAAAATATTCTAGCGGCACAGATTGAGCGCTGCTCTTTCCAAAACGAGCAGTAATATTCAGGAGCCGAACGTATTTTTTTATTCCTTATGAAGTTCTACATCCGCCATTAAAGTTTCGCTGAAATCCGGGGACATAAGTTTTCTTCAGGTTTTTGAAGAAAAAGGAAGCTTATAGCCTTATGAAAATTTTTGCCCAAAAAACTTTTTTGCTCCGATTGCTATAAAATTTGGCACATGATGAAGTAATTTGAATGCGAATTCATAGAGCTACTCAGTTCCTCTATATCTTGCTTAGTTTTCGAGAAATCGAGCATCAAATGCTCGAATATGACAAGGACCGAAAATATTCTAGCGGCACGGATTGAGCGCTGCTCTTTCCAAAACGAGCAGCAATATTCAGCAGCCGAACGTATTTCTTTCTTCCTTATGAAGTTCTACATCCGCCATTAAAGTTTCGTTGAAATCCGGGGACATAAGTTTTCTTCAGGTTTTTGAAGAAAAAGGAAGCTTATAGCCTTATGAAAATTTTTGCCCAAAAAACTTTTTTGCTCCGATTGCTATAAAATTTGGCACACTATGAAGTAATTTGATTGCGAATTCATAGAGCTACTCAGTTCCTCTGTATCTTGCTTAGTTTTCGAGAAATCGAGCATCAAATGCTCGAATATGACAAGGACCGAAAATATTCTAGCGGCACAGATTGAGCGCTGCTCTTTTCAAAACGAGCAGCAATATTCAGCAGCCAAACGTACTTTTCTATTCCTTATGAAGTTCTACATCCGCCATTAAAGTTTCGTTGAAATCCGGGGACATAAGTTTTCTTCCGGTTTTTGAAGAAAAAGGAAGCTTATAGCCTTATGAAAATTTTTGCCCAAAAAACTTTTTTGCTCCGATTGCTATAAAATTTGGCACACGATGAAGTAATTTGAATGCGAATTCATAGAGCTACTCAGTTCCTCTGTATCTTGCTTAGTTTTCGAGAAATCGAGCATCAAATGCTCGAATATGACAAGGACCGAAAATATTCTAGCGGCACAGATTGAGCGCTGCTCTTTCCAAAACGAGCAGTAATATTCATCAACCGAACGTATTTTTCTGTTCCTTATGAAGTTCTACATCCGCCATTAAAGTTTCGTTGAAATCCGGGGACATAAGTTTTCTTCCGGTTTTTGAAGAAAAAGGAAGCTTATAGCCTTATGAAAATTTTTGCCCAAAAAACCTCTTTTGCTCCGATTGCTATGAAATTTGGCACACGATGAAGTAATTTGAATGCGAATTCATAGAGCTACTCAGTTCCTCTGTATCTTGCTTAGTTTTCGAGAAATCGAGCATCAAATGCTCGAATATGACAAGGACCGAAAATATTCTAGCGGCACAGATTGAGCGCTGCTCTTTCCAAAACGAGCAGCAATATTCAGCAGCCGAACGTATTTCTTTCTTCCTTATGAAGTTCTACATCCGCCATTAAAGTTTCCTTATGAAGTTCTACATCCGCCATTAAAGTTTCGTTGAAATCCGGGGACATAAGTTTTCTTCCGGTTTTTGAAGAAAAAGGAAGCTTATAGCCTTATGAAAATTTTTGCCCAAAAAACTTTTTTGCTCCGATTGCTATAAAATTTGGCACACGATGAAGTAATTTGAATGCGAATTCATAGAGCTACTCAGTTCCTCTGTATCTTGCTTAGTTTTCGAGAAATCGAGCATCAAATGCTCGAATATGACAAGGACCGAAAATATTCTAGCCGCACAGATTGAGCGCTGCTCTTTCCAAAGCGAGCAGCAATATTCAGCAACCGAACGTATTTTTCTATTCCTTAAGACGTTCTACATCCACCATTAAAGTTTCGTTGAAATCCGGGGACATAAGTTTTCTTCCGGGTTTTGAAAAAAAAGGAAGCTATAGCCTTATGAAAATTTTTGCCCAAAAAACTTTTTTGCTCCGATTGCTATAAAATTTGGCACACTATGAAGTAATTTGAATGCGAATTCATAGAGCTACTCAGTTCCTCTGTATCTTGCTTAGTTTTCGAGAAATCGAGCATCAAATGCTCGAATATGACAAGGACCGAAAATATTCTAGCCGCACAGATTGAGCGCTGCTCTTTCCAAAGCGAGCAGTAATATTCATCAACCGAACGTATTTTTCTATTCCTTAAGACGTTCTACATCCACCATTAAAGTTTCGTTGAAATCCGGGGACATAAGTTTTCTTCCGGTTTTTGAAGAAAAAGGAAGCTTATAGCCTTATGAAAATTTTTGCCCAAAAAACTTTTTTGCTCCGATTGCTATAAAATTTGGCACACTATGAAGTAATTTGAATGCGAATTCATAGAGCTACTCAGTTCCTCTATATCTTGCTTAGTTTTCGAGAAATCGAGCATCAAATGCTCGAATATGACAAGGACCGAAAATATTCTAGCGGCACAGATTGAGCGCTGCTCTTTCCAAAACGAGCAGTAATATTCATCAACCGAACGTATTTTTCTGTTCCTTTTGACGTTCTACATCCGCCATTAAAGTTTCGCTAAAATCCGGGGTGATAAGTTTTCTTCCGGTTTTTGAAGAAAAAGGAAGCTTATAGCCTTATGAAAATTTTTGCCCAAAAAACTTTTTTGCTCCGATTGCTATAAAATTTGGCACACTATGAAGTAATTTGAATGCGAATTCATAGAGCTACTCAGTTCCTCTATATCTTGCTTAGTTTTCGAGAAATCGAGCATCAAATGCTCGAATATGACAAGGACCGAAAATATTCTAGCGGCACAGATTGAGCGCTGCTCTTTCCAAAACGAGCAGTAATATTCATCAACCGAACGTATTTTTCTGTTCCTTTTGACGTTCTACATCCGCCATTAAAGTTTCGCTAAAATCCGGGGTGATAAGTTTTCTTCCGGTTTTTGAAGAAAAAGGAAGCTTATAGCCTTATGAAAATTTTTGCCCAAAAAACTTTTTTGCTCCGATTGCTATTAAATTTGGCACACGATGAAGTAATTTGAATGCGAATTCATAGAGCTACTCAGTTCCTCTATATCTTGCTTAGTTTTCGAGAAATCAAGCATCAAATGCTCGAATATGACAAGGACCGAAAATATTCTAGCGGCACAGATTGAGCGCTGCTCTTTCCAAAACGAGCAGCAATATTCAGCAGCCGAACGTATTTTTCTATTCCTTATGAAGTTCTACATCCGCCATTAAAGTTTCGTTGAAATCCGGGGACATAAGTTTTCTTCCGGTTTTTGAAGAAAAAGGAAGCTTATAGCCTTATGAAAATTTTTGCCCAAAAAACTTTTTTGCTCCGATTGCTATGAAATTTGGCACACGATGAAGTAATTTGAATGCGAATTCATAGAGCTACTCAGTTCCTCTATATCTTGCTTAGTTTTCGAGAAATCAAGCATCAAATGCTCGAATATGACAAGGACCGAAAATATTCTAGCGGCACAGATTGAGCGCTGCTCTTTCCAAAACGAGCAGCAAAATTCAGCAGCCGAACGTATTTTTCTATTCCTTATGAAGTTCTACATCCGCCATTAAAGTTTCGTTGAAATCCGGGGACATAAGTTTTCTTCCGGTTTTTGAAGAAAAAGGAAGCTTATAGCCTTATGAAAATTTTTGCCCAAAAAACTTTTTTGCTCCGATTGCTATGAAATTTGGCACACGATGAAGTAATTTGAATGCGAATTCATAGAGCTACTCAGTTCCTCTATATCTTGCTTAGTTTTCGAGAAATCGAGCATCAAATGCTCGAATATGACAAGGACCGAAAATATTCTAGCGGCACAGATTGAGCGCTGCTCTTTCCAAAACGAGCAGCAAAATTCAGCAGCCGAACGTATTTTTCTATTCCTTATGAAGTTCTACATCCGCCATTAAAGTTTCGTTGAAATCCGGGGACATAAGTTTTCTTCCGGTTTTTGAAGAAAAAGGAAGCTTATAGCCTTATGAAAATTTTTGCCCAAAAAACTTTTTTGCTCCGATTGCTATAAAATTTGGCACACGATGAAGTAATTTGAATGCGAATTCATAGAGCTACTCAGTTCCTCTGTATCTTGCTTAGTTTTCGAGAAATCGAGCATCAAATGCTCGAATATGACAAGGACCGAAAATATTCTAGCGGCATAGATTGAGCGCTGCTCTTTCCAAAACGAGCAGCAAAATTCAGCAGCCGAACGTACTTTTCTATTCCTTATGAAGTTCTACATCCGCCATTAAAGTTTCGTTGAAATCCGGGGACATAAGTTTTCTTCCGGTTTTTGAAGAAAAAGGAAGCTTATAGCCTTATGAAAATTTTTGCCCAAAAAACTTTTTTGCTCCGATTGCTATGAAATTTGGCACACGATGAAGTAATTTGAATGCGAATTCATAGAGCTACTCAGTTCCTCTATATCTTGCTTAGTTTTCGAGAAATCAAGCATCAAATGCTCGAATATGACAAGGACCGAAAATATTCTAGCGGCACAGATTGAGCGCTGCTCTTTCCAAAACGAGCAGCAAAATTCAGCAGCCGAACGTATTTTTCTATTCCTTATGAAGTTCTACATCCGCCATTAAAGTTTCGTTGAAATCCGGGGACATAAGTTTTCTTCCGGTTTTTGAAGAAAAAGGAAGCTTATAGCCTTATGAAAATTTTTGCCCAAAAAACTTTTTTGCTCCGATTGCTATGAAATTTGGCACACGATGAAGTAATTTGAATGCGAATTCATAGAGCTACTCAGTTCCTCTATATCTTGCTTAGTTTTCGAGAAATCGAGCATCAAATGCTCGAATATGACAAGGACCGAAAATATTCTAGCGGCACAGATTGAGCGCTGCTCTTTCCAAAACGAGCAGCAAAATTCAGCAGCCGAACGTATTTTTCTATTCCTTATGAAGTTCTACATCCGCCATTAAAGTTTCGTTGAAATCCGGGGACATAAGTTTTCTTCCGGTTATTGAAGAAAAAGGAAGCTTTATAGCCTTATGAAAATTTTTGCCCAAAAAACCTTTTTTGCTCCGATTGCTATGAAATTTGGCACACGATGAAGTAATTTGAATGCGAATTCATAGAGCTACTCAGTTCCTCTGTATCTTGCTTAGTTTTCGAGAAATCGAGCATCAAATGCTCGAATATGACAAGGACCGAAAATATTCTAGCGGCACAGATTGAGCGCTGCTCTTTCCAAAACGAGCAGCAAAATTCAGCAGCCGAACGTACTTTTCTATTCCTTATGAAGTTCTACATCCGCCATTAAAGTTTCGTTGAAATCCGGGGACATAAGTTTTCTTCCGGTTTTTGAAGAAAAAGGAAGCTTATAGCCTTATGAAAATTTTTGCCCAAAAAACTTTTTTGCTCCGATTGCTATAAAATTTGGCACACGATGAAGTAATTTGAATGCGAATTCATAGAGCTACTCAGTTCCTCTGTATCTTGCTTAGTTTTCGAGAAATCGAGCATCAAATGCTCGAATATGACAAGGACCGAAAATATTCTAGCCGCACAGATTGAGCGCTGCTCTTTCCAAAGCGAGCAGCAATATTCAGCAACCGAACGTATTTTTCTATTCCTTAAGACGTTCTACATCCACCATTAAAGTTTCGTTGAAATCCGGGGACATAAGTTTTCTTCCGGTTTTTGAAGAAAAAGGAAGCTTATAGCCTTATGAAAATTTTTGCCCAAAAAACTTTTTTGCTCCGATTGCTATAAAATTTGGCACACGATGAAGTAATTTGAATGCGAATTCATAGAGCTACTCAGTTCCTCTATATCTTGCTTAGTTTTCGAGAAATCGAGCATCAAATGCTCGAATATGACAAGGACCGAAAATATTCTAGCGGCACAGATTGAGCGCTGCTCTTTCCAAAACGAGCAGCAAAATTCAGCAGCCGAACGTATTTTTCTATTCCTTATGAAGTTCTACATCCGCCATTAAAGTTTCGTTGAAATCCGGGGACATAAGTTTTCTTCCGGTTTTTGAAGAAAAAGGAAGCTTATAGCCTTATGAAAATTTTTGCCCAAAAAACTTTTTTGCTCCGATTGCTATGAAATTTGGCACACGATGAAGTAATTTGAATGCGAATTCATAGAGCTACTCAGTTCCTCTATATCTTGCTTAGTTTTCGAGAAATCGAGCATCAAAAGCTCGAATATGACAAGGGCCGAAAATATTCTAGCGGCACAGATTGAGCGCTGCTCTTTCCAAAACGAGCAGTAATATTCATCAACCGAACGTATTTTTCTGTTCCTTTTGACGTTCTACATCCGCCATTAAAGTTTCGTTAAAATCCGGGGTGATAAGTTTTCTTCCGGTTTTTGAAAAAAAAGGAAGCTTATAGCCTTATGAAAATTTTTGCCCAAAAAACTTTTTTGCTCCGATTGCTATAAAATTTGGCACACTATGAAGTAATTTGAATGCGAATTCATAGAGCTACTCAGTTCCTCTATATCTTGCTTAGTTTTCGAGAAATCGAGCATCAAATGCTCGAATATGACAAGGACCGAAAATATTCTAGCGGCACAGATTGAGCGCTGCTCTTTCCAAAACGAGCAGTAATATTCATCAACCGAACGTATTTTTCTGTTCCTTTTGACGTTCTACATCCGCCATTAAAGTTTCGCTAAAATCCGGGGTGATAAGTTTTCTTCCGGTTTTTGAAGAAAAAGGAAGCTTATAGCCTTATGAAAATTTTTGCCCAAAAAACTTTTTTGCTCCGATTGCTATGAAATTTGGCACACGATGAAGTAATTTGAATGCGAATTCATAGAGCTACTCAGTTCCTCTATATCTTGCTTAGTTTTCGAGAAATCAAGCATCAAATGCTCGAATATGACAAGGACCGAAAATATTCTAGCGGCACAGATTGAGCGCTGCTCTTTCCAAAACGAGCAGCAAAATTCAGCAGCCGAACGTATTTTTCTATTCCTTATGAAGTTCTACATCCGCCATTAAAGTTTCGTTGAAATCCGGGGACATAAGTTTTCTTCCGGTTTTTGAAGAAAAAGGAAGCTTATAGCCTTATGAAAATTTTTGCCCAAAAAACTTTATTGCTCCGATTGCTATGAAATTTGGCATACGATGAAGTAATTCGATTGCGAATTCATTGAGCTACTCAGTTCCTCTATATCTTGCTTAGTTTTCGAGAAATCGAGCATCAAAAGCTCGAATATGACAAGGGCCGAAAATATTCTAGCGGCACAGATTGAGCGCTGCTCTTTCCAAAACGAGCAGCAATATTCAGCAGCCGAACGTATTTTTTTATTCCTTATGAAGTTCTACATCCGCCATTAAAGTTTCGTTGAAATCCGGGGACATAAGTTTTCTTCCGGTTTTTGAAGAAAAAGGAAGCTTATAGCCTTATGAAAATTTTTGCCCAAAAAACTTTTTTGCTCCGATTGCTATAAAATTTGGCACACGATGAAGTAATTTGAATGCGAATTCATAGAGCTACTCAGTTCCTCTATATCTTGCTTAGTTTTCGAGAAATCGAGCATCAAAAGCTCGAATATGACAAGGGCCGAAAATATTCTAGCGGCACAGATTGAGCGCTGCTCTTTCCAAAACGAGCAGCAATATTCAGCAGCCGAACGTATTTTTTTATTCCTTATGAAGTTCTACATCCGCCATTAAAGTTTCGTTGAAATCCGGGGACATAAGTTTTCTTCCGGTTATTGAAGAAAAAGGAAGCTTATAGCCTTATGAAAATTTTTGCCCAAAAAACCTCTTTTGCTCCGATTGCTATGAAATTTGGCACACGATGAAGTAATTTGAATGCGAATTCATAGAGCTACTCAGTTCCTCTGTATCTTGCTTAGTTTTCGAGAAATCGAGCATCAAATGCTCGAATATGACAAGGACCGAAAATATTCTAGCGGCACAGATTGAGCGCTGCTCTTTCCAAAACGAGCAGTAATATTCATCAACCGAACGTATTTTTCTGTTCCTTATGAAGTTCTACATCCGCCATTAAAGTTTCGTTGAAATCCGGGGACATAAGTTTTCTTCCGGTTTTTGAAGAAAAAGGAAGCTTATAGCCTTATGAAAATTTTTGCCCAAAAAACCTCTTTTGCTCCGATTGCTATGAAATTTGGCACACGATGAAGTAATTTGAATGCGAATTCATAGAGCTACTCAGTTCCTCTGTATCTTGCTTAGTTTTCGAGAAATCGAGCATCAAATGCTCGAATATGACAAGGACCGAAAATATTCTAGCGGCACAGATTGAGCGCTGCTCTTTCCAAAACGAGCAGTAATATTCAGGAGCCGAACGTATTTTTTTATTCCTTATGAAGTTCTACATCCGCCATTAAAGTTTCGCTGAAATCCGGGGACATAAGTTTTCTTCAGGTTTTTGAAGAAAAAGGAAGCTTATAGCCTTATGAAAATTTTTACCCAAAAAACTTTTTTGCTCCGATTGCTATAAAATTTGGCACACGATGAAGTAATTTGAATGCGAATTCATAGAGCTACTCAGTTCCTCTGTATCTTGCTTAGTTTTCGAGAAATCGAGCATCAAATGCTCGAATATGACAAGGACCGAAAATATTCTAGCGGCACAGATTGAGCGCTGCTCTTTCCAAAACGAGCAGTAATATTCATCAACCGAACGTATTTTTCTGTTCCTTATGAAGTTCTACATCCGCCATTAAAGTTTCGTTGAAATCCGGGGACATAAGTTTTCTTCCGGTTATTGAAGAAAAAGGAAGCTTATAGCCTTATGAAAATTTTTGCCCAAAAAACCTTTTTTGCTCCGATTGCTATGAAATTTGGCACACGATGAAGTAATTTGAATGCGAATTCATAGAGCTACTCAGTTCCTCTGTATCTTGCTTAGTTTTCGAGAAATCGAGCATCAAATGCTCGAATATGACAAGGACCGAAAATATTCTAGCGGCACAGATTGAGCGCTGCTCTTTTCAAAACGAGCAGCAATATTCAGCAGCCAAACGTACTTTTCTATTCCTTATGAAGTTCTACATCCGCCATTAAAGTTTCGTTGAAATCCGGGGACATAAGTTTTCTTCCGGTTTTTGAAGAAAAAGGAAGCTTATAGCCTTATGAAAATTTTTGCCCAAAAAACTTTTTTGCTCCGATTGCTATAAAATTTGGCACACGATGAAGTAATTTGAATGCGAATTCATAGAGCTACTCAGTTCCTCTGTATCTTGCTTAGTTTTCGAGAAATCGAGCATCAAATGCTCGAATATGACAAGGACCGAAAATATTCTAGCGGCACAGATTGAGCGCTGCTCTTTCCAAAACGAGCAGCAATATTCAGCAGCCGAACGTATTTCTTTCTTCCTTATGAAGTTCTACATCCGCCATTAAAGTTTCCTTATGAAGTTCTACATCCGCCATTAAAGTTTCGTTGAAATCCGGGGACATAAGTTTTCTTCAGGTTTTTGAAGAAAAAGGAAGCTTATAGCCTTATGAAAATTTTTGCCCAAAAAACTTTTTTGCTCCGATTGCTATAAAATTTGGCACATGATGAAGTAATTTGAATGCGAATTCATAGAGCTACTCAGTTCCTCTATATCTTGCTTAGTTTTCGAGAAATCGAGCATCAAATGCTCGAATATGACAAGGACCGAAAATATTCTAGCGGCACAGATTGAGCGCTGCTCTTTTCAAAACGAGCAGCAATATTCAGCAGCCAAACGTACTTTTCTATTCCTTATGAAGTTCTACATCCGCCATTAAAGTTTCGTTGAAATCCGGGGACATAAGTTTTCTTCCGGTTTTTGAAGAAAAAGGAAGCTTATAGCCTTATGAAAATTTTTGCCCAAAAAACTTTTTTGCTCCGATTGCTATAAAATTTGGCACATGATGAAGTAATTTGAATGCGAATTCATAGAGCTACTCAGTTCCTCTATATCTTGCTTAGTTTTCGAGAAATCGAGCATCAAATGCTCGAATATGACAAGGACCGAAAATATTCTAGCGGCACAGATTGAGCGCTGCTCTTTCCAAAACGAGCAGCAATATTCAGCAGCCGAACGTATTTCTTTCTTCCTTATGAAGTTCTACATCCGCCATTAAAGTTTCGTTGAAATCCGGGGACATAAGTTTTCTTCAGGTTTTTGAAGAAAAAGGAAGCTTATAGCCTTATGAAAATTTTTGCCCAAAAAACTTTTTTGCTCCGATTGCTATAAAATTTGGCACACTATGAAGTAATTTGATTGCGAATTCATAGAGCTACTCAGTTCCTCTGTATCTTGCTTAGTTTTCGAGAAATCGAGCATCAAATGCTCGAATATGACAAGGACCGAAAATATTCTAGCGGCACAGATTGAGCGCTGCTCTTTTCAAAACGAGCAGCAATATTCAGCAGCCAAACGTACTTTTCTATTCCTTATGAAGTTCTACATCCGCCATTAAAGTTTCGTTGAAATCCGGGGACATAAGTTTTCTTCCGGTTTTTGAAGAAAAAGGAAGCTTATAGCCTTATGAAAATTTTTGCCCAAAAAACTTTTTTGCTCCGATTGCTATAAAATTTGGCACACGATGAAGTAATTTGAATGCGAATTCATAGAGCTACTCAGTTCCTCTGTATCTTGCTTAGTTTTCGAGAAATCGAGCATCAAATGCTCGAATATGACAAGGACCGAAAATATTCTAGCGGCACAGATTGAGCGCTGCTCTTTCCAAAACGAGCAGTAATATTCATCAACCGAACGTATTTTTCTGTTCCTTATGAAGTTCTACATCCGCCATTAAAGTTTCGTTGAAATCCGGGGACATAAGTTTTCTTCCGGTTTTTGAAGAAAAAGGAAGCTTATAGCCTTATGAAAATTTTTGCCCAAAAAACCTCTTTTGCTCCGATTGCTATGAAATTTGGCACACGATGAAGTAATTTGAATGCGAATTCATAGAGCTACTCAGTTCCTCTGTATCTTGCTTAGTTTTCGAGAAATCGAGCATCAAATGCTCGAATATGACAAGGACCGAAAATATTCTAGCGGCACAGATTGAGCGCTGCTCTTTCCAAAACGAGCAGCAATATTCAGCAGCCGAACGTATTTCTTTCTTCCTTATGAAGTTCTACATCCGCCATTAAAGTTTCCTTATGAAGTTCTACATCCGCCATTAAAGTTTCGTTGAAATCCGGGGACATAAGTTTTCTTCCGGTTTTTGAAGAAAAAGGAAGCTTATAGCCTTATGAAAATTTTTGCCCAAAAAACTTTTTTGCTCCGATTGCTATAAAATTTGGCACACGATGAAGTAATTTGAATGCGAATTCATAGAGCTACTCAGTTCCTCTGTATCTTGCTTAGTTTTCGAGAAATCGAGCATCAAATGCTCGAATATGACAAGGACCGAAAATATTCTAGCCGCACAGATTGAGCGCTGCTCTTTCCAAAGCGAGCAGCAATATTCAGCAACCGAACGTATTTTTCTATTCCTTAAGACGTTCTACATCCACCATTAAAGTTTCGTTGAAATCCGGGGACATAAGTTTTCTTCCGGGTTTTGAAAAAAAAGGAAGCTTATAGCCTTATGAAAATTTTTGCCCAAAAAACTTTTTTGCTCCGATTGCTATAAAATTTGGCACACTATGAAGTAATTTGAATGCGAATTCATAGAGCTACTCAGTTCCTCTGTATCTTGCTTAGTTTTCGAGAAATCGAGCATCAAATGCTCGAATATGACAAGGACCGAAAATATTCTAGCCGCACAGATTGAGCGCTGCTCTTTCCAAAGCGAGCAGTAATATTCATCAACCGAACGTATTTTTCTATTCCTTAAGACGTTCTACATCCACCATTAAAGTTTCGTTGAAATCCGGGGACATAAGTTTTCTTCCGGTTTTTGAAGAAAAAGGAAGCTTATAGCCTTATGAAAATTTTTGCCCAAAAAACTTTTTTGCTCCGATTGCTATAAAATTTGGCACACGATGAAGTAATTTGAATGCGAATTCATAGAGCTACTCAGTTCCTCTATATCTTGCTTAGTTTTCGAGAAATCGAGCATCAAATGCTCGAATATGACAAGGACCGAAAATATTCTAGCGGCACAGATTGAGCGCTGCTCTTTCCAAAACGAGCAGTAATATTCATCAACCGAACGTATTTTTCTGTTCCTTTTGACGTTCTACATCCGCCATTAAAGTTTCGCTAAAATCCGGGGTGATAAGTTTTCTTCCGGTTTTTGAAGAAAAAGGAAGCTTATAGCCTTATGAAAATTTTTGCCCAAAAAACTTTTTTGCTCCGATTGCTATGAAATTTGGCACACGATGAAGTAATTTGAATGCGAATTCATAGAGCTACTCAGTTCCTCTATATCTTGCTTAGTTTTCGAGAAATCAAGCATCAAATGCTCGAATATGACAAGGACCGAAAATATTCTAGCGGCACAGATTGAGCGCTGCTCTTTCCAAAACGAGCAGCAAAATTCAGCAGCCGAACGTATTTTTCTATTCCTTATGAAGTTCTACATCCGCCATTAAAGTTTCGTTGAAATCCGGGGACATAAGTTTTCTTCCGGTTTTTGAAGAAAAAGGAAGCTTATAGCCTTATGAAAATTTTTGCCCAAAAAACTTTTTTGCTCCGATTGCTATGAAATTTGGCACACGATGAAGTAATTTGAATGCGAATTCATAGAGCTACTCAGTTCCTCTATATCTTGCTTAGTTTTCGAGAAATCAAGCATCAAATGCTCGAATATGACAAGGACCGAAAATATTCTAGCGGCACAGATTGAGCGCTGCTCTTTCCAAAACGAGCAGCAAAATTCAGCAGCCGAACGTATTTTTCTATTCCTTATGAAGTTCTACATCCGCCATTAAAGTTTCGTTGAAATCCGGGGACATAAGTTTTCTTCCGGTTTTTGAAGAAAAAGGAAGCTTATAGCCTTATGAAAATTTTTGCCCAAAAAACTTTTTTGCTCCGATTGCTATAAAATTTGGCACACGATGAAGTAATTTGAATGCGAATTCATAGAGCTACTCAGTTCCTCTGTATCTTGCTTAGTTTTCGAGAAATCGAGCATCAAAAGCTCGAATATGACAAGGGCCGAAAATATTCTAGCGGCACAGATTGAGCGCTGCTCTTTCCAAAACGAGCAGCAATATTCAGCAGCCGAACGTATTTTTCTATTCCTTATGAAGTTCTACATCCGCCATTAAAGTTTCGTTGAAATCCGGGGACATAAGTTTTCTTCCGGTTATTGAAGAAAAAGGAAGCTTATAGCCTTATGAAAATTTTTGCCCAAAAAACCTTTTTTGCTCCGATTGCTATGAAATTTGGCACACGATGAAGTAATTTGAATGCGAATTCATAGAGCTACTCAGTTCCTCTGTATCTTGCTTAGTTTTCGAGAAATCGAGCATCAAATGCTCGAATATGACAAGGACCGAAAATATTCTAGCGGCACAGATTGAGCGCTGCTCTTTCCAAAACGAGCAGCAAAATTCAGCAGCCGAACGTACTTTTCTATTCCTAATGAAGTTCTACATCCGCCATTAAAGTTTCGTTGAAATCCGGGGACATAAGTTTTCTTCCGGTTTTTGAAGAAAAAGGAAGCTTATAGCCTTATGAAAATTTTTGCCCAAAAAACTTTTTTGCTCCGATTGCTATAAAATTTGGCACACGATGAAGTAATTTGAATGCGAATTCATAGAGCTACTCAGTTCCTCTATATCTTGCTTAGTTTTCGAGAAATCGAGCATCAAAAGCTCGAATATGACAAGGGCCGAAAATATTCTAGCGGCACAGATTGAGCGCTGCTCTTTTCAAAACGAGCAGCAATATTCAGCAGCCAAACGTACTTTTCTATTCCTTATGAAGTTCTACATCCGCCATTAAAGTTTCGTTGAAATCCGGGGACATAAGTTTTCTTCCGGTTTTTGAAGAAAAAGGAAGCTTATAGCCTTATGAAAATTTTTGCCCAAAAAACTTTTTTGCTCCGATTGCTATAAAATTTGGCACACGATGAAGTAATTTGAATGCGAATTCATAGAGCTACTCAGTTCCTCTGTATCTTGCTTAGTTTTCGAGAAATCGAGCATCAAATGCTCGAATATGACAAGGACCGAAAATATTCTAGCGGCACAGATTGAGCGCTGCTCTTTTCAAAACGAGCAGCAATATTCAGCAGCCAAACGTACTTTTCTATTCCTTATGAAGTTCTACATCCGCCATTAAAGTTTCCTTATGAAGTTCTACATCCGCCATTAAAGTTTCGTTGAAATCCGGGGACATAAGTTTTCTTCAGGTTTTTGAAGAAAAAGGAAGCTTATAGCCTTATGAAAATTTTTGCCCAAAAAACTTTCTTGCTCCGATTGCTATAAAATTTGGCACACGATGAAGTAATTTGAATGCGAATTCATAGAGCTACTCAGTTACTCTGTATCTTGCTTAGTTTTCGAGAAATCGAGCATCAAATGCTCGAATATGACAAGGACCGAAAATATTCTAGCGGCACAGATTGAGCGCTGCTCTTTCCAAAACGAGCAGTAATATTCAGGAGCCGAACGTATTTTTTTATTCCTTATGAAGTTCTACATCCGCCATTAAAGTTTCGCTGAAATCCGGGGACATAAGTTTTCTTCAGGTTTTTGAAGAAAAAGGAAGCTTATAGCCTTATGAAAATTTTTGCCCAAAAAACTTTTTTGCTCCGATTGCTATAAAATTTGGCACATGATGAAGTAATTTGAATGCGAATTCATAGAGCTACTCAGTTCCTCTATATCTTGCTTAGTTTTCGAGAAATCGAGCATCAAATGCTCGAATATGACAAGGACCGAAAATATTCTAGCGGCACGGATTGAGCGCTGCTCTTTCCAAAACGAGCAGCAATATTCAGCAGCCGAACGTATTTCTTTCTTCCTTATGAAGTTCTACATCCGCCATTAAAGTTTCGTTGAAATCCGGGGACATAAGTTTTCTTCAGGTTTTTGAAGAAAAAGGAAGCTTATAGCCTTATGAAAATTTTTGCCCAAAAAACTTTTTTGCTCCGATTGCTATAAAATTTGGCACACTATGAAGTAATTTGATTGCGAATTCATAGAGCTACTCAGTTCCTCTGTATCTTGCTTAGTTTTCGAGAAATCGAGCATCAAATGCTCGAATATGACAAGGACCGAAAATATTCTAGCGGCACAGATTGAGCGCTGCTCTTTTCAAAACGAGCAGCAATATTCAGCAGCCAAACGTATTTTTCTATTCCTTATGAAGTTCTACATCCGCCATTAAAGTTTCGTTGAAATCCGGGGACATAAGTTTTCTTCCGGTTTTTGAAGAAAAAGGAAGCTTATAGCCTTATGAAAATTTTTGCCCAAAAAACTTTTTTGCTCCGATTGCTATAAAATTTGGCACACGATGAAGTAATTTGAATGCGAATTCATAGAGCTACTCAGTTCCTCTGTATCTTGCTTAGTTTTCGAGAAATCGAGCATCAAATGCTCGAATATGACAAGGACCGAAAATATTCTAGCGGCACAGATTGAGCGCTGCTCTTTCCAAAACGAGCAGTAATATTCATCAACCGAACGTATTTTTCTGTTCCTTATGAAGTTCTACATCCGCCATTAAAGTTTCGTTGAAATCCGGGGACATAAGTTTTCTTCCGGTTTTTGAAGAAAAAGGAAGCTTATAGCCTTATGAAAATTTTTGCCCAAAAAACCTCTTTTGCTCCGATTGCTATGAAATTTGGCACACGATGAAGTAATTTGAATGCGAATTCATAGAGCTACTCAGTTCCTCTGTATCTTGCTTAGTTTTCGAGAAATCGAGCATCAAATGCTCGAATATGACAAGGACCGAAAATATTCTAGCGGCACAGATTGAGCGCTGCTCTTTCCAAAACGAGCAGCAATATTCAGCAGCCGAACGTATTTCTTTCTTCCTTATGAAGTTCTACATCCGCCATTAAAGTTTCCTTATGAAGTTCTACATCCGCCATTAAAGTTTCGTTGAAATCCGGGGACATAAGTTTTCTTCCGGTTTTTGAAGAAAAAGGAAGCTTATAGCCTTATGAAAATTTTTGCCCAAAAAACTTTTTTGCTCCGATTGCTATAAAATTTGGCACACGATGAAGTAATTTGAATGCGAATTCATAGAGCTACTCAGTTCCTCTGTATCTTGCTTAGTTTTCGAGAAATCGAGCATCAAATGCTCGAATATGACAAGGACCGAAAATATTCTAGCCGCACAGATTGAGCGCTGCTCTTTCCAAAGCGAGCAGCAATATTCAGCAACCGAACGTATTTTTCTATTCCTTAAGACGTTCTACATCCACCATTAAAGTTTCGTTGAAATCCGGGGACATAAGTTTTCTTCCGGGTTTTGAAAAAAAAGGAAGCTTATAGCCTTATGAAAATTTTTGCCCAAAAAACTTTTTTGCTCCGATTGCTATAAAATTTGGCACACTATGAAGTAATTTGAATGCGAATTCATAGAGCTACTCAGTTCCTCTGTATCTTGCTTAGTTTTCGAGAAATCGAGCATCAAATGCTCGAATATGACAAGGACCGAAAATATTCTAGCCGCACAGATTGAGCGCTGCTCTTTCCAAAGCGAGCAGTAATATTCATCAACCGAACGTATTTTTCTATTCCTTAAGACGTTCTACATCCACCATTAAAGTTTCGTTGAAATCCGGGGACATAAGTTTTCTTCCGGTTTTTGAAGAAAAAGGAAGCTTATAGCCTTATGAAAATTTTTGCCCAAAAAACTTTTTTGCTCCGATTGCTATAAAATTTGGCACACTATGAAGTAATTTGAATGCGAATTCATAGAGCTACTCAGTTCCTCTATATCTTGCTTAGTTTTCGAGAAATCGAGCATCAAATGCTCGAATATGACAAGGACCGAAAATATTCTAGCGGCACAGATTGAGCGCTGCTCTTTCCAAAACGAGCAGTAATATTCATCAACCGAACGTATTTTTCTGTTCCTTTTGACGTTCTACATCCGCCATTAAAGTTTCGCTAAAATCCGGGGTGATAAGTTTTCTTCCGGTTTTTGAAGAAAAAGGAAGCTTATAGCCTTATGAAAATTTTTGCCCAAAAAACTTTTTTGCTCCGATTGCTATTAAATTTGGCACACGATGAAGTAATTTGAATGCGAATTCATAGAGCTACTCAGTTCCTCTATATCTTGCTTAGTTTTCGAGAAATCGAGCATCAAATGCTCGAATATGACAAGGACCGAAAATATTCTAGCGGCACAGATTGAGCGCTGCTCTTTCCAAAACGAGCAGCAAAATTCAGCAGCCGAACGTATTTTTCTATTCCTTATGAAGTTCTACATCCGCCATTAAAGTTTCGTTGAAATCCGGGGACATAAGTTTTCTTCCGGTTTTTGAAGAAAAAGGAAGCTTATAGCCTTATGAAAATTTTTGCCCAAAAAACTTTTTTGCTCCGATTGCTATGAAATTTGGCACACGATGAAGTAATTTGAATGCGAATTCATAGAGCTACTCAGTTCCTCTATATCTTGCTTAGTTTTCGAGAAATCAAGCATCAAATGCTCGAATATGACAAGGACCGAAAATATTCTAGCGGCACAGATTGAGCGCTGCTCTTTCCAAAACGAGCAGCAAAATTCAGCAGCCGAACGTATTTTTCTATTCCTTATGAAGTTCTACATCCGCCATTAAAGTTTCGTTGAAATCCGGGGACATAAGTTTTCTTCCGGTTTTTGAAGAAAAAGGAAGCTTATAGCCTTATGAAAATTTTTGCCCAAAAAACTTTTTTGCTCCGATTGCTATGAAATTTGGCACACGATGAAGTAATTTGAATGCGAATTCATAGAGCTACTCAGTTCCTCTATATCTTGCTTAGTTTTCGAGAAATCGAGCATCAAATGCTCGAATATGACAAGGACCGAAAATATTCTAGCGGCACAGATTGAGCGCTGCTCTTTCCAAAACGAGCAGCAAAATTCAGCAGCCGAACGTATTTTTCTATTCCTTATGAAGTTCTACATCCGCCATTAAAGTTTCGTTGAAATCCGGGGACATAAGTTTTCTTCCGGTTTTTGAAGAAAAAGGAAGCTTATAGCCTTATGAAAATTTTTGCCCAAAAAACTTTTTTGCTCCGATTGCTATGAAATTTGGCACACGATGAAGTAATTTGAATGCGAATTCATAGAGCTACTCAGTTCCTCTATATCTTGCTTAGTTTTCGAGAAATCGAGCATCAAAAGCTCGAATATGACAAGGGCCGAAAATATTCTAGCGGCACAGATTGAGCGCTGCTCTTTCCAAAACGAGCAGTAATATTCATCAACCGAACGTATTTTTCTGTTCCTTTTGACGTTCTACATCCGCCATTAAAGTTTCGTTAAAATCCGGGGTGATAAGTTTTCTTCCGGTTTTTGAAAAAAAAGGAAGCTTATAGCCTTATGAAAATTTTTGCCCAAAAAACTTTTTTGCTCCGATTGCTATAAAATTTGGCACACTATGAAGTAATTTGAATGCGAATTCATAGAGCTACTCAGTTCCACTATATCTTGCTTAGTTTTCGAGAAATCGAGCATCAAATGCTCGAATATGACAAGGACCGAAAATATTCTAGCGGCACAGATTGAGCGCTGCTCTTTCCAAAACGAGCAGTAATATTCATCAACCGAACGTATTTTTCTGTTCCTTTTGACGTTCTACATCCGCCATTAAAGTTTCGCTAAAATCCGGGGTGATAAGTTTTCTTCCGGTTTTTGAAGAAAAAGGAAGCTTATAGCCTTATGAAAATTTTTGCCCAAAAAACTTTTTTGCTCCGATTGCTATGAAATTTGGCACACGATGAAGTAATTTGAATGCGAATTCATAGAGCTACTCAGTTCCTCTATATCTTGCTTAGTTTTCGAGAAATCAAGCATCAAATGCTCGAATATGACAAGGACCGAAAATATTCTAGCGGCACAGATTGAGCGCTGCTCTTTCCAAAACGAGCAGCAAAATTCAGCAGCCGAACGTATTTTTCTATTCCTTATGAAGTTCTACATCCGCCATTAAAGTTTCGTTGAAATCCGGGGACATAAGTTTTCTTCCGGTTTTTGAAGAAAAAGGAAGCTTATAGCCTTATGAAAATTTTTGCCCAAAAAACTTTTTTGCTCCGATTGCTATAAAATTTGGCACACGATGAAGTAATTTGAATGCGAATTCATAGAGCTACTCAGTTCCTCTATATCTTGCTTAGTTTTCGAGAAATCAAGCATCAAATGCTCGAATATGACAAGGACCGAAAATATTCTAGCGGCACAGATTGAGCGCTGCTCTTTCCAAAACGAGCAGCAAAATTCAGCAGCCGAACGTATTTTTCTATTCCTTATGAAGTTCTACATCCGCCATTAAAGTTTCGTTGAAATCCGGGGACATAAGTTTTCTTCCGGTTTTTGAAGAAAAAGGAAGCTTATAGCCTTATGAAAATTTTTGCCCAAAAAACTTTTTTGCTCCGATTGCTATGAAATTTGGCACACGATGAAGTAATTTGAATGCGAATTCATAGAGCTACTCGGTTCCTCTATATCTTGCTTAGTTTTCGAGAAATCGAGCATCAAAAGCTCGAATATGACAAGGGCCGAAAATATTCTAGCGGCACAGATTGAGCGCTGCTCTTTCCAAAACGAGCAGCAATATTCAGCAGCCGAACGTATTTTTTTATTCCTTATGAAGTTCTACATCCGCCATTAAAGTTTCGTTGAAATCCGGGGACATAAGTTTTCTTCCGGTTATTGAAGAAAAAGGAAGCTTATAGCCTTATGAAAATTTTTGCCCAAAAAACCTTTTTTGCTCCGATTGCTATGAAATTTGGCACACGATGAAGTAATTTGAATGCGAATTCATAGAGCTACTCAGTTCCTCTGTATCTTGCTTAGTTTTCGAGAAATCGAGCATCAAATGCTCGAATATGACAAGGACCGAAAATATTCTAGCGGCACAGATTGAGCGCTGCTCTTTCCAAAACGAGCAGCAAAATTCAGCAGCCGAACGTACTTTTCTATTCCTTATGAAGTTCTACATCCGCCATTAAAGTTTCGTTGAAATCCGGGGACATAAGTTTTCTTCCGGTTTTTGAAGAAAAAGGAAGCTTATAGCCTTATGAAAATTTTTGCCCAAAAAACTTTTTTGCTCCGATTGCTATAAAATTTGGCACACGATGAAGTAATTTGAATGCGAATTCATAGAGCTACTCAGTTCCTCTGTATCTTGCTTAGTTTTCGAGAAATCGAGCATCAAATGCTCGAATATGACAAGGACCGAAAATATTCTAGCGGCACAGATTGAGCGCTGCTCTTTCCAAAACGAGCAGCAAAATTCAGCAGCCGAACGTACTTTTCTATTCCTTATGAAGTTCTACATCCGCCATTAAAGTTTCGTTGAAATCCGGGGACATAAGTTTTCTTCCGGTTTTTGAAGAAAAAGGAAGCTTATAGCCTTATGAAAATTTTTGCCCAAAAAACTTTTTTGCTCCGATTGCTATGAAATTTGGCACACGATGAAGTAATTTGAATGCGAATTCATAGAGCTACTCAGTTCCTCTATATCTTGCTTAGTTTTCGAGAAATCGAGCATCAAAAGCTCGAATATGACAAGGGCCGAAAATATTCTAGCGGCACAGATTGAGCGCTGCTCTTTTCAAAACGAGCAGCAATATTCAGCAGCCAAACGTACTTTTCTATTCCTTATGAAGTTCTACATCCGCCATTAAAGTTTCGTTGAAATCCGGGGACATAAGTTTTCTTCCGGTTTTTGAAGAAAAAGGAAGCTTATAGCCTTATGAAAATTTTTGCCCAAAAAACTTTTTTGCTCCGATTGCTATAAAATTTGGCACACGATGAAGTAATTTGAATGCGAATTCATAGAGCTACTCAGTTCCTCTGTATCTTGCTTAGTTTTCGAGAAATCGAGCATCAAATGCTCGAATATGACAAGGACCGAAAATATTCTAGCGGCACAGATTGAGCGCTGCTCTTTCCAAAACGAGCAGTAATATTCATCAACCGAACGTATTTTTCTGTTCCTTATGAAGTTCTACATCCGCCATTAAAGTTTCGTTGAAATCCGGGGACATAAGTTTTCTTCCGGTTATTGAAGAAAAAGGAAGCTTATAGCCTTATGAAAATTTTTGCCCAAAAAACCTTTTTTGCTCCGATTGCTATGAAATTTGGCACACGATGAAGTAATTTGAATGCGAATTCATAGAGCTACTCAGTTCCTCTGTATCTTGCTTAGTTTTCGAGAAATCGAGCATCAAATGCTCGAATATGACAAGGACCGAAAATATTCTAGCGGCACAGATTGAGCGCTGCTCTTTTCAAAACGAGCAGCAATATTCAGCAGCCAAACGTACTTTTCTATTCCTTATGAAGTTCTACATCCGCCATTAAAGTTTCGTTGAAATCCGGGGACATAAGTTTTCTTCCGGTTTTTGAAGAAAAAGGAAGCTTATAGCCTTATGAAAATTTTTGCCCAAAAAACTTTTTTGCTCCGATTGCTATAAAATTTGGCACACGATGAAGTAATTTGAATGCGAATTCATAGAGCTACTCAGTTCCTCTGTATCTTGCTTAGTTTTCGAGAAATCGAGCATCAAATGCTCGAATATGACAAGGACCGAAAATATTCTAGCGGCACAGATTGAGCGCTGCTCTTTTCAAAACGAGCAGCAATATTCAGCAGCCAAACGTACTTTTCTATTCCTTATGAAGTTCTACATCCGCCATTAAAGTTTCGTTGAAATCCGGGGACATAAGTTTTCTTCCGGTTTTTGAAGAAAAAGGAAGCTTATAGCCTTATGAAAATTTTTGCCCAAAAAACTTTTTTGCTCCGATTGCTATAAAATTTGGCACACGATGAAGTAATTTGAATGCGAATTCATAGAGCTACTCAGTTCCTCTGTATCTTGCTTAGTTTTCGAGAAATCGAGCATCAAATGCTCGAATATGACAAGGACCGAAAATATTCTAGCGGCACAGATTGAGCGCTGCTCTTTTCAAAACGAGCAGCAATATTCAGCAGCCAAACGTACTTTTCTATTCCTTATGAAGTTCTACATCCGCCATTAAAGTTTCGTTGAAATCCGGGGACATAAGTTTTCTTCAGGTTTTTGAAGAAAAAGGAAGCTTATAGCCTTATGAAAATTTTTGCCCAAAAAACTTTTTTGCTCCGATTGCTATAAAATTTGGCACACGATGAAGTAATTTGAATGCGAATTCATAGAGCTACTCAGTTCCTCTGTATCTTGCTTAGTTTTCGAGAAATCGAGCATCAAATGCTCGAATATGACAAGGACCGAAAATATTCTAGCGGCACAGATTGAGCGCTGCTCTTTTCAAAACGAGCAGCAATATTCAGCAGCCAAACGTACTTTTCTATTCCTTATGAAGTTCTACATCCGCCATTAAAGTTTCGTTGAAATCCGGGGACATAAGTTTTCTTCCGGTTTTTGAAGAAAAAGGAAGCTTATAGCCTTATGAAAATTTTTGCCCAAAAAACTTTTTTGCTCCGATTGCTATAAAATTTGGCACACGATGAAGTAATTTGAATGCGAATTCATAGAGCTACTCAGTTCCTCTGTATCTTGCTTAGTTTTCGAGAAATCGAGCATCAAATGCTCGAATATGACAAGGACCGAAAATATTCTAGCGGCACAGATTGAGCGCTGCTCTTTCCAAAACGAGCAGTAATATTCATCAACCGAACGTATTTTTCTGTTCCTTATGAAGTTCTACATCCGCCATTAAAGTTTCGTTGAAATCCGGGGACATAAGTTTTCTTCCGGTTATTGAAGAAAAAGGAAGCTTATAGCCTTATGAAAATTTTTGCCCAAAAAACCTTTTTTGCTCCGATTGCTATGAAATTTGGCACACGATGAAGTAATTTGAATGCGAATTCATAGAGCTACTCAGTTCCTCTGTATCTTGCTTAGTTTTCGAGAAATCGAGCATCAAATGCTCGAATATGACAAGGACCGAAAATATTCTAGCGGCACAGATTGAGCGCTGCTCTTTTCAAAACGAGCAGCAATATTCAGCAGCCAAACGTACTTTTCTATTCCTTATGAAGTTCTACATCCGCCATTAAAGTTTCGTTGAAATCCGGGGACATAAGTTTTCTTCCGGTTTTTGAAGAAAAAGGAAGCTTATAGCCTTATGAAAATTTTTGCCCAAAAAACTTTTTTGCTCCGATTGCTATGAAATTTGGCACACGATGAAGTAATTTGAATGCGAATTCATAGAGCTACTCAGTTCCTCTATATCTTGCTTAGTTTTCGAGAAATCGAGCATCAAAAGCTCGAATATGACAAGGGCCGAAAATATTCTAGCGGCACAGATTGAGCGCTGCTCTTTTCAAAACGAGCAGCAATATTCAGCAGCCAAACGTACTTTTCTATTCCTTATGAAGTTCTACATCCGCCATTAAAGTTTCGTTGAAATCCGGGGACATAAGTTTTCTTCCGGTTTTTGAAGAAAAAGGAAGCTTATAGCCTTATGAAAATTTTTGCCCAAAAAACTTTTTTGCTCCGATTGCTATAAAATTTGGCACACGATGAAGTAATTTGAATGCGAATTCATAGAGCTACTCAGTTCCTCTGTATCTTGCTTAGTTTTCGAGAAATCGAGCATCAAATGCTCGAATATGACAAGGACCGAAAATATTCTAGCGGCACAGATTGAGCGCTGCTCTTTCCAAAACGAGCAGTAATATTCATCAACCGAACGTATTTTTCTGTTCCTTATGAAGTTCTACATCCGCCATTAAAGTTTCGTTGAAATCCGGGGACATAAGTTTTCTTCCGGTTATTGAAGAAAAAGGAAGCTTATAGCCTTATGAAAATTTTTGCCCAAAAAACCTTTTTTGCTCCGATTGCTATGAAATTTGGCACACGATGAAGTAATTTGAATGCGAATTCATAGAGCTACTCAGTTGCTCTGTATCTTGCTTAGTTTTCGAGAAATCGAGCATCAAATGCTCGAATATGACAAGGACCGAAAATATTCTAGCGGCACAGATTGAGCGCTGCTCTTTCCAAAACGAGCAGTAATATTCATCAACCGAACGTATTTTTCTGTTCCTTATGAAGTTCTACATCCGCCATTAAAGTTTCGTTGAAATCCGGGGACATAAGTTTTCTTCCGGTTATTGAAGAAAAAGGAAGCTTATAGCCTTATGAAAATTTTTGCCCAAAAAACCTTTTTTGCTCCGATTGCTATGAAATTTGGCACACGATGAAGTAATTTGAATGCGAATTCATAGAGCTACTCAGTTCCTCTGTATCTTGCTTAGTTTTCGAGAAATCGAGCATCAAATGCTCGAATATGACAAGGACCGAAAATATTCTAGCGGCACAGATTGAGCGCTGCTCTTTCCAAAACGAGCAGCAAAATTCAGCAGCCGAACGTACTTTTCTATTCCTTATGAAGTTCTACATCCGCCATTAAAGTTTCGTTGAAATCCGGGGACATAAGTTTTCTTCCGGTTTTTGAAGAAAAAGGAAGCTTATAGCCTTATGAAAATTTTTGCCCAAAAAACTTTTTTGCTCCGATTGCTATAAAATTTGGCACACGATGAAGTAATTTGAATGCGAATTCATAGAGCTACTCAGTTCCTCTGTATCTTGCTTAGTTTTCGAGAAATCGAGCATCAAATGCTCGAATATGACAAGGACCGAAAATATTCTAGCGGCACAGATTGAGCGCTGCTCTTTCCAAAACGAGCAGCAAAATTCAGCAGCCGAACGTACTTTTCTATTCCTTATGAAGTTCTACATCCGCCATTAAAGTTTCGTTGAAATCCGGGGACATAAGTTTTCTTCCGGTTTTTGAAGAAAAAGGAAGCTTATAGCCTTATGAAAATTTTTGCCCAAAAAACTTTTTTGCTCCGATTGCTATGAAATTTGGCACACGATGAAGTAATTTGAATGCGAATTCATAGAGCTACTCAGTTCCTCTATATCTTGCTTAGTTTTCGAGAAATCGAGCATCAAAAGCTCGAATATGACAAGGGCCGAAAACATTCTAGCGGCACAGATTGAGCGCTGCTCTTTTCAAAACGAGCAGCAATATTCAGCAGCCAAACGTACTTTTCTATTCCTTATGAAGTTCTACATCCGCCATTAAAGTTTCGTTGAAATCCGGGGACATAAGTTTTCTTCCGGTTTTTGAAGAAAAAGGAAGCTTATAGCCTTATGAAAATTTTTGCCCAAAAAACCTTTTTTGCTCCGATTGCTATGAAATTTGGCACACGATGAAGTAATTTGAATGCGAATTCATAGAGCTACTCAGTTCCTCTATATCTTGCTTAGTTTTCGAGAAATCGAGCATCAAAAGCTCGAATATGACAAGGGCCGAAAATATTCTAGCGGCACAGATTGAGCGCTGCTCTTTTCAAAACGAGCAGCAATATTCAGCAGCCAAACGTACTTTTCTATTCCTTATGAAGTTCTACATCCGCCATTAAAGTTTCGTTGAAATCCGGGGACATAAGTTTTCTTCCGGTTTTTGAAGAAAAAGGAAGCTTATAGCCTTATGAAAATTTTTGCCCAAAAAACTTTTTTGCTCCGATTGCTATAAAATTAGGCACACTATGAAGTAATTTGATTGCGAATTCATAGAGCTACTCAGTTCCTCTGTATCTTGCTTAGTTTTCGAGAAATCGAGCATCAAAAGCTCGAATATGACAAGGGCCGAAAATATTCTAGCGGCACAGATTGAGCGCTGCTCTTTTCAAAACGAGCAGCAATATTCAGCAGCCAAACGTACTTTTCTATTCCTTATGAAGTTCTACATCCGCCATTAAAGTTTCGTTGAAATCCGGGGACATAAGTTTTCTTCCGGTTTTTGAAGAAAAAGGAAGCTTATAGCCTTATGAAAATTTTTGCCCAAAAAACTTTTTTGCTCCGATTGCTATAAAATTTGGCACACGATGAAGTAATTTGAATGCGAATTCATAGAGCTACTCAGTTCCTCTGTATCTTGCTTAGTTTTCGAGAAATCGAGCATCAAATGCTCGAATATGACAAGGACCGAAAATATTCTAGCGGCACAGATTGAGCGCTGCTCTTTTCAAAACGAGCAGCAATATTCAGCAGCCAAACGTACTTTTCTATTCCTTATGAAGTTCTACATCCGCCATTAAAGTTTCGTTGAAATCCGGGGACATAAGTTTTCTTCCGGTTTTTGAAGAAAAAGGAAGCTTATAGCCTTATGAAAATTTTTGCCCAAAAAACCTTTTTTGCTCCGATTGCTATGAAATTTGGCACACGATGAAGTAATTTGAATGCGAATTCATAGAGCTACTCAGTTCCTCTGTATCTTGCTTAGTTTTCGAGAAATCGAGCATCAAATGCTCGAATATGACAAGGACCGAAAATATTCTAGCGGCACAGATTGAGCGCTGCTCTTTCCAAAACGAGCAGCAATATTCAGCAGCCGAACGTATTTCTTTCTTCCTTATGAAGTTATACATCCGCCATTAAAGTTTCCTTATGAAGTTCTACATCCGCCATTAAAGTTTCGTTGAAATCCGGGGACATAAGTTTTCTTCAGGTTTTTGAAGAAAAAGGAAGCTTATAGCCTTATGAAAATTTTTGCCCAAAAAACTTTCTTGCTCCGATTGCTATAAAATTTGGCACACGATGAAGTAATTTGAATGCGAATTCATAGAGCTACTCAGTTACTCTGTATCTTGCTTAGTTTTCGAGAAATCGAGCATCAAATGCTCGAATATGACAAGGACCGAAAATATTCTAGCGGCACAGATTGAGCGCTGCTCTTTCCAAAACGAGCAGTAATATTCAGGAGCCGAACGTATTTTTTTATTCCTTATGAAGTTCTACATCCGCCATTAAAGTTTCGCTGAAATCCGGGGACATAAGTTTTCTTCAGGTTTTTGAAGAAAAAGGAAGCTTATAGCCTTATGAAAATTTTTGCCCAAAAAACTTTTTTGCTCCGATTGCTATAAAATTTGGCACATGATGAAGTAATTTGAATGCGAATTCATAGAGCTACTCAGTTCCTCTATATCTTGCTTAGTTTTCGAGAAATCGAGCATCAAATGCTCGAATATGACAAGGACCGAAAATATTCTAGCGGCACAGATTGAGCGCTGCTCTTTCCAAAACGAGCAGTAATATTCAGCAGCCGAACGTATTTCTTTCTTCCTTATGAAGTTCTACATCCGCCATTAAAGTTTCGTTGAAATCCGGGGACATAAGTTTTCTTCAGGTTTTTGAAGAAAAAGGAAGCTTATAGCCTTATGAAAATTTTTGCCCAAAAAACTTTTTTGCTCCGATTGCTATAAAATTTGGCACACTATGAAGTAATTTGATTGCGAATTCATAGAGCTACTCAGTTCCTCTGTATCTTGCTTAGTTTTCGAGAAATCGAGCATCAAATGCTCGAATATGACAAGGACCGAAAATATTCTAGCGGCACAGATTGAGCGCTGCTCTTTCCAAAACGAGCAGTAATATTCAGGAGCCGAACGTATTTTTTTATTCCTTATGAAGTTCTACATCCGCCATTAAAGTTTCGCTGAAATCCGGGGACATAAGTTTTCTTCAGGTTTTTGAAGAAAAAGGAAGCTTATAGCCTTATGAAAATTTTTGCCCAAAAAACTTTTTTGCTCCGATTGCTATAAAATTTGGCACATGATGAAGTAATTTGAATGCGAATTCATAGAGCTACTCAGTTCCTCTATATCTTGCTTAGTTTTCGAGAAATCGAGCATCAAATGCTCGAATATGACAAGGACCGAAAATATTCTAGCGGCACAGATTGAGCGCTGCTCTTTCCAAAACGAGCAGTAATATTCAGCAGCCGAACGTATTTCTTTCTTCCTTATGAAGTTCTACATCCGCCATTAAAGTTTCGTTGAAATCCGGGGACATAAGTTTTCTTCAGGTTTTTGAAGAAAAAGGAAGCTTATAGCCTTATGAAAATTTTTGCCCAAAAAACTTTTTTGCTCCGATTGCTATAAAATTTGGCACACTATGAAGTAATTTGATTGCGAATTCATAGAGCTACTCAGTTCCTCTGTATCTTGCTTAGTTTTCGAGAAATCGAGCATCAAATGCTCGAATATGACAAGGACCGAAAATATTCTAGCGGCACAGATTGAGCGCTGCTCTTTCCAAAACGAGCAGTAATATTCATCAACCGAACGTATTTTTCTGTTCCTTATGAAGTTCTACATCCGCCATTAAAGTTTCGTTGAAATCCGGGGACATAAGTTTTCTTCCGGTTTTTGAAGAAAAAGGAAGCTTATAGCCTTATGAAAATTTTTGCCCAAAAAACCTTTTTTGCTCCGATTGCTATGAAATTTGGCACACGATGAAGTAATTTGAATGCGAATTCATAGAGCTACTCAGTTCCTCTGTATCTTGCTTAGTTTTCGAGAAATCGAGCATCAAATGCTCGAATATGACAAGGACCGAAAATATTCTAGCGGCACAGATTGAGCGCTGCTCTTTCCAAAACGAGCAGCAATATTCAGCAGCCGAACGTATTTCTTTCTTCCTTATGAAGTTCTACATCCGCCATTAAAGTTTCGTTGAAATCCGGGGACATAAGTTTTCTTCCGGTTTTTGAAGAAAAAGGAAGCTTATAGCCTTATGAAAATTTTTGCCCAAAAAACTTTTTTGCTCCGATTGCTATAAAATTTGGCACACGATGAAGTAATTTGAATGCGAATTCATAGAGCTACTCAGTTGCTCTGTATCTTGCTTAGTTTTCGAGAAATCGAGCATCAAATGCTCGAATATGACAAGGACCGAAAATATTCTAGCGGCACAGATTGAGCGCTGCTCTTTCCAAAACGAGCAGTAATATTCATCAACCGAACGTATTTTTCTGTTCCTTATGAAGTTCTACATCCGCCATTAAAGTTTCGTTCAAATCCGGGGACATAAGTTTTCTTCCGGTTTTTGAAGAAAAAGGAAGCTTATAGCCTTATGAAAATTTTTGCCCAAAAAACTTTTTTGCTCCGATTGCTATAAAATTTGGCACACGATGAAGTAATTTGAATGCGAATTCATAGAGCTACTCAGTTACTCTGTATCTTGCTTAGTTTTCGAGAAATCGAGCATCAAATGCTCGAATATGACAAGGACCGAAAATATTCTAGCGGCACAGATTGAGCGCTGCTCTTTCCAAAACGAGCAGCAATATTCAGCAGCCGAACGTATTTCTTTCTTCCTTATGAAGTTCTACATCCGCCATTAAAGTTTCGTTGAAATCCGGGGACATAAGTTTTCTTCCGGTTTTTGAAGAAAAAGGAAGCTTATAGCCTTATGAAAATTTTTGCCCAAAAAACTTTTTTGCTCCGATTGCTATAAAATTTGGCACACGATGAAGTAATTTGAATGCGAATTCATAGAGCTACTCAGTTGCTCTGTATCTTGCTTAGTTTTCGAGAAATCGAGCATCAAATGCTCGAATATGACAAGGACCGAAAATATTCTAGCGGCACAGATTGAGCGCTGCTCTTTCCAAAACGAGCAGTAATATTCATCAACCGAACGTATTTTTCTGTTCCTTATGAAGTTCTACATCCGCCATTAAAGTTTCGTTGAAATCCGGGGACATAAGTTTTCTTCCGGTTTTTGAAGAAAAAGGAAGCTTATAGCCTTATGAAAATTTTTGCCCAAAAAACTGTTTTGCTCCGATTGCTATAAAATTTGGCACACGATGAAGTAATTTGAATGCGAATTCATAGAGCTACTCAGTTGCTCTGTATCTTGCTTAGTTTTCGAGAAATCGAGCATCAAATGCTCGAATATGACAAGGACCGAAAATATTCTAGCGGCACAGATTGAGCGCTGCTCTTTCCAAAACGAGCAGTAATATTCATCAACCGAACGTATTTTTCTGTTCCTTATGAAGTTCTACATCCGCCATTAAAGTTTCGTTCAAATCCGGGGACATAAGTTTTCTTCCGGTTTTTGAAGAAAAAGGAAGCTTATAGCCTTATGAAAATTTTTGCCCAAAAAACTTTTTTGCTCCGATTGCTATAAAATTTGGCACACGATGAAGTAATTTGAATGCGAATTCATAGAGCTACTCAGTTGCTCTGTATCTTGCTTAGTTTTCGAGAAATCGAGCATCAAATGCTCGAATATGACAAGGACCGAAAATATTCTAGCGGCACAGATTGAGCGCTGCTCTTTCCAAAACGAGCAGTAATATTCATCAACCGAACGTATTTTTCTGTTCCTTATGAAGTTCTACATCCGCCATTAAAGTTTCGTTCAAATCCGGGGACATAAGTTTTCTTCCGGTTTTTGAAGAAAAAGGAAGCTTATAGCCTTATGAAAATTTTTGCCCAAAAAACTTTTTTGCTCCGATTGCTATAAAATTTGGCACACGATGAAGTAATTTGAATGCGAATTCATAGAGCTACTCAGATCCTCTGTATCTTGCTTAGTTTTCGAGAAATCGAGCATCAAATGCTCGAATATGACAAGGACCGAAAATATTCTAGCGGCACAGATTGAGCGCTGCTCTTTCCAAAACGAGCAGCAATATTCAGCAGCTGAACGTATTTTTCTATTCCTTATGACGTTCTACATCCGCCATTAAAGTTTCGTTGAAATCCGGGGACATAAGTTTTCTTCCGGTTTTTGAAGAAAAAGGAAGCTTATAGCCTTATGAAAATTTTGGCCCAAAAAACCTTTTTGCTCCGATTGCTATGAAATTTGGCACACTATGAAGTAATTTGAATGCGAATTCATAGAGCTACTCAGTTCCTCTATATCTTGCTTAGTTTTCGAGAAATCGAGCATCAAATGCTCGAATATGACAAGGACCGAAAATATTCTAGCGGCACAGATTGAGCGCTGCTCTTTCCAAAACGAGCAGCAAAATTGAGCAGCCGAACGTATTTTTTTATTCCTTATGAAGTTCTACATCCGCCATTAAATTTTCGTTGAAATCCGGGGACATAAGTTTTCTTCCGGTTTTTGAAGAAAAAGGAAGCTTATAGCCTTATGAAAATTTTTGCCCAAAAAACTTTCTTGCTCCGATTGCTATAAAATTTGGCACACGATGAAGTAATTTGAATGCGAATTCATAGAGCTACTCAGATCCTCTGTATCTTGCTTAGTTTTCGAGAAATCGAGCATCAAATGCTCGAATATGACAAGGACCGAAAATATTCTAGCGGCACAGATTGAGCGCTGCTCTTTCCAAAACGAGCAGCAATATTCAGGAGCCGAACGTATTTCTTTATTCCTTATGAAGTTCTACATCCGCCATTAAAGTTTCGTTGAAATCCGGGGACATAAGTCTTCTTCCGGTTTTTGAAGAAAAAGGAAGCTTAGCCTTATGAAAATTTTTGCCCAAAAAACTTTTTTGCTCCGATTGCTATAAAATTTGGCACACGATGAAGTAATTTGAATGCGAATTCATAGAGCTACTCAGATCCTCTGTATCTTGCTTAGTTTTCGAGAAATCGAGCATCAAATGCTCGAATATGACAAGGACCGAAAATATTCTAGCGGCACAGATTGAGCGCTGCTCTTTCCAAAACGAGCAGCAATATTCAGCAGCCGAACGTATTTCTTTCTTCCTTATGAAGTTCTACATCCGCCATTAAAGTTTCGTTGAAATCCGGGGACATAAGTTTTCTTCCGGTTTTTGAAGAAAAAGGAAGCTTATAGCCTTATGAAAGTTTTTGCCCAAAGAACTTTTTTGCTCCGATTGCTATGAAATTTGGCACACGATGAAGTAATTTGAATGCGAATTCATAGAGCTACTCAGTTACTCTGTATCTTGCTTAGTTTTCGAGAAATCGAGCGTCAAATGCTCGAATATGACAAGGACCGAAAATATTCTAGCGGCACAGATTGAGCGCTGCTCTTTCCAAAACGAGCAGTAATATTCAGCAGCCGAACGTATTTTTTTATTCCTTATGAAGTTCTACATCCGCCATTAAAGTTTCGCTGAAATCCGGGGACATAAGTTTTCTTCCGGTTTTTGAAGAAAAAGGAAGCTTATAGCCTTATGAAAGTTTTTGCCCAAAAAACTTTCTTGCTCCGATTGCTATAAAATTTGGCACACGATGAAGTAATTTGAATGCGAATTCATAGAGCTACTCAGTTACTCTGTATCTTGCTTAGTTTTCGAGAAATCGAGCGTCAAATGCTCGAATATGACAAGGACCGAAAATATTCTAGCGGCACAGATTGAGCGCTGCTCTTTCCAAAACGAGCAGTAATATTCAGCAGCCGAACGTATTTTTTTATTCCTTATGAAGTTCTACATCCGCCATTAAAGTTTCGCTGAAATCCGGGGACATAAGTTTTCTTCCGGTTTTTGAAGAAAAAGGAAGCTTAGCCTTATGAAAATTTTTGCCCAAAAAACTTTTTTGCTCCGATTGCTATAAAATTTGGCACACGATGAAGTAATTTGAATGCGAATTCATAGAGCTACTCAGATCCTCTGTATCTTGCTTAGTTTTCGAGAAATCGAGCATCAAATGCTCGAATATGACAAGGACCGAAAATATTCTAGCGGCACAGATTGAGCGCTGCTCTTTCCAAAACGAGCAGCAATATTCAGCAGCCGAACGTATTTCTTTCTTCCTTATGAAGTTCTACATCCGCCATTAAAGTTTCGTTGAAATCCGGGGACATAAGTTTTCTTCCGGTTTTTGAAGAAAAAGGAAGCTTATAAGCCTTATGAAAGTTTTTGCCCAAAGAACTTTTTTGCTCCGATTGCTATGAAATTTGGCACACGATGAAGTAATTTGAATGCGAATTCATCGAGCTACTCAGTTCCTCTATATCTTGCTTAGTTTTCGAGAAATCGAGCGTCAAATGCTCGAATATGACAAGGACCGAAAATATTCTAGCGGCACAGATTGAGCGCTGCTCTTTCCAAAACGAGCAGCAATATTCAGCAGCCGAACGTATTTTTTTATTCCTTATGAAGTTCTACATCCGCCATTAAAGTTTCGTTGAAATCCGGGGACATAAGTTTTCTTCCGGTTTTTGAAGAAAAAGGAAGCTTATAGCCTTATGAAAGTTTTTGCCCAAAGAACTTTTTTGCTCCGATTGCTATGAAATTTGGCACACGATGAAGTAATTTGAATGCGAATTCATAGAGCTACTCAGTTCCTCTATATCTTGCTTAGTTTTCGAGAAATCGAGCATCAAATGCTCGAATATGACAAGGACCGAAAATATTCTAGCGGCACAGATTGAGCGCTGCTCTTTCCAAAACGAGCAGCAATATTCAGCAGCCGAACGTATTTTTTTATTCCTTATGAAGTTCTACATCCGCCATTAAAGTTTCGTTGAAATCCGGGGACATAAGTTTTCTTCCGGTTTTTGAAGAAAAAGGAAGCTTATAGCCTTATGAAAGTTTTTGCCCAAAGAACTTTTTTGCTCCGATTGCTATGAAATTTGGCACACGATGAAGTAATTTGAATGCGAATTCATAGAGCTACTCAGTTCCTCTATATCTTGCTTAGTTTTCGAGAAATCGAGCGTCAAATGCTCGAATATGACAAGGACCGAAAATATTCTAGCGGCACAGATTGAGCGCTGCTCTTTCCAAAACGAGCAGCAATATTCAGCAGCCGAACGTATTTTTTTATTCCTTATGAAGTTCTACATCCGCCATTAAAGTTTCGTTGAAATCCGGGGACATAAGTTTTCTTCCGGTTTTTGAAGAAAAAGGAAGCTTATAGCCTTACTAAAATTTTTGCCCAAAAAACTTTTTTGCTCCGATTGCTATAAAATTTGGCACACTATGAAGTAATTTGATTGCGAATTCATAGAGCTACTCAGTTCCTCTGTATCTTGCTTAGTTTTCGAAAAATCGAGCATCAAATGCTCGAATATGACAAGGACCGAAAATATTCTAGCGGCACAGATTGAGCGCTGCTCTTTCCAAAACGAGCAGCAATATTCAGCAGCCGAACGTATTTTTCTATTCCTACATCCGCCATTAAAGTTTCGTTGAAATCCGGGGACATAAGTTTTCTTCCGGTTTTTGAAGAAAAAGGAAGCTTATAGCCTTATGAAAGTTTTTGCCCAAAGAACTTTTTTGCTCCGATTGCTATGAAATTTGGCACACGATGAAGTAATTTGAATGCGAATTCATAGAGCTACTCAGTTCCTCTATATCTTGCTTAGTTTTCGAGAAATCGAGCGTCAAATGCTCGAATATGACAAGGACCGAAAATATTCTAGCGGCACAGATTGAGCGCTGCTCTTTCCAAAACGAGCAGCAATATTCAGCAGCCGAACGTATTTTTTTATTCCTTATGAAGTTCTACATCCGCCATTAAAGTTTCGTTGAAATCCGGGGACATAAGTTTTCTTCCGGTTTTTGAAGAAAAAGGAAGCTTATAGCCTTATGAAAGTTTTTGCCCAAAGAACTTTTTTGCTCCGATTGCTATGAAATTTGGCACACGATGAAGTAATTTGAATGCGAATTCATAGAGCTACTCAGTTACTCTGTATCTTGCTTAGTTTTCGAGAAATCGAGCATCAAATGCTCGAATATGACAAGGACCGAAAATATTCTAGCGGCACAGATTGAGCGCTGCTCTTTCCAAAACGAGCAGCAATATTCAGCAGCCGAACGTATTTTTTTATTCCTTATGAAGTTCTACATCCGCCATTAAAGTTTCGTTGAAATCCGGGGACATAAGTTTTCTTCCGGTTTTTGAAGAAAAAGGAAGCTTATAGCCTTATGAAAGTTTTTGCCCAAAGAACTTTTTTGCTCCGATTGCTATGAAATTTGGCACACGATGAAGTAATTTGAATGCGAATTCATAGAGCTACTCAGTTACTCTGTATCTTGCTTAGTTTTCGAGAAATCGAGCGTCAAATGCTCGAATATGACAAGGACCGAAAATATTCTAGCGGCACAGATTGAGCGCTGCTCTTTCCAAAACGAGCAGCAATATTCAGCAGCCGAACGTATTTTTTTATTCCTTATGAAGTTCTACATCCGCCATTAAAGTTTCGCTGAAATCCGGGGACATAAGTTTTCTTCAGGTTTTTGAAGAAAAAGGAAGCTTATAGCCTTATGAAAATTTTTGCCCAAAAAACTTTTTTGCTCCGATTGCTATAAAATTTGGCACACGATGAAGTAATTTGAATGCGAATTCATAGAGCTACTCAGTTCCTCTATATCTTGCTTAGTTTTCGAGAAATCGAGCATCAAATGCTCGAATATGACAAGGACCGAAAATATTCTAGCGGCACAGATTGAGCGCTGCTCTTTCCAAAACGAGCAGCAATATTCAGCAGCCGAACGTATTTCTTTATTCCTTATGAAGTTCTACATCCGCTCTAAAGTTTCGTTGAAATCCGGGGACATAAGATTTCTTCCGGTTTTTGAAAAAAAAGGAAGCTTATAGCCTTATGAAAATTTTTGCCCAAAAAACTTTCTTGCTCCGATTGCTATAAAATTTGGCACACGATGAAGTAATTTGAATGCGAATTCATAGAGCTACTCAGTTACTCTGTATCTTACTTAGTTTTCGAGAAATCGAGCATCAAATGCTCGAATATGACAAGGACCGAAAATATTCTAGCGGCACAGATTGAGCGCTGCTCTTTTCAAAACGAGCAGCAATATTCAGCAGCCGAACGTATTTTTTTATTCCTTATGAAGTTCTACATCCGCCATTAAAGTTTCGTTGAAATCCGGGGACATAAGTTTTCTTCCGGTTTTTGAAGAAAAAGGAAGCTTATAGCCTTACTAAAATTTTTGCCCAAAAAACTTTTTTGCTCCGATTGCTATAAAATTAGGCACACTATGAAGTAATTTGATTGCGAATTCATAGAGCTACTCAGTTCCTCTGTATCTTGCTTAGTTTTCGAGAAATCGAGCATCAAATGCTCGAATATGACAAGGACCGAAAATATTCTAGCGGCACAGATTGAGCGCTGCTCTTTCCAAAACGAGCAGTAATATTCAGGAGCCGAACGTATTTTTTTATTCCTTATGAAGTTCTACATCCGCCATTAAAGTTTCGTTGAAATCCGGGGACATAAGTTTTCTTCCGGTTTTGAAGAAAAAGGAAGCTTATAGCCTTATGAAAGTTTTTGCCCAAAGAACTTTTTTGCTCCGATTGCTATGAAATTTGGCACACGATGAAGTAATTTGAATGCGAATTCATAGAGCTACTCAGTTACTCTGTATCTTGCTTAGTTTTCGAGAAATCGAGCATCAAATGCTCGAATATGACAAGGACCGAAAATATTCTAGCGGCACAGATTGAGCGCTGCTCTTTCCAAAACGAGCAGCAATATTCAGCAGCCGAACGTATTTTTTTATTCCTTATGAAGTTCTACATCCGCCATTAAAGTTTCGTTGAAATCCGGGGACATAAGTTTTCTTCCGGTTTTTGAAGAAAAAGGAAGCTTATAGCCTTATGAAAGTTTTTGCCCAAAGAACTTTTTTGCTCCGATTGCTATGAAATTTGGCACACGATGAAGTAATTTGAATGCGAATTCATAGAGCTACTCAGTTACTCTGTATCTTGCTTAGTTTTCGAGAAATCGAGCGTCAAATGCTCGAATATGACAAGGACCGAAAATATTCTAGCGGCACAGATTGAGCGCTGCTCTTTCCAAAACGAGCAGCAATATTCAGCAGCCGAACGTATTTTTTTATTCCTTATGAAGTTCTACATCCGCCATTAAAGTTTCGCTGAAATCCGGGGACATAAGTTTTCTTCAGGTTTTTGAAGAAAAAGGAAGCTTATAGCCTTATGAAAATTTTTGCCCAAAAAACTTTTTTGCTCCGATTGCTATAAAATTTGGCACACGATGAAGTAATTTGAATGCGAATTCATAGAGCTACTCAGTTCCTCTATATCTTGCTTAGTTTTCGAGAAATCGAGCATCAAATGCTCGAATATGACAAGGACCGAAAATATTCTAGCGGCACAGATTGAGCGCTGCTCTTTCCAAAACGAGCAGCAAAATTGAGCAGCCGAACGTATTTTTTTATTCCTTATGAAGTTCTACATCCGCCATTAAAGTTTCGTTGAAATCCGGGGACATAAGTTTTCTTCCGGTTTTTGAAGAAAAAGGAAGCTTATAGCCTTATGAAAATTTTTGCCCAAAAAACTTTTTTGCTCCGATTGCTATAAAATTAGGCACACTATGAAGTAATTTGATTGCGAATTCATAGAGCTACTCAGTTCCTCTATATCTTGCTTAGTTTTCGAGAAATCGAGCATCAAATGCTCGAATATGACAAGGACCGAAAATATTCTAGCGGCACAGATTGAGCGCTGCTCTTTCCAAAACGAGCAGCAATATTCAGCAGCCGAACGTATTTCTTTATTCCTTATGAAGTTCTACATCCGCTCTAAAGTTTCGTTGAAATCCGGGGACATAAGATTTCTTCCGGTTTTTGAAAAAAAAGGAAGCTTATAGCCTTATGAAAACTTTTGCCCAAAAAACTTTTTTGCTCCGATTGCTATAAAATTTGGCACACTATGAAGTAATTTGATTGCGAATTCATAGAGCTACTCAGTTCCTCTGTATCTTGCTTAGTTTTCGAGAAATCGAGCATCAAATGCTCGAATATGACAAGGACCGAAAATATTCTAGCGGCACAGATTGAGCGCTGCTCTTTTCAAAACGAGCAGCAATATTCAGCAGCCGAACGTATTTTTTTATTCCTTATGAAGTTCTACATCCGCCATTAAAGTTTCGTTGAAATCCGGGGACATAAGTTTTCTTCCGGTTTTTGAAGAAAAAGGAAGCTTATAGCCTTACTAAAATTTTTGCCCAAAAAACTTTTTTGCTCCGATTGCTATAAAATTTGGCACACTATGAAGTAATTTGATTGCGAATTCATAGAGCTACTCAGTTCCTCTGTATCTTGCTTAGTTTTCGAGAAATCGAGCATCAAATGCTCGAATATGACAAGGACCGAAAATATTCTAGCGGCACAGATTGAGCGCTGCTCTTTCCAAAACGAGCAGTAATATTCAGGAGCCGAACGTATTTTTTTATTCCTTATGAAGTTCTACATCCGCCATTAAAGTTTCGTTGAAATCCGGGGACATAAGTTTTCTTCCGGTTTTTGAAGAAAAAGGAAGCTTATAGCCTTATGAAAATTTTTGCCCAAAAAACTTTTTTGCTCCGATTGCTATAAAATTAGGCACACTATGAAGTAATTTGATTGCGAATTCATAGAGCTACTCAGTTCCTCTATATCTTGCTTAGTTTTCGAGAAATCGAGCATCAAATGCTCGAATATGACAAGGACCGAAAATATTCTAGCGGCACAGATTGAGCGCTGCTCTTTCCAAAACGAGCAGCAATATTCAGCAGCCGAACGTATTTCTTTATTCCTTATGAAGTTCTACATCCGCTCTAAAGTTTCGTTGAAATCCGGGGACATAAGATTTCTTCCGGTTTTTGAAAAAAAAGGAAGCTTATAGCCTTATGAAAATTTTTGCCCAAAAAACTTTCTTGCTCCGATTGCTATAAAATTTGGCACACGATGAAGTAATTTGAATGCGAATTCATAGAGCTACTCAGTTACTCTGTATCTTACTTAGTTTTCGAGAAATCGAGCATCAAATGCTCGAATATGACAAGGACCGAAAATATTCCAGCGGCACAGATTGAGCGCTGCTCTTTCCAAAACGAGCAGCAAAATTGAGCAGCCGAACGTATTTTTTTATTCCTTATGAAGTTCTACATCCGCCATTAAAGTTTCGTTGAAATCCGGGGACATAAGTTTTCTTCCGGTTTTTGAAGAAAAAGGAAGCTTATAGCCTTATGAAAATTTTTGCCCAAAAAACTTTCTTGCTCCGATTGCTATAAAATTTGGCACACGATGAAGTAATTTGAATGCGAATTCATAGAGCTACTCAGTTACTCTGTATCTTGCTTAGTTTTCGAGAAATCGAGCATCAAATGCTCGAATATGACAAGGACCGAAAATATTCTAGCGGCACAGATTGAGCGCTGCTCTTTCCAAAACGAGCAGCAAAATTGAGCAGCCGAACGTATTTTTTTATTCCTTATGAAGTTCTACATCCGCCATTAAAGTTTCGTTGAAATCCGGGGACATAAGTTTTCTTCCGGTTTTTGAAGAAAAAGGAAGCTTATAGCCTTATGAAAATTTTTGCCCAAAAAACTTTTTTGCTCCGATTGCTATAAAATTAGGCACACTATGAAGTAATTTGATTGCGAATTCATAGAGCTACTCAGTTCCTCTATATCTTGCTTAGTTTTCGAGAAATCGAGCATCAAATGCTCGAATATGACAAGGACCGAAAATATTCTAGCGGCACAGATTGAGCGCTGCTCTTTCCAAAACGAGCAGCAATATTCAGCAGCCGAACGTATTTCTTTATTCCTTATGAAGTTCTACATCCGCTCTAAAGTTTCGTTGAAATCCGGGGACATAAGATTTCTTCCGGTTTTTGAAAAAAAAGGAAGCTTATAGCCTTATGAAAATTTTTGCCCAAAAAACTTTTTTGCTCCGATTGCTATAAAATTTGGCACACTATGAAGTAATTTGATTGCGAATTCATAGAGCTACTCAGTTCCTCTGTATCTTGCTTAGTTTTCGAGAAATCGAGCATCAAATGCTCGAATATTACAAGGACCGAAAATATTCTAGCGGCACAGATTGAGCGCTGCTCTTTTCAAAACGAGCAGCAATATTCAGCAGCCGAACGTATTTTTCTATTCCTTATGAAGTTCTACATCCGCCATTAAAGTTTCGTTGAAATCCGGGGACATAAGTTTTCTTCCGGTTTTTGAAGAAAAAGGAAGCTTATAGCCTTACTAAAATTTTTGCCCAAAAAACTTTTTTGCTCCGATTGCTATAAAATTTGGCACACTATGAAGTAATTTGATTGCGAATTCATAGAGCTACTCAGTTCCTCTGTATCTTGCTTAGTTTTCGAGAAATCGAGCATCAAATGCTCGAATATGACAAGGACCGAAAATATTCTAGCGGCACAGATTGAGCGCTGCTCTTTCCAAAACGAGCAGCAATATTCAGCAGCCGAACGTATTTCTTTATTCCTTATGAAGTTCTACATCCGCCATTAAAGTTTCGTTGAAATCCGGGGACATAAGATTTCTTCCGGTTTTTGAAAAAAAAGGAAGCTTATAGCCTCATGAAAATTTTTGCCCAAAAAACTTTTTTGCTCCGATTGCTATAAAATTTGGCACACTATGAAGTAATTTGATTGCGAATTCATAGAGCTACTCAGTTCCTCTGTATCTTGCTTAGTTTTCGAGAAATCGAGCATCAAATGCTCGAATATGACAAGGACCGAAAATATTCTAGCGGCACAGATTGAGCGCTGCTCTTTTCAAAACGAGCAGCAATATTCAGCAGCCGAACGTATTTTTCTATTCCTTATGAAGTTCTACATCCGCCATTAAAGTTTCGTTGAAATCCGGGGACATAAGTTTTCTTCCGGTTTTTGAAGAAAAAGGAAGCTTATAGCCTTACTAAAATTTTTGCCCAAAAAACTTTTTTGCTCCGATTGCTATAAAATTTGGCACACTATGAAGTAATTTGATTGCGAATTCATAGAGCTACTCAGTTCCTCTGTATCTTGCTTAGTTTTCGAGAAATCGAGCATCAAATGCTCGAATATGACAAGGACCGAAAATATTCTAGCGGCACAGATTGAGCGCTGCTCTTTCCAAAACGAGCAGCAATATTCAGCAGCCGAACGTATTTCTTTATTCCTTATGAAGTTCTACATCCGCCATTAAAGTTTCGTTGAAATCCGGGGACATAAGATTTCTTCCGGTTTTTGAAAAAAAAGGAAGCTTATAGCCTTATGAAAATTTTTGCCCAAAAAACTTTTTTGCTCCGATTGCTATAAAATTTGGCACACTATGAAGTAATTTGATTGCGAATTCATAGAGCTACTTAGTTCCTCTGTATCTTGCTTAGTTTTCGAGAAATCGAGCATCAAATGCTCGAATATGACAAGGACCGAAAATATTCTAGCGGCACAGATTGAGCGCTGCTCTTTCCAAAACGAGCAGCAATATTCAGCAGCCGAACGTATTTCTTTATTCCTTATGAAGTTCTACATCCGCTCTAAAGTTTCGTTGAAATCCGGGGACATAAGATTTCTTCCGGTTTTTGAAAAAAAAGGAAGCTTATAGCCTTATGAAAATTTTTGCCCAAAAAACTTTTTTGCTCCGATTGCTATAAAATTTGGCACACTATGAAGTAATTTGATTGCGAATTCATAGAGCTACTCAGTTCCTCTGTATCTTGCTTAGTTTTCGAGAAATCGAGCATCAAATGCTCGAGTATGACAAGGACCGAAAATATTCTAGCGGCACAGATTGAGCGCTGCTCTTTTCAAAACGAGCAGCAATATTCAGCAGCCGAACGTATTTTTCTATTCCTTATGAAGTTCTACATCCGCCATTAAAGTTTCGTTGAAATCCGGGGACATAAGTTTTCTTCCGGTTTTTGAAGAAAAAGGAAGCTTATAGCCTTACTAAAATTTTTGCCCAAAAAACTTTTTTGCTCCGATTGCTATAAAATTTGGCACACTATGAAGTAATTTGATTGCGAATTCATAGAGCTACTCAGTTCCTCTGTATCTTGCTTAGTTTTTGAGAAATCGAGCATCAAATGCTCGAATATGACAAGGACCGAAAATATTCTAGCGGCACAGATTGAGCGCTGCTCTTTCCAAAACGAGCAGCAATATTCAGCAGCCGAACGTATTTCTTTATTCCTTATGAAGTTCTACATCCGCCATTAAAGTTTCGTTGAAATCCGGGGACATAAGATTTCTTCCGGTTTTTGAAAAAAAAGGAAGCTTATAGCCTTATGAAAATTTTTGCCCAAAAAACTTTTTTGCTCCGATTGCTATAAAATTTGGCACACTATGAAGTAATTTGATTGCGAATTCATAGAGCTACTCAGTTCCTCTATATCTTGCTTAGTTTTCGAGAAATCGAGCATCAAATGCTCGAATATGACAAGGACCGAAAATATTCTAGCGGCACAGATTGAGCGCTGCTCTTTCCAAAACGAGCAGCAATATTCAGCAGCCGAACGTATTTCTTTATTCCTTATGAAGTTCTACATCCGCTCTAAAGTTTCGTTGAAATCCGGGGACATAAGATTTCTTCCGGTTTTTGAAAAAAAAGGAAGCTTATAGCCTTATGAAAATTTTTGCCCAAAAAACTTTTTTGCTCCGATTGCTATAAAATTTGGCACACTATGAAGTAATTTGATTGCGAATTCATAGAGCTACTCAGTTCCTCTGTATCTTGCTTAGTTTTCGAGAAATCGAGCATCAAATGCTCGAATATGACAAGGACCGAAAATATTCTAGCGGCACAGATTGAGCGCTGCTCTTTCCAAAACGAGCAGCAATATTCAGCAGCCGAACGTATTTCTTTATTCCTTATGAAGTTCTACATCCGCTCTAAAGTTTCGTTGAAATCCGGGGACATAAGATTTCTTCCGGTTTTTGAAAAAAAAGGAAGCTTATAGCCTTATGAAAATTTTTGCCCAAAAAACTTTTTTGCTCCGATTGCTATAAAATTTGGCACACTATGAAGTAATTTGATTGCGAATTCATAGAGCTACTCAGTTCCTCTGTATCTTGCTTAGTTTTCGAGAAATCGAGCATCAAATGCTCGAATATGACAAGGACCGAAAATATTCTAGCGGCACAGATTGAGCGCTGCTCTTTTCAAAACGAGCAGCAATATTCAGCAGCCGAACGTATTTTTCTATTCCCTACGACGTTCTACATCCGCCATTAAAGTTTCGTTGAAATCCGGGGTGATAAGTTTTCTTCCGGTTTTTGAAGAAAAAGGAAGCTTATAGCCTTATGAAAATTTTTGCCCAAAAAACTTTTTTGCTCCGATTGCTATAAAATTTGGCACACTATGAAGTAATTTGAATGCGAATTCATAGAGCTACTCAGTTCCTCTGTATCTTGTTTAGTTTAGATTCTAATGTTGTTGTTTTGTTATAGGAATTTGAAGATTCTTTCGAATTCTGCTCCTGAAGGTTGAAGCTACAGATCTATTGTCTAAAGGATTAAATATTTTATTATATAATGCAATTAGTTCAAAATAGCTGTATTTGCATTTAATATACGTAGTTAACTAGAATTATCACATTTTCTTTCTACACCCGTCCCGTATCTTGGCGCAATCTGAGAAAAAAATTCAAGACTATTGAATACTAAATCTCATCAATTGAAAAGAGCTTCCGTTCCTCTGTATCTTGCTTCGAATGCAGATAATTTCTAAAAAACTTAGCTTCCAATAAGTAAAAAAACCTCAATCGCATACAACATGCAGTCAAAAGTTTTTATGGGACTGAAGCAACAAAACTCACCGATATCTTCATAAGGTTCCAGCCAAACAAGCAACAAGAGTCGACACTAAACCGGGCGATGTTGAGCGACCGGAAGAGTATCGGTTAATACGTGTGTTTCCTGCGGATGAGGAGGTTTATATCTATGCATCCCGAGAGGCTGTCGAGTTGGATAACGGTTTTTGTGCGTAAACTGAGCGATTACACCTTGGAGAATCGAAGGAACAGGCATCGGGAATACGTAAAGATACTCCAACCAACTTCAGGTGAACGTCCCTGGACTGCCGTAAAGAAGTTGGCGATTAGTTATGCCAAAAACTAGTTTACAACTCTTTGAAAACAACAAAGTCCGGTGTTCCTTGGCAGAAAATAAACCAAACAATGTGGATTATGGAATATCTAGAGTCTTCCGTGAATTTGCGGAAACTATTGATCAAATCGTTACGGGAAAAAAAAAATTCAAAAGTAGCGGCGCTCCGCGAGTTTTTGGTTACAGCAAAAACTATGAAAACTACAATTTTTTTCGTGGCGGTTATCAAAACTGCAATAAATTGTCTATTTAACAAAACCAAAAGCAATGTGTTAAATAGTTTAATTTATGCGTAAAGTGCCCGAGAATTTGCATAATTTTCAAAAACTCGTAGATTATAAACGAGCCAAATATTTTTTTTTTAAATACTTTCGTTTGATTCTTTGATCTTTAATCTTTCCGTCAACACATTCAAAAATTTTTAGAAACAAACAACAAGGTCTGTAACCAAAAAGTACGAAAGCGTATTTTTTCTTCTTTTTTTGTATCAAATTTTTCGTCCACCATATAAAGATTTTCAAAGAAATAAACTTGTCTCATCTTCAAAAGACTTTTTTGAAGTTTAACTGTTTGCTTCAAAGATGGCGCATGCAAAACAATTACGTGCATAACCCACTTTTCCGGGAACGTCGATGCGATGAACTATACAGAAGACGTTTTGATAAACGTTCCAATTTCCGGGACCGTACGCCCATAACTCTCACGAAACTCTTTGACGGCCCTCACATTTCATAAGAGTTCAACTGTTGATCGTCGCGCCACCACTGCGTATTGTCTCTACAACTTTTTTATTCTATCACAAAACATTTTCATATCCACTCGTTTCGGTTTCTCTCAATTTCTTGTCCTAAAACCACCCACCGATTCGTTAATATGACGTAGTCACCGTATTGATTCGGTGCGATGCGGATAGGGCCGTAATTTATGGCAGCACGTTGGCTGAAACAATGAGTGCGGTCCTGGTTCTTCGGAAAACGACCGCTTTATCTTCGACGGAACGGCTCGTTGTCATAATTGGTACCTTAATGTCTTTATGGACCATGCGGTAATGGCGAAAACCATAAAGTGATCCATCGTGAACATTTCAGGCAACTAAAATAATTTCGGCACCTATCGCTTTTGACAGTTGCTCGCGCCACAGACATTCGAACTTTTCCACGTCGATTGTTGCGTTAAGTCGCAGTAAGCGGCGTCTCCCTCCGGCCAACTCGATAATCGTTCGGTAACACGGCCGTTTTGCGACCTGTAATTATTCCTTGTCGAAACTAATTAAACGTAACGATTTCGGTCGAGATCCGCAATCGGCTTTAGCATAACGAATTCTGTGCGGAAGATTTTTTTCTTTATTTTTAGTCTCATCGTTTTAACGACAAATAACAACAGAAACTTTTTAGTATCGTCAACATAAAGCGAGCTAATGGAATTTCTTTCTTTTTTACAGTCGAAACTTGATATTAAGAAAAATAAAAAATCGCAATCATAATAAAACGATAAAAACGAGTCGCTCTATCGATTCAGATGAAGCGGCCAGGTCCTTCGAGCCGGATTTGTAGCTCAAACAACAAACGTAAAGAATCAACTTGATTAACGTTTCCGTCCTCGATTTCCATTCCCTCCCCATTATTCGCGGAAAAATCGCAAATTCACCTTGTTGACTCTATTAACATCCGTTTAGCTTAACGACAAGCTTATCTAAGAGCGCCCTCTCGTTTGTTGAGAAACCGTCGAACCGCCAAAACATATACGAAACACATGAAACTCTAATTAATAACGACGGTTATTAACGTCGCGTCAGTTGCAGATCGGGGGGAGGGGGAGGGGTATATTTAGCGGGGGGTGAGAGCAGTAAGAGGATTGAACAGACATGACTTGGCAGTAATAAATTTAGCACGACGCACCAGCCGCCGTTCTCTGGATGTATCCGTCAATGTTTCCTGAGAGTTTTGACAGTTGTTGGTGTTGTTGCGGTACGGTAAGTTGTTGTCGGTTCGAGAACGCTGGCGTTTTTGTTGTCGACATGTTGGCAGACGTGCGAATCGACGGAATTTCGGAAAGGGGTGACCTTATTGTTGGAAGGAAACAAGAAAGGATCAGGAACGTTACCGGGAACTGTTATTAAGAAATTAACTTCCTCAACAACAAAACTTTTGATGTTTCTTGTGCTGCGTTAAGTCGCGTGAAAATTTCAAACATTATCGCGAAAACCGCGTTCCGCTATCTCTATAGACAAAAAAGACATATAGGGCTAAGCGCTTAGCACCGCAACTACTTTTGGTGATAACAACTGAAGTTCTGGGTTTGTCTAGCGCGTGTTTGGGCTCATTCTAAAGATCTCTTTACGGTCTTTGCTATAACATTGAAATAATAATAAATTTTAGAAAGTTACGCTATGAAAATCCAAAAAAACTCGAAATTTTTAGCACCGCAACTTTTTTTTGGACGTAACCACACAACTAAAAGTTCTCGTTTCACCGTAAACGACGGTAAAAGGGAATCTAGTCATCCACTTAAAAGTATTAGAGTAATCCTGACAAACACCGAAACCCATTTTACTACAATACAACTTTCCTTCGGCATTTTCCCTCATCTGACCCTCCGAAAATTCCCTCGATACATGCAAGTCCCTTTTCGGCCCTTTCGGTATATCCCAACACGGATCGCATTCCGTCGGCCCAGAAGTTCCGACTTGTTTTTCGATTAAGGCCGTCTCGTGCGAGATTGACAATCAAAGTTTCGGCGGAACACGTGGGCGGGAACAAAGGGTAAAGACGGACGAACGGACGGGTGGTGGTGGTGGCGGCGGGCACACGTACGATAAAAAAAATCGGACTCAACGTCGCGACGCTGTCGCTGACGTTGAGTTATGACGGTGATCTACTGCATCGTAAACGTTATGATTGTGCGTGTGCGAGACCGGATTGCCTTCACTCAACCGACCTAACGACTAAATAACAATAACGGCCATTTTATTAACCCACGGAAATCGTGAAATTTGAAGGGTCGCAATGGCGTCAAAACGATCCCGCAGTTATGCCGCAAGATTCGTAAAGGGACGATAGAAGTGTTTGGTGTCGGAAATATTGAAATTATGGCGATTTTTTCACTTAGGGGGTGTTGCATGCGAGTGTTGACGATATTTCTGAGAAGCTGGCAAGGAGAGCTTTAAATTGAATCCAAACTCGACCACATTTGTATGGTATTTCTTGAAGATAGCACGGGTGCTTAATACTTAGCACCACAACTTTTTCGTTTAGAATCGTACAAAAAACTACAATTATTTCTATAATATTGCTGGAGTCACAAATAAAAGAAAAAATTATTGAAAAATCTGAAACGAGACTTAGCATTATAAAATGTCGGTCCGGTGCGGTTTTGTCCAGTTTTATCACTTAAGGTGAACCCTACAGTTACATGCTATATCTTTTAAAAAAGCTGACAAACAGTTCTATAAAACGAGTCCAAACTCGACAAAGTTTGATTGGTTCAATTTGAAACTGCTGCTCTTTTAGTGCTATATATATATTTTTGTCGAAATCTTAGAACGTAAAAGTTTCCAAGATTGTCCTCACAAAATAAGAGTGAATGTAAGTTTCTGATAACGCTCATAAAATTTTTCTGTATTCTACCCTAAAAGTATTAAGACTTTTGATATTTTCTCGTCAAAGGTACTTCATATTGTTCGTCTTTATATACGTATGGACTAACAATAAAAAAACCCTTTAAAATGAGTACAAGCTCGACCACATTAAGTTGTTTTCTACTGAAAATAGTTACGGTGCTAAATCCTTAGCCCTATATGACTTTTTTGTTTGAAGTCACAGAAGAAAACGGTTTTTACCCTCGTGTTTGTCATAATTAATAGACCAAATTTACGTGAAACATTTGAAGGTTGCGACTTATTGGAAGTTGATTTTGGCAAAAATTAAGTATTTTTTGACAGTTTTACAGACAGAATTTACTGACAGTAAAAAACCCTTTAAAATGAGTATAAACTCGATAAAGTTTGATTGGTTGAATTTACAAGTGCTGCCTTTTTAGTGCTATATATATATTTTTGTTCAAAATCCTAGAGCGTAAAATTTTTCAAGATTGTCCTCACAAAAGAAGAGCGACTATAAGTTCTAGATAACGCCCATAGAATTTTTCTATATCCTAGCCTAAAAGTATTAATACTTTTGATAATTTCTCGTCAAAGGCACTTCATATTGTTCGTCTCTATATATGTATGGACTGGGAGTAAAAAACTCTTTAAAATGAGTACAAACTCGGTTACATTAAATTGTTTTCTACTACAAATGGTTATTGTGCTAAATCCTTAGCCCTATATGACTTTCTTGTTTGAAGTCACAGAAGAAAACGGTTTTCACCCTCATGTTTGTGATACTTAGGAGACCAAATTTACGTGAAATATTTGAAGGTTGCGACTTATTGGAAGTTGATTTCGGCGAAAATCAAATATTTTCTCACAGTTTTACAGACAGAATTTACTGACAGTAAAAAATCCTTTAAAATGAGTATAAACTCGACAAAGTTTGATTGGTTCAATTTTAAACTGCTGCTCTTTTAGTGCTATATATATATTGTTGTCGAAATCTTAGAACGTAAAAGTTTCTAAGATTGTCCTCACAAAAAAAGAGCAAATGTAAGTTTCTGATAACGCCCATAAAATTTTTCTGTATTCTAGCCTAAAAGTATTCAGACTTTTGGTATTTTCTCGTCAAAGGTACTTCATATTGTTTGTCTCTATATATGTTTAGACTGACAGTAAAAAACTCTTTAAAATGAGTACAAACTCGGCCACCTTAAATTGTTTTCTACTAAAGATAGTTAGGGTGCTAAATCCTTAGCCCTATATGACTTTTTTGTTTGAAGTCACAGAAAAAAACGGTTTTCAGTTTCGTGTTTGTGATACTTAAGAGACCAAATTTGCATAAAACATTTGAAGGTAGCGACTTATTGGCAGTTGATTTCGGTGAAAATTGAGAATCTTATGGCGGAAAATTGGCGAAAATCTCAAATGTGTTGTAGGAAATAATTAGGGAAATGAGGAAAACATATTCAATGAAAATTGCGAATTCCCGTAGGAGACTGGGGGACGTTCGGCGTCAACAATCGGAATAATAAGAAATAACGGAAAACGGAAAACCGCGAAAATCTCTGCCGGATTCATCGGCAAATGAGCATTCGCACTCCACAACCAGTTATAACAACCCTTCCGTTAAAATTCAAAATTAAACCGGAATCAAGGGCGGCGGCGTCGACTTCAATTAATTCACAGCACACTACACGTTGTTATTGTGCGAAAACAGGCCTTTCTCGCACCCCCACCCCGTCCCTTGCACGCGACTTTCGTCATTACAAGCGTATTAATCACTCTGGCACGAGTTAATTCGACTACGTCACGACGTCACGCGGTCAGGGGCGTCCGTCATTATTTTAATTAATTCACGTGCAAAACAACACCAGCAGCAGCGTCGTCTCGTTTCTAATACGACGCCGACGGCGTCGCGTTTTCATTACGTTACGTAATTGTTTTAGCCGGCAAGGAACCGTCACTGTGGAGGCCACAGTGACCTCCTCCAACCTCTCGGCAATAATTTTAACGTATACCGGTGTTTATTATTTATGAGTCCCGAGGGAGACGCGTCTCTGTGTTACGCAATCCGATTTCGACCCACAGGAATTTTGACGGGCACATACCAAAAAAAAATCCGGCAATGAATTTCAATGGCGACTAAGAGACGTCCTTAAAACCGGGCAGCAAGTGGGCCGTTAGCAGCGCCATCTACACAATCCGGTAATAAAAATGCAAATCGCGCTGTCGGGAAACGGGAAGAAAATGAAATAATTAGAGCCACTTTGCTGATTGCAAAAAGAGGATTTTTCGCGATAATAAAGCAAAGGTAATTACGAGAGGATGTCGCGGACTTTAATTACAACCTCACTTTATTTAGGGGTGTAATTCGGGGGTTGCGTCTCTGAATTGGAAAAATAATTTTTTTAATCAATTTTCGAAATTAAAAAAGTTGAGTGCCAAAGTTGCGTTGTAGAAGCAAAATTTCGGGAGAAGCCGCCACAGTGTTCCCGGAAATCAAATGGGGAATCAATTCACTACCCGTAGCGCTATCCGGCGCGTCAATCAGTCTTCAAGTTTTTTCTCTAGCGACGGTTTTGTGCGTTTCACTTTTCGTTACGCACGCGTTTAACGCTCTTGCGTGGTCGTAACTGAAAAAGTTTGATGTCAAAAATAATTTTCGTCAACTGATCGGTTTAATGGAAACAAAATTTTTTTCGTCGCCCCCTCCCCAACTGTAGTAGTTATTGAAGAATCGCTGTCGTGATCCTGAAACTTTTGCGGTCACTTTGTAAGTGTCTCCGGGTTGATGAGATGAACAAGAAAGTTAGTTGGGAGTCGCTAGCGAAATTGCCATAGCATATCCGTGAGATGGAAGGAGAGAGAGTAAAGCGACTCGTCGGTCGGTCTTCGGGGAGAGAAAAAAAATTACGAACCAATCTGCCGTAAAGGAAAGAAACAAAGTGCAATCGTCCGACCAACTTCGCATCTTTATTGACAATAACCCGTGAGAGTTATGAAGAATGACGCTTTCATCACAACACCCCGAGACTCGACGTCAAATCCTTTCGTTCCTGCGGGACGACGCCGCCGTCGACACACAGAATAATCAAGTCAAGATGTCGGAACATTTCCACAATCTCGGTCACGTTCAAAAAGTCGAAAAACTTTTCTTATCTTAATTGGTGTAATTTGGGGAAAAGCACGTAATTGGGCCGGATCCGTACCTGTTACTAGGCCACAATCAAGAACTCTCTCATTGACGGCCACCCAAGGGGGTTGAAGCGAGAATTGAACAACGCGGATCCGGCGGAAAAGCCGTTTTAGGACCGATAGTCCGGGAACGTGTCCTGCAGGAATACCGACCATCTACAACCGCCCCCCCCCCTCAAAACCCCTTCAGGCCAACAACGACGTAATCGAATTAAACATACAGATAAACAGCCGGATGGGGGGATAATTGAGGGTTTGTTGCGCGAATTTAATCCCTTGTTTTGGGGTTAATGGAGCGAGGGGCGGACGGACGAACGTTTTTGTTCGCTGTCGAGTTCGTTCAAAAATTATACGGACGCTAATTCGATTTCGAACCGGACCTGATAAAGCGAGAGAAAGAGCGATCCGTAAAACAATTCCGTTCACCTAATCGGGTCATCTACGAAACGGGCGATAGATGGCGCCACTATCGCCCCACGAACGTATCTCTTTGATACGTTCGGCGAACGATTTACGGTCCCAAAACCGGCCACAAGAGCCACAACTCCAACTGATTTTGAGACAAAAAATTGCAGTCCATGGTGACATTTCAAATACACTACTAGATGAGAACATATACTTTTACTAACTATAGACTTTTGTATTTTACCAGAATTTAATTATATGTAAAATCTCTAAAACAAATTTTGTGGGTTTGATTGACATTTGTGGCACTCGATGACGTAACTGTTAGACCCTACACAGTCTCAACAACATATCATTTCGGCTTAGGTAAATCGAATAATGAAGTGCGATTAAATCGAAACAACCCCTCGCATATATTTCGTCTTCCCCTTTTCTCTTTTTTCCTCCCGGTTTCGTCAGTTCCATTTTTAATCTGGACCATTTACGTGACACGCAGTTAATCCCGTTTAGTTCCAACGTCACGAATGATATAGAGCGACATACAAATTAATTGATATGTGACACAGTTTCAGCCGTCAGGCTACGTTTCGAACACACCTATAGAAGGTGGTGGAAGTGGGTTGGAAAAGTCAGGGAGGGGAGAGGGGTCAATATTTTTAATAATTCCGCCGTTTCTAAGCGTGAAACGTCAGAATGTACGAAAATATATATTTGACGATAACGCGGCGAAGAGGATGAAATTCCGCTATAGCGTTACTGCCAACGTGACGGCAATAATTTTTTACAGGGGCGTACCTCAAATTTTTGCACAATTCCACAATTAACTAACTTTAATTAGAGGTTAAGTGTCCATGATGACCGACATTATTGTAACAATTGTTGCTAAAGTAACGAACTTTTCGTTAGAATTAATTGGAAATTGTACAGTTTCGTCTAAGAACAGTCAAGAGTCGTTGCGTAAATTTTGAGGTTTCTCTCGAAAATGATAACGAAACTTCTCATCGATTCAACTTCTACGCTACTGACTGAATATATATGTTAAAAGTCACTCACGTTTTTTCGGGGTCGTACTGTGGATATTCTGCGGGATCACGAAGACGGAGGTTTTTTCTAATATCGCTGGTGGCGTTGGCTGTTCTGCTATGAGACAGCGAACCTGGTAACAACATCGCTATTTCTGTAACAAAGAAACAAAAAAGTTTAGTTAAACGAAGAATTTTGTATCACTAGTGTGGTTTAAGTTAATATCCCGCATGCGCAGATTTCTTCACGTTGACAGCTACACAAGCGCGGGTAGAAAATTGAGACTCATTTTCGTTTAAATTTTTATTTTCCTATATAAAGACGTCATTGAAGATGCAGAAAGTAATTTGACAGCCGTTCTTTAGTCTAAAAACGGAGATTTGGACAAAGTGAGGTTCGACTTTCTACCCGCGCATGCTCGGATTTCTGCAGGTTGACTTTCTTCACGTTGACAACTAAGCAAGCGCGGGTAGAAAGTCGAATCTACTTTTCGTTGAAATCTTTATTTTCCTATATAAAAACGTCATCGAAGATGCAAAGAGTAATTTGACACCCGTTCTTTAGTCTAAAAACTGAGATTTGGACAAAGTGAGGTTCGACTTTCTACCCGCGCATGCTCGGATTTCTGCACGTTGACTTTCTTCACGTTGACAACTAAGCAAGCGCGGGTAGAAAGTCGAATCTACTTTTCGTTGAAATCTTTATTTTCCTATATAAAAACGTCATCGAAGATGCAAAGAGTAATTTGACAGCCGTTCTTTAGTCTAAAAACGGAGATTTGGACAAAGTGAGGTTCGACTTTCTACCCGCGCATGCGCGGATTTCTGCACGTTGACTTTCTTCACGTTGACAACTAAGCAAGCGCGGGTAGAAAGTCGAATCTACTTTTCGTTGAAATCTTTATTTTCCTATATAAAAACGTCATCGAAGATGCAAAGAGTAATTTGACAGCCGTTCTTTAGTCTAAAAACTGAGATTTGGACAAAGTGAGGTTCGACTTTCTACCCGCGCATGCTCGGATTTCTGCACGTTGACTTTCTTCACGTTGACAACTAAGCAAGCGCGGGTAGAAAGTCGAATCTACTTTTCGTTGAAATCTTTATTTTCCTATATAAAAACGTCATCGAAGATGCGAAGAGTAATTTGACAGCCGTTCTTTAGTCTAAAAACTGAGATTTGGACAAAGTGAGGTTCGACTTTCTACCCGCGCATGCTCGGATTTCTGCACGTTGACTTTCTTCACGTTGACAACTAAGCAAGCGCGGGTAGAAAGTCGAATCTACTTTTCGTTGAAATCTTTATTTTCCTATATAAAAACGTCATCGAAGATGCGAAGAGTAATTTGACAGCCGTTCTTTAGTCTAAAAACTGAGATTTGGACAAAGTGAGGTTCGACTTTCTACCCGCGCATGCTCGGATTTCTGCACGTTGACTTTCTTCACGTTGACAACTAAGCAAGCGCGGGTAGAAAGTCGAATCTACTTTTCGTTGAAATCTTTATTTTCCTATATAAAAACGTCATCGAAGATGCAAAGAGTAATTTGACAGCCGTTCTTTAGTCTAAAAACGGAGATTTGGACAAAGTGAGTTTCGACTTTCTACCCGCGCATGCTCGGATTTCTGCACGTTGACTTTCTTCACGTTGACAACTAAGCAAGCGCGGGTAGCAAGTCGAATCTACTTTTCGTTGAAATCTTTATTTTCCTATATAAAAACGTAATCGAAGATGCAGAAAGTAATTTGACAGCCGTTCTTTAGTCTAAAAACGGAGATTTGGACAAAATGAGGTTCGACTTTCTACCCGCGCATGCGCGGATTTCTGCACGTTGACTTTCTTCACGTTGACAACTAAGCAAGCGCGGGTAGAAAGTCGAACCTACTTTTCGTTGAAATCTTTATTTTCCTATATAAAAACGTCATCTAAGATGCAAAGAGTAATTTGACAGCCGTTCTTTAGTCTAAAAACGGAGATTTGGACAAAATGAGGTTCGACTTTCTACCGGCGCATGCTCGGATTTCTGCACGTTGACTTTCTTCACGTTGACAACTAAGCAAGCGCGGGTAGAAATTCGAATCTACTTTTCGTTGAAATCTTTATTTTCCTATATAAAAACGTCATCGAAGATGCAAAGAGTAAATTGACAGCCGTTCTTTAGTCTAAAAACGGAGATTTGGAGAAAGTGAGGTTCGACTTTCTACCCGCGCATGCTCGGATTTCTGCAGGTTGACTTTCTTCACGTTGACAACTAAGCAAGCGCGGGTAGCAAGTCGAATCTACTTTTCGTTGAAATCTTTATTTTCCTATATAAAAACGTAATCGAAGATGCAGAAAGTAATTTGACAGCCGTTCTTTAGTCTAAAAACGGAGATTTGGACAAAATGAGGTTCGACTTTCTACCCGCGCATGCTCGGATTTCTGCAGGTTGACTTTCTTCACGTTGACAACTAAGCAAGCGCGGGTAGAAAGTTGAATCTACTTTTCGTTGAAATCTTTATTTTCCTATATAAAAACGTCATCGAAGATGCAAAGAGTAATTTGACAGCCGTTCTTTAGTCTAAAAACTGAGATTTGGACAAAGTGAGGTTCGACTTTCTACCCGCGCATGCTCGGATTTCTGCACGTTGACTTTCTTCACGTTGACAACTAAGCAAGCGCGGGTAGAAAGTCGAATCTACTTTTCGTTGAAATCTTTATTTTCCTATATAAAAACATCATCGAGGATGCAAAGAGTAAATTGACAGCCGTTCTTTAGTCTAAAAACTGAGATTTGGACAAAGTGAGGTTCGACTTTCTACCCGCGCATGCTCGGATTTCTGCAGGTTGACTTTCTTCACGTTGACAACTAAGCAAGCGCGGGTAGAAAGTTGAATCTACTTTTCGTTGAAATCTTTATTTTCCTATATAAAAACGTCATCGAAGATGCAAAGAGTAAATTGACAGCCGTTTTTTAGTCTAAAAACGGAGATTTGGACAAAGTGAGGTTCGACTTTCTACCCGCGCATGCTCGGATTTCTGCAGGTTGACTTTCTTCACGTTGACAACTAAGCAAGCGCGGGTAGAAAGTTGAATCTACTTTTCGTTGAAATCTTTATTTTCCTATATAAAAACGTCATCGAAGATGCAAAGAGTAATTTGACAGCCGTTCTTTAGTCTAAAAACTGAGATTTGGACAAAGTGAGGTTCGACTTTCTACCCGCGCATGCTCGGATTTCTGCACGTTGACTTTCTTCACGTTGACAACTAAGCAAGCGCGGGTAGAAAGTCGAATCTACTTTTCGTTGAAATCTTTATTTTCCTATATAAAAACGTCATCGAAGATGCAAAGAGTAAATTGACAGCCGTTTTTTAGTCTAAAAACGGAGATTTGGACAAAGTGAGGTTCGACTTTCTACCCGCGCATGCTCGGATTTCTGCACGTTGACTTTCTTCACGTTGACAACTAAGCAAGCGCGGGTAGAAAGTCGAATCTACTTTTCGTAGAAATCTTTATTTTCCTATATAAAAACGTCATCGAAGATGCAAAGAGTAAATTGACAGCCGTTCTTTAGTCTAAAAACTGAGATTTGGACAAAGTGAGGTTCGACTTTCTACCCGCGCATGCTCGGATTTATGCACGTTGACTTTCTTCACGTTGACAACTAAGCAAGCGCGGGTAGAAAGTCGAATCTACTTTTCGTAGAAATCTTTATTTTCCTATATAAAAACGTCATCGAAGATGCAAAGAGTAAATTGACAGCCGTTCTTTAGTCTAAAAACTGAGATTTGGACAAAGTGAGGTTCGACTTTCTACCCGCGCATGCTCGGATTTATGCACGTTGACTTTCTTCACGTTGACAACTAAGCAAGCGCGGGTAGAAAGTCGAATCTACTTTTCGTAGAAATCTTTATTTTCCTATATAAAAACGTCATCGAAGATGCAAAGAGTAAATTGACAGCCGTTCTTTAGTCTAAAAACTGAGATTTGGACAAAGTGAGGTTCGACTTTCTACCCGCGCATGCTCGGATTTATGCACGTTGACTTTCTTCACGTTGACAACTAAGCAAGCGCGGGTAGAAAGTCGAATCTACTTTTCGTAGAAATCTTTATTTTCCTATATAAAAACGTCATCGAAGATGCAAAGAGTAAATTGACAGCCGTTCTTTAGTCTAAAAACTGAGATTTGGACAAAGTGAGGTTCGACTTTCTACCCGCGCATGCTCGGATTTCTGCACGTTGACTTTCTTCACGTTGACAACTAAGCAAGCGCGGGTAGAAAGTCGAATCTACTTTTCGTTGAAATCTTTATTTTCCTATATAAAAACGTCATCGAAGATGCAAAGAGTAATTTGACACCCGTTCTTTAGTCTAAAAACTGAGATTTGGACAAAGTGAGGTTCGACTTTCTACCCGCGCATGCTCGGCATGCGCGGATTTCTGCACGTTGACTTTCTTCACGTTGACAACTAAGCAAGCGCGGGTAGAAAGTCGAATCTACTTTTCGTTGAAATCTTTATTTTCCTATATAAAAACGTCATCGAAGATGCAAAGAGTAATTTGACAGCCGTTCTTTAGTCTAAAAACTGAGATTTGGACAAAGTGAGGTTCGACTTTCTACCCGCGCATGCTCGGATTTCTGCACGTTGACTTTCTTCACGTTGACAACTAAGCAAGCGCGGGTAGAAAGTCGAATCTACTTTTCGTAGAAATCTTTATTTTCCTATATAAAAACGTCATCGAAGATGCAAAGAGTAAATTGACAGCCGTTCTTTAGTCCAAAAACGGAGATTTGGACAAACTAAGATTCGACTTTCTACCCGCGCATGCTCGGATTTCTGCACGTTGACTTTCTTCACGTTGACAACTAAGCAAGCGCGGGTAAAAAGTCGAACCTACTTTTTGTTGAAATCTTTATTTTCCTATATAAAAACGTCATCGAAGATGCAAAAAGTAATTTGTCGGCCGTTCTTAGTATAAAAACTGAGATTTGGACAAAGTGAGGTTCGACTTTCTACCCGCGCATGCTCGGATTTCTGCACGTTGACTTTCTTCACGTTGACAACTAAGCAAGCGCGGGTAGAAAGTCGAACCTACTTTTCGTTGAAATCTTTATTTTCCTATATAAAAACGTCATCGAAGATGCAAAGAGTAATTTGACAGCCGTTCTTTAGTCCAAAAACGGAGATTTGGACAAACTAAGATTCGACTTTCTACCCGCGCATGCTCGGATTTCTGCACGTTGACTTTCTTCACGTTGACAACTAAGCAAGCGCGGGTAAAAAGTCGAACCTACTTTTCGTTAAAATCTTTATTTTCCTATATAAAAACATCATCGAGGATGCAAAGAGTAAATTGACAGCCGTTCTTTAGTCTAAAAACGGAGATTTGGACAAAGTGAGTTTCGACTTTCTACCCGCGCATGCTCGGATTTCTGCACGTTGACTTTCTTCACGTTGACAACTAAGCAAGCGCGGGTAGAAAGTCGAACCTACTTTTCGTTGAAATCTTTATTTTCCTATATAAATACGTCATCGAAGATGCAAAGAGTAATTTGACAGCCGTTCTTTAGTCCAAAAATGGAGATTTGGACAAACTAAGATTCGACTTTCTACCCGCGCATGCTCGGATTTCTGCACGTTGACTTTCTTCACGTTGACAACTAAGCAAGCGCGGGTAGAAAGTCGAACCTACTTTTCGTTGAAATCTTTATTTTCCTATATAAAAACATCATCGAGGATGCAAAGAGTAAATTGACAGCCGTTCTTTAGTCTAAAAACGGAGATTTGGACAAAGTGAGTTTCGACTTCCTACCCGCGCATGCTCGGATTTCTGCACGTTGACTTTCTTCACGTTGACAACTAAGCAAGCGCGGGTAGAAAGTCGAATCTACTTTTCGTTGAAATCTTTATTTTCTTATATAAAAACATCATCGAGGATGCAAAGAGTAAATTGACAGCCGTTCTTTAGTCTAAAAACTGAGATTTGGACAAAATGAGGTTCGACTTTCTACCCGCGCATGCGCGGATTTCTGCACGTTGACTTTCTTCACGTTGACAACTAAGCAAGCGCGGGTAGAAAGTCGAATCTACTTTTCGTTGAAATCTTTATTTTCCTATATAAACACGTAATCGAAGATGCAAAGAGTAAATTGACAGCCGTTCTTTAGTCTAAAAACTGAGATTTGGACAAAGTGAGGTTCGACTTTCTACCCGCGCATGCTCGGATTTCTGCACGTTGACTTTCTTCACGTTGACAACTAAGCAAGCGCGGGTAGAAAGTCGAATCTACTTTTCGTTGAAATCTTTATTTTCTTATATAAAAACGTCATCGAAGATGCAAAGAGTAAATTGACAGCCGTTCTTTAGTCTAAAAACTGAGATTTGGACAAAGTGAGGTTCCACTTTCTACCCGCGCATGCTCGGATTTCTGCACGTTGACTTTCTTCACGTTGACAACTAAGCAAGCGCGGGTAGAAAGTCGAATCTACTTTTCGTTGAAATCTTTATTTTCTTATATAAAAACGTCATCGAAGATGCAAAGAGTAAATTGACAGCCGTTCTTTAGTCTAAAAACTGAGATTTGGACAAAGTGAGGTTCGACTTTCTACCCGCGCATGCTCGGATTTCTGCACGTTGACTTTCTTCACGTTGACAACTAAGCAAGCGCGGGTAGAAAGTCGAATCTACTTTTCGTTGAAATCTTTATTTTCCTATATAAAAACGTCATCGAAGATGCAAAGAGTAAATTGACAGCCGTTCTTTAGTCTAAAAACTGAGATTTGGACAAAGTGAGGTTCGACTTTCTACCCGCGCATGCTCGGATTTCTGCACGTTGACTTTCTTCACGTTGACAACTAAGCAAGCGCGGGTAGAAAGTCGAATCTACTTTTCGTTGAAATCTTTATTTTCTTATATAAAAACGTAATCGAAGATGCAAAGAGTAAATTGACAGCCGTTCTTTAGTCTAAAAACTGAGATTTGGACAAAGTGAGGTTCGACTTTCTACCCGCGCATGCTCGGATTTCTGCACGTTGACTTTCTTCACGTTGACAACTAAGCAAGCGCGGGTAGAAAGTCGAATCTACTTTTCGTTGAAATCTTTATTTTCTTATATAAAAACGTCATCGAAGATGCAAAGAGTAAATTGACAGCCGTTCTTTAGTCTAAAAACTGAGATTTGGACAAAGTGAGGTTCCACTTTCTACCCGCGCATGCTCGGATTTCTGCACGTTGACTTTCTTCACGTTGACAACTAAGCAAGCGCGGGTAGAAAGTCGAATCTACTTTTCGTTGAAATCTTTATTTTCCTATATAAAAACATCATCGAGGATGCAAAGAGTAAATTGACAGCCGTTCTTTAGTCTAAAAACGGAGATTTGGACAAAGTGAGGTTCGACTTTCTACCCGCGCATGCTCGGATTTCTGCACGTTGACTTTCTTCACGTTGACAACTAAGCAAGCGCGGGTAGAAAGTCGAATCTACTTTTCGTAGAAATCTTTATTTTCCTATATAAAAACGTCATCGAAGATGCAAAGAGTAAATTGACAGCCGTTCTTTAGTCTAAAAACTGAGATTTGGACAAAGTGAGGTTCGACTTTCTACCCGCGCATGCTCGGATTTATGCACGTTGACTTTCTTCACGTTGACAACTAAGCAAGCGCGGGTAGAAAGTCGAATCTACTTTTCGTAGAAATCTTTATTTTCCTATATAAAAACGTCATCGAAGATGCAAAGAGTAAATTGACAGCCGTTCTTTAGTCTAAAAACTGAGATTTGGACAAAGTGAGGTTCGACTTTCTACCCGCGCATGCTCGGATTTCTGCACGTTGACTTTCTTCACGTTGACAACTAAGCAAGCGCGGGTAGAAAGTCGAATCTACTTTTCGTTGAAATCTTTATTTTCCTATATAAAAACGTCATCGAAGATGCAAAGAGTAAATTGACAGCCGTTCTTTAGTCTAAAAACTGAGATTTGGACAAAATGAGGTTCGACTTTCTACCCGCGCATGCGCGGATTTCTGCACGTTGACTTTCTTCACGTTGACAACTAAGCAAGCGCGGGTAGAAAGTCGAATCTACTTTTCGTTGAAATCTTTATTTTCCTATATAAAAACGTCATCGAAGATGCAAAGAGTAAATTGACAGCCGTTCTTTAGTCTAAAAACTGAGATTTGGACAAAGTGAGGTTCGACTTTCTACCCGCGCATGCTCGGATTTCTGCACGTTGACTTTCTTCACGTTGACAACTAAGCAAGCGCGGGTAGCAAGTCGAATCTACTTTTCGTTGAAATCTTTATTTTCCTATATAAAAACGTCATCGAAGATGCAAAGAGTAAATTGACAGCCGTTCTTTAGTCTAAAAACTGAGATTTGGACAAAGTGAGGTTCGACTTTCTACCCGCGCATGCTCGGATTTCTGCACGTTGACTTTCTTCACGTTGACAACTAAGCAAGCGCGGGTAGAAAGTCGAATCTACTTTTCGTTGAAATCTTTATTTTCTTATATAAAAACGTCATCGAAGATGCAAAGAGTAAATTGACAGCCGTTCTTTAGTCTAAAAACTGCGATTTGGACAAAGTGAGGTTCGACTTTCTACCCGCGCATGCTCGGATTTCTGCACGTTGACTTTCTTCACGTTGACAACTAAGCAAGCGCGGGTAGAAAGTCGAATCTACTTTTCGTTGAAATCTTTATTTTCCTATATAAAAACGTCATCGAAGATGCAAAGAGTAAATTGACAGCCGTTCTTTAGTCTAAAAACTGAGATTTGGACAAAGTGAGGTTCGACTTTCTACCCGCGCATGCTCGGATTTCTGCACGTTGACTTTCTTCACGTTGACAACTAAGCAAGCGCGGGTAGAAAGTCGAATCTACTTTTCGTAGAAATCTTTATTTTCCTATATAAAAACGTCATCGAAGATGCAAAGAGTAAATTGACAGCCGTTCTTTAGTCTAAAAACTGAGATTTGGACAAAGTGAGGTTCGACTTTCTACCCGCGCATGCTCGGATTTCTGCACGTTGACTTTCTTCACGTTGACAACTAAGCAAGCGCGGGTAGAAAGTCGAATCTACTTTTCGTTGAAATCTTTATTTTCCTATATAAAAACGTCATCGAAGATGCAAAGAGTAAATTGACAGCCGTTCTTTAGTCTAAAAACTGAGATTTGGACAAAATGAGGTTCGACTTTCTACCCGCGCATGCGCGGATTTCTGCACGTTGACTTTCTTCACGTTGACAACTAAGCAAGCGCGGGTAGAAAGTCGAATCTACTTTTCGTTGAAATCTTTATTTTCCTATATAAACACGTAATCGAAGATGCAAAGAGTAAATTGACAGCCGTTCTTTAGTCTAAAAACTGAGATTTGGACAAAGTGAGGTTCGACTTTCTACCCGCGCATGCTCGGATTTCTGCACGTTGACTTTCTTCACGTTGACAACTAAGCAAGCGCGGGTAGAAAGTCGAATCTACTTTTCGTAGAAATCTTTATTTTCCTATATAAAAACGTCATCGAAGATGCAAAGAGTAAATTGACAGCCGTTCTTTAGTCTAAAAACTGAGATTTGGACAAAGTGAGGTTCGACTTTCTACCCGCGCATGCTCGGATTTCTGCACGTTGACTTTCTTCACGTTGACAACTAAGCAAGCGCGGGTAGAAAGTCGAATCTACTTTTCGTAGAAATCTTTATTTTCCTATATAAAAACGTCATCGAAGATGCAAAGAGTAAATTGACAGCCGTTCTTTAGTCTAAAAACTGAGATTTGGACAAAGTGAGGTTCGACTTTCTACCCGCGCATGCTCGGATTTCTGCACGTTGACTTTCTTCACGTTGACAACTAAGCAAGCGCGGGTAGAAAGTCGAATCTACTTTTCGTTGAAATCTTTATTTTCCTATATAAAAACGTCATCGAAGATGCAAAGAGTAAATTGACACCCGTTCTTTAGTCTAAAAACTGAGATTTGGACAAAGTGAGGTTCGACTTTCTACCCGCGCATGCTCGGATTTCTGCACGTTGACTTTCTTCACGTTGACAACTAAGCAAGCGCGGGTAGAAAGTCGAATCTACTTTTCGTTGAAATCTTTATTTTCCTATATAAACACGTAATCGAAGATGCAAAGAGTAAATTGACAGCCGTTCTTTAGTCTAAAAACTGAGATTTGGACAAAGTGAGGTTCGACTTTCTACCCGCGCATGCTCGGATTTCTGCACGTTGACTTTCTTCACGTTGACAACTAAGCAAGCGCGGGTAGAAAGTCGAATCTACTTTTCGTTGAAATCTTTATTTTCCTATATAAACACGTAATCGAAGATGCAAAGAGTAAATTGACACCCGTTCTTTAGTCTAAAAACTGAGATTTGGACAAAGTGAGGTTCGACTTTCTACCCGCGCATGCTCGGATTTCTGCACGTTGACTTTCTTCACGTTGACAACTAAGCAAGCGCGGGTAGAAAGTCGAATCTACTTTTCGTTGAAATCTTTATTTTCCTATATAAAAACGTCATCGAAGATGCAAAGAGTAAATTGACAGCCGTTCTTTAGTCTAAAAACTGAGATTTGGACAAAGTGAGGTTCGACTTTCTACCCGCGCATGCGCGGATTTCTGCACGTTGACTTTCTTCACGTTGACAACTAAGCAAGCGCGGGTAGAAAGTCGAATCTACTTTTCGTTGAAATCTTTATTTTCCTATATAAAAACATCATCGAGGATGCAAAGAGTAAATTGACAGCCGTTCTCTAGTCTAAAAACGGAGATTTGGACAAAGTGAGGTTCGACTTTCTACCCGCGCATGCTCGGATTTCTGCACGTTGACTTTCTTCACGTTGACAACTAAGCAAGCGCGGGTAGAAAGTCGAATCTACTTTTCGTTGAAATCTTTATTTTCCTATATAAAAACGTCATCGAAGATGCAAAGAGTAAATTGACAGCCGTTCTTTAGTCTAAAAACGGAGATTTGGACAAAGTGAGGTTCGACTTTCTACCCGCGCATGCTCGGATTTCTGCACGTTGACTTTCTTCACGTTGACAACTAAGCAAGCGCGGGTAGAAAGTCGAATCTACTTTTCGTTGAAATCTTTATTTTCCTATATAAACACGTAATCGAAGATGCAAAGAGTAAATTGACAGCCGTTCTTTAGTCTAAAAACTGAGATTTGGACAAAGTGAGGTTCGACTTTCTACCCGCGCATGCTCGGATTTCTGCACGTTGACTTTCTTCACGTTGACAACTAAGCAAGCGCGGGTAGAAAGTCGAATCTACTTTTCGTTGAAATCTTTATTTTCCTATATAAAAACGTCATCGAAGATGCAAAGAGTAAATTGACAGCCGTTCTTTAGTCTAAAAACGGAGATTTGGACAAAGTGAGGTTCGACTTTCTACCCGCGCATGCTCGGATTTCTGCACGTTGACTTTCTTCACGTTGACAACTAAGCAAGCGCGGGTAGAAAGTCGAATCTACTTTTCGTTGAAATCTTTATTTTCTTATATAAAAACGTCATCGAAGATGCAAAGAGTAATTTGACAGCCGTTCTTTAGTCTAAAAACTGAGATTTGGACAAAGTGAGGTTCGACTTTCTACCCGCGCATGCTCGGATTTCTGCACGTTGACTTTCTTTACGTTGACAACTAAGCAAGCGCGGGTAGAAAGTCGAATCTACTTTTCGTTGAAATCTTTATTTTCTTATATAAAAACGTCATCGAAGATGCAAAGAGTAAATTGACAGCCGTTCTTTAGTCTAAAAACGGAGATTTGGACAAAGTGAGGTTCGACTTTCTACCCGCGCATGCTCGGATTTCTGCAGGTTGACTTTCTTCACGTTGACAACTAAGCAAGCGCGGGTAGAAATTCGAATCTACTTTTCGTTGAAATCTTTATTTTCCTATATAAACACGTAATCGAAGATGCAAAGAGTAAATTGACAGCCGTTCTTTAGTCTAACAACGGAGATTTGGACAAAGTGAGGTTCGACTTTCTACCCGCGCATGCTCGGATTTCTGCACGTTGACTTTCTTTACGTTGACAACTAAGCAAGCGCGGGTAGAAAGTCGAATCTACTTTTCGTTGAAATCTTTATTTTCCTATATAAACACGTAATCGAAGATGCAAAGAGTAAATTGACAGCCGTTCTTTAGTCTAAAAACTGAGATTTGGACAAAGTGAGGTTCGACTTTCTACCCGCGCATGCTCGGATTTCTGCACGTTGACTTTCTTTACGTTGACAACTAAGCAAGCGCGGGTAGAAAGTCGAATCTACTTTTCGTTGAAATCTTTATTTTCTTATATAAAAACGTCATCGAAGATGCAAAGAGTAAATTGACAGCCGTTCTTTAGTCTAAAAACGGAGATTTGGACAAAGTGAGGTTCGACTTTCTACCCGCGCATGCTCGGATTTCTGCACGTTGACTTTCTTTACGTTGACAACTAAGCAAGCGCGGGTAGAAATTCGAATCTACTTTTCGTTGAAATCTTTATTTTCCTATATAAACACGTAATCGAAGATGCAAAGAGTAAATTGACAGCCGTTCTTTAGTCTAAAAACTGAGATTTGGACAAAGTGAGGTTCGACTTTCTACCCGCGCATGCTCGGATTTCTGCACGTTGACTTTCTTTACGTTGACAACTAAGCAAGCGCGGGTAGAAAGTCGAATCTACTTTTCGTTGAAATCTTTATTTTCTTATATAAAAACGTCATCGAAGATGCAAAGAGTAAATTGACAGCCGTTCTTTAGTCTAAAAACGGAGATTTGGACAAAGTGAGGTTCGACTTTCTACCCGCGCATGCTCGGATTTCTGCAGGTTGACTTTCTTCACGTTGACAACTAAGCAAGCGCGGGTAGAAATTCGAATCTACTTTTCGTTGAAATCTTTATTTTCCTATATAAACACGTAATCGAAGATGCAAAGAGTAAATTGACAGCCGTTCTTTAGTCTAACAACGGAGATTTGGACAAAGTGAGGTTCGACTTTCTACCCGCGCATGCTCGGATTTCTGCACGTTGACTTTCTTCACGTTGACAACTAAGCAAGCGCGGGTAGAAAGTCGAATCTACTTTTCGTTGAAATCTTTATTTTCTTATATAAAAACGTCATCGAAGATGCAAAGAGTAAATTGACAGCCGTTCTTTAGTCTAAAAACGGAGATTTGGACAAAGTGAGGTTCGACTTTCTACCCGCGCATGCTCGGATTTCTGCACGTTGACTTTCTTTACGTTGACAACTAAGCAAGCGCGGGTAGAAAGTCGAATCTACTTTTCGTAGAAATCTTTATTTTCTTATATAAAAACGTCATCGAAGATGCAAAGAGTAAATTGACAGCCGTTCTTTAGTCTAAAAACGGAGATTTGGACAAAGTGAGGTTCGACTTTCTACCCGCGCATGCTCGGATTTCTGCACGTTGACTTTCTTTACGTTGACAACTAAGCAAGCGCGGGTAGAAAGTCGAATCTACTTTTCGTTGAAATCTTTATTTTCTTATATAAAAACGTCATCGAAGATGCAAAGAGTAAATTGACAGCCGTTCTTTAGTCTAAAAACGGAGATTTGGACAAAGTGAGGTTCGACTTTCTACCCGCGCATGCTCGGATTTCTGCACGTTGACTTTCTTTACGTTGACAACTAAGCAAGCGCGGGTAGAAAGTCGAATCTACTTTTCGTTGAAATCTTTATTTTCTTATATAAAAACGTCATCGAAGATGCAAAGAGTAAATTGACAGCCGTTCTTTAGTCTAAAAACGGAGATTTGGACAAAGTGAGGTTCGACTTTCTACCCGCGCATGCTCGGATTTCTGCACGTTGACTTTCTTCACGTTGACAACTAAGCAAGCGCGGGTAGAAAGTCGAATCTACTTTTCGTTGAAATCTTTATTTTCCTATATAAAAACATCATCGAGGATGCAAAGAGTAAATTGACAGCCGTTCTTTAGTCTAAAAACGGAGATTTGGACAAAGTGAGGTTCGACTTTCTACCCGCGCATGCTCGGATTTCTGCACGTTGACTTTCTTCACGTTGACAACTAAGCAAGCGCGGGTAGCAAGTCGAATCTACTTTTCGTTGAAATCTTTATTTTCCTATATAAACACGTAATCGAAGATGCAAAGAGTAAATTGACAGCCGTTCTTTAGTCTAACAACGGAGATTTGGACAAAGTGAGGTTCGACTTTCTACCCGCGCATGCTCGGATTTCTGCACGTTGACTTTCTTCACGTTGACAACTAAGCAAGCGCGGGTAGAAAGTCGAATCTACTTTTCGTTGAAATCTTTATTTTCTTATATAAAAACGTCATCGAAGATGCAAAGAGTAAATTGACAGCCGTTCTTTAGTCTAAAAACGGAGATTTGGACAAAGTGAGGTTCGACTTTCTACCCGCGCATGCTCGGATTTCTGCACATTGACTTTCTTTACGTTGACAACTAAGCAAGCGCGGGTAGAAAGTCGAATCTACTTTTCGTTGAAATCTTTATTTTCTTATATAAAAACGTCATCGAAGATGCAAAGAGTAAATTGACAGCCGTTCTTTAGTCTAAAAACGGAGATTTGGACAAAGTGAGGTTCGACTTTCTACCCGCGCATGCTCGGATTTCTGCACGTTGACTTTCTTTACGTTGACAACTAAGCAAGCGCGGGTAGAAAGTCGAATCTACTTTTCGTTGAAATCTTTATTTTCTTATATAAAAACGTCATCGAAGATGCAAAGAGTAAATTGACAGCCGTTCTTTAGTCTAAAAACGGAGATTTGGACAAAGTGAGGTTCGACTTTCTACCCGCGCATGCTCGGATTTCTGCACGTTGACTTTCTTCACGTTGACAACTAAGCAAGCGCGGGTAGAAAGTCGAATCTACTTTTCGTTGAAATCTTTATTTTCCTATATAAAAACATCATCGAGGATGCAAAGAGTAAATTGACAGCCGTTCTTTAGTCTAAAAACGGAGATTTGGACAAAGTGAGGTTCGACTTTCTACCCGCGCATGCTCGGATTTCTGCACGTTGACTTTCTTCACGTTGACAACTAAGCAAGCGCGGGTAGAAAGTCGAATCTACTTTTCGTTGAAATCTTTATTTTCCTATATAAAAACGTCATCGAAGATGCAAAGAGTAATTTGACAGCCGTTCTTTAGTCTAAAAACTGAGATTTGGACAAAGTGAGGTTCGACTTTCTACCCGCGCATGCGCGGATTTCTGCACGTTGACTTTCTTCACGTTGACAACTAAGCAAGCGCGGGTAGAAAGTCGAATCTACTTTTCGTTGAAATCTTTATTTTCCTATATAAAAACATCATCGAGGATGCAAAGAGTAAATTGACAGCCGTTCTCTAGTCTAAAAACGGAGATTTGGACAAAGTGAGGTTCGACTTTCTACCCGCGCATGCTCGGATTTCTGCACGTTGACTTTCTTCACGTTGACAACTAAGCAAGCGCGGGTAGCAAGTCGAATCTACTTTTCGTTGAAATCTTTATTTTCCTATATAAAACCGTCATCGAAGATGCAAAGAGTAAATTGACAGCCGTTCTTTAGTCTAATAACGGAGATTTGGACAAAGTGAGGTTCGACTTTCTACCCGCGCATGCTCGGATTTCTGCACGTTGACTTTCTTCACGTTGACAACTAAGCAAGCGCGGGTAGAAAGTCGAATCTACTTTTCGTTGAAATCTTTATTTTCCTATATAAACACGTAATCGAAGATGCAAAGAGTAAATTGACAGCCGTTCTTTAGTCTAAAAACTGAGATTTGGACAAAGTGAGGTTCGACTTTCTACCCGCGCATGCTCGGATTTCTGCACGTTGACTTTCTTCACGTTGACAACTAAGCAAGCGCGGGTAGAAAGTCGAATCTACTTTTCGTTGAAATCTTTATTTTCCTATATAAAAACGTCATCGAAGATGCAAAGAGTAAATTGACAGCCGTTCTTTAGTCTAAAAACGGAGATTTGGACAAAGTGAGGTTCGACTTTCTACCCGCGCATGCTCGGATTTCTGCACGTTGACTTTCTTCACGTTGACAACTAAGCAAGCGCGGGTAGAAAGTCGAATCTACTTTTCGTTGAAATCTTTATTTTCCTATATAAACACGTAATCGAAGATGCAAAGAGTAAATTGACAGCCGTTCTTTAGTCTAAAAACTGAGATTTGGACAAAGTGAGGTTCGACTTTCTACCCGCGCATGCTCGGATTTCTGCACGTTGACTTTCTTCACGTTGACAACTAAGCAAGCGCGGGTAGAAAGTCGAATCTACTTTTCGTTGAAATCTTTATTTTCCTATATAAAAACGTCATCGAAGATGCAAAGAGTAAATTGACAGCCGTTCTTTAGTCTAAAAACGGAGATTTGGACAAAGTGAGGTTCGACTTTCTACCCGCGCATGCTCGGATTTCTGCACGTTGACTTTCTTCACGTTGACAACTAAGCAAGCGCGGGTAGAAAGTCGAATCTACTTTTCGTTGAAATCTTTGTTTTCCTATATAAAAACGTCATCGAAGATGCAAAGAGTAATTTGACAGCCGTTCTTTAGTCTAAAAACTGAGATTTGGACAAAGTGAGGTTCGACTTTCTACCCGCGCATGCTCGGATTTCTGCACGTTGACTTTCTTCACGTTGACAACTAAGCAAGCGCGGGTAGAAAGTCGAATCTACTTTTCGTTGAAATCTTTATTTTCCTATATAAAAACGTCATCGAAGATGCAAAGAGTAATTTGACAGCCGTTCTTTAGTCTAAAAACGGAGATTTGGACAAAGTGAGGTTCGACTTTCTACCCGCGCATGCGCGGATTTCTGCACGTTGACTTTCTTCACATTGACAACTAAGCAAGCGCGGGTAGAAAGTCGAATCTACTTTTCGTTGAAATCTTTATTTTCCTATATAAAAACGTCATCGAAGATGCAAAGAGTAAATTGACAGCCGTTCTTTAGTCTAAAAACTGAGATTTGGACAAAGTGAGGTTCGACTTTCTACCCGCGCATGCTCGGATTTCTGCACGTTGACTTTCTTTACGTTGACAACTAAGCAAGCGCGGGTAGAAATTCGAATCTACTTTTCGTTGAAATCTTTATTTTCCTATATAAACACGTAATCGAAGATGCAAAGAGTAAATTGACAGCCGTTCTTTAGTCTAACAACGGAGATTTGGACAAAGTGAGGTTCGACTTTCTACCCGCGCATGCTCGGATTTCTGCACGTTGACTTTCTTTACGTTGACAACTAAGCAAGCGCGGGTAGAAAGTCGAATCTACTTTTCGTTGAAATCTTTATTTTCCTATATAAAAACGTCATCGAAGATGCAAAGAGTAAATTGACAGCCGTTCTTTAGTCTAAAAACTGAGATTTGGACAAAGTGAGGTTCGACTTTCTACCCGCGCATGCTCGGATTTCTGCACGTTGACTTTCTTCACGTTGACAACTAAGCAAGCGCGGGTAGAAAGTCGAATCTACTTTTCGTTGAAATCTTTATTTTCCTATATAAAAACGTCATCGAAGATGCAAAGAGTAAATTGACAGCCGTTCTTTAGTCTAAAAACGGAGATTTGGACAAAGTGAGGTTCGACTTTCTACCCGCGCATGCTCGGATTTCTGCACGTTGACTTTCTTCACGTTGACAACTAAGCAAGCGCGGGTAGAAAGTCGAATCTACTTTTCGTTGAAATCTTTATTTTCCTATATAAAAACGTCATCGAAGATGCAAAGAGTAAATTGACAGCCGTTCTTTAGTCTAAAAACTGAGATTTGGACAAAGTGAGGTTCGACTTTCTACCCGCGCATGCTCGGATTTCTGCACGTTGACTTTCTTCACGTTGACAACTAAGCAAGCGCGGGTAGAAAGTCGAATCTACTTTTCGTTGAAATCTTTATTTTCCTATATAAAAACGTCATCGAAGATGCAAAGAGTAATTTGACAGCCGTTCTTTAGTCTAAAAACTGAGATTTGGACAAAGTGAGGTTCGACTTTCTACCCGCGCGTGCTCGGATTTCTGCACGTTGACTTTCTTCACGTTGACAACTAAGCAAGCGCGGGTAGAAAGTCGAATCTACTTTTCGTTGAAATCTTTATTTTCCTATATAAAAACGTCATCGAAGATGCAAAGAGTAAATTGACAGCCGTTCTTTAGTCTAAAAACTGACATTTGGACAAAGTGAGGTTCGACTTTCTACCCGCGCATGCTCGGATTTCTGCACGTTGACTTTCTTCACGTTGACAACTAAGCAAGCGCGGGTAGAAAGTCGAATCTACTTTTCGTTGAAATCTTTATTTTCCTATATAAAAACGTCATCGAAGATGCAAAGAGTAAATTGACAGCCGTTCTTTAGTCTAAAAACTGAGATTTTTACAAAGTGAGGTTCGACTTTCTACCCGCGCATGCTCGGATTTCTGCAGGTTGACTTTCTTCACGTTGACAACTAAGCAAGCGCGGGTAGAAAGTCGAATCTACTTTTCGTAGAAATCTTTATTTTCCTATATAAAAACGTCATCGAAGATGCAAAGAGTAATTTGACAGCCGTTCTTTAGTCTAAAGACTGAGATTTGGACAAAGTGAGGTTCGACTTTCTACCCGCGCATGCTCGGATTTCTGCAGGTTGACTTTCTTCACGTTGACAACTAAGCAAGCGCGGGTAGAAAGTCGAATCTACTTTTCGTTGAAATCTTTATTTTCTTATATAAAAACGTCATCGAAGATGCAAAGAGTAAATTGACAGCCGTTCTTTAGTCTAAAAACTGAGATTTGGACAAAGTGAGGTTCGACTTTCTACCCGCGCATGCTCGGATTTCTGCACGTTGACTTTCTTCACGTTGACAACTAAGCAAGCGCGGGTAGAAAGTCGAATCTACTTTTCGTTGAAATCTTTATTTTCCTATATAAAAACATCATCGAGGATGCAAAGAGTAAATTGACAGCCGTTCTTTAGTCTAAAAACGGAGATTTGGACAAAGTGAGGTTCGACTTTCTACCCGCGCATGCTCGGATTTCTGCACGTTGACTTTCTTCACGTTGACAACTAAGCAAGCGCGGGTAGAAAGTCGAATCTACTTTTCGTTGAAATCTTTATTTTCTTATATAAAAACGTCATCGAAGATGCAAAGAGTAAATTGACAGCCGTTCTTTAGTCTAAAAACGGAGATTTGGACAAAGTGAGGTTCGACTTTCTACCCCGCGCATGCTCGGATTTCTGCACGTTGACTTTCTTTACGTTGACAACTAAGCAAGCGCGGGTAGAAAGTCGAATCTACTTTTCGTTGAAATCTTTATTTTCTTATATAAAAACGTCATCGAAGATGCAAAGAGTAAATTGACAGCCGTTCTTTAGTCTAAAAACGGAGATTTGGACAAAGTGAGGTTCGACTTTCTACCCGCGCATGCTCGGATTTCTGCACGTTGACTTTCTTTACGTTGACAACTAAGCAAGCGCGGGTAGAAAGTCGAATCTACTTTTCGTTGAAATCTTTATTTTCTTATATAAAAACGTCATCGAAGATGCAAAGAGTAAATTGACAGCCGTTCTTTAGTCTAAAAACTGAGATTTGGACAAAGTGAGGTTCGACTTTCTACCCGCGCATGCTCGGATTTCTGCACGTTGACTTTCTTCACGTTGACAACTAAGCAAGCGCGGGTAGAAAGTCGAATCTACTTTTCGTAGAAATCTTTATTTTCCTATATAAAAACGTCATCGAAGATGCAAAGAGTAA